>CM074740.1:86215408-87415408 GCA_037367245.1 Phrynocephalus guinanensis | reverse complement strand
CATACACTGGGGCAGCCAAATACTGCTGTGTTTCTATTGGGACTAGAAAGAATGATGGTTTTATGAATCCTAGCACACAAGAACCAGACCATGAATGAGGCAAATATTCATAAGCCATATTTCCACAGACCCAATACATGTTCATAGGGGCTTTCCATTGCTCCAAAGATGCTGAATATATGTATGGCAGAAAGGTGACATTAAACTTCTCTGGTTGTGGAGCATTAGATGGTGAGGTCCAAACGCCATCTTCCCAGGTCCCTATGCAGGTCAAATAGCCCACTGGAATGGAACCATTTTGGGAAAAGCAGACACGACCCACTAACTGAGATGTGATGGTCCATGTCATATTCTGAGACTGGGTTCTCTTGGTAACATTGCCAACATTGGTAACATTGCCAATTTTTGACATGTTATTATACAACTGTGGAGGGATCTCCATTGCTTCCCAAGGCCAGTCCTCACCAAAATTTGTGCCCCCACAAACATAGCAATTTGTGACTACTAATTCTGTGGCTATTGACTGAGCCATTTCCAAAAATAAATTCTTGGCATGCTGAGAGATTTCAAAAGGACTCTCCTTCAGTTTCTCCACTGCATTTTCCACTGACCAAGAATGGCTTTTCTTTTCTCCATCTCTCACCTCTGCACGAGTAATCGTCAAATAGGTGACTGGATCTCTGCCAGGTCCATCAATTCCAAAACCATACACTTGAACAGAGGGATGTGTGTCACTGATTACCAGACTGACATTGTTTCCTCCTATTCTCCTGAACTGTGAGAGATGAGGACAACCTGGATAGCCTCCTGCTGTAAAGGCGCACACACACCCCCATCCTGAACATAATTTGTTTGAACCACATGGTGTCCAAACTTCAGGGTTGCCTGCTTTGGCACCTTCATGGGGGTAGCACAAATATTTATGTTCAGATTTATATGTGTTTATCCATGCTGCGGATCCACAACGGGTTCCCATGCCTTTTCCTAGGGCATCACAGGCATTGAACCATATTACTGCTCGTCTGCCACTATGCTTTAACACAATAGTGGAATTCACATAATACAGAAGTCCACCACCTTCTGGATTGTCCCTTCTGGGCTCTTTAGTTCTGGCCATTCCAGCCCACACTGTATAATTAAATTTAACTGGAACCTCAGGCCTATAACAAAGATAGTCTTCAGATGTACCTTCACATATATGATACATCATATCTTGATTCAAACATGTGGTTCCAGCTTGTTTGCACTCTGCTGGCTTCTGAGTGTAATATACCAGAGTATTTACTACTCTGTTGCCTTGACTAGCAGCTATAATGCATGGGGTACATTCCTCTATACCCTCAGGCTTGACAGCTGAACAAACTGGTACCAGAAATAAAAGAACAATCATTTCTACTGATTTAGACATCCCACAAAACCTTCACTTCTCGCTATAACAAATCAATAACGTTCCCAATGCATATATTAGCGAAATAATGAACCAAACCCAGTTTGGGATGTCAACCCACAGAAATATTCTGGCTCCTTTAAGAGTTTTGACAGCTGCGGAGCTTTTGACAGTCCGTGGAACGTTCACTGACAGCTTGTAGAACACTCTTTGACAGCTGCTGCGCTACCGGCGCACTGTCTCGTTCGCTGCAATACTTCAAGGAGCTTAAAAGGAAAACACCATTCAACTTCAAAGAAGGAAGAAACAGGGCACTTTTAAAACACAGTCTCGCACAAAATAAATGTTGCCCTAGCTATTCAGCTAAACCAAATCGCTCGCCTTCTTGTTGAAACTTCTCCCTCCTCTTCTTCTAGAGGGGCGGATTTGGAAGGCGGGAAATTCAAAAGCTGAAAGGAAAAAGTCAAGTTTTCTTGTTGAAGAAACCTCTCACTGCGCAAATAGGAAGCCAATATTTTACTTTGACTTCTCTATGTCTGAAACAACTTTCTTAAAGGTCAGCTTCAAGTTGTCATCAGGATTGGCTCGAACTGTCCACTCTTCTCCCTCGCTCGCTGGGGCAGCTCGTTTCACGTGAGTATGATGAATCCAGGCACTCACTTCGGAGATTTTGACAGCTGTTGGCGTTGATAGTAGCACCGTGAAGGGACCTTTCCACCTCCGGTGCAAGGGCTGTTGGTTCCAATCTTTGATCCAGACCGAATCTCCCGGTTCAAAGCGGTGAAGAGGCTCCTGTAGAATCACGGGCAGTCGTCCAAGAGTCCACCTGTGCAAAGAAGAGAGATCGGCCAAGCATCTGAAGATATTTAGCATGTGTCAAAGAAGCTACACTCTCTGGGCGCAAGCCACATGAAATCGGAACTGGCCTGCCATATACAAGTTCAAATGGCGAAATGCCTGATTGGCTTGAAGGGGTGGTTCTACTTCTAAAGAGAGCAATGGGTAGCATTTCCACCCAACTTTTGCCCGTTTCTTGTGTAAGTTTTGACAAATGACTCTTCAAAGTCCTGTTCATCCTCTCCACTCGTCCTGAACTCTGGGGCCGATATGCTGTATGCAAATTCCATTTAACATGCAGTGCCCTAGCCAGTCCTTGTAAAACATGATGAATAAACCCTGGCCCATTGTCCGAAGATAAAGTGCGGGGTATCCCGTGCCTCGGGATATGATCCCGCAAGAGGCAGCGAACCACTTCACTAGCTTTCTCAGTCTTTGTTGGAAAAGCCTCTGCCCATCCTGAAAATGTACACACTAATACAAGCATATAACGGTAAAGTCCACATCTTGGCAATTCTGTAAAGTCCAGCTGCATATCCTCAAAGGGCTCTTTCCCACTATATTGAATTCCAGGAGGTGGCAGAGGTCACGTTCTAGGATTATTCCTTTGACAGGTGACACATCTGTGTGAAATATTTGAAGCTAGCTGACGAAGCTTGGCTATATAAAGATATGGACTCAAATGTTGGTAAGCCACTTCGGGACCTTGATGAGTGCTGTCATGATGACTTTGAACTACCTGACGGGCTAAATTCTCTGGAACCCACAATTGTCCACCTGGTAGTTTATACCAGCCCTCTGGCGTCCTGTCAAACTCTTGTTCCTCTGCAAATTCATCCTCAGCGGACGAATAACGTGGTGGTTCTGGTGGCAGAATGTCAATTGAAATAAGACTAAGTTGCATCTCAACTGCACCCTGGGCTGCTTGCTTGGCAATGCAATCTGCCAACCTGTTCCCTCTCGCTTCAAGTCCCGGACCGATCTTATGCCCATAGCAATGAATGACTGCCACTTCTTTGGGTTTCCATACAGCATCTAAAAGTTGTAACAAAATATCAGGATGTGCTACTGATGTCCCCTCGGAAGTAAGAAGACCTCGTTCCTTCCAAAGTGCCCCATGTGCATGAAGTGTAAGAAGTGCATACTTGGAATCTGTATAGATATTAATGCTTTCTCCTTCTGATAATTCTAGAGCCCTAGTAAGAGCTATCAGTTCAGCTATTTGGGCTGAAGTTCCTGGGGGCAATTGCTTAGCTTCGATCACAGTATCTTCTAATTCCACAATGGCATACCCTGCCTGTCTCTTCCCATCAATCACTGAGCTACTACCATCCACGAACCAAGTCCTCCACTGTGGATGAGGAGTATCACGAAGATCTGGTCGGGACGAATAAACTTCATCTAATGTCTGTATACAGTCATGTGTGGCCGGTTGGTCACTTATTGGGAGGAGGGTCGCTGGGTTTAAGCCCTCCGTTGTCTGACATGTAAGACCAGCCCTTGAAAACAATTTTTGACACTTCATCATGGCAGTCTGGGACAAGTGATAACCTCCTTTGGCATCTAACAAGGGCAGAATTGCATGCTTTGTAATACACACTGTGGATTGTCCGAAAGTGAATTTATCCGCTTTCTTTAAAAGCACTGCCAGTGCTACAACTCCTCGCATGCAGGACGGAAGTCCTTGCTCCGTTGGGGTCAATGTCTCCGATAGATACGATACTGGTTGCTGCCAACTTCCTAATTTCTGACACAAAACTCCTTTTGCCACTCCATTTTCCTCATCGACATACAAATAAAAAGGCTTGTTTGGATTCGGGAGACCAAGAGCGGGCGCCTCTACTAAAGCCTGTTTGATTGCTTTGAAGCTCTCTCTTTGTTCTGGACCCCACAGGAATTCATCACTTTCTTTTCCTCTTATTGCTAAATGCAGAGGTTTTGCTAGAAGGCTGAAATTTGGAATCCAAATTCGACAAAACCCCGCTGCTCCTAAAAATCCTCTGAGCTCTCTCCTATTTCTTGGTTCAGGGATTTGAATAATTGAATGCTTCCGCTCATCGCGAAGTTGGCGCCTTTGCTGGGAAATGTCAAAACCTAAGTACCTTACTGTTTTTTGACAAATTTGGGCTTTCTTTCTGGTTACTCTATAACCTGCTGCTGCTAAATGATTCAAAAGATCAATTGTGAGTTGCTCACAGCCTTCTTTGGTCTCCGCTCCCGCCAAAATGTCATCTACCTATTGCAGGACTATTTGGCCAGGTTTTCGGGGGAAATTGGCAAGGTCTGATGCCAGGGCCCCCCCAAATAACGTACGTGAATTTCGGAACCCCTGTGGCAAACGCGTCCATCTGAATTGAGTTTTTGTGCCAGTTTGGGGATCTTCCCATTGAAAAGCAAAAATGTGCTGACTCTGTGGCGCTAACCGGCAGCAAAAATATGCATCCTTCAAGTCTAAGACTGTGAAATAAGCTGCTTCTGGTGGTATCAAGCTCAGAATTGTGTAAGGGTTCGGGACATTCTGATGAAGAGGTTCGATAGCCTCATTTACCAAGCGGAGGTCCTGCACCGGGCGAAATGTCCCATCCGGTTTTCGAACCGGCAACAAAGGGGTGTTCCATTGTGACTGACACGGAACAAGGATGCCATGATCTATTAATCTCTTAAGGTGAACCCAAATTCCTTCCGCTGCAACTTTCCCAATGGGATATTGTGGCACTGAAACTGGACCTGCAAATGGCTTGAGTTGGACAACTATGGGAGGAATATTCCGTGCCATGCCTGGGGGGTTATCTTCTGCCCACACCTCGGGGTTAACTCTGTCCAGGAAATCTTGAGATAGCTGTGCTGGCTCTTCTTGAACCACAATTAAACGCCACCTTTCTCTTAAGGGGTACTCTAAACACATTTCTCCCTCTGGTTCCTTGTTGTCAGTTGTCAGATGAATTTCTCCCTTAGGGGTAAAGGTGATTTGAGCTCCTAACTTAAATAGCAAATCTCGTCCCATCAAAGGAATAGGGCAATCTGGCATGTGTAAAAATTTGTGCTGGACGATCTGACCCCCTAGTTTGCACTGCACAGGCTGCATAAAATAAGCGCGCTGCGCCTTTCCTGTGGCTCACATTACACTAATTGAAAGAGTCCTGCCTATGGGTTTCACAAGCTGAGGAATCACTGAATGACTGGCTCCCGTATCCACAAGAAATTTGACGGATTCGTTCCCGGTTTGAACGCTGACCAAGGGCTCACGGGAACAAAAGCCCTGTCCTTTTCAATAGGGGACATCTTCTTCCAAAACCATCATGTTTTGGTATGGTGGGGTCCAGGCTGGACCCTGTCCTCTTTGGGGTGCTTGCTGAGCCTGAGCTGACTGCGCTTGATTTTGACTTGCAGGCTGAAATTGGCCAGCTTGTCCTTCATTCACCTGGAAATTCCTCTGCTGTTGATAATTAAAGGGGCCAGGCGCTGACTGTCGATTTCCTGGCTGATTAAAGCCGGACGAAGCGGGCGCTGAATATCTTTCAAATGCCGGAGGCTGCCAGGGGCGGCGTGGACCCTGATTAAAGCCTCCTCGCCTTTGATTTTCGGGGTTCCTATAACAATCTTTACGCCAATGTCCAGTCTGTCCACACAGTGCACATTGATTTTTTAACAATGGCCCACGCCGGTTCCCTGGAGCATTAAAATTGCGGGTCTTGGGGACCTGATTCAAAGCCATCACTTTCTTAGTCTGTCCTTTATTCTTTGGACAACTTTGATCTTCCTCCCTATTATTAAATTTAGTTTGCGCCAATTGGAGCATCCACTGCAATGTTTGTCCCATAAAATTGGCCTCTTTCTGAATTCTTTTCCGAATATCTGGAGCAGATTGAGCTATGAAAACTGTCTTCACTATATTTTCCATTCCAGGATCCTCAGGGTTAATGGGAGTATATCTTCTAAATGCCTGATACAATCTGTCCAGAAAAGCCCCTGGTGATTCATCTTGCTTTTGAACTATGTCGTTCACTTTTGACATATTAATCTTTTTCCTGCCAGCTGCTCTGATACCCTGAAGTATTGCTGTATGATAATTTCTTAAAGCAGTGCGCCCTGCATCTGCATTATAGTCCCAATCGGGTGCAGTGTTTGTCGAAACAGCGGCTTCCGCTTGTGCAGGAGTGTCTCCTAAAGCTATACGGGATTTCCTAGCCTCCTCGAAAATCTTCCGGGTTTCTTCCGAATTAAATAAACCTCTCACAAGGTGCTGCACGTCCTCATAAGTGGGCATATACACATTAAAAATACTGGACATAGTCTCAAAGTTCTTATCAGGCTCATCTTCTAAACTTGGCAGGATGCTTTTCCAATTTATAATGTAACTTGATGTAAACGGGACGTGCTGCATCGAATATGTGCAGGGACCCTGCTGATTCTGGGGCAAGGGATCATACACTCGCCTTAAAGGCATGACTTTCGCCTGCTCCTCAATTCTCTTCTTCTCAAGAAATTCCTCATGTCTCCTTGCTGCATCGTATGCTCTTAAGAGATATCGCTGTCTTTTTGCCCAATTTCGTTCTCCTGCTGCTTCTAATGCAAAATTTCCTACTTCCATCACTGATTCCCGGTATTTCTTAATTAAATCGGCCACTCTTTGATGGTCCGCTTCACCCCATTCAACATTCCCTTTTATTCTGTGACGGAATTCCTCCTCGCTTTCCTCATCATCTTCCTCATCATTTTCATCTATTTTAGGGGCTCCTTTCCCTGCTTCAGGCTCATCTTTTGGAAGCTTGCCAGACGATCCTAACTGTGGGAGATCTTTAGATGTGGGAAGATTACCATCTATAATGGGTGCCTTTGGAGGGGAAGCGGGTGCTGGACCTGGAGGAGGTAGTGCTGCGGGGGAACCACTGGATTCCCTGGAGGGATGGCTGTGGCATAAGGAGGTGGTGGGGTTAAAACATCATAATCTTCAGGGCAACTTTCTAAAGCTGCCTCCTTTTTCTTCAGGGCTAACAACTTAGCCTGTGGTGGCAATTCTCTGCAGAATTGGATCCATGAAGGATTTTTCTTCACATTTCCTTTCCAAACCTCGATATAGGGAATGTGTTCGGGACAGTTCTTAAGAATTTTTAACCACAGTTGCCTAATAATGCTCTCATTAAAAGTCCCTTGAGCTGGCCAATCCACCTGCATCACTGGCCACTCTATTTGACATAATGTCTCCATCCTTTCCTTCTTCATTTTGATGCCAAAGTCATAGTTTTTGGTGGCCGCATGCCAGTTCAAAAGGAAGCAGTCTAATGGAGTTGTGGGTTTGCTGGAGTTTTGCCCCATGATTTTTAATAATTTTATTTAAACTATTTTCCTATATTCTCCCACACAATGCCACTGGACCCGCTCCTAAACTCTTTAAACAATTTTCATGCACACAACATTAGATACTGACTGTGATCTGTACGGTCGCCCGTAAACAGAAACTGCACAGCCCAGACGTTGCTCGGCCAAAGGGAATTCTACACCCCGACCTTCCACGCATTCACACATTCATTGGGTCAGTGGCCACACAAATCACCCACATTTCAAAACCACCTCCCAACCTAGTCTGGATCCCCCTACCTATTAAAAACCTTTTTTCTGCTAGTCTACTTTGACAGCCGAGAGCTCCTTCCCGCTGTCCACACCAAATAAATTCACTTATTTCACACGGGATGTTAGAGCACGCACTGCTCTTCTCCTCCCCAAAAAACCTCAGAACCGCCGTTCTGTTACCCTTTTACACACCAGGGGCTCAACCCCAAAATTAAGAAACTAGAGACAAATTCTCTTCCCCCTCTGGACCGGTCCCATATCTTACCAAATCTCTTAAGAGGTTCCCTTTCCGTCCGGCCAACATTTTCTCCCCGAGCGGTACCATCTCCGCCACCATGTTGAACGAAAAAGTTCCCCTTTTCAAGTGGAAAGGTGTGCACTGGAGCTCTTCGTCCACCGCTGGCTGTTTGGAACCGCTTGGCTTGGCCCCTCGCTCCAAAAAGGGAGGGCAATCCCGGACGAGCCCCCAGATGAAAGCTTCACCCCGGATTACCTTTGCCGCTATTACGGGAGCCGAGAGTTGAAAGATCACACCAAGGTTCAAAAGTACGGAGAAAAACTTTAATTTGCTGCAGCAAGGCGCCCAGCCGAATTGCAGTCGGAAAACTGGGGCATTAGACAAAGAAACTTTACAGTCTTTATAGAGAAACATTCCCCTAGTACCCCTCCTTTATCAGGAAAAAAACAAGGATACATCTGGGCGCCGTATCACCCACAAAGAACAAAGAAAACTTCAAAAGACACATAGTTATCACATTGTTACAATCAATTATCAAGGGAAACACACACAGGATACTATTAATCTTGCTCTTCAGCGCCACCTGTCATGCAGTTCCCGGAACTCTCCGCTTTTCCCCAGAAAGCGTTTTGACAGCTCTATCGATACATCGATGTACGGATGTCTGGCTTATCTCTCGCGGGGGCCTCTTTTACTGGTGGCCTTCCCACAAAGATAAGTGTTTGTCCGGTAGTTTTATGGCCTGTTATCTCATGACACAGGCTTGGGGAAAAGTGTAGTGCTTTGTGTTACAGTTTCGTGAGGGGGAGAGGTGAATTAAGGGACACGGAGCTGAATCAATGATAGAACCAAAATACTGTCATTTTATCTACAATGACAGCTTATAGAATATAGACTGTATTAAAAATCACCTCTATCAGGGTCTTCTCTTAATGGCAGAGAAAGACCTCGAACATAGTGTAAAATAGTTTTATACCACAACAGACAACGAGTCCTAAAGTATACAACCTCATTGGATAATATTTACATACAGTTTGGATCCTACATCTAACTGGCTGAAAACGTGAGGAAGGCAAACTCATTGGCTCTCCTATAAAGATGGGGCATCCTTTTAGTCCCTTAATGATTTCCCCTTCCAGAAGGTCCCATAGTGTCCGGAATAAATTCCTTATTCCCTTGATATGTATATTACCAGGCTGAGCCTTCGCTCCCTGCTGGGCTTCCCAGGAGGCACAGTGGAAGGTGTGAATCGTGGGTACTTGAGAACTCTGACCAATCCTAAAGGCCAAGGCAGAAATGATACCAGAAAGTAATATCTGTCAAGAAAGAGTGATCAGGCCTTTGTTCTACTATTGGTCAGAAAGAGGTTACTTTTGGGTCACATACAGGTATCACTTTGAAAACTGCTCTCTCAATACCGGTGGTGGCCTGAGGCACAGTCTATCTGCTACTTATCAGGCTTTGCTTTTAACAATACTCAGACAAATCAAAAAGCCTTCACCCCAAGGCCATAGCTAACGACCCATACTTTCAGCACCTTAGGCCATTAAGGCTACTGACTTTTGTCTATCTAACAAGCCTATTCAGGCCATTGTTCATCTTATGAGCCTATTTCAGAGAATGCTGACAAGAGAGCAAAACAGACTGTGAGATGGAGGACTCACAACTAGGTTTGGACTGATGAAGCTGTTTGGATGAACAGCGAAACATTTATATCTCTCAAGAAAAAGAAGTCCAGTTGCCATGACTCAGTTTCCAGATAAACTCACCTGGATGACTGAGAATCTTCACAGACATTCTGACTATCTACGTATTCTTGTATACATGCCCATATCCTGTTTTTTTGCATTCCTTGTAACTGCTTGCTTTAAGATAGAAAACCAGGGTGGGGGAGTGACCCTCAAGACAGAGGCAGGCAAAACATGTCTATATATGGAGAGACTTGTATGCAATGCTGACCCATACCATGTGTGCACCCATTTCAGAGCTTTTAAACCAATGAGGATTTTCACCTTATTGCTTCCTTGTAGCCAGAATGTATATAATCTTGCTTCATTTCTAGGGCATCATCCATTTTACGGGCACTTGAGCAATCTCTCGTATGAATAAAGGGCTTTTTGTCAAATCCAGAGAAGTCCTTCCTGCTTTGCATGGTGGGTTTGCACCCTCCACATTCCTTTGTGTGGCTGACAGTATAATGTAGACCACAAGAGGATCTCCATCCCCTTCCTAACCAATCTTGATATCTGTTGGTTTAACATCCTTTATCCTTTCACTATAAAGCTAATTAAGTAATGAAGGCCACCATGTGTGTGTTGATTAATTTTAAGTTCTGCACCTGCTCTAATGTGCCACCTTCAGTGTTAAAGGAGACTGCTTCTTAGGATAACATGGTACTTATCTAAACACCTTCTCCCAGGTTTGACTACTGAACATCCTCACATTCCTCACACCTGTGGGTGTTAATACCATGAAAGAACCAGAAAACATCCACTCAGAGCCAGGCCTTCTCAAGCTGTAGCACCCTCTTTATGGAATGCAAACACCCCACAAATTATATCAGGTGCTCTCCCTTTGTGCCTTCAAAAAGCATCTCAAAACTCAGCTATTTAAAGAAGCTTTTGGAGAGGTTCTCCCTCATCAGCTGGGATAGAGGAGGAAGAATGAGGGACATATACCATATTGAACAATACAGTATTTATTCTGCTTTTGGTCTTGTTATTTGTAATGAAGGAATTAGTTTTATAATGGGTTATTTTTATATAATTTATATTTATATAAATGTTGTTCTTCATTTCTGTTGTACTTAGCTAGGAGTAGCAATTTGCTAAATAGGCGATATAACAAACCAACAAACCACCTATGTGTCACTTTTAAAATTAATTTTCCAAGAAGTCAGTCTATGCAAGCATGTCCAGACCAAAATCAAATAATAAAAAAATGAAACACAAACAAAATCACTAGGATCCCTTAAAGACAAACTTTTATATTTCAGTGTGAGCTTTTGTGAGTGCATCCAATTCTGCAGGCACTTTCAAGTGAAGCCAAACCATAGAGAAAGCAGGGTAAAGAGATTAGCAAATTGATATTCTGGATTAACTGGATATTCCTACACTTCCTGTGAGAGTCAACTCCTGAGGAATCCATTCAAGTTTTTTTTATTTCATTTTTGCCTGTTGATTTATTAGGTGCACTCCTGTGGTCCACTCTCCTGGCCCTCCTCAAGTCCTCGAGGTACCCAACAAGGGGGTGACAGGTACCCAACAAGGGGGTGACAGCTGCATCCTCCCCCCCCCACACTCTTCTGTCTCTGCTGGCTCTAACTGCTACGCTAGACAGTACAATATTTTTATCTGTCACTGTCTTGTTTCTGACATATGGTGACCGCCTGTATTGATGAGTTTCAGTAGTTCCTATCATTGACAGCGGTGGTCAGATCCAGAAAACTGATAATTAATTAAAATTGCAACTAATTAAGCTTTTTACCCCGGAAGAAGCCTCATTGAACTTAGTGGGGTGTACTTCTGAGTAGACAAAGTTTGTGCTCTTACTTTAATCCCTATTTTATCCAGAACTGGCTTGTAATAAAAGTTTTAAAGGGTGGGATGGGAATTAAAATATTCTAGCATTTTAAATAACAATATAATTGCAGTGTCAGTTTTCCTTTTTCTCCTTTTCTTATGCTAATGTTCTTTTCCTCATTTTCTTCTGCTGATATTTTGAAACAGATTAGCACAGGCTACATCTTTGGTCATGTAAAACAGTAATTTAAATACTGTACTGTAAAGGAAGTCTCTCTATAGAGGCTCAGTAATGGGTACGAATGTAACAATTGCCCATCAAGACTTTATTGCATGCTCCCAGGAAAAAATTCAGAGAGGCAGCCCATAAAGAACAAAGAAAAGGCCATGTGCCCCCCCCACCCCCAAGATTACATAAAGATAACTCCTGAACAACAACAAAGGCTGGGTGATAGCTTTTATTGGACCACTAAAAATCAATCAATTTGCAAGCTTCTCGGAGAAAGTTCCGCTTCTTTAGGTTTAGTTAGAATAACCCCTTTATGGACAATGCAGAAAAAAACCTAATTGAAAGCCGTCTCAAGAAAGTCTCAAGTCTCTTTGCAGCCTCCTTCGAAATTTCAACACCTTTCAGAGATTGGGAGTTGACTGTGCCTCACTGACAAGAGGCTGGACTCAGTGACCCACAGGGTTCCTTATAGTGTTGCAGTTTTAAGATGATGGGGATGATGACTCTATTCTGCATTTTGCACCAACTGAATTCACGGTAATCATGTGCCTGATGGATACAATGGTCCAGAGCTTTATAGATGAACCTATATACAGAGACCAGTAGCTCAGTAACTTCTTCTCATTCCTTTAGTGTAGCTCTGAGGATAAGCAAAAACCTTTACCGTTCCTCCTTAGAGACAAATGAGCACGGACCCTGTAATTACTCTTAATTTTTAAATTAATTGAATGGGGTTTTTTCTTAATTTCCAAAATTGGAATTGGGTTTCAAGAAGCTCTAATACTGTATATAGGTAGCTGTTTTGATCCTAAAAACACTTTTTAGCTTTTTGTCTCCAAGAGTAACCCTCCTTTTATAATGCCAATGGATCTAAATTCCCTATTCAAAATCAAGCTAGAGAATTCCAAAATACTTTGCATCACAACAGGGACAGCTCATGATTATTTGGGGGGGGGGGAGAGAAATCTATCCCCCTCCCCAAAGCCATCCTGAAGCTACTGCTGTTGTTATGTACCTCAAATTGCCACAGCTTTATGGGGAACCTACGAATGAACAAACTCCAGAATGTCTTGTCCTCAGCGCTTGTAAACTCATGCCTGTGGCTTCCTTAGGGAGTCAAACTATCTTGTATTTGGTATTCCTCTTTCCCCGGTGTCTTCAACCTTTCCTATCATTATTGTTTTTTCCAGAGAATCATGAATTACAACTACTGTAAGGAACAAGCCACTCCACTTATTCCTGCCAAGTAAACTCCATGGACAAAGGGTCACAAAGAGTCAGTCACAACTGTAATGACACAACAACAACAAGGAACAGCAGATCTCAAAGGAAAAAGAAATCCTGAGGGAAGTGGCAGATGATGTCACTGTTCCAATTATTTTTTTTAAAGTCCAGGTGGCTTAACATGACAAATCCTTACAATACTTGTACACAATTTCAGGAAATGTAGGCATGAGTTTCTAAAGAGATATCTTCAACCTGCCATTTTTACAGGGAGTGAGAATGTATTTAATAGAATAAAATCTGCCTTATCAGAGTAGTATGTAATAGTTTCTTATCACCTTCAAATTTCATTTTAACCTAATTTAAAGCAGCTTTTAAAAATGCTCAAGTTTTATGCCATTCTGTCATAAATCCTGGGGAATTGTCTCCACAAAACTAAGTTTTGTGTAAAATTAATCAGCAGCACATAAATAGCTTTTTTAAAATTTCCCTTGATTTAATTAATATCCTGCCTTTTCCCCATTACAAAATGGTGGAGAGGGAGAATGACATATGCAAAAAATCCTAAAAGTGATAGGAAATGTATGGCCATCATAGAGGCAATTAGATTTAAAAATCAATATTAGGAGGAAAAAGAGAAGGGGGGAAGGATATACATTAATAAAAAAATGTGTTGAGAAAGAACTGTGCACCCTACCTTGTCAAAAATGGATTAGGTGCTTTCTGAATAGTGGAACATTTAACAACTCTTGGATATGTTTTCAAATGCTGTAACTTTCCCGCCATGCTTGAGGTCATGCAGCAGAAGCAGAGGATAATTTACACAGTGTTCACAGTACAGTACATGCAGAAAACCTGACTGATAAACTACAATATTTAAGCTTATGGTGGTGCTGACAGCACCAAGCCCTTTGTGTTAAAATAGAATTTAGATATGTTGCAGGGAAACAAGCAATGAGTCTTGGTATGCCTTAAAGATTAACACATTTCATTTGACATGAGCTTCTGTGGACTGTTAATGAATGCAACTGGGTCCACACAAGCTTATGTTAAAGAACGTTTGTTATAGTCTTTAAGGCACCACACAGGATTATTTGCTGATCTGGCTGGAATATGCTGCAAATTAACAAATCTAACCTTCTAGATTAGAATTTTAAGGGTTAAGAGATTCTGACTAGTTCTAGAGAGCATGGGATAGAATGATGGTTGGGCAGTCACTTCTTTGAAATTCAAATTGAACTAATTCGTGCATATAATTGAAATATTTAGTCCTTCCTGGCTTTTATAAAAATATTGAGAGCCAGTTTTATATTTATTTATATTTATATTTTCACTTATTAACCACCCAACTTCCCTCAGGAACTCTGGGCAGTCTACAACAAATTATAAAACAAAACAACACCCCCCGAAAACAAGCCACAAACACAATAAATCAAACAAAAGGACAAAATACAACAACAGCATCCATACAGACTAACATGGACTCTGGCAAGTAAGAGCCTGGGACAGACAATAAACCAACTAACTAAATACCATTGATGGGAATGATATTTTAATGAAGCTTATACCTGCCATTGACAAAATAAAATGGCAGCGCTTATGTTCTCTTTTGGCTATTTCCCTTTTTCATTCTCCCTCTTCAGCGTGTTATTCTAGCCTGCATTTCACCCCGAGATTCGGCGCAGAGTCCCGGGAAGTGCAAGCCAGATGGCGCCAGAGTGCAAGATGAAGGTCTTCCTCCCTCAATATCCCTTCAAATTGATTTGTTACCTTGTATGAACTTTGTATCCGTTGTGTGTTCTCATTGTTCTATGCTTGATTTACAACCCACAGCTGCGTCCTTATCGATTTAGATAAAGGAGGGGCTGTTGGGGAGTACGAATTCTTATAAAAAGTGTGGAGTTTCTTTGTTCGGGGCCCCAGACTTTCCGAGCTGATTCGGCTGGGTGCCCGTTGCAACGCTCAATAAAGTTTTTCTCCGTTCTTTGGAACCTTGGCTCGCTTTGATCTCTCGATTCCCCGAAACCGCGACAAAGAACCCTGATACGTGGCTTACACCATCATTCACTCAGCAATCACCGAAGCTCTCTATAAAGAAATAGTTTATACTTTTTAGAACAGAGACATTCCTAACTGCTTACAAAGAAAAGCTGTTTTCTCCCATTTTGTGGTGGACTTTTTGCCTGGGTTCCCTCGGCAATACTTTCTTGTACAGTACTTTGGAGAAAGCTGAGAAGGGGGCCTCAAGTGTGAAATGGGCTCCTGCTGCTTCTTCTTGTCTGCCCACATTACAAAATGGTGGAGAGGGAGAATGACATGTGTAAACAATATTAAAAGTGCTAGGAAATGTATGGCCATCATAGAGACAATTAAATTAAAAAAATCTATATGAGGGAAAGAGATGGGGGGGGAAGGATATACAGTATATTAATAAATATGAGAAAGAAAAACTTTGAGAAAATGGATTAGGTGTTTGCAGAATACTGGAACATTTAACTCTTGGATATTTTTTCAAATGCTGTAACATTCCCACCATGCTTGAGGTCATGCAGCAGAAACAGAGATAATTTACAAATTTTCACAGTACATTCAGAAAACCTGACTGACATAGGCATATCTTGTTAAAACAGAATTCAGATATATTTCAGGGAAACAAACAAGGAGTCTTGGTGTGCCTTGAAAGATTAACAAATTTCATTTGACATGAGCTTCTGTGCATTGTCAATGAATGCAACTCACCTCCAAATAGGTCCACACAAGTGTTTGTTAGTCTTCAAGGCGCTACACAGGATTATTTGCTGATCTGGCTGGAATATGCTGCAAATTAAAAAATCTAACCTTCTAGATTAGAATTTTAGGGGTTAAGAGATTCTGACTAATTCTAGTGAGCATGGGAGAGATGGTTTTTTTTTACTATGCAGGGGGATGGTAAAAAAACAAAAACCTAAAGCGCAAAATGAACTTTATACCACCCAGAGTTCCATTGGGAAGATAGGTGGTATAGAAATATATAACAAACAAACAAATGAATGAATGAAACAAGGAAACAAGCAGATGGGATATGAAAGTACCAAAATGATGCAAAACAGAACTCCTGCTTAGTGCAGGACAGAACTCAGGTGATTCCTATCTAGTTATAAGCTTCTAGAATAGAATAGAATAGAATAAAATCGAATTTATTGTCATTGTATAAATATACAACGAGATTAAAAAGTGCCATCCAGTCAGCTCATTCACACACCCCAGTATAAAAATCCAAGACATAAAAGCTACCATTTAGGAACAAAACATCCATACACATACTCCTACATTCACACGCAGAACATCTCTTGTATTCATTTAAAACTGACATAAAAACCAAACATACACAGAGCCCTACACTCTTTCACCTGACAGCATTCATACCCAATACATAAAAACTACAATTTAAAAAAAGAACAGACATACACAATCCCCCATACAATATATATGTTACACATTCATCACTGACATTACCCATCAACTTAATTTTGGTTCAAATGTTATAGCTCTGGTACAAGCTATGTAACTGTCAGCGCATGACAGAAAAATATGGAATTGTCTTGCTGAATCATGGAAGAATGACTTGGCAGAAGGAAGAAGGCCTGAGTCATTTCTGCACATGAGCAGTGTCCAAATTGCTGACTAAGTATTGCATCATGCAGACATATAAGCAGGCAGGTAACTTGCTCCAGTGTGTGGGGGGTGTGTTTCACTGTGTCAGCGTGTTGGAAGACTGGACTGGGCTGTGACTACATTATTTTTGCCTGTCGCTTCTGATGAGCTTTTGTCTGTCCGTCTATATATTTTTGTCAATACGGCTGTGGTGGTGATGGGAAAACACCTGAGTGTTGTGTTCATTTTTACCTCTGCTGTGATGCTGGCTTTGAAAGTTCTAAGGAGCCTCAAGCAACCCCTATCAACAGCACTGCATACTCTGATAAAAATTGTGAACAGCCTTTTCTGGGGAGGGGGGTTGTCTCTTAGAGCGGCCCCAGTGTGTGCCTGATTCTGATTCAGATAACAACTTGGGGAGCGCTCTCGCCGGCTTTCATCGGTCGATCTTCCGCTGGGGAGAACCTAAATTGGGTGACCTGAGGGCCTTTGCTCAGCGCCGCACGGCCATTGCAGACACGTTTGGCGAGGGCTCCAGAGAGCGTATGTCTATAAAAGTGCAAGCTCAGGCTCCCTTTTCTTTTAAGAAAATTCAGATTTTCTTTGCAGCTCCGGTTTTTCACCTCCCGTCTCCAGGGATCGCCTTGCGCTTCATGGGCGCTTCGCTCGGCAGGGAGCGCTGCAAGAACGCGTTGGAGAAGCAGAGGCCGCGGGAACCTCACCGGAAAACATCTATTTTTGAAGCCCCTTCTCGCCTCCCCTTTTCTTCTTCGTCCTCCTCCCCGTAGTAGGCGGTGCCTGGGTGCAGATGGGCGGAGAAGATCGGACGAAAAGGGAGCCGAGGAGGGCTGAGTTAAGGCGCTGGAGAGCAGCGCTGCCTTGAGATAGAAAATATAACCCGCTCGCCCCTCTGGGTCACGTTGCGCCGCCGCCGTTTGATTTCGCCTCGGCAATTCCCGAGAGGCCAAGCAAGCAACGGCTTGGAGAAGGAGATGCTTCGCGGCGGCAGCTCTTAAATAGACTGTATATCAACGATCGTGAGAAACGCCTCTCCGAAGAAGAGGGTGGGGAGAGGCTCGCCTGCCTGCCTGCCTGCCTGTCGTCGCTTCGCCGGCGGTTGGCGCTTGAGCTTGGGAGCCTTGCGCCCTCCCGTCCGGCCCCGTCCCTTCCGGGTGGCTTTGCAAAAGAAAAAGGGACGCGTTGCTGCGGGAGGTGAGACGGGATTTTTTTTATTTTCAATAAGATGTTGTTGGGAGGATGCGGTGAAAATGAAGGTGGGCGAGGACTCAAAATGGCGAGCCGAGAAGAGAGTACTTTATTGTCCTTATAGCACCGCTGTATGGGTGTGGGTGCAACTGACTTGAATAAGATTCTTCATCTTATTTTTATTGATTATTCTGGCTGGGGTTGATTCCCAACCGCGCGCCCTAAAGGCCCCCGGGAGCCCGCCGTCTCCGGAGTATTACGCGTGGAGGTGAATACGGAGGAAGAAAACAAAAAAAGGTTTTATTTGCCGCTAGCTTCTTTTCCTTGAAGCCTGCGCTTTTATTTCTTCTATCTGTTTTCTCACTGCGTACTTTTAAACAAAGGAATTGTGTTCCTGCTTGCAGGCGTTTCTCCTTCGGGATGGGGGAAGAGCCTTGACCGGCAACGGAGTGTGAACTTTCGTTTCCCAGTGCTATCCTGTTGGCGGGATCAAGCCACCCCAATTTGGCGTTTTCTTTCTTGCTTTTACGACTTTCTCCCTCTTCTTTTCACAGCTGTTGGAGGAAGACTCTTGTGCAGCGGGATCTCCCATCCGGGCGCAAAGCTCCACTGGCGCCGCTTTTTTTGGGGGCGGCGGGGGTGGTGGTGGACCGAAAGGCTTCGCAACATCCTGGTGGCTTCAGCAACGATGGAAACATGATGCCGGACCTTCCTGCTGCCTGGGAGGATGGGCCCACCACTGTGAGTTTTAAATCTTAATAAGTTCCTTAAACATTTGTATTCTGAGGTGTCCCTCCCCCCTTTAAAGGAACACTAAATAATCCGCAAGGTTTGGGTTGGAAGGCGAGATGAGGTGGAACTCTTGCCCGGTGGGTGCGCACTGTAGGAAACAGAATGATGGAGAAGCCAGCGGTTTGTTGTGGAAAGAACTTCTCCTGCATGTAGTTGAAAATATCAAGTCCTTAAGGCACTCATGGAAATAGTCTAATTAAGCGGAATAAGCTTCGGAGGCTTCTGGCTTGTTTAGTACCATAGGTGAATTGGAATCTGAAAACTTGTGCTATTAAACTTGCTAGTCTTTCAGGTGCTAGATAGGTATTTTTTTTAAATTTCCATTTAATATACAGTATATATAAAAGCAAACTTTTGTAAATTTTTTGAAGTGGTCACTAGATTCACCCTTCTTTCCCTTCCCGTTATACTTTATTTTTCAAGTCTCTCCAAGCTAAACTGGCTTTCCAGCTATTGTAATCGCCCTTGGAATAATTCCATCTCTTTTCTTGAGCGCTAGGCTGCAACAGCTAGGTAGTTTGGAAGTTCAGAGGAATTTTGGGGATCACATTAGCTGAAACATAATTTAACAAAGAAAGTCTCCTGGGTCTTGGCTTGTGTTGAGTTGTTGTTGAGTTATCTCTGAAGAATTGCTTGTATTCCCTCGCAGATGTGACTCATTTATATTACCCACACCTTGTTTCTTGATGATAAATTCTTCTGTTACTTAAAAACAAGGTCTATGGGAGTCTGGCATGGTAATGATTATGGCCTTTTAAAAGTATGTGGTTAAGCTTTTAAGATATGTGTCACATCTTCTCTTGTTTTTGCAAAGAGATTATTTTTCTTTTGATTTTGCATCCCACAAATGAAATTCCTCTTGCACTACCTTTCCTATCCACTTTCAAGCTAGGCTGAGGGGAGTTAATTAGGAAATTAAGAAAATGTGAAATTGTTCAATACTGTGTTTAGGAAGAGAAAACACTATTTTTATTACTAAAAAAGCCTAAACCACATCAAGTAAGGCATTTATTTATCTGCATGTTGCATGTTCTCAGACCAGTCCTAAGTAGAGATGGGCACGACTTAGCGGTATTCCCGTTTCCGTTTCCGTTACTCGTATCCGTTACTCTACGGAAACGGAAACGGGAATTACTCCACCAGAATTCGAGCTCGAACCGACGAACGAACAATTTGGTGTGATTTGTCGTGCTCGTTACTTGCATCGCGCAATGCCAAGCGGCACAGAAAAAAAGTTTTTAAAAGTTAAAAAAAAAACGATTCCCGGCCCTAAAAGTAGGCGAAAACTGTCTGAGGGCACCTACCAGGCCAGAAGGGTGTTTTATTTGGGGGGGTTTTCCCCGCCCCTCTCCTTGGCTATTGCTACTGCTGCGCTGCTGGTACCAGGCTGGGAGGGCGCATCCATTTGCCATGCAGTGCGGGGGATCCAAAATGGCGACCGCAATATTTTTTTTGAAATCGTTGCCCCAAACCCCCACCAAAGCACCACAGAAACATGTGAAAATTAGCTATTTTAAATGCTTGAATTTTTACAGTAGCAGCAGTGGGTTTTTCTTGCAAAAAAAGTCTCCGTTGATTTTATTTTATTTTATTTTATTTTTTTACACCTGCGCATTCGCAATGATGGGCTCGCCCATGGGAGTGGACCATGCAAAGTTTTGGAGCCATTCCACCAATCGCATGGCCAGGTTTTGCTGACTGTACCAGGCTGGGAGGGCGCATCCATTTGCCATGCAGTGCGGGGGATCCAAAATGGCGACTGCAATATTTTTTTTTGAAATCGTTGCCCAAAACCCCACCAAAGCACCACAGAAACATGTGAAAATTAGCTATTTTAAATGCTTGAATTTTTACAGTAGCAGCAGTGGGTTTTTCTTGCAAAAAAAGTCTCCGTTGATTTTATTTTATTTTATTTTATTTTATTTTTTTACACCTGCGCATTCGCAATGATGGGCTCGCCCATGGGAGTGGACCATGCAAAGTTTTGGAGCCATTCCACCAATCGCACGGCCAGGTTTTGCTGACTGTACCAGGCTGGGAGGGCGCATCCATTTGCCATGCGGTGGGGGGGGATCCAAAATGGCGACCGCAATATTTTTTTTTGAAATCGTTGCCCAAAACCCCACCAAAGCACCACAGAAAGATGCGAAAATTGGCTATTTTAAATGCTTGAATTTTTACAGTAGCAGCAGTGGGTTTTTCTTGCAAAAAAAGTCTCCGTTGATTTTATTTTATTTTTTTTTTTTTACACCTGCACATTTGCAATGATGGGAGTAGACCATGCAAATTTTCCACCAATCGCATGGCCACTTGGCCAGGTTGACCACAGAGACTTCTGGGATGTGCCAATCGGGCATAAACAGCCCACTAATCGTAGCCCAAACCCGAACCCTAAGCCTAACCCATACGCCAGTACACTGTCCTTCTAAGTGGGTCAGAGGCACCCAGAGGTGCACCCCAATACTCACCCTAACCTCACCCGTAACTAGCCTAACCCTAGCCGTTCCGCTAACCCGTCTTAACCCTAAGCCAGATCTACTTGCATTGCACTACATGCAAGTACGTGAGACACAGCGGGTGCAAAGAGTCTGCCAGTCCGTCACTTGTGGCTCTGGCTGACTCCTGCAGCTCCCTCCAGGAGCCCGCTACCCCCTCCCCAAACCAGTACTAACGACAACGAAAAAACAAAAAAACGAACCGACTAATTTTTGCAAATTTTCACGAAAAACGGAAACGAGCCGAAACGGAACCGGCCCGACTAACGACAACACGAAAAAATTTTTTTTCAAGTCGTGCCCATCTCTAGTCCTAAGTATGTGTCTTGGGAAATAAGCATGATTGTATTCATTGGTGTTTATTTCCAAGTAAGGCGGTTACTTCACGTCTTACCTTGTTCCGTGATTACGTTTGTACCGTGACAGAGTTGTTTGTGGTCACGTGGTTTTGTCCCTGTCCAGTCCCTGTTTCCGTTTACTCATGGGCGGGATTACTTGTCCCGTGACAACTGTTACTTCACAGTCTTGTTTCGTGACAAATTCCGAATTTGTCTTGCTTTCTTAACCCTTTTTTAAAATATTGTAAATAAAACTTTTTCAATATTTTGATTTACTGGTCTTCCGGGATTTACACATCAATGCTACAGAATTTTCAGTACTTTCTTTAATAAACATTTGCACTGCATGGTGTTTCTCATAGGGAAACTAATGTTGAATGCTGCTTCAGCTGCTAACCACTAGGTGGACACTGGTTGTTGCGTGACAGTTGTTATCACACGGTCCCTTGTCTCAGAACAGGAACCGGGAACAAATCGTGACAAGAGAATTCCCCAGCCTAGGGGCAGGTACGGCTTGTCACGCTCTGTTCCTGGTTCGGGGCCATGGTCGAGACAACTTTTTGCTGTCACACTATGAATGTGAAGAATTTTTTGTACCGGTCCCAAGCGGGACAGCAAGGAGTGACGAATGGGACGTGAAGTAACCACCATTGTGCTTTTACTAGAACTTGTGCATACAGATTTCCTAGTTTATAACCTAGTTACTGTGGCTACATATCCGGGCGTTAAAGGGATATATTATTTATTTATTTATTATTGAATTTATATCCCGCACATCTTCCCAACGGGAACTCTGGGCGGCGAACATGGCAAAGCAAATCAAGAGACACACACAATTGGGTACAATAAAACACAATGAGAAACATAATCAACAGATCAACATAAATCAATAAGAAGCAAAGTAAAAGAACTGCAGCAGGGGCGCACCCTTTAATTCAAACCTCACCGCTGCTATGTCAAATTCGACCTAATTATCGAAGGCGGAGAAAAAAACAAACAAAACAAAACAAACAAACAGCTAAGCTAGGTCACCAAAGGCCTCGCGGAATAGAATGGTCTTCACCGCTTTACGAAAGGCCAGCAGGGACTCTGCAGAGCGCACTTCGCTAGGGAGGCTGTTCCATATAGATGGAGCAGCCACCGAGAAACTCCGGTTCCGAGTACGGGACCGCCTGGCTTCTCGGAGGGATGGATGGTATATTGAGGGTGAATCTTTATTGCATCTTTGACTTTTCTCTGCCAAAGGGTAGATTTATAAAATAAAAATAAAACAAAAGCAGAATAACCAAGGGAGTGAGGCAAAACCAGATGGTAGCAGTTCATTTTTACTAGTAAAAAGGTAGAACCTTGTGAATGCAGAATTATTATATTTGTGAGCATAGATTTTAAAATCTGCTCTTCCTGTATGTCTGAATATTATGGGCCCCTTCCCTTTTCCTCTGTTCAGCTAGCTAACCGCAAGGCTTAGCCACAAGGAACGGTTTTCCTGTTTATTGTCTAGCAGCTAGTCAACAAAGTCGGGGCAATGGTTTCAAACTACAGGAAAAGAGATTCCATTTGAACATTAGGAAGAACTTCATGACAGTTAGAGCTGTTCGGCAGTGGAATATGCTGCCGTGGAGGGTGGTGGAGTCTCCTTCTTTGGTGGTTTTTAAGCAGAGGCTGGATGGCCATCTGTCGGAAATATTGTGAAGGGGTTCCTGCATGGCAGGGGGTTGGACTAGATGGCCCATGAGGTCTCTTCCAACTCTATGATTCTATTTTTGGTACTTAAGCACGGTTGGTTTCTGACACTTGTTCTAAGACTTGTTTTTCTCAAAACTTGCTTCACAAATGTTTGAGAGTTGTTTTTATTGAAACTTGCTTGCACAGATGGTAGAGAACCCAAGGGAAGGGAGAGCATCCAGCATCTTAACCAATCATATGTAGACAATGCTAATATATTTTATCCACCAATCAGGATTTTTCTGTCTGTATGTTTCCTTGTGGTTAGAAGGAATAAAGGCTTCACTCACAGCAATTTGTCCCTCTATGGCACCCGACATGAATTCTGCTGTCCTTTGTTTCAATAAAAGAGTTCTTTGAAAATACTGCTGCATCCGGAGAGAGTCGTTCCCGTTCTGCAGGGTCCTTGGGACCCCCACATAGCTTTGTGTGGCTGACATATTGAACAGTATTCCCTGATATAACCATGTGAGAGGGGACGAAGAAATCTTTCTGAACTCTGCATCACCTGCACACCAAGCTTCAAAGGAGGGAGACATGTTTGAGTCAAACTGTGGAAAGTCCCCAGGCTGCAAAACCACAAAGGATCACCATAGAAACATTCTGTCTATCCTCCCATCTGCTTACTGTCCCAAAATAAGACTGCTTTACCACAGACCACATCCTGTAGAAACTTTTCTGGAACTGTTTACTTGTTTGCTAATAAGGGTGAAAGTTTCAGGGGTGGAATAGAGCCACCTGCCATCTTAGCCAATCATGTATATGCAATGCTATGTACTCTCCCATCAACCAATGGGGACTCATTTGTTTCGTGTAGAAGAGTATAAAAGATTGTGTTCATGTGTAATTTGGGGTCTTCCACCTATATTTATGGAGACCCGTCTTTAAACATGTATGTTTGAATAAAACTGCAGTTTGGTTTCATCAAATGGAATCCGAATCGCTTGCTAATCTTCATCTGATGGTCTCTTTGGGCCATCCCCGGATTACAATGTCTGGGCAGCAACCTTGTGCTAAGAACTACAAGCCTATGGTGCAACTGCAACTCTGTAATACTGTACAAATGTACGGTAATCCCCCCCATCTTTCGTGGGGGTTAGGGACCTGACCAACTCGTGATCATTGAAAATCCGCGACATGCGGATGCAGGTCAGGTTGGGCCTTGGGGGGGCACACAATGTTTAAAGACATTTTAAACATCGCGTGTTGCTTCTCCCGACCCCTCTGGGGCATGGGGGAGTGGTGCACAATGTTTAAAATGTCTAAGCAATGGAGCCAGTTTGGGAGAAGCGTTGTGCGATGTTTAAAATATCTTTAAGCAATGGAGCCAAGCGTGGGGGAGTGGCGTGCATTGCTTCCATGGAGGCAAGCTTGGGACTCCAGCTAATTGGTGCTGGGATGGGGGAGAAAAACCTTTATTTCCTCACCCAGCACCAATCAGCTGGAACCCGGGGCTTGGGGAAGGGGGAAAAGGTTTTAAAATTCCAGGCTTTTAAAATCCCTTTCCCCCTCGCTCAAGCCCCGGGCTCCAGCTGACTGGTGCTGGGTTGGAGGAGAAAAACTACTGCGGGACTGCGATGTAGCGGGACTGCAGTATATGAACTATGAAATGGCGGGGGACCCCTTTATTTACTTAATTTTTATACCACCCATCTAACAAAATAAGGATTTAAACAAGGCAATAAATATTAAAAAGTTAATATTATCAGGAATGTTACCAAGACTACCAGTTAACAAGTAGGATTAAACAGAGACCTAAAAGGAAACGTCCTAGTGGAGAAAAACATACTTTTTCGCGCTTCAGCAATCATAAGGCTCACAGGTGAAAATAATTAACTCAGAATCCTCAGAGCTTTAGGAAACCAAATCTACTGGACTCCTTGGGTGGAAGTTCAATTAAGTGGACATGTTGAGGCCAGGAATTAATAAAAACTAACAGATTCAAGTAAACCAAAGTGATGCCATGTTGATTCCTCCTCTGTATGCCTTGTATCTGTATCTTATTGTGCTTTGTAATCTATCTGAAACTGTTTAAACTTTACTGGAATGTTTGTGCCTTGGCAAGAGAGAAAGAACAGCTTGTGTTACATGTTCAAGGGTATCAATGGAGGGGGGCAAGGAGAATGGCTTAGGATGTTTCTAACAAAGAGTTACAGCTTGCCTAAGGAATGTTGTTGATTGGGGAGGGACATTCATTCTTTCTGTACTTAAATGTGTACCCTGCCTCTGTTAGGGGCGACTTTTTCCTTCCGCTCCGTGGGGAAAGGTCGACCCCCTTCCTTTATCTAGCTGAATAAATGAATGGCAATTTGGATCTCTGCTTGTCTCAGAATTTTTGGCTAAGTTATTCTGATACAAGAAAAAGTTTGGGATTAGCCTGGCCTCAACATATTTTGGCACCCCAGATGGGACTCGAAGGGGATACCCTTCTGAGCCCCATGGGATTTTTTGCCTGAAAATGTTAATTATCTCATCTTGGGGTTCCCCCTTTGGTCTAGCCCTTGGAGGAAAACCGGAGTTGGTTCTCCTGATACACTTTTATCAGGAGGGCAGCTTGAATCGGCTAACAGATCCTTGAGGGATTCCTGTGATGACAACGTAGAAGACAATATAGACGTTTTTCTTTTGTGTTTTTGCATTGCTTCCATTGCACTTTTGTCAAGAACAGCTAATTCCCCTCATAGTTTTGGCGGGAACCTGCACACTGTAGACAGTTTGCAGTTTCCCCTTTGTCTTGGTGCTTTATTTTTTTGCTTTTGAATTGTTTTTGAATAGTCTTTAGGCAGGAGCGAGCTAGGTCTTCTTGTATAGTGTTGTCTTTTTTGATTTTGCCTTTTTCATTGCACTTTTAGTGGGAATCTGCAAACTGTAAAGAAACCGTTTGGAGTTTCCCCTTTGTCTTGATGCTTGCTTTGGCGCAGGGTGGGGTGGGGTGGCGGCTCTGCATGCCTTTAAAGTGAACTTTATAAAGAAGTCTGGGGGGGGGGGTTTTTTTTGGCCTTTTTTCTGACCTCCAAAACAGATTCTATGGGAAACCATGTTTCATAAGACAAATTTTTTTTTGTAAAACGAATTGACCCATAGAACGAATTACACTCACCATATGAGGCACCACTGTATAAAGAAAAAGAACAGTTATGCTCTTCATTGTGGCTACGGAAAACATACGAAGTAGTGTGAGTTCAGAAGTGGTTTATGGTTTGGCTGCTGTTGAGATTGTAAATGCAAACTAAAAATGCAAATACTCTTGGATTTCTCAGACTAATTTAGCTTACTGATTCAAATACTGTAATTTTTATCAGTTACTAAATGTCTTAACAGCATCACTGGCATTTTAATTTGCAGTGTTTTGAAACTGAAGTTTTAAAGTCTGTAGTCCCCTTCAGATATGCCAGGCGGCCCCAGGGATGCCTAATTCCCCACTGTTGAGAATGGCTGGGCTAAGCAACATTAATTATAATAGTAATTATTATAGTATTCCATGTTGCAAAGTATTATAAAGTACATTTTTTAGCACTTTAAGTTTGAAATATAAAGAATGCTTGTTTGGTTACTGTTTTTATATACGATACATGGTATGTTTTCTATTGAGGTTGCATAGAGGGAAAGTGGTGAAAAATTTTACAAGCAAGGATTAGGGAAAAAATCTAAAATTTCGTCTTTTAAAATCAAATTTTAAGAGCTTGGCTGTGGTTTTTTCAGCCTTCCTTATATACTCAGGTAAACCATGTAAGCCATTTGACAGGTAAACAGAAGAAATAAGATTATGGACCATCTAAGGCATGTTTTGTGGTCACCACCCTCAGCTTTAATTGTATTAAATACATTTCTTGCTCACATTTGTTATGTATCTGAAATTATCTTGTTGAGTTCCTGGGTCAGAAAGGCAGCCAAATAAATATGACACATGGAGAGATTCAATAGGTATGTTTATTTTGCTGAAGAGGAAGAGACTGCACCCCACAACATTCTTTCATAAGAACATAAGAACATAAGAAGAGCCATGCTGGATCAGTCCAAAGGCCCATCTAGTCCAGCTTCCTGTATCTCACAGTGGCCCCACCATATGTGTTTGGGAGCGCATGAGACTAGATATCTGTCTCCTGATACCACTCTCCTGCATCTGGCCCTTGAAGTACCCCGGTTTTAAGCCTGGAGATTACACATCTCCATCATGGTTTGTAACCTGTGATGGACTTTTCCTCCAGGAATCTGTCCAATCCCCTTTTGAAGGCATCCAGGCCAGATGCCAACACCACATTCTGTGGCAGGGAGTTCCACAGACTAACAACACGCTGGGTGAAAAATATTTTCTTTTGTCTGTTGTCTTTTGTCTTTTGTTTCATGACCTTTTTATACATTGCTTGTTTACCATTCACCATTGTTCTCATCAGTTCAAACATATCACCTTGACTCTTTCCAAAATCCCCTGTAGCATACTTTATCTATTCAGCTTCCTGTTCTTTCCTGCCCTTAATCCAATTAAACATTTACCATTTGTATTGACATTCCATGTTGAGTTTATGTTGTGATTAACTCAGGTTTCTTCTGGCTAGTACCACAATCTCATGTTATGTTATAGAGATGCAACTTGCTACATAGGACAGAAATAGTCCTCTTTATAGTTCCTTGGGTTTAGGTATGATCTATTTTGGTCTTAGAGATTTTTTCCATACATCCTATATATTCATGCAATTTCTGTTGGTGGAATTGATCAACAAAAGTGGACCAGTCCTAACCAAAAGGAGTACAGTATAGTACTTTTAAAATATCTTGTATCACCTTTCTGTATAGCAATTCTTATGTGGAGAAAAAAATGCATCATGCTTATGTTTTTTGTTTTCAGACGGACTGGCTGTGTGAAATTAACATCAGCAACACCAAAAATTAAACACACCTGGATAAGACGAACATTCATCGACTGTAAGTATTTATTTCTTATTGTGCAGTTCAGGCTTAACTGAAATGTCAGACATAGATACACTTCAAACAGTAACCGTAGTCAATTCTGCTGCATGTTGGACTATACCCCTCTATGACCATTCCCTTTATGAATGGTCCACCCTTTCAATGATACCAAATTGGGAGGGGTTGCTAATTCCCTAGAGGACAGGATGAAAATCCACAATGACCTTGACAGATTAAAGTGCTGGGCCAAAGCTAACGAAACAGGATTCGACAGAGAGAAATGTAGGGCGCTGCATCTAGGTAAAACAAAAAACACAAATTACATGTAGGATGGGAGACACCTGGCTGGAGGTTAGTACATGTGAAAAGGATCTTGGAGTCTGGGTGGACCACAAACAAACATGACTCAGCAGTGGGAATGGTCATAAAGGGAATTGAAAGGGATGTTCATGATGCAGCAGAATTGTGTCTGGATGTTAGTCAAAGGACTAGCATTTAGTGTAGAAGTGACAAGAAGAGACAGTTTGAAAATTGAGAGATTTCTAAAGAAATCAGCAATTACAGAACAAGAGTGAAAATTAGTTGAAATATAAAGGAAGTATAGGGTTACTGGAATATGTGGGTGCATTTAGAGAGAAGACTGAACACATCAAGATGCTGCTTTGTCACAGTTGCAGAATAAATGATATGGGTTAAAACATTAGGGGCAGCCTGTGGTTCAAGAAGAGGGTGCCTTACTCTCCCCATTTGGGCGTTCCCCGCCACCAACCTCTGATTCTGGCTATATACTGTTTACCTGGGCATGTCCTTGTGCATTTTTAATCTTCAGGCCTTTTGCAGTTATTTAGACTAGAGGTCATTGCTGTATACAGCCAAGTTGAAAACAAGTTATAAAATGTCCATTCTTAAGTTCTTCTGTATGCTGCTTGACTTTGCTCTGGTAGGCAGCATTCATTCATGTAACAGTTGTGTTACTTGACCCAGATAATGGGCTGAAATGAGTCTTTTTCTATCAGCCAGTCTGGGATTTGAGCAAATCTGTCTCAAACACAGACTGAGTGTAGGGGCTACAGTTTGAATTGGGAATGTGGCTTTAACAACATCCTTAGTTTGTAAATGAGCAAGGAAGACATCCCAGCCTTTATTGCCTTGTTAAACCATTAATCTGAGTTTATTTTAAAGTAGAATTGATGGATAGCAGTAATCTGCCAAAGTGAAAGTGAATTCTCGTCATGCAAGAGGAGGGAAGAAGTATACAGTGCCAGTGGTTCTTTTAATTCCCCCTTTATGTTTTGTATAATTCAACATTATGTATTCCAGTTTCTATAACGATATATCTTCATGTATTTAAAGCTCTTGGTGCTAAATTTTACAAATCCCTGAAATATGTTCATGCCATGTAGGAAATAACAGCACAGTTCAGTTGCTTCATTCATATAGTAAATATAGTGGTATTTCTTCATTAGGCGTTGGTGAATTAATTTTTGTATAAATAACATACAACTGCAAAAAATTATTTTTCCTTCCCTCTTAGATTTCTGAAAATAAAAGAGGTGCCCCATAATGGACTTGAACATGAGATCGCCACCCAACTCCAATGCACAGTCAAAGAATTTCCAGTTTCATGGGTCAAGTCAGACACAGCAAGTGGGAGCCTTTTCTCTAGCAAATACAGCTACACAGAATTCTTATGTCTATCCCAGAAATGTCCAGATTGTGAACATTCAGTCTGGTGCCAGCATGGCAAATAACGCACATTTTCAAAATCCTGGAAGCTTCAACAACTTTCCTAAAACATCAACATCTAGTAAAGGCACTGGTGAACACTGGAATGTACTTAGTGGCCCTGCAAATTCACTTACTGGTGTTCGTGTTCAGATGGCAGCTACTGCGACTCAGAATTCAAGTTTGATAAGAAATGTGAATACATCTGCACTTCCACAAGGTAATACTAGACATCCTATGCAGAATGTACCTCAAAATATAGTGAATCCCTTTATGACTGTGGACAACTGCAATACTCAGCCCCTACAAAATTATTCTACCTCTGTGTCAACCTCAGCATATCACCAATCTAGCAAACATAGTTTGTCTTCAAGAACGATGTCAACACAGAATGCTTATTATTATACAAATGGACCTGGAGCCTATCAAGTGCCTCATGGTGTTGCACCCAGTCATCATTTCAATTCTCAGCAGAGCTTTTCATGTGTTGTGTTCCCTGTAGAGCAAAATGTTGAAAACCAAACAAGTGGCCCAAACTCAAGTATGACGGTGGCTCTGCAGCCACAGCAATGTGTGTCCAGTCATTTAAATCCAACACAATATGCATTGTCTTCTGATTGTCACAACAGAAATGCAACACAAGTCTTATCTCCAACTACTAATGGAAACTCTTCATTATCGTATCAGCCACCTCCTCTACAGATTAACCATGGACAGTTTGTACAACTTCAGTCACTTACCAGCGTTCAAAATTATCACGGTTCTGTTTTGGGTCAGAATAACAATACATATTCTGTTCAGTTTGATCAGAAACATCAGTCTGTGGCTAGCAGTCAAGAGACAAATAAAGGGGGTAGCACTATGTATCTTGTAAATGGACATCAGACTGACAATCAGTTTTCAAATGAGTCAACCAAGTCATCAGTTAAATTTGGAGATAACTTTTTAAACTCAGCTGGACCAGTTCTTCTGAATGAATCTACACAGCTGAGTAGAATTTCGGAACACGTCAAGAATCCAAGTAACGCCAACGCAAAATTTCCTGGTAACTTGTCTAAGAATAAAGGTAAGATCACAAAAGATAGTCTAGCCCTAGATTTGCAAAAACTGCAAAAACTGAGGAATTTGTATTTAAAAGAAGCACATAATATAAAAATCAGAATGCATTTAGCTTCAAAACAAAACAAGCAGACTTCTGACCATGCTGTTCAGGGTCAAAATCCTAATATCTCGCTCCCTTCTAATATCAGTGGGAATTCACTGTTGCCAGTGCCACCATTACATGATGCTAATCAAGGATCCCCACTTCCTCCATACGATGCCACTCACAATAAGCCATTTTCATCTGTTTCTTATGACTCCGGTCCAATGAAGGATGATTCCCTATTAATAAAAAATAAAAACAATTATTTATCGCCCATTCTAACGAACTTGCTAAAAGGTACTGGAGATGAAGATATGTTAATGACGATTGTTGGAAAAGAAGGCACACACAAAGAGAGAGAGCTAGCCACTGAAGAGAAATCATCTAGCACTCTCTTAGTTCCCAGTGGAGATATATCTGAAACTAATACAAAAAACATTGACGGACCTCCTAGGCTGACCTTCAAAACCTCTCTTGTCAGTTCTACCCAAGAGTCATTCACTTCCCCCCAAAATAGTCTAGATTTTGAATTGAGTTCTGCGCCTGCCACGAATCAGCTGCAGAAAATGCAAATTGTAGCTGATGAAAGGAAGGGGGCAACAGAAAGCTGTGGTCTGGATTTAAAAGGCAGTCTTGAGAGCTCAAGTCAGAATGCAGATGCATCAGATGAGACTTCAAAAAAATTACCCAAAGAGTGCACTGCAGATATCTCTTTTTCTTCATTGTTTCCTCAAAGCGAAAATCCTGAAGAAAAGATAGATGGCAAGAGTGAAAATACCTCTGCTATGTCTCGTTCACATTCTCTTACTGAAAATGGCCTAATTCTTCCAGAATCGGGCTCAGTACATAAACTTTCAGGGGCTGGAAATGCTTGTGAAATGAAAGGAGCTTGTTCTTGGGAGGAGTTAAAAACAAGTCTTGCTTTATGGGGGAAGAATATTCCAACATTGCTATGTAAATATTTGAGTGGAGGTACTGAACCGGCTGGGAGTTCATCCTCCATAGATGATGGAGCAGGAGGCAAGGAAGTACAGCAAAAGTTGGAAAATCTACCCAGTACGTTGGCTCACAAGAATCAAACTGAAGTGACCAATGAAGCAACTCAACATTTTGCTCTTTCATCTCTTGGAAAAAATATTGATGCAATCAATACAAACTTATTAAAAGGATGTGAGCCCCAGGTAGCTATTGTTACCCCCTTAATATTATCGAAAGACAGTATTAAAAATGAGATGGAGAAAAATAATCAAAGTACAGAAATCATGCATCCAGTCATTGAAGAAGGTGGCACACAAAGTTCACAAGATATTTCTTCAGCAGTAGTACATACTGACAGATGGAAGGGAGCTTCCTCTCCATCCAATTCTGGTCAAAACTATAAAGATTCAGATCTGTCTAGAAAAGCACTCAAATTCACTGAAGAAAATGGAGTAGTGAAAGCTGAAACTAAGACAAGAAGCACTTGTGACCTAGATAATTGCTCTGCTGTACAATTAAGGCACCATGAATCCCAGTTCATTGCAGGAGATAGCTTGCAGTCTGAAATGTACACTGGAGACATAAGCAAGCTTGCTCAGAATGATGTGGAATGCCAAACTGGTTCAGGTTTATTAGGCCCAAGAGATGCTGCTGAAAATAAGGAGACAGACACCATGTTCCAAATATCGAGTGTGTGCACTCTTGTACAAGGTGATGAATATTACAATTCACAAATAGCCAGTATTTTCAGTAATGGCCTTTTGAAGCCTAGTACACAAAATGACACTTCAGAAGAGTTTGTGCCTTCTCTTCAGTATAAGGATCCATCGTCTTGCTTTTCGAAAAACAATTCAGGAACAAACATTGGCAATCCCGAAGGAAACGGCTTGTTGCCGTCACCAAGCAGTTTGTCAGTGGCTGTTGCAGAAGTGCTTCAAAGTCTTCCCACCTTAGATGTGCCACCGAGCTGCAAGACTTCAGGTGAGAATGGTGAAATAAAGGCAAAGACAATAACAGACAGTGGCCTCCTTGAAAGTATGTCTTTGTTGGGAAAACTGCTTGATCAAGATGTATCACATAGTGGTGTTCCTTGTGCAGATGTGGCCAGCAGCAAGCAGCTATTGCCTGAAAAAGAAGAAAGACCATTGAGTGCTAGTATTTCAGATGGCATGTGCATTGCTAGAAAAGACAGCATTGTGGAGCCTGTGTTTGCTGAAGAGAATCAAGCACATTCTGAAAGCAGTGTTGAATCGTCTCTAAATTTACTCACTGATCAGCTGGCAGAACTCTCAAAAGAATTTCCATATGGGATTGGTAACTTGGCAGCATTTAATGTATTAGAAGGTAACGATTCTGTGACTAAAGTTGTCGAGAAAGAAGGCAAAGGCAGGACTGAGACTCCAGTAGAAAGTCTCAATTCTAGGGATACAGAAGACCAAATTAATATCAGGATACTAAGCTTGCAACAGATGGAGGTTTTTCCTGAGTCCAATCACCATTCCTCTAGCAAATCAGAAGAAAGCCACAAAGATGACCAGCCCAAAATGGACACAGAAAAGAATTTGAATGTAAGTTACATTAAAAGTGAGCAGTGTTCGGGTAGCACTAGTGCCCCAAGAAGAACAATGGTAGAAAATAAAAAGAGTACATTTTGTTGCTTACGGAAATTTATGTCTGTGAACTATGCAGTTGAGCCATGTTCATGCCAGCCGACTCCTGAGCAGAAAGTGGAGTTATGTTCACAGTCTGCTACAAAGCTTCAAGATACCATAAAAACCGAAGACAGTCCTAAGGCTGAATTGAGGCTGAACAGCCAATCACCAACGTTGACTTTTGCCTCAGTTAATGAGAGTGTTCCTTCAGGAGACCAGCACAATGAAACTTTGCATAAATCTTTTGTATCAAGAGAAGTAAAAGACCCATCTAAAGTAGATAAAGCAACTTCCCCACTTGTATTGTTGGATAAATTAGAGACTCAGAATCCTAAAAGGACTAAAGAACAATTAACGACAGAATTTTCAACCCAAGCAAGTTCTCTGTCAGTGAAGACACAAATAGAGAAAATTAATGAAAAACATGATATATCTACAAGAAAGTGTATATCTATAGAAAATGCACAGAGTTGCTCAATCAGAGAAAACTTTAAAATGGCACCGGGCAGAAATCTCTGTAAGATGGCTTCCAAAAATCAGAGAAGTGAAAATGTAGTTGTAAAATCAAGGAAAGATAACTATCGACGCAGACGAATAGAAATAAAATCAGGTACAGGTTGTGAACGGTACAAAATTAAACGAGACTCCAAAGAAACGCACATCATAAAGGGGCCGAAAAGGAAGAAACACAAGGTGATGGAAAAGTGCAGAATTTTGGCCACTCAGCATAGTGGCAACATAAGTACCTTACAACGGAGTAGCTTTGGGTCTGTGTCTGAAAGATCTGAGAAACTTGGAGCATAACTCATTGTTGCCTTCCCAAGAGCCTTCACATGAAAAGAAATTAGAAAAAAGAAATTATCTAGAGGAACGTTATGGATACAGGAAAGGAGAACATAATCAAGCAAGTCCTTCTGAACATAGAAAAGATGAATCTGAACATAGCAAAACTGAATCTGAGAAACAAGAGCACCGTATTAAAACAATAAATCTTCAGAAGTACGCTTATTCAGAAGAGAGGAAAAACGCATGGAAATACAGAAGTTTACATTTGGATAATAGAACACCTCTATGGCAAAAACAAAGGGGACATTTTCCTAATGGGTCTAAAAAACTTTGTTCAGACAAAGAGGATGTACTGGATACTCGCAGTAGAGACACTTGGAGTGAAAGGTCTGCTGACAAAAAAGTGTATTTTAGACGAACTGGTTCTTTTCAAAGGGAACAAAAGAAGAACTACTTGAACCGGCTCGCATTCAAACGGACTGCACAGAAAACTATTCGCCTGACAACATTGGATTCGTCATATTCCAAATCAAGTAGTCTTTCTGGGTGGCACAGAGACAATAAAAGGAGCAGTTCATCTTCCCAGAACCCTGAAGAAGACAACCAGCAAATGCTTGAATTCAAAATGTGCCCAGAGATACTGTTTAGAAATCCAGTCTCTGAAGAGCAAAAATCAGATGCAAAGAAGCTTGCTGAAGAAGATAGAGCACCTGTCGTCGGTAAGTATGTGATCCTGTTCCTGTCGCATTCCATTTTTAATAGATCACACCATCCTGTAGTAAGTCAAGCTTAAATGTGAGGCTGCAGTTCACAAAAATGGAGTTGTAATTCTTGTACTTGATATTTGTATACACTGCCATTCTTTTTAAAAAAATTGTGTGTACAGGTTGGTGAGGCACTAAGGGTCACACTCTTGCTTAATTAAGTGTGTGAGAGGGGAATTCAATTACATAGATGTGTGCTGGGTTGTGTATGAAAGTTTATTGGGATTTTAAGTAAAAAGCAATAAATGATGCATTTTTCTTTCCTTACTACCTTAGTGTATCCTGCTGAGTGATCCTTTTACGTGTTCTTTCTTTTGTTCGGTTCTGATTGCTGTTTTCACATAGAGGGCTGTAGTGTTTGTTGCTGTTTTTTTATCACTTAAGCAGCTTGCTTCCATTTGAGAAGCAGACAGAAAAGTTCCTGCTCCTAGTTACCATCCCTTCCCCCTCTTTTTGTGTGTCTTCTAATGTGCCCACATCCCTGCCTTGTAGAAGAGTGTGACATCTTTATTGGACCACTAAAAATCAAACTAGTCATGTGCGGTTTTGTGCAATAAAAATTCTCACTTCATTAGGCAAACACCAGGAGCTTGTGAGCGGTGCAGATAAATTAGAGGCAATATGTTCTTAAGGTGTGTTTAAAGCTGGTTGTAGGTAGACTGTGGGGGTGTTGTGTAAAGTTTCACCCCATGTGATGTGGTTGGAAATCTAATTGTATTCATGAAGAAGCCCACCACTCTGCATAAGCCTCCCCCTCCCCATTTGGGCTGCTTTGCAAACACAATTTTCTTAATGGCATGTAGAAAAGACCATACATGTCCCTGTCCTGGTCTCTCAATAGTTCATACACCCTGTTTTCTAACTACCTTGGTTTACCCTTCCCTAGGGGAATTAGATTTTGAGATAGATAGGAAATCTCTTTTTAAAAGACAGTTGAAAATTAAGCTTAGAGAAAACGGAGAAATTGCCTCATTTTTTCCAAGTCTTTTAAAAACCTGCTTCTAATTACTGGAAATGGATGGCCACCATGCAATTAGGCATCTTGCCCAGGATGAGATCAGTGACAGTAAGTAGGTAGAACAATTATCCATGTTCAAGGAGGGTTGCTTTAATAGGTCCCTGCTGCCTTCTTCCTTTAAGATAGCTAGAACCATACTTTTATCAAAGTTGGGTAGAAGCCAGATAATTGGTATCCCTCAAGAAAGTGGAGGGCACATTGTGCTTCTCCTGAGTGCTCTGTGGACCTCATATCAAAGTCATGGGCCTCTAATGGACTTGTTATCAGGGACAACTCATTTCCCCACCTCAGCACAACACCTGCAAACAATGGGTGGCAGATGTTTCAACTGTTTACATAATCACTTCAGGACCTGTATAATTAATATGTGTTAAAACTTAAATCTGTTTCAGGCAACAATTTTCCCGAAACATTAGGAAGATATTTTCTGTCTGTCTCTCTTTCTTTGGTCTTCTGATTGAAATGCCTTGATTGAAAATGGCCTGAATTCCTCTCCCCTTCTGTCTGTCATTGCCAGTGCTTTATTTCCCTTCATCAGTTTTTCTATTCTAGGGAGCTGGTTTTGGTTTAGTGAGATATTTTATTTGGGGACAATCTTAGCTATCTTGGTTTCAGTCCATTTAAATCAGCCTTAGGAATAGAAATTTCCCAAGAACTAATAGGAAGCTATCTGGATCCATCTGCTTTAGGCTGTGAATCATTAATCTGACTATTTTGTACTTACCAAGATGGTATCAGAAAAGGTAGCCGTGTTAGTCTGTGCTAGCATGTCAGGCCAAAAACAAAAGAAAAACAAAATATTTTAAATTAAAATAAAATAGAACATTTCTGTTTTAAATGTAAAGACTTGTGTGGATAGTCTGCTTTTCCAGGTTGTAATAAGGATGTGTACATCTGAACCAATCTCTCCAGGAGGTCAGTGATAGAACTGTTGACTGATCTCCTCAAAGATGACCACCTGCCTTTTACAGAGGGTCTGTCTATTCATGACTACTGCAGCTGTTGAAAATTTTTAACCTGACGTCTGTCGTCTTGACTCTTCGGGAGAAGAACAAATATTGAGGGTCTTAACCAGCTCAGCCTTACCAGCTCAAAAACACTTGGGTACAGCTCTAGGATTTAGTGAAAGATGTCTGACAAGGCAGTTTTGATGGGAAGACAGCAACAGCTCCTACAAAAATCTGCTGGGTTTCCTAGGATATTTCACTCAGTTTAGAGGAGAATACTTTAATGAACATTTTGCTGATAGCCATGCAGATCCCCCTCCCCCGCCCGACTAGCACTATGTGCACAATGCTTCACAAGAAGTGAAAAAGCAGGAGACACAAAGGGACCTTTCCTATTCCTTTAAGTTGGTCTTCCATTGCCACATCCCTTTTTGTCCCATTATAATGCTCTTTCTAGAACAGGTTTACATTTCCTTTAAGGTCGAGTATTGTTAGATGTGGCTTTGCTTCTCAAAAATCAGTCAAGCGTTGGTGAATGCAGCAAAATCAAGCTTTATTGGATACAGACTTAAAACCACACAACTGACATAAGCAGACAAGAACACACAAATGACACAAACAGACAAGACAATACTAAGTGCTTAGGGTTCCAACCTAATTAGGTCTGGGAACCCCGTCTGAGATTTGAGGGAAGTTTATATAGGTTTCTCTATGCTCTGGAGGTCACTTACGTTCACCGCCTTCAGCAAAGCTCCCCTTTTTGATGCAGTTTAGACCAGCTAGAGCTAGATGGGACCAACTATCTTAACTCAAGTTACTGTCTTTTGGACGATTCTTCGAATCTTCATCTCAGCATCTTAACATCTTCTTCTTGGTTCAGGTTCCGCTTTCTGCTAACACACTTGATATCAGTTACACAGCCCTAGCACATTTACTTCCTTATTAAGGACTGGAAACTCCAAGGCTTTTGTACAGTTTTACAAAAACAGGAACTTGTTCTGCTTCGTTCTTGCCTGCTACAGAAAAGCAGAAGTGCCTATACATTGTCTTATGCTGTACAGATCTTTTGTGTAGAACATTTAAGAAGGCATTAATCAATCACTTGCATATCAAACTTTTACGTATAAATTTCAAATCTCACAGTATGCTGTAAAATGAGGCTCCAAATTATTAACTTAACATGGGTTCCAGCTTGGATAAACTTATGAAACAGACCTTTTTTGAAAAAAATCAAGTAGTTGGAAGAAGTTACTTGCTTATTCATCTGTGATTTAAGATAGTGGCATAGCAATAGTTTCCCCAAGTACTTCTCTCCAGCTGTCTTTTTAAGTCAATAGGAAAATTTAAGGAACATTAAGAAAGATCAGGAGGAACACACTGAAACCTCATGATTCTTAGCCCTTATCTGAGTTAGTCAGCTAGATGTTTGTGGCTGTTGCAGGACATTATCTTCTTTGATTTTGAAAGATGCTTATCATTGATCTCTGTAAGGATTTATGCAGAATTTTAATGTTTTACTATGAAACAGGTTGTGGGGTTGGCTGTGCATATGTCAAACACATGGGTGGCTTTAAATAATTGTCTAGAATGGGGCAATATCGCAAGAGGCCAACTAGCTTAGAGATAGGCTGCTACTCTGGAAGTTTGAAAGATCAAGGATTTTCAATTGTTACCTACAGCTATCAAAAGCAAAAGAGAAGACTGGTTAAATTATGTTCCTGCAAAAAGAAGAAAAACTGAAGATAATGAAATTCCAGGTAGATAGTTTTCTTTATTAAGATATATCATCATCATTGCTGGTGCGAATTGCTATCAATTTACCTTATGGCTACTCTTTTCAAGGTTTGCTAGGTATTGAGTACTCGGAAGTGGTTTACTCAGAAGTATTCAGAACATTTCCTTCTAGGGATGTTTTAAGACTCTGCATCTTCCCAGAGCCTACAAAGGCTGGCTCTTCTTCCCAGAGGCAGAGTTGGGAGTTTTTCTTATTTTTATTTGGGGATGAGGCTGGAATATAGCCTGACATTAATGTAGCAGACAAAGCATGGGTGCTGAATTATGACATAGAACTTTCCATGTCTGTATCTTGTATGCATAACCTTTTAAATCATTTTAATTACGAAAGGATTAATATGTGGAAAGCACAAGGGCAATGGCTTTAAAATTACTTTACTTTGATACTCGTATTTAGTACATATTTGTTTTTTATTCTAGGTTATGAGCTCTCTTGTGCCCTTCGCTAGAAAGAAGGCAGAAATAGTAATGATAGCAATGATAACATGCATATAAAGTAACCTGGACTATGAGCCATATACTGTTTGTAAAATCAACCCCAGTAGGTCAAATTAGACTGCCCTGTACTAGATACGAAGGCGTATTATTTGCTATGTTTCTGGTACTTTGGGGAGTTTATAGCACATCACAAACTCAAAATATGTAGGCCAGAGAGGTCTGCCATTTCTGTTTGCATTTATAGGGCTTTTGTTGTCCACATAGATGTGTTGACCTCTGCATTTGCATTGTCTTGCGTATCTTGTTTTGTGCTTTTAGTCGTGGTCCTCTCCATGCCTTCCAGATGTTCTGGGCTTCATGTTTTATTTGCTGCATTTATATTTGTTTATATTACAAATAGGAATGAAGGAGTAGAATGAGACTATAAAATCAATTAAAATAAAATGAACATATTATTAAAACCATGTCATATTGAGTTAGGTTTGTGGTAATTATGATCCAAAACATAAGGAAGACACCAGTTTGTTGAAGGCAGCTTTGAGCAGTTATTTGAGAGCAACTTCCATAGAATAACAGTGGGGCTTGCCTCTGAATAGAGATACCTAAGGTTGCACCACAAGCAAGTCCCATTGTTGTTCCTATACTTTTGTCTCATTTTCAACACATTTTTAGATTGTATGTGTTTTTTTTTTTGAAGTTTTACAGTTGTTTTTCATTGTTGTCACTGGGTTTTTTGCATTTTTCTAAAAAAACTACATGTGTTTAGAAATAAAATCTTATTTTCCATATATACATTTGTTATAGCAGCCTCCTGCTTTTAGTTGCATGGACAATTGCCCAGTTTTAGCCTATGCTAAAGTATATAAATTGCTTCCAAATTATATAAGCTTTCTCCCAATTCTTCCAGCTAAGGATGGTATCCCACTTGATACTGCAATAAAATTGATCAACGGAGATGAAGCTGTTCCTATGCCTGTGAAGGATTCCAATGCAACATTTTTGACCTATCAGAAAATACATATGGAAAAAACGAGCCAAAGCCTGGATGCCAGTCCTTTAAATTAGATGTTCCTAAGATTAAACAATTTTATGGGCATGCTTACTAAATTGTACAGTTTTCACTGTGTTGACCCGAAGCTGTAAGGATTAAAATGTATATAATCCAGACACTGGAGAAAACAGTAAATGAACAAGATTTTATATAGTCTTGGTTCCATTCAGGAATATATACAATACTTTTCCCAGTATCAACTGAAATTATTTTTTACATTATATTAGACTCTCAAAAGACACCACTTCCACTGATAACCTTATTCAGGAGATTATTCCACTATTTGATCTAATGCAAGCGAAAGACGAGCTCCGAACGTTGGCCTAGAGATTTTCAAGGGGAAAAATCATGTCTTTTTTAAAACTTGCAGGATATAGCCAAAATGTGAACAAAAGTGGTCATACCTTTGTATTCCTGATAAGAAGCACTGGGAATTACATTCTACTGCCCAGTTGAGCTGGATTATTTCAAATATACAAGAAAGCTGGGATTATCTGTTTTGTTTGTGCTTCTAATTTAAAGAAGCAAAAGCTACTATAGAATCAATATTCTAGTTGAAATGTTTGTGGATTTGGAAATGCAGTTTGCATTTTGACCAAAATTTCACTGGTGCCAATTTTTCATTTCCATTTCAATTTAACTAGATAAATTCCTTCTGTAAGCTATATTAGCTAAATGTTTCCATATATACCTCTAATGTTGTTGCAGTGTTTAATATTTTTAAAGTGACTTTTATATTCTTTATATTCATTATTTTTGAAGATACTTTGTAACATACAGGTTGAATTTGTAATTTTGCCCTTTTTTTAAAAAAAAAGTTCAGTTACTTGTACACAAAATAGTATTTCTGTTAATTGATTAAAAGTGCACATATTTTGACCATGCTGTGTTCTGTGTATTAATTAAGAGTAATTGTATTTTAAGCTGGATAGCTAAGGACTTGATCCCCAGGTTCCATGCATGAGCAGAAAGGAACAATTAGGTAAGCAAGCTGGGAAATCTTATGCGTTCCACTCATTTTTTCACCCCAGATATTTTGTGGCAGTGCTTGCAACTTAGTTAGCCCCTTTCTGGATCCAGAATTCTTGAATGAAATCAATGTACATCTTGATTTCTTTTGGCAAGCTAATATATGCATGCACTATATTGAGAGAACCATCCCAAGTACAGTGGTATCTTGGATAAGGAAATTAATTCGTTCTGCGGGTCATTTTGCTAACCAAAAATTTTGTTATCCGAAATGTGGTTTCCCATAGGACTCAATGGGAAACAAATTAATTCATTCTGGAGGTCCGAAAAAAGGCAAAAAAAATTTTTACAGACCTCTTTATAAAGTGCACTTTAAAGGCACACAGAGCTAGAATACACACAAACACCGGAACACAAACACCCGCAGTGCATTGCAAATGTGGACAAAAGAAAGCAGGAAAACAAACCCCAGCCTGTTCCTGCCAAAAGTACAATGGAAAAAAATGCAAAGATAGACCAAAGAAAGCAGCAAGACAGACCCCAGCCTGTTCCTGCCCAAAGTGCAATGAAAAGCAGTGTAATGATTAACAAAAGAAAGCTCCAAGATAAGCCCCAGGTCATTCCTACCCAAAGTGCAATGAAAAGCAGTGCAAAAACACAAAAGAAAGCATGGAAACCTCAGCTCCCTACCTTTCCAAGTTCGAAAGGTCCAAATCCCTCAGCAAATAATGTCCAGAATGGCTCCAAAACAATGAAAAAACTGCTCCAACTCCTCCAACCCCTCCACATTGGGGGTGCGCAATGCATCCTGGGTACACTTTTTTTTGCAAAGCGTAATGAAAACTTTGTTTTCTGAGGCAGCCCATAGGGAAACTTTGTTAATCGAAACTTCCCTATTCCCGGAAATATTACATTATCCAAATTTTTTGTTAACAGAGACATTCATTATCTGAAGTATTACGGTACAGTATTTGTACTCTTACTGTTTTTTCCTTTGTGTCAGAGTTCACTTTAACTGAAAGTACTGTACAGTATCTCCATGGAAGTAAGTGTTTGTGTGTGTATACACACACATACACAGGAGCTCCTCATGTACTTACTGCTCTTCACTTCCTGAACGGGGTTTTTTTTATTTTTGCCATTCCCTCTGCTTAACACATCTTGCTCAACAAATTTCTGACCTGGGAACTCGTGTATGCATTAAGATTTTTAAATGGGGTGGTCTGAAAAGCAAAGCTTTAACTTCACAGCATGTATTTTTCTCTGCAGCATTTTGCTTTGTTACGTTACCAGCATTGCCATGACCCAATATGGGTATGAAGTAATTTTAACCTAAAAATTGACTTTGCGGGTATGTCAGTATGTGGATCATTCAACCAGGTGGTTTCAGTCCATGGAGACGACTACTGTAATAGGAAGTCCAGCATTTGAATTATTCATTGAAAACCTTGTATCCTATTTTTATCAGTAGGCCCGGAAATTACAAAATGTTTTGAGAAACAGGAACAGCATATTTTCAGTTTACATACTCATAAACTTATAATGGAAGTTTACATACTCATAAACTCATAATGGAAGTATGCTATGAAGATGACTTGATGACTTCATTAAGCCGTTCTTGGTAATGTGTGCCTCGAGATATAATAATCTTAGAACTGCAGAGCTGGACGGGATCCAATGAATTTTTGACTGGAACCTCTGACAAGGAGGCACAGTGGGGAATCTAACTCCCAACCTCTGTCTCTGCAGCCAGATAATTAGAACACTTGAGACATCCAGCAGTTCTGCTTTAGGTGGCTCTCCAACCTTTCACTTAAGAGCAATAACATGATGAAGCCAGTGGACTCTTCTTCGTGGGTGTCTGTGAACGCACACATATGCGATGCGTGCGCCTGCGCCTGCGGTCACCAGATGTTCCAAGCTCTTGAATGATATAGGACCTCCTCCTCCCATTGCGCATGCTCCTGGATTCCCGTGCTTATCTTCAGTTCCCTTTTTGCCGCCGCTGCAAACGGTCGCCATTTTCTGAGCTCTGTATTGTAATTCAAACTGACATTACTTCTCCTGTTTTTCGCTCCCTTTTCTTCATTGCTTCATCAACCTCCTCAGTGAGTCAGATCCTTCGTTTTCCCCCTTTCCTCCCTTACCTTCTTCCCCCCTTCCCCTCCCTCACCCCCGCCACCGCTTTATGGCCTCTGGGGGATTGTTCAAGCACTGCATGGCCTGCCTGAATAAAATCCCAGTTTCCAATGGCCACAACCACTGTCTTTAGTGTTTGGGTGAAGCCCACCAAACTAGCCAGTGCCCACATTGCAAACACATTACAAAACCAGCGCTCAAACATTGATTTGGAAGACTCAGAGCCTTCCTTTGGGAACAATCTTTGCGCCCCATGGAGGCCCATGAACAACCAGAACATTCTGCTCCCTCAACTTCAACTAAGCCAGGGATTCATACGTTGTTTCCCTGTTGGTCCATCCCGTGGTGCAAAAACCTCCAGCGCCAATTCCCCATGGATATTTCTTGAGATTTGTAAATTGGGGAAAATGTCTTGTTCCAATCCCATGCTTCTAACAAGGTTAAAATTGAAATTCTCTGCTTCTGAAGAGTCTTCTGTCTGCCAAGCAAACAGTTTATAAGGTTGAAGATTAGTGAATGCTCTGTTCCAGCTTACTGCTCAAATCAGGATTGAAGATAAGACTTTTCTCCTCTTCTAGAGAAAGCTTAGACTCCCTAGCAGTGCTAGATTCCGCATTATCCAAGTATTCCTCCTGCATATTTCTTGTTACTTGTATATTGAGCTAAGTGTTCTGATCCAGATTGAAGTCGGGACTCTCATCTGCTTCTGAATTGAGCTCTGGAAAACAGGGCTGTGGAGTCGGTAGATAAATGTTCCAACTCAGACTCCAACTCAGACTCCTAAGTTTTTTGTACTTCCGACTCCGACTCCGACTCCAGGTACCCAAAATTTCCCCCGACACCGACTCCTCGACTCTGACTCCAACTCCACAGCCCTGCTGGAAAAAGCTCAGACTGAAGAGAAGCATATCCATAAATTGCTCTTCTGACAATGGTCCCCTTCTCATTATTTCACTCTGTTTTATTCCACTTTAAAGAGTTAATCACTTCCAGAAGGGAGGGGTGTAAAGGAGAGCAAGGACAGGAAGAAATGAAAGAGAAAACATCCAAATAAGTTATCTAAAAAGTTTGTTTTGGAAAAATTGAGACTTCCAAGATCAAATAGTTTTTTTTCTTCTCCCAGCCAGGCAGATGACTCTGTAGAACAATATATAAATGTAAAAACTTCTAAATAATGCTATCTTAAAGTTTCATCTCCCAACACACGCTTGTAGCCTCCTTTTCAGGAAGGGGGGAATGAGTACTTACTGAAGCAGAAAAGTGTCCGAGATGCAGCTCACATAAAGAGAAATATAGGGAAAAACATACAGTCTTAGTTGCGGCAGTCAAGTTTCAAAATATCCACAAGATTATTGTCTGGTGCATGCAGTTTGAACTGCCACCATGACAGATGGAAGATGGACATTCCCCCAGCAGGAGAGATGAGGTGATTTCTGAAGTTACGAAGCTTGCCGCCGCAATTCTTCGCAGCTCCCATATGCTGCCTCTCTTCACCGCCCTCTCCAAGGGGTGCTTACCCTTTCAGGTCCTGTTTACCTGGAGGAATTCAGCCTGATAAGCTGGAGAGCTTATCAAGGCATCTCACTGCAGCGAAACCAGAACCGGAACTCCCTGATCACAATATTCTAATTGCAGCACCTTCCGTGTGTCCCAGGTTGTCCCCAAGCTCTAACATAGATGCCAGGTCTGACACCATAGACCACGCACTGATAACAGACCCTGCTTCAGTCTCTCAAAAGTGCAGCTGGCCTTCCATGCCTGACATTGACACCGATGTCAATCATGAACAAGAGGGCACAACCAGACACAAACACCCATGACCCCCACAGGGTGAACACACCACCTATCCTGATATCGAGCTTCACGATCGCGCTCCTCACATCAGACACCAGCACTCTTGACGTCTATCCCACTATATTGGCGCACCTTATACAAAATGACTCCGGCACCACGACATCGTCACTGATGTTAACATCAAGTGCAAGGACCCTGGCACACGTCATACAAAATGACACCAACACCACGACATTGTCTACAACGTCAATTTTGAGCGTGAGGACTCTGGCGCACATCATACAAAATGAATCCAGCTTCAGCCAACCTACAATGTCGATATACGTGCCAGGTCTCAATACCAGGCATCTCAACATCGTTCTTACTATGTATGCGACTCTTCACCCTCACAATCACCACCTCGACAGCAACAGTGCCTGGACCACCGTCGGCACCGACACTATACCAAAATCATTTCATGCTCCTCGAATAATTCTTCCGATGGCGAAGTCCCCCCCCCGGTATCGGTATCATGCATCTTTGCCTCCGTTTGCATATCCACCTCCAAAACGCCACCCACGCAATATCTTGGCTGCAACGCTCACTTCTGCAACAAAGACCGTCAGCTGCCGTCAACAATCGGACCCTACATGTGCGACTACTTCGACACACAGAGGCTCATGTGCATAACTCGCCACCACCTACTTCAGCCTCTTGGCAGCGAGATCCACCCCCCAAAGACACCTACTCCTACTCAACCACGGACTGACTCACCTGCATCTATGGATAGGCCATTCTTGTCAGAAGACTCGGGCTCTGACATGGACTCACAAGACACATCCAATCCTACCTACACCTGACTCTCATGTAGCTGATAATCAGCCTCCCTCGCCTGCGGAAGACCTTCAGCTATACTCTCAAATGATAAACAAAATAGCCAAGGTCATGGATTTACAGGTAAAGCAACCAGATGCAGACGAGGCCTGTAAATTCTTTGGACATCTAAATAAAAACCAGGTGCCACCCCTCCTATTAGGGTTTATCCTATCTCTTCTCAAAAGAGCAAAAGCTGCATGTAACAAGCCTTCTTCAACTCTCTGATGCCTAGACGCATTGATAACCTGTACTGCACCCATGGCGAGAGCACAACTTTCCTTTCTAAACACCCTCTATCAAATTCAGTGATAGTTGATGCCACACAAAATAGGGCCAAGAGCCATTCCACCGCTACACCTAGCAATAAAGAAGGAAGGAATAGGATAATGGTCAGAAGCATAACTTCTTGGCCTCCTTTTCCCTTAGGACGTCCAATTACCTATGCTCCATGGACGTGTCATGCAGAAGTTCATACTGATTTTCTACAATCTTCCAGATGAACAAAAAACAAAAGCCCTTGCCTACCACGCTGAGGTTATGTTCCCCCACAGACTATGAGACTATTGCCACTCATCATGTGGCAGATGCCGCGGCCAAGCAAATTGCCATGGCAGTACATCTCTGCCGCCATACGTGGCTATTTATGGTTACTATCATAGATGACGCCAGAAATCAAATTCAGGACTCTCCTTTCGATAGTGAAGGTCTTTTCATCTACCACGGATGAATCCTTAGATAACATCCTCAAAATGAGAAAGACTGCCTGATCCTATTCTTATCATGGCACTTACTCACAGCCAGTATCTCGTCAGCGACCCCATCACTGGCACCGTAACTATAATACACAACAACTGTGCCAACAAAACCACTACAAACAATACTACAGTAACCCCCTGCCATTTCACGGTTCATATACTGCGGTCCCACTATATTGCAGACCGCAGTACATGCCGGGGCTCCAGCTGATTAACGTGGGGTGGGGGAGAAAAGCCTTTTAAAACCTTTCCCCCCCTTTCTCACACCCGGGCTCCAGCTATGATTGGCGCTGGGGTGGGGAAACAAAAGGTTTTTTTTCCCCCCCACCCAGTGCCAATGAGCTGGAGCCCGTGGTGTGGGAGAGGTTTAAAAAGCCCGGGCTTTTAAAACCTTTTCCTCCCTTCCCCAATCCCCGGGTCCAGCTAGGTGGTGGATCTGATCCGACACTGCCGCTTCGCTGGGCTGCTCCAAGACTTCTTCACTGACTCACTACCCAGGCTAAAATCCTATTGCTCATTATAGTAAGGGTCACTAGAAGAGGCCCATGTTTATTCTGTATTTAGTGTCTTAAATTGGTTTCCTGGTGAAGGGAAGAGACAGCAGCAAGGAGCAGAGCGTGCTTAAGAAGAGAATGTTGTTTACAGGTAAATTGGTGTGATTCCAGCTAGGAAATAAAATAAAATCAAGCTGAATATACAGGAAGCTTGCTTGTATTGCATCTATGCCTTTTCTACGTTCTATTTAACAAACTACAGAATATAGCCAATAGCAAAGTGGAACATGTAGCTCAATTAACAGATAGTATTCAAACCATAACCTTATTTGGATAAGAACTTATAGCATATATTCTCTATTAAAACAAACGGCTGTATGAATTTCCATAAAGGAACTTTGCAGCCAGGCATATTCCTAGGTGTCAGGTCAGTAAGCATTATTGTATACAAAAATAAGATACTAACGATCAGTTTTTCATGATGGATTTTGAAAGTTGTTCATAAAAAAAAATCTAATAGGGGAAGTGTTTAGAGGTGCCGTTGGCTGAAATAAAGAAATAAACCTAATTTAACTATTTCTGGCTGTACAGATTCTTACTTTTTTTTCTTATAGCATTAGAATCATAGAATTGGAAGAGACCTCAAGGGTCATCCAGTCCAACCCTCTGCTATGCAGGAACCCCTAATTTGCTTGTTATTGTTCACTCATTAAGTCGTGTCTGACTCTTCGTGACCCCATGGACGAGAGCACACCAAGTCCTCCTGTCTTCCACTGTCTCCCAGAGTTTGGTCAAATCCATGTTTGTTGCATTGATGACACTGTCCAACCATTTCATTCTCTGCCGTTCCCTTTTCCTTTTGCTTTCCATCTTTCCCAACATCAGGGACTTTTCCAAGGGCTCTTTCTCCTCATGAGGGGGCCAAAATACTGGAGCTTTGTCTTCAATATCTGTCCTTCCAGTGAACATTCAGGGTTGATTTCTTTCAGGATGCATAGGTTTGATCTCTTTGCAGTCCAGGGGACTCAACATTAGGGAACAGGAAGGTTTTTTTGCAGGAAGCAGAGAAAAAACTTTGTCAACACAGGTGACGGGTAATCTAAATCAGGACGAGGACATTTCACAAATACAGGAGACAGACACTTGGAAGAATGTCAGCAGTCAGAAAGGGAAGAACTCGGAAACAGACAGGGAGTTTGCAATTGCAAAATAGATTCCAACCTCTCTCCTTTATCAACAAGAAGAAGAAACTGCAGCAAGGTCACCTTGAAGACCTTGCACAGAGGAACTGGAATCCAACAGCACACCAAGCTTCGGAGTAGGCAAGTGGTGATGGTTGGGGATTCCTTGGTTAGAGGAACAGAAGCCGTCATCTGCAGGCCTGACAAAATGAACCGAGAGGTCTGCTGTCTCTCAAGATTCAGGATGTAACGGAGAGACTGATGAGATCATCAAACCCACTGATTCTAACCCCTTTCTCTTGGTCCATATAGGGACTAACAATACTTCAAAACACAGCTTTCAGGATATCACAAAAGCATACAAAGAGATGGGTAGGATGCTGAAGGACTTGGGTGACCAGGTAGTAATCTCATCTCCTCCCTGTAGAAGGATGTGGCCCACGAAGGGAAAGAACAGTAGTGGAGGTGAACACTTGGATTCGGAGATGGTGCCAGCAGGAACAATTTGGATTCTTGGACCATGGTTTCTATTTCACTCAGCTGGGATATTGGGCGAGGATGGGGTGCACCTCACCACTGCTAGCAGTAATCTTCTTGCCAAGAGCTTTGCTGATTTAATAAGGAGAGCTTTATGCTAAGTTTGCAGGGGGAGAGAAAATTTTTTTCTTAAAGGTAGAGATCCAAAAGGGCTTGTGGAGATTAGCCCAAATGTTGCAAAAGGAGCAGGACAAGGAGTAGTAAAGACCATCAGTGCAAAGAAAAACAGGTTAAGCAAAGGACATGTAAGAAGCACACACAGCCTCAACTGTTTCTACACCAATGCACAGAGCATGGGGAACAAACAAGACGAGCTGGAACTCCTAATACAACAAAATAAATATGACATAATTGGCATCACTGAAACATGGTGGGATGAGACTTATGACTGGAATGTAGTTATTGGAGGATATAACCTGTTTCAGACGAACAGACCCAGTAAGAAAGGAAGAGGTGTAGCTTTTATATATTAAGGGCATTTATATTGCTGAAGAAATGCAAGATAAGCAGCAGGGAAAGCATGTTGAGAGTATCTGGGTGAAAATCAGGGGTGAGAAAACTGGGAGGGATGTCACTGTGGGGTATATTATAAACCCCCAAGCCATCCGGAGGAGTGGGATGATGTCTTCTGTAAGCAGATGGCCACACAGTCAAAAGGGAGAAATGTAGTACTAATGGGAGGTTTTAACAATCCTGATATATGTTGCAGTCCAACTCAGCCAAGAATGCAAGGTCTAACATTCCTTACTACCCTTGCAGACAGTTTCATGTTCCAGAAGGTAGAGGAGGCAACAAGAGGCACAACCATTTTAGATCTGGTCTTAACCAATAAGGAGGACCTTATAAATGGGGTTGAAGTGGTGGGATCTTTTGGTAAAAGTGACCATGCCCTCTTGGAATTTGTTATACAGTTGGAAGGTGAAACTAAGCATAGCCAGACAAGAATCCTGGACTTTAAGAAAGACAATTTTTTAAAACTTAGTGAATTATTGGCCGTGATTCCATGGACCAAAACACTAAAAGAGAAGGGAGTCCAAGATGGATGGTAGTTCCTTAAAAGTGAGACATTAAAGACACAATCTAAAATTGTTCCAACAAAAAGAAAAAAAACTTTCAAATCAGCTAACTATAAAGAAAAACAAGGACAGGAAATGGAAAAATGGGGCATGCACCATAGAAGAATTTAAGCAAGTAGGTAATATATGCAGGGGGATGGTAAAAAAAGCTAAAGCGTTTAATGAACTTTGACTTGCCAGAGAGATTAAAGATAGTAAAAAGGGTTTCTTTAGTCATGTCCACAGTAAAAGGAAAAATAAGAAAATGATGGGCTTTCTGTGTGGCGATAATGACCAGTTACTAATAAGAGACAAGGAAAAGCAGAACTTCTCAACACCTTCTTTGCCTCAGTTTTCTCCAAAAAGGAAAATAAGAGATCCACTGGGACAAAGAGTAGATTAGATAGGATGGGAATTGCAACATAGAATAGGTAGAGAGGTAGTACAGAAACACCTGGAAACATTAAATGAATTTAAGTCTCCAGAGCCAGATGAATTGCACCCAAGGATATTAAAAGAACTGGCAGAAGTAATTTCAGAACCATTGGCATTAATCTTTGAGAAGTCCTGGAGAACAGGGGAAGTCCCCATCGATTGGAGAAGGGCTAATGTTGTCTTCAAGAAGGGGAAAAAAGAAGACCCAAATAATTACCGCCCAGTCAGCTTGACATCAATTCCTGGAAAGATTCTAGAGTAGATTATTAAACAGGCAGTCTGTAATTATTTAACAAACTATGCTGTCATTACAAGAAGTCATCATGGGTTTCTTAAAAACAAGTCATGCCAGACTAATTTGATCTCTCTCTTTGATAGAATTACAAGCCTAGTGGATGAGGGGAATGCTGTGGATATTGCTTATCTAGATTTCAGTAAGGCCTTTGATAAGGTTCCCAATGGTATTCTTGCAAAGAAGTTAGTAGAAAGTGGGATAGATAGTGCTAATGTTAGTTGGATTTGTAATTGGTTGACTGATTGCACCCAAAGGGTGATAATAAATGGTCTCTCCGTGACCAGTGGGGTGGCTCAGGGTTCTGTTCTAGGTCCAGTCCTATTCAATATTTTTATTAATGACTTGGAGGAAGGAATAGAAAGTATGCTAATTAAATTTGCAGATGATACTAAATTGGGAGGGGTTGCTAATTCCAAAATAACCTTAACAGATTAGAGTGCATGTACCAAAGATAATGGAATGGGTTTCAATAGAGGAAAATGTAGGGTGCTGCTTCTAGATAAAAAGAATGAATTGCACAGATATAGGATGGGAGATACCTGGCTGGAAAATAGTACCTGTGAAAGGGATTTGGGAGTAGACATGGGCACGACTCAGAAAAATTGTCGTTTCTGTTTTCGGTTATTGTTTCCGTTACGTAATGGAAACGGTAACGATAATTAAGCTGTCAGAACTCGAACTCGAAAAAAAAAGAAAAATTTGGTCGGGTTTTTCGTTTCCGTTTGTGGCATCGCGGCGATCGTGCGATGCGAAGCACAGAAAAAGTTTTTAAAAGTTTTTTTAAAAAAACCCAACTCCCGGCCAAAAAAGCAGGCGAAAATATGCCTGCCTGAGGCTTTGCCACCTACCAGAGAGGTGGTTTCTGTGGGGTCCCCGGCCTTTCCCCCCCTCTTCTCCTGTCCTGGGCTGCTTGCACCAGGCTGGGGGGGGTCATCCTCGTCGTCTGTCTCGCTGCATGCCATGCGGTGAGGGGGAATCCAAAATGGCGACCGCAATTTTTCTTTTGAAATTGTGGTCAAAAAACACACCAAATACCACAGAAACATGTGAAATTTATTCATTTTAAATGCCTGAATTTTTATAGTAGCAGCAGTGGGTTTTTTAATAGCAATAAAACGTCGTATTGATTTTATTTTATTTTATTTTATTTTATTTTATTTTTTATTTTTTTAGACCTGCCCATTTGGGCTGGGCATGGGATGGGACCATGCACATTTTTTGAACCATTCCACCAATGACATTGCCAGGTTTTGACTGACACTTCTGGATGTCTCGGAGGGCATAAAAAGCCGAGGCACCTTCCAGAAATCGCAGTCGGGTGTGGATGTGGTTGAGGGAGGAGGGCTGGCTGCTGGTGCTGGTGTGATCCGATTGAGATTGAGGAGGGAGGCTGGAGGCTTTAGGATATAGTTAGGCAGGCAGGGAGGGAATTGAATTTAGAAAATAATTTCTTTGATTCCCTGCAGCTTTGTCTGCTGAAGGGAATAGCAGTTTATTCTTTATTTCTTCTCTGGCAGTTTGTGAGGATTTTTTTCTGATATTGGATAAAGGGGGAGGTTCGACTGGGAGTGGGAGGTGTGGATTTATTTTAAAAATATATTATATACTACCATTTATTTTCTATTTTCCCAACTTCAATTTGCTTGCACACACACACATTTGGGGTGCAAGCCAAGAACAGAACCTCTATCCTAAGTGATATCCTAACTGCCCACTCGCCCATCCGCCCGCGCCGCCGCCCGCCCCCCACACCTCCCCCTACCCCCGCCCCCCGCCTCGCCCGCTGCCTAGGACGCAAAAACACCTAGCGTTGGCCCTGATTGCGGGACGCCCCTATGCTCTGGGAAGTCAAATCGCGCTAAATCGCGGTGGAAACGCCAAACAACAAATGGAAACGACAAATTTTTGAAAAATTTCGCGACAAACGGAAACGACCCAAAACGGACCCGTTCCGACAAACGGAAACTCGAAACGTCATCTTTTCTGGTCGTGCCCATATCTATTTGGGAATCTTGGTGGACCACAAATTGAACATGAGTCAGCAGTGTGATGTGGCGGCCAGGAAAGCCAATGCGATTCTTGGTTGCATCAACAGAAGGGTAGTGTCTAGATCAAGGGAAGTGATAGTACCACTCCTTTTTGCTCTTGTCAGACCCCACCTGGAGTATTGTGTCCAGTTCTGTGCACCTCAATTTAAAAAGGACGATGACAACCTCAAGTGGGTACAGAGGAGGGCGACCAGGATGGTTGAAGGTCTGGAAGAAATGTCTCAAGAAGAATGGCTTAGGGAGCTGGGAATGTTTAGCCTTTAAAAAAGAAGGCCGAAAGAGGATGTGATAGCTATGTTTAAATATTTGAAAGGATGTCATATTGATAGATGGAACATATTTGTTTTCCATGGCTTCAGAGACAAGGACTTGGGGCAATGTTTTCAAACTACCGGAAAAGAGGGATTCCATTTGAACATTAGGAAAAACCTCATGACATTTAGAGCTGTTAGGCAGTGCTACCACGGAGGGTGGTGGAGTCTCCTTCAGAGGTTTATAGCAGAGGCTGGATGGCCATCTATCGCAAATACTGTGATTGGGGTTCCTGCATGGCAGGGGGTTGGATTGGATGGCCCTTGAGTTCTCTTCCAACTCTATGATTCTATGATTCATGAACATAACAGACAACCATCTCTTGATATTGAGTCTCCTCCAGCATCACAGCTCAAAAGCCTCTGCTTAAAAACCTCCAAAGAAGGAGATTGCACCATCCTTTGTGGCAATATTATGCCACAATATTGTTTGAATAGACAATATTGAGCTCAACTATCTGAAATTAACAATACTGAACTTAAGACATGTACTCTCATTTATTAGACAACAACAATTCATACTCAAATGCAAACAATTTTCCCATCCCAGGTCTCCTGGAAAATCCAAGCAGGGATAGAAATAGGAGGGTAATGCAAATTGCCCAGGTTTGCACGACACATCTGCAGAAGTCACACTTTTGCTGACACATGTATGTGCCTGCCGCAGACTGTTTTAACTGAGAAATACATGGCAAGGACAAGTATAGGTTAAAAGCTGGAGCAGCTGAGAAGAAATAGCCTTGAGCCTGCCAAGAGCAAATAACAGGAATATGACTCTAAATACCTGCTATCAAAACAGGATAGACTTCCCATGGAGATACCAGATTATCAGACCAACTCCTTTTGTTTTTATGGTAAAAGGATTGTCTAGCAGTCTGGGATAACAAAAACCTTGTAATGCTCTGCATTTTCTGTCAACATTTTGCCCACCTTCATCCTGTTTGTTTAAGTGAGTCATTTCATGCCCATTGTTTTTGGACTAGCCAGGTGGCAAGATTATAATCAGGGCGAAATAGGTTAAGTGGGCACATGACTGACAAGGGGCCATATCACTCGAGTCAGCCTGGCCAGAAACCAAATAAAAAGATAAAACCTACGCTGTAGCCATGTTAGTGGTGATGGGGTGAATCTTCTTTCTGTTTCTATCTCTAGCTGAACTCTCCTGCTTGCTCTTGCTATGTATGTTCACAAGGTTCTAGAATCATAGAATCATAGAGTTGGAAGAGACCTCAAGGGCCATCTAGTCCAACCCCCTGCCATGCAGGAACCCCCATCACAATATTTCTGACTGATGGCCATCCAGCCTCTGCTTAAAAACCTCTAAAGAAGGAGAGTCAACCACCATCTTTTTCTGTGGACTAGATTTCTTAGCTGAAATAATTATCTTGGAGCCCCCAAATTAATCCAGGATTTAGCCAGAGAATCCTGCAAGGTTATGCCTGGTTTTTGGCCTAGAACCTGTGTGTGTGTGTGTGTGTGTGTGTGTGTGTGTGTGTGTGTGTGTGTGTGTGTGTGTGTGTGTATTGTGTTGTTACAGTCAGTGACTGACCCTTCGTGACTCCACGTCCATGGAGTTTTCTTAGAACTTATGTAGTTCCCTTAATTATTCCATCTAGAGTTTGACCACTTCCCATTTGAACACAGTCTGAGACTAAGGGAAAGTAATATTATCTATCTTACTTTAGAACATAAGAACAGCCTTGGTGGAACAGGCCACAGCCTATCCATTCCAGCATTCTGTCTCACACAGTGGCTCACCATTTGCTTCAGGGTATTTCCAAGCAGATGTCTTCACCTGCTTACGATTCCCTGCAAATGGCATTGAGAGATATCCTGTCTCTCTCTCCAACCCGGAGGTTGTCCTTAGGCATCCGTAATGATAGCCGTTGATACCCTTGTTCTCCATGAACTTGTTCAATCCTTTCTTAAAGCTGTTGAGGCTGACAGCTGTCACCACTTCTTCTGGCAGGGAGTTCTATCATAGACCAGTAATCCTCTGGGTGAAAAAGTACATTCTCTTATTCGTTATCTTCTGGGAGTGTCTTCTTCACCACACATTGGTTTTCCCCAATCTACGTCCCCCTTGTGTTTTGCATCTTTGGTTTAGGGAAAGGCTTTTTCTTCCTCGCCCAGTCTTGTCCAGTTAAAAATACACAGAGAAAATTCATCCATGGTGTGATTGCTGTCTTTTCAGCTGCTCGAACAACAATCACCTAGCATCAGCTCCATTCTTGGTCTCATGCTCTGATGTCCTCTTTGGATATGACATCTCTCCATTCAATAACAGTATGTGTCTCCCATTATATCTCCTAACATTCTTTGTGATTTCATCCTGTATTTGTACTTGAACCAAATCAAAACAACCAGTCTTATTGGCAAGGCCAAGCTATTGCTCGTATTGGACATTCTTAGGATAGTGACCATGTGGCATAGCTTGTCACTGTGGGAGCATTCTGGTCTTCCTGCTAAGGGCATGTATAATAATCTGCTCTAAGACTGATCTGGTATGGTATCCCCGGAGTGTTGAGTTGCATGGTGTTACAAGATAACATATATTATCTTTTCTTAAATCAATTATTACAGATTAGAGATGGGCACGACTTAGCGGTTTCCGTTTCCCGTTGACATTTAGAGCGTTAGGCAGTGCTACCACGGAGGGTGGTGGAGTTACTCGTATCCGTTACTCTACAGAAACGGAAACGGGAATTACTCCACCAGAATTCGAGCTCGAACCGACGAACGAACAATTTGGTCTGATTTGTCGTGCTCGTTACTTGCATCGCGCAATGCCAAGCGGCACAGAAAAAAATTTTTTAAAGTTAAAAAAAACCCGATTCCCGGCCCTAAAAGTAGGCGAAAACTGTCTGAGGGCACCTACCAGGCCAGAAGGGTGTTTTATTTGGGGGGGGGTTTCCCCGCCCCCCTCTCCTTGGCTATTGCTTGCTACTGCTGCGCTGCTGGTACCAGGCTGGGAGGGTGCATCCATTTGCCATGCAGTGCGGGGGATCCAAAATGGCGACCACAATATTTTTTTTGAAATCGTTGCCCAAAACCCCACCAAAGCACCACAGAAACATGCGAAAATTAGCTATTTTAAATGCTTGAATTTTTACAGTAGCAGCAGTGGGTTTTTCTTGCAAAAAAAGTCTCCGTTGATTTTATTTTATTTTTTTACACCCTGCGCATTCGCAATGATGGGCTCGCCCATGGGAGTGGACCATGCAAAGTTTTTGGAGCCATTCCACCAATCGCATGGCCAGGTTTTGCTGACTGTACCAGGCTGGGAGGGCGCATCCATTTGCCATGCAGTGCGGGGGATCCAAAATGGCGACTGCAATATTTTTTTTGAAATCGTTGCCCAAAACCCCACCAAAGCACCACAGAAACATGCAAAAATTAGCTGTTTTAAATGCTTGAATTTTTACAGTAGCAGCAGTGGGTTTTTCTTGCAAAAAAAGTCTCCGTTGATTTTATTTTATTTTATTTTATTTTATTTTATTACACCTGCGCATTCGCAATGATGGGCTCGCCCATGGGAGTGGACCATGCAAAGTTTTGGAGCCATTCCACCAATCGCATGGCCAGGTTTTGCTGACTGTACCAGGCTGTGGAGGGGGCGCATCCATTTGCCATGCGGTGCGGGGGGATCCAAAATGGCGACCGCAATATTTTTTTTGAAATCGTTGCCCAAAACCCCACCAAAGCACCACAGAAACATGCGAAAATTGGCTATTTTAAATGCTTGAATTTTTACAGTAGCAGCAATGGGTTTTTCTTGCAAAAAAAGTCTCCCATTGATTTTATTTTATTTTATTTTTTTACACCTGCACATTTGCAATGATGGGCTCGCCCATGGGAGTAGACCATGCAAATCTTCCACCAATCGCATGGCCACTTGGCCAGGTTGACCACAGAGACTTCTGGGATGTGCCAATCGGGCATAAACAGCCCACTAATCGTAGCCCAAACCCGAACCCTAAGCCTAACCCATACGCCAGTACACTGTCCTTCTAAGTGGGTCAGAGAGGCACCCAGAGGTGCACCCCAATACTCACCCTAACCTCACCCGTAACTAGCCTAACCCTAGCCGTTCCGCTAACCCGTCTTACCCTAAGCCAGATCTACTTGCATTGCACTACATGCAAGTACTGAGACACAGCGGGTGCAAAGAGTCTGCCAGTCCGTCACTTGTGGCTCTGGCTGACTCCTGCAGCTCCCTCCAGGAGCCCGCTACCCCCTCCCCAAACCAGTACTAATGACAACGAAAAAAATTCTTAGGAAAAAACGAACCGACTAATTTTTGCAAATTTTCGCGAAAAACGGAAACGAGCCGAAACGGAACCGGCCCGACTAACGACAACTCGAAAAAAAATTTTTTCAAGTCGTGCCCATCTCTATTACAGATTCATGGCTAAAAGCCCATAAGCCTCTCTTCCTCTGGAGGTGCAATAGCCCCCCCCCCGAGCTTTTGAAAGGATGTTGGCTTTTTACCCATGGGTCTCATCCCTTTTCAATATCAGTTCTGTTATAAGTCTATTCCAGCCCATGGCTCACCAGTCTGAGTCTTGAACTGTTTGTAAGAGCTGTAGGTTTTGGATTTTTGTTTTTATATATTCATATTATTTTTTAGTTTTAATTTTGGAAGCTGTCCAAAGCACTGGCACTAAATGGGTAGGGTATAAGTCTAAACAAACAAATAAACCAAATGGCACTCTTTGTCTTGTCTACTTGCTTATCCGGAAATAAACAGCTTTAAATAATATCCATTGTTTTCTTCTTTTACAATATTCAGTAAAAGCTTTTATTGTACAATATATTTTTATTGACTAATATGGAAACAGCATGTATCTTGTGGTATCTCTTTGTCAATGAACATAACAACTAAAACACCACATAACAGCATTTTATACTGTACTGCTCTTTGTTTTCTCTGTTTAACATGACGTGTTTATGCCATTGTTTATTCTTTCTCATGAAAGCTGGCATGAAACCAAATGTGTTACTTCTTCCTTATCAGTAGCTTTGCTCCAAAACAACATGGCTGTAATGTAAGCTATTTCCCAACCTGTCGTTTTTCATTTGGACTTTTACTTTTCTCAGAAACCTCCGAGGCATATTTTAGAATAAGTTTTCATTTTTAGAGCAACACACTCTGCACTCCATAAATTCATCTTTATATTATTATTATTGACACTCGAAACCATGCAAGTTTGCTTCTTTGGGGTCTACATTTTCCCATGGTGGTTATACACTTTATTGTGTGTGTGTGTGTGTGTGTGTGTGTGTGTGTGTGTTGTGTCATTACAGTCGTGACTGACTCTTTGTGACCCCATGTCCATGGAGTTTTCTTGGCAGGAATACTAGAGTGGTTTGCCAGTTCCTACTCCAGGCGCCTACAGCACCTGGTATTCCCTGGTGGTCTCCCATCCAAGTACTAACCAGGCCCGACCCTGCTTAGCTTCCAAAATCAGGCGAGATCGGATGTGTACTAAACTTCAATTCTTTTGTTTTCAATAAAATTACCCTTTTGAATAGATCGGTACAAGTGTGATATACTCAGTCCAATCCGTGTCAAAATGTGCTACTGCCATAGTTCAAAGATCCCTTATGAGGGTGTCTCTGAAGATGTGTGACTTTACATACATGTTCTGAGAACATACCTAGTAGCAGAAGACAATATCAGATGTCTGCTTTTCCTGCTGCAGTGGTGCAGTCCCCCCCCCCCAGTCCCAGTTTCATTAATATATAGCTCCTTTTAGGACACAACTGTCAAATTGTAGTAAATTAATAACTAAATATAATTAAATAGATCTATTTAGAATATCAACTTATTAATATAAAGGAAAAATTGTATCAGCATGATTTGAACCACCACCACTCCACACTTGTGTCTGCAGCTACATATATTCTGCCCTTTTTTCTATTAGATATGCTCCTGGCTTGGTAGCCTAGACATATAGGCATTGGGAGTTCAATTCCCTACTGTGCATCCATCCTATGAGTAGAGCCTCCCTGTGTGGCCTTGGGCAAGCTTAGACTTAGACTTAGAATCATAGAGTTGGAAGAGACCTCATGGGCCATCCAGTGCAACCCCCTGCCATGCAGTAACCCCCATCACAGGACTCCTGACAGTTGGTCATCCAGCCTCTGCTTAAAAACCTCCAATGAAGATGACTCCACCACTCTCTGTGGTAGTGTATTCCACGGCCGAACAGCTCTAACCATCATGAAGTTCTTTCTAATGTTTAAGTTGAATCTCTTTTCCTGTAGTTTGAAACCATTGCCCTGAGTCCTAGTCTCTGAAGCCATGGAAAACAAACCAGTCCCATCTTCAAGCTGCATGGTCCCAGGACACCCCCAGAAGAAGGAAATGGTAAACCACTTCGGAGTATTGCCTGGAAAATGCCATCACAAGTCACATGACAGCAGATTATTATAATGCTGCTAGAGAGGAAGCAGTTTGTGGTTATTTTTACCCCACCTTTCTCCTTGAAAAAAAGGACTCAAGGTGGCTTACAGTAATGAGGGACAATGTACAGCCAATACAATTAAGACACATTCAAGTATTGAGAGCAGGGAATTGAGGGACATCTTACAGCATTAACAGACAACATTACATTAATGCAATTATAAAGTCTATAAACACAAAGTCTATATGATCATGTATGACAGTTGCATATAAAAAGTCACATAATAGGTAGTCCATCATTCAGGGAAAGCTTGCATGAAGAGAAAGGTCTTTGCCTGTTTCTGGTTAGGCTAAGTAAATCAAGAGTAGTTATGTTAAGCATACTGTATAAACAAATATAAATGTTGTTTTCAGTGGAACAAAATATGCTAGCTAAACTCCCCCTAAATGACCAGCTTGCCACCAAATTAATGGTTTGAATAGGAATAATATTAAAATGGCCCCAAAAGGCTGAGATATTCATGTAAGATAAAAATGTAGATGCAGTAGAGAGTACAGTGGTACCTTGTATAAAGGAATTAATTCATTCCAATTGAAATTATGTTAAGCAAATTTTCCTTTATACAAATTCCCATAGGAATGCATTGAAAATGGAGTGATCCCAATTGTATGTTGTATGGATTTTCCCCACAGGCTATTATGTTAAGCAAATTTCCCCTATCTCCGGATTTTTTATGTTGTACAATTTTTATGTTATACAAGCTGTTTGTTATACAAGGGTCCATTGTACTGCATGTTTTACTGGTTGGGAGTCAAAACTAGAGCTTGGATCCAAGGTTTTCCACATCCTGTTGTAACATCCTGTTGACCTTTCCAATGATTGGTACAGGACTTGTATCTGTAAGCTGTGTAATGACAATATGATTGGTGCGTAGACAAAGGTTTTATAGAACAGTATAAAAGACAATCTGGCCATGAGATTCCTTTCTCCTACTTCCTACGTTGCTTTTTGCTCCTTCTGGACACTTTATATTGTCTTTAAATATAAGCCATTCTGCAATGGCTGCTATCTCCCAGCATTCAATCGGGTATACAGATCTCCCAGCAGGATGTATGACTGATTCCCAAAATATTCATGTGTATAATATATGATATTCCTGTAGATTTTTAATTCTCCTACATCAGGCCTGCACAACAAATCGACCGTAGGCAACTCATAGCCCGCGGGATGCTAAGAAGTCACCCGCCAGGTTGCTGCCCACCTCCCGACCTGGGGGCGCTCCTCCTCCGCCAGTGCTGCAGAGCTTGGTGGGTCTTGGGGGGGAGAGACAGCAGGCACACCACTGCCAGCGCTGCAGAGCTTGGGGCCATGGGCGCTCCTCCTCCTCCTCTTCCTCCGCCACCAGCGCTGCAGAGCTTGGTGGGTCATAGGGGGCGAGTGGGCACTCCTCCTCTGCCTCTGACACCAATGCCACGGAGCTTGGTGGGTGGGGGAGCAGGCAGAGCAGTTGCGAGGAGTGTGTGTGTGCGCGCTTGCACGCGTCCGCTTGGGAAAGGAGCCCACAGGGATGTGCCACGGGCAAAAGAAGCCTACGGGATGTTCAAAGTTGGACAGCTCTGTCCTACATTAATTCCTACTTTACAGGTATGAAGTTGATTTGATTGTTTTTGACGAGAACAAAAGCATCTAAAGTGGAGTTAAGCCAGCATATCCTTCCATATAGTCCCATGAGTGTTGAGAGTACTGGTATATTTGTCTTGGGGGTTGTGTGTGTGTGTGTGTGTGTGTGTGTTGTGTCGTTACATTTGTGACCAACTCTTCGTGACTCCATGTCCATGGAGCTTTCTTGGCAGGAATACTGGAGTGGTTTCCCAGTTCCTACTCCAGGTGCCTACAGCACCTGGTATTTCCTGGTAGTTGAACACAAATAATAAAAGGAACAAAGGTTGCACTGGGTAATTGAAGTATCTTGCGTGTGATTAGCTAGGTTTACCTGTTAAACATTCCATGAATGCTAAGTCCCAGATCCTTTTATTCCAATCATTCGCAAATAATTATCTAATGATTTTAAAGTTTTTGGTCAATAGCAAGAAGTAGTAAACGGATAAAAATATTGATGCAGCAGCCTGAAGCTGTTGTGTAGCAAAAATGTTTAGTTTTTTTTAAATCTCTCCTAATGTTGTCTTCAACATATGCACGAAAGAGTTACCACTGCATGCAAAGAAACATGCAGATGGTGAAGAAATAAGGATCTATTGAAATGCACACTGTCCACAAAAACAGTGGAAATGCTGCAAACTCTTGTTTTTGTTGCAACAAACTAACAAAGCTACTAGTGTGGAAAAATGTTCAGTAAGCCATCTTTTAGTTTGTACTTTGGTTGTAATATATTTATACCAGTGTAATTTACTAATTCCTTTATTTATTTATTTGAAATACAGCAGGACCTCCAGATCCACTGATTAATTATCCAGTGATTCAGTTATCCACAGTTAGCAGAGAAAAAAGTCAGCAGCCGCAAAGCAAGCTACTTCACAAACTGGACATTGTAAAGCAAGCTACTGTTGCAAAACAGCAGCCATAAAGGAAGCTGCTGTCACGAAACAGCAGTTTTGAGGGGTTTTGGTGTTCTCTGTAATCCATGGTTTTCATTATCCACAGGAAGGCTTGGAACCTATCCCCAGCATATACCAGATACGGTATTTTTATCTCACTTTTCTCTTTAAAAAGGACCCACGTATCTGAACCCTTTGCAAAGGCAACCCCACATAGAGCATATTACAGTAATTCAGCCAAGTTGTAACTCAAGCATCTACCACCATGTCCAGACCAGAAATGTCCAGTAATGGGTTGAGCTGGCACACTGCTTTTAACTGTGCAGATGCTGCCCTAGCCTCCCCAAAAACCTGGGTGTCCATGCTCAGATATGAATCCAGGAACACACCCAAGGTGTGCATGTGTGTTTTCAGAGGGAGTGAAACCCATCCAGCATAGTCTGAATCCCTATTCATTTCGAATGATCAGGAGCACCTCTGTCATATCTGGATTACGTTTTAGTTTAGTCACCTCTTCCAGTCCATTGCTGATACCATTCACTGATCTAGATCTGAAACAGCTTCTTTGGATTTACAGTAGATGAAAAGGAGAGAGTTGGGACTCATCACATTCTGGTGACACCCAACCCCCAAACTCCATACAACCTCTCCCAGAGGTTTCATGTAGCTGTTAGATAGTATATGAGACATAGCAGAACCCTACGGGCCTATGGCCAGGGTGTAGAACAGGACTCCATCAGCACTATCTTCTGACTTCTCCCCTCCAAGAAGAACAGGAGTCACTGGCAAACAATGCTCCCAAATTCCATCCCAGAGATAGACCAGAAAGATAGCATGGTTGATGGTTTGGAAAGCCAAGCAGTGGTAGGGAATCTTCGGCACTCCAGATGTTTTCAACCACAACTCCCACAGTCCTTTGTCATTGGCAATCTAGGTTTGGAATTCTGGGAGTTGTGGTCCAAAACTCCAGGAGTGCCAAAGGTTCCTCACCACTGCAAGAAGGGGTCCAACAGAACAGACAGGGTCACAATAATCCTGTTTGATTCCTATCAGAGTTCGCCTACCAAGGTGACCAAAGTAGTCTGTGTGACAAGAAGGGTGCAAGAGTGACTAGTATCAGCTCAAACTTTTTTTACCTTTTGTTGGCAAAATTGTTGTCAAAAAGGCACATAAAGGCTGTGGGATGATTGTCATGGATACACTGAACTACATAGAGGAAGCTGAGAGATAAATATCCAACTCTAAATTTTATTAACAAAAATAACATTACGTAGTGTCTCAGTGAGGCACTGTGTACTTGCTCCTTTCCTTGACTCTTGCTGTTTCACCTGCAGAATATATGATATTTCCTTCAGAAAAGTACAGTGATTCCTCCCACATCCTTATCCTGGAACAGAATGTTTTCTTCTAATCTTGGTCAAGATGGAAAAGCCACATATATTCCCCTTTCTCACCCACAGACCGACAACAGTGACAGGACAGAAAAGAACAAAGAAAGAGAAAAATGCAGTTTAGATAATGATGCACACCCTGTGGAAAATTAAAGCAGAACTTTACTGTCAGTTCCAGTAGATGACAGTATGGCAATCTTGGAACAGTCAAAGACAATCAGCACTTCGAATAGCTCACACACAAGCAAAGCAGTTCTTTGGGTTTTTACTCTAAAGGGGGACAGTTCATTCCTGCTGCTTTGCAGGTAGTTAAAATTAAGGTTTTAAACCAGCTGTTGTATGGTATTCCAATATGGATCCATGGATTCAATTCAGCTATCAAGAGTGTTCTCTCTAATTTCTTACGCTCCCTTTTTGGTATGCCAAGATGTGTGTCATCAGCAGGCTTGCGTCTAGAGGCAGGACTCATATCTGAATGTAGAGCTTGGTCCCTTGCCTTTCGTTACTGGTTAAAGGTGGTGTATGCTGACCCAACATCCGGATATCTTTATCATTTGAATAGAGATGTTTTAATTAGCATTTGGTTTAAGGGCTTTATACCAAAACTACAGTTATTAGGGTTTTCTCTAGCGTTTCTTTATAAATAGACTTTTCATAATATTAAACCAATTATCGAGCAAAGAATTAGAGATATTGATCTTCAGTATTCCTTATCAAGGGCTCAAGGTCCTTGCTCACCTAATTTCTTTGGATTAGATTGGGAGTTTCCTAAGTATGCAGGATACTTGGACAAACTTACTATCCCAAAATATAGTTATGCGTTTTCCAAAGCCAGGTTTAATTGCCTCCCCTCAGCTGTTTTAGAAGGTCGCTATCGTAATATTCCCTATGCTAAGCGACTGCACAGTGAAATGCGCTATGTCTATTCATGACTGTGATTAGTCACCAGGGTGGCATAAAATGCCACAAAGTGTTTTAATTGGACCATAATGGCATTTTTATAATAATTTAACATCTAAACATTAATGATGAAAGAATGAACTGGCAAATTGGTTTGTGATTCAGTGGCTGAAATCCTGTTACTTAGTATGTGGTTTTCCAGTCAAATCAGAAATAGGTGTAATTGATATGGGAGTCATGGAACGTATACTGCTGAGTACCGGACGAGATAAAGTAAGGTCAAAGAGTTCCATGTCGTACCTATCAGCAATTAAGCAACAAATATAATATTTACTTGTGCTTGACACAGAGCAGTGCAGCAGTAGCATGCAGATAAAATGTCAGTATTGATATAAAGTATTGCAGAGTTAGGTTATGAAGAGACAATGACAATGGGTAGAGTAAAAACTCATATATTCATATATACATCAAAAATATATACAGCATAACAACCAAGCAATATTTACAACAGACAAACAGAGTGTGGGGTTCTGTTCTCACCATAACAGACCCACCTAACAAATGGAAAGCTAGTGCTTTTTATACAGTTCAGTACCCATCAGATGTGAGTCATCATTAATTACAATCTGATGCAATCATGATGTTATAAATTCTTTCACCTGTGCTTCATCACATAACATGCCTGTGATTACTTATCTCTTACACTTGTGAATTTTACAACTCTCTTTCTACTATCTGTTAAATATACATAACATATATTTTATCAACTTTTACATATCTTGACAGTACCACTGACTAAGAGGTAAGAAATAATCTGCTGAACTAATTATCTGCTGGGAGGGAGGTGGTGAAGGCGGAGGAGGGGCAAAGGCCTCAGGCAAAACACTAACCCGGTCACTCTGGGATAGGAAACTCCCGTAATAAGCAGTAAATAAAATCCAGCAGGAGCAAGACAAGCAGCAATCTTCCGAGAGGAGAGACAGAAAGTTTGAGCCAAATACTGACAAAAAAAAGCCGAGATAAGAGCATAAGAGGAGGCTCCCCTCAGCTGTTTTAGAAGGTCGCTATCGTAATATTCCCTATGCTAAACGACTGCACAGTGAAATGTGCTATGTCTGTATTCATGACTGTGATTAGTCACCAGGGTGGCATAAAATGCCACAAAGTGTTTTAATTGGACCACAATGGCGTTTTTATAATAATTTAACATCTAAACATTAATGATGAAAGAATGAACTGGCAAATTGGTTTGTGATTCAGAGGCTGAAATTCTGTTACTTAGTATAGCAATTCATGCTAAGGAAAGCCCACTGACTCATTGGAAATTTCGTGGGTCAGCTCCTCTGTAAGTTCATTGATTTCAACCGGCCTACTCTAGTTGCAACTTAGTTTAGCATAGTAAGTCTCAACTAGAATGGGCCCATTTGAATCTATGGAATATACAAAGGAATTGACTTACCAAATGCTCACTGATTCAATGGGCCTACTGTCATGTGGGTTACTAGGCTAAGGAACAGGATTTCAGCCATTGAGGCATGAGAGATTGCTTCAGGCATGTCCAAACTTTGGCCCTCCAGATGTTTTGGACCACAACTTCCACAGTTCTTTGCCATTGGAAATGCAGGCTTAGAATTCTGGGAGTTGTGGTCCAAAACATCAGGAGGGCCGAAGTTTGGACATGCCTGGAATGATTTATTATAAAAAGTATCAATTAGCTCTGAAGCAAATTTAAAAGAAAATAGGTACATTCAAAACAAAGGATCCTGTTTACAGAGAGCTAGGTATTAAAAAAATAAAATAAAAAGGACATGATATTCCTTAATGGTTTCACAGTCACTTCTGTTCAAGCAAGGACAGTAGTCATTCTATAAGGAAAGATACTGAAGGCTGGTTCTTCAAAATCTACATATCCCAGAATTCTAGCAGTGATTACAGCAATCAAAGACTTGACTGCTTTGTTTGCAAGGCACATATATTTGATGATGTGGATTCTGCTTCGTGAAATTTTAGCCCTTAATAAATCTATATACTGTATCTTTTAAAATATCACATCAAAAATTCAACTAAATTGCCATACAGAAGAGGGTTCTACAGTGGACCCTTGTATAACAAACAACTTGTATAACATAAAATTTGTACAACATAAAAATTTCTGGAGATAGGGGAAATTTGCTTAACATAATTGCCTATGGGGAGAATCCATACAATATAAAAATGGGATCACTCCGTTTTCAATGCATTCCTATGGGAATTTGTATAAAGGAAAATTTGCTTAACATAATTTCATCTGGAACGAATTAATTCCTTTATACAAGGTACCACTGTAGTTCCATTGCAAATGTCACCCAACTGTCTCAATGGAAAGACTGAATGGACAGAGGAAATGAGGGTAGACCCCATTAGACCATACAGATACAAAGGGCATTTATACACGACCCCCAAGCTCCGCCGCAAATGGCTGCAAGGTCCGGACCTTAAAAATGTTTACCCACCAGCTCTGGACTTTGCAGACAATTAAGTGCGACCCCACCCACTTTAGCGTGACCAAACAGCAGTTTTCCTGTACCTGGTCTTTGATGGTGACAAATATTTGATCCGGTGTAAGGATAGTGAGTGCGGGGCTCTCCTGGCTTCTGTTTTTTTTTTTTTGCGCCCCGCCCCTTTAAGAGATCTGAATGCTGCCCGGAACAAAACGGAGGTAAGACGGCATGCTTTTCTTTCTTTTTTCTCCCTCCCTCAGGCAGCCAGCAACCAGGAAGTGCGGAGGGGGGTGGGGACAGAGGAAGAGCGAGGAACCCCTAAGATCTCTGGTCCGAATTTAAGTGGCCAGCGGATCTTAGGGGTCGTGTAAAAAGGCCCAAAGTGAGAACTTGCTGGGACTTGAACAGGGAACAATCTGTACATTTGCCTTCTGTGGTGAGCTGTAGTTACGTGTTGCGTTGAACACTTGCTTGGGATTTTCTCTAAGGGCAGTAATATATATTACAGAGAGTTTATCATTAAAAGTTCAGGTCTGTTCAGGTCATAAAGATATGATTCAGGCAGACATTAATGACAAGTAGATAACAGTTCCAAATGATTGTGCGGAGCTCCCAATCACTACTCAGAAAGCCAAGTAAGCAAATGTGTAAAACACATGAGATGTGAAAAGCTCCTGCAGTAACTCATGTTTTCACCATTTAAGAAATTGTCTCTTCTAATGATTAAATATCTGTAGCATATGGTTTGGCCCTAAGTCCCCTGTGCAATTTCTGGTTCTGATGAACTTTATGTACTATTTACCTTGGCTTTGATCCTAATTGTTGGCTTTGTGGTAAACAGTCTTGTTTACTGACTTGCTGTTTGATCCATATGACTTCACCCACTAGTCCAGTTTTAGGCCTTCCCCGTCAATTCTTATGTCTGTTTTGCTATTTGGTACTGGCTTCTGCTCACTTCTTGGCTGGTATCTTATTAGTGCCTCAGCTCTTTGGGTGCTGATAATTGACAGCCCACTTTCTTCTTCAGGTTTGACCTTTTGGCTTCCAAGCTCACGACACATTTTAAGTAGCTGTCTACATCCTATCTCTGAGGGGTGGATGCACAAGCATCTCTGTATTCTACACCTTCTGCCCGGGGTGGATGTAAGCTAGTAATAATACGAAGGAGGGGAGGAAAATACATCCTTCAAATGTTGAACATTTCTCAACAGTTTGTTGTGTGCAGAATAACTGCAGGGAAAAGATAGAGAAAATAATATAGCAATTTTGATAAAAGCATCATAAGGGAATACCAAGGATTTTACTAATCCCCTTTGGGAAGTACTTCAGAAGCCAGATTTTGAAATTCTGGTCTATGATGAGAAAACAGAAGATACAAAGGAGGACAGCACAGGGTAAATACAAGAGACCAAGCTGTTTGCATGATGTCATTTTACCATTTGCCCAAATGGGATACAAGAAAAAGCCAAGGACCTTTCAAAATCAGACAAATGGCCCTTTTGTACTGTAAAGAAAAGGCCAAAAGGGAAAGGGAACAGTGAACTCAGTGTTCTTATCCAGAACCTACATTCAAAGAATCCATTGCAGATTTTTCTAGACATATTTTTTCCTTGATTCACAAATAATCTGAAGCATAAAAGACCTCTATAAATGTACTCCCATACATTTATGTATTGCTGTGCACCAAATTGTTATTGAATAATGTCTTTTGTGGTAGGAAAATGCTGCATAGAACAAAAGAAACATTTAAGTTGCCAATACATAGCTATTGCAATTGCTGTTTTCTAGAGATAGATTTTTTAAACTGTTGCTAAGCAAAAATCTGTGGCATTCTCTCTAGCTTGTTTAAAATGGCAGGCTCATCAGGAAACCATTTGTGTCACAGAGCCTAGCATGAGCAGTTTGAGTTCAGTGTTTTTGACATTTGCACAGTGAGGTAACTCATACTTTCTTGTGCACATGGACGCGTTGTTTGTTCAAATGGGCAGTCACTTCCTGCGGAAATGCAAGCTGGGGAATTAACAGAACTAGGAGGAAGCATTTCACTTAATTGATATTTAACAGGATTCTGGCCCTTACATTAATCAACACAGTTCTCAGAAAACACTTTCCTTCTTGAATAAAACTCCAAACATATGCTTACTATCAGGGTTTAATGCGGTTGCCATTGACTGTAGAACATTATTTATTTATTTATTTATTTATTTGACTTTTATGCTGCCCTAGGCTACTCTGGGAAGTTTCCAACATAAAAATCTCAACATAGCAATAACACATTTTAAAAACCAAAATACAAACAGTATAATATAACAAAATATGACCACATAAATCCACAACAATATATTAAAATAAACATAGAAATAACCAGGTTATTGATCAAATAGCAAAATAAAATAAAAAGAAAAGAAAAAAATTAGAGATAAGTGGTAGAAAGAAGAACAGCATCTTGCTTGTTCAGTGACTCCTGGGCCTAACCAATGTACTTGCAGTTTCTTGTGCTTAATGGGATTCAAGACCAACACTGAATCTCCCACTTTGAACTCTCTATGATGAGATTTAGCATCATAATAGTGCTTCTGAATCTGGTGCGCTTTCTGCAAGATCTTCTCTATGATCTCACGGATAACTTTAAGTTTCTGCTGCAACTCATGTACATACTTAGCCACTGGCACACTTATGTTTGGGAGAGCACCTTCCCACTGGGCTTTTAACAGTTCTACTGGAGTTATGAGGTTTTTCCCCAAAGACAATTTCTGCGGAAGAAAGACCATTTAGACTGTCATGAGGTGAAGTTCTGTAAGCATAGAGAAAATATGGTATGCCATCAGACCATGACTTTTGAAATTATTGGATATAAACCTTTTGAACAATGTTTGTTGAGCTTCCTCTATTATGCCATGACTCTCAGGGTGATAAGGAACACTGAACTTTTGCTGCACACCTGTTAACTCTCATAGTTTGTTCACCAATTCACCTGTGAACATTAAGGCTTGATCACATAACAGCATGTTAGGTATACCTATGTGGCTAGTGACCTCTAGAAAAACTTTAGCAACTTGTTTGGCAGTAATACTCGAGGTAGGAACTGTTTCTACCCACTTGCTGAAAGGACAAACAAAGCAGATTAGGTACTTCTTCCTTGTAATGCTGGTAGGATGAGGACCAAAAATATCCATTTGTAGAGTGCTGAACACAGATCCAAAAGGAAAGATTTCCATTTTAGCTTTTGTGGCATCAGTTGGGTAGCCTACGTGCTGACACACATCACAACTGGAGTATATGACTTGACATTTTGGCTTAAATTGGGCCAAAACGACTGGTGATTTTTATCAGCATTTTGCGGTAAACTGTATGGTCTGCCAGAGAATCATGTGAGAGTTCGAGTACTTCCTGTCTGTAACATTGGGGAACCACTAAAATCTGGTTTGTTTTGCTTATGATAAAACCACATCTCTGTCTGCTTCCTCCTTAGCCTCCCTTAAGGTAGGATCAAGTAATGGTTGTTCTCTGAGCATAGCATCAGGCTTCAAAAAAAGGCATATTAACATCATCAGACACATTAGCAATAGCATTGTTCGAATCATCATAATCATCATTTGGATTAAGAGAATCAACATCATTAGTAGCATGCGAACCAATATGAAACACATTTCAAGTCTGAATATTATGTGCCCCATTGATCTTTTCCCATTTGTACATGTTTTTGTAGAAACTGCCGTGGAAAGTCCCCAGCCTGATCCCCCCCCCCCGCGTTCAGCTACAGCTAGCTAAATGCAAGGCTTAGTGACAAGGAAGGGGTTTTCCTGTGTATCGTCTAGCAGCTAGTCGCAAAAGCATGTTTTGGGGTATCTATCCGCAGTTAGTTTTGAACACCTGTTAGAGTTGTTTTTATTGAAACTTGCTCGCATAGATAGTAGAAGAACCCAAGTGGAGGGAGAGCCACCCAGTATCTTAACTAATCATAGGTAGACAATGCTAATGTATTTATCCACCAGCCAATCAGGATTTTTCTGTATGTTTCCTTGTGGTTAGAAGGCATACACTCCGTTCACAGCAAAGGGAATTTATTTATTTATTTATTATTTATTTATTAAGGAACACGCTGATCTTTTTCTGAACTCTAAGCTGTTACAACAATCTACAAGTTTACAGTTCACAAAACAAAATTCACCATGTGAAAGAACAAGTAATACAGCTTACATACAAAGAAAGCATGTTAGAGGCACCTCATGAAACATATTATGGCGATAGTGGCCTCTAAAAAAAGCTTTAGCAAAGAAAAGAAAAGAAGGAAAAATTAATAACGATCGCCAGGGGCTTTTTCTACCGTCTCTTGCGAGAGGGAAAGACCCCCTCACTGAAGGAGCAGTGGCAATGGTACCTCTGGCCCTTGTAGCCAGGCAGGGCAAGGGTCGAAAGGGGTGAGGCAGGCCGGCAATGCGCCATAGCCTTGTAGAGCCTCGACAGCGGAAACAGATCCAAATCCAACCGAGGCGACGAAGATTTCCATTTTGGGGATGGCGGGGCAGAGCCACTGCAACCGGGGTCAAAGCCGGCACGGATGGCCTCTATTTTGGTTCGAAAAAAGGCTGCAAACTGCTCACTACTGAACTCAGTATATGAGGCTTAGCCACTATTTTGAGGTCTTGAACCACCCGGCCAAGACTCCGCCTGGTGAGGCCTCAGCAATTCTCGGGGACTTAAAAGATGTTCGAGCTTCCCTGTGATCGCGTTCGAGTATAGCGACTAGTCTGGGCATCATTGGGGAACCTTACTTAAATGTCTGGTTTTTTCCAGCTTATGATAAAACCCTAACCTGCTCTTGCCCTAAGCTTCCCTGTGAACCATTAGGGCCGGGCTCGGCAACGGAGAAGGCGCTTGGGGGCGATCAAGTAATGGTTGTTGGCAGCTGTTTCATGCAATGATTGGCCATTGCCTCAAAAAAAGCGCCAGTCATACCACCAGGAAGGCCCCCGAAGAGCTCAGAACACACTAGGGTCCATAAGCCTTCGGGGGCGGGCCAGAACATGAAGGCCGAAGGTCCCCACGGGGATTAAGAGATCGCAAGGGATCATGAGAGCAGGTGATGGTCTGTCCATGACACACATTTCAAGTCCCCCACCTAGACACGGGTCCCCCGACATGGAGGAAAAAACCATTTGTACCGGACCTGTGGGTGGGGCATAAAACATGCTGTGACAGAAATGGACCCCAGCCATGAACTCCAGAGCCCCCCCCCCATCGCCCGCATTCACGTTGAAGTCACCCACGACCAAAAGCCGTAGACTCAGCAGTGCAGCTGCAATGCTCTGTAAGCAAGGAAGGGATTGTGCAGGGTTGCGGGGAGCTCGTCCCAGCACAATGCTAAATCTGTCCCGCTGTCCCACCAACATGTGAAGCACCTCTAACCCCTGGCTAACCAATGTCGAGGCCCTGCTTACTAGAAAACCCTGAAAACAGTAGCGGCCCCTCCCCCCCTTTGATTGAACCTTCCTCCCATAACCTGATAGTAGGAGGGAGAGGGAAGCCCCCCCCTCCGAGCCCACCCAGGTCTCGGTGATAAATGCCAGGTCGGGCTTCTCCTCCACGATGTATCATAAATAATAGGGATTTTATTATGCACCGACCTGGCATTCAACAGGATGCAGGGAAGGTAATGGGGGCGCTGGTGGTAGGACCCCGGGCACGTGGCAGAGAGCCGAGGGGTCAGAACGAGGGACAGGCACGAGTTGCCTGTATGTTTTCTTCTGGTTGACAAACCCAACGGCTACAAGCGTAACGTTCACACCCGAAGGTCGAATTTATCATTCTATGGCACCCAACACGAATTCTGTCATTCTTTGTTTCAGTAAAAGAGCTCTTGAAAATATTGCTGCATCCGGAGAGAGTCATTCCTGTTCTGCAGGGTCCTTGGGACCCTGACATAGCTTTGTGTGGCTGACATCAGTAAGAGTTTAATTACTGTTTGTGTGGCTGACATCAGTAAAAATAATAATCTAGGGTATACCCCTGTCATGTTATGCCACTCACTGCATACTATCACTTGATATCTTATCTCTGGATAATTTTTCTTTTTGCAAATGTCTTTATTTTTGCAACATGCCCCACAATCTATCCAAAAGGCACCAACAAATAACATTTAGGAAAACAGTGCATAAATATTTCAATTCAGTGCAGTTAAGCAGGAGTGGGGATGTGGAGTACAAGGCAATTTATTATAGGTCACTCAGGGCTAGGGCATGTGGAATTAATTAACTTGCCCCTTTCCATCTGTCCACCAATCATTTTAGCACTGATTTCGGTTTAATAGAAATTATCATTCGGTGAAAATAACACCTTTGCTTATTTTTAAACGTAGTGACCTTAAGAGAACAATAGTTACATCATATTTCTACAATAAATACTTTCCTTCATAAAATATAATCATATTATTTAGGTCCTCTGTTCTTTACAAACAAAATACAAGGACCTCAAAATAGTGAGGCATTAGTGTCATTGACAGAAGCTATACATTTATCCCAGCTGAATGATACTTCCAACTTTTCCAACTGGACCTGATGAAAATTATAACTGCTTACATGTTTCCTCTGTGACTGGACTAGACCATTATTCCCTGGCAACCAGCTTATCAAATACCAGGTGAACGCCAAAGGATGTATTCTTGTCTCTGCCAGTGAGCAAACTGCTAGAATGAGTCTCAGCTTCTATTTATAACAACACAGTCAGTACTGCCCCTACTGCTGAAACATGCCTGGGGAAAAAGGCTGGACAGAAGAGAACAAACAAAAGGTTTATAGTGGCATCATAATTTTTCATAATGTGTCATCTCAAAGAGTGAGTGTAAGTGAGACACATAATGACACACTAATACTTTAAAAATATATTTGTTTTATTTATTTACAAACCATATACATTATTTAAAGGTGCACAGTATAGACTGTGGCTTTCAGATAAGATAACACCCTTTGGAAGAAGCATTGGATGTGATGTGCTTATCTGATGAGATCTCTTATGCAAACATTGCTATGATACTATACTGGAACACAGATGGTCATAAGCAAATTCTGAAGATTATTGGTTGCACTTGCATGTGTATGTGCTTCCAGAATACAAAGCAGTTTGAGAGAGGAACTACTACTTTCTGCTTTTATAAAAAAACAACAATGCTTCTGTCTGTTTAAAGCCTAATACATTTTGTCGCAATCAATGGCAAGCATCTTTTAATTTGTCTCAAAGTATCCCTTATGAAACAAAAGGAAATACTGAGCTCTGGAAAACATTAGATAAGCTATCAGAAATTCATTCCTAAGAAAATGGCTGGCTAGATGCAAATGTGTGAAGCCCATCTGAATGCATTGTTTGCTAAACCTCATCACCCTGTCAGCATTACTAGACCATAGAGTGGGATGGGAGTCAGATGTACATGCATGTAGGACTGGATATCAAGCTACAGAACACTGGCGGTTTATGGCCACTATGGGCTTTTTTACACGACCCCTAAGATCCGCTGGCCACTTAAATTCGGACCAGAGATCTTAGGGGTTCCTCGCTCTTCCTCTGTCCCCACCCCCCTCGGCACTTCCTGGTTGCTGGCTGCCTGAGGGACGGAGAAAAAAGAAAGAAAAGAATGCCTTCTTACCTCCGTTTTGTTCCGGGCAGCATTCAGATCTCTTAAAGGGGCGGGGCGCAAAAAAAGAACAAACGGAAGCCAGGAGAGCCCCGCACTCACTATCCTTACACCGGATCAAATATTTGTCACCTCCAAAAAGCAGGTACAAGAAAACTGCTGTTTGGTCTTGCTAAAGTGGGCGGGGTCGCACTTAATTGTCTGCAAAGTCCGGAGCTGGTGGGTAAACATTTTTAAGGTCCGGACCTTGCAGCCATTTGCGGCGGAGCTTGGGGGTCGTGTATAAACGCCCTATGTAGCCCCACGGCTTCCTCAGATCCATTTTTGGTGCTAAAGGAATTCATGGGCAACAGAAGCTGCAACTATTAGAATCCCCCTTCTCTGAAACTTTAATGCAGCAATTCAGCCAGGAGTTTCATGGAATTAGATGTATAACTCATAGTGGGGTAATGATAACCAAGAACGTACAAAATAATGCAGGGCATGAGTCAAATGGATAGAGGGACACTCTTCTCCCTCTCCCTCTTCTCCCTCTCACAAAATAACAAAACTAGGGGACATCCACTCAAACTATGGGTTGGGAGAGTGAGAACAGACAAAAGAAAATATTTTTTTACCCAGCATGTTGTTAGTCTGTGGAACTCCCTGCCACAAAATGTGGTGATGGCATCTAGCCTGGATGCCTTCAAAAGGGGATTGGACAGATTCCTGGGGGAGAAGTCCATCACAGGTTACAAACCATGATGGAGATGTGTAATCTCCAGGTTTAAAACCAGGGTACTTCAAGGGCCAGATGCAGGGGAGTGGGAGCAGGAGACAGATATCTAGTCTCATGTGCTCCCAGAGGCATTTGGTGGGGCCACTGTGAGATACAGGAAGCTGGACTAGATGGGCCGTTGGCCTGATCCAGCATGGCTCTTCTTATGTTCTTATGTAACCGTGTCAGGAAAGCTTCTGATTTTCTTCAGAGCACTTCATGGTTAGTCCTAAGAAGAAAACCATTCAGCTTTGAACTGTGGTGCTCATCTAGGTTGTGAGACAGTCACTGAGTGGAATGGAGTGATTTCATCTTGACTGGAATTGCCACCACTTAAGGTGAAACTGACAGAAATGTCAGGGTCACACACGGGGAGAGGAATTTATTTATATTTCTGCCACTCCCTCTCCCTCTCTTATTTATTCAGAACATTTCTACTTTATCCCGAAGTAGAGTAAGGGAGGTAATAAACAATAAGAATTCACTCAATCTTATGAGAATAAAAAACATGAAGACGTCAAGTTGAAGTAGCATCAAATCAAACTTCAGCAGAGTATGAAAAAAACCTGCAAAACCTAAATGCATTTAAGGTTGTAAGGATCTTCCCAGTCACATCCATACTGGCTCTTTATATAGTCCCAGTGACATGCACTTTTGATGGGTGTGTAAGAGGATCTTACATCAGAGATTTTAGTGGTCAGATTTGTTCAAGCATGATGATCTTTTAGATATAACAGTACGGTACATGACTTTAAAGCCAATTGGTAGCACTTTAAATTAGGCCAAGAAACAAATCTGAAGCCAATATAATACTTTTAATTAGACAGTGAGTCATATTTTGAAACAGTGTCATTTCTGGGAAATTGGGGGAGCCAGAAGTAAAGTACTATACTATCAAGTGTCTCTTCAGGACGCAATGGGCAGAAGGCTATTGATATTCACATAGGATTTGTGTAACTTGCTGCACTGTAGGTGATCCACCTCTGGAAAGTGTTCTAAAACTCCAGTGGGTCTAATAAAACACTTTGGCCAGATTGTTAACTGAGGCAGAATAGGCTTCACTGGCTGCTGATCTGTTTCTGGGCAAATTTTAAAGTGATGGTTCTAATCTATAAAGCTCTAAATGGGTTGGGTTCAAACTCTCTCTAGAACCACGACTCCCTTTATGAGCCTGCCTGGGTATTAAGGTCATCAGAATAACTAGAGCAGAGCTGTTCAACTTTGAAAAGGCCAAGGTCTACTTTTTCTGGCCCAAAGTGCCTGAGGGCTACTACACTAAAACCTCTATTTACAAATTTTATCAATTCCGAGCACATGCTCATAAGTAAAAACTTTTGTAAGTAGAGCAGCGGTTTCCCATAGGATGCATTGAAAACCAATTCATCCATTCTGGAGGGAACAGATTTCAATGTGCCATGGCCCTTGAACTGCTCCGCTCAGCTGAGACAGTGGGCTGGTAGACCCAGAACTTTGCTGGGGCAGTGGTGGTCCTTGGGTTGGAGGAGGGAGGGGTGGATAACTTATCCCCTCACTTTTTTTATTGATGGCCGGTGGGCTACTTTTGAACTCTTCGCGGGCTACCTGTTGGGCAGGCCTGAACTAGAGCTATTTCACTGGTGCATTTGGTGGGGACAAAAGAGAGGGCATTCTTTGTTGCTCCTTCCAGAGCAGAAGCTCCTTTGTACTGGAGGCCAAGCTGGTCCCATCTTTGTTGTTCTCCTGCAAGCAGAAAAAGAACTGTCTCTTCAGATGGTCTTTCCTTTAGTGAGTGGCTGCTTGGATGAGGTTTTAAAATTGATTCTTGTTCTTTAGAGCTCTGAATTTGCTTTTTGTGTTGTGCTTGCTTACCATTTTAGTGGGGGTTTTATAGTGTTTAATATTTTTAATATTTATATACTGAATACTGTTTTTAACTTTAAATATGATCTTTTAAAGAAATAAGGCTCCTCGGGCTCTCTTTAAGAATAAAATGGAGTAAATAAATAAATAAATAAATAAATAACAGTTAACTTGTGAGTTGCTAGAGTATATTGTATCTAAATTGTGCAGTGAGGTATGTGACCATGCATGCAACCAAGATGTGCCCTGGGACCTCATCAATTATCTGCAAGTCATGGTCAAGAGAAGGTAAAGTTTCTTTTTAGATAAAGTAATCTATTTTGAAACACACTCGGGAAAAATCTGTTGGACTAGTCTGAAGTGAAGATTTTCAGAAAGATTTAAAAGGAAATTAACAATTTATCTGGATATTTAAAGCTATCGTGAAAGCACTACTACTATCATTGGTGTATTAAAGTGTTCCTTGCAGAAGAGACATAGCAGTGTTGGTATTTACATGCCAAGTTTAAATATTAAAAGATAAAGGCTACTGCTCAGGGCTGTTTAGAAGCTACGTTTCTGCTTCAGAGGCCCCAAATACTTTCAGGTGTGTGATCAGACTCAGGGCCAGGTGAACAGTTCAAAATATGTTTATATCCACTACAGTGTGCATATATTTTCAAATCAAATAAAATCTATTTTTTGGCATATCCAAACATAATACGAAGCAAAAAGATGTGGGACTTTTGCATGTCTGTAGTTAGTGCACAGTTGCATCCCCTTCTGCTGTCAGCAACAATGACCCTTGGTGGTATAAACAAAATGATTAACAGAATACTTTTCAGATCAATATCATGTTTTTCAGTGTTGAGTTCCCAAAGGACTGACATGGAGTGGATGAGAATAAAAATGTGTCTATTTTGTCTTTTTCTCCTGAATGTTTTTGTTAAGTAGTTCATGTGTGTGTGTTTTGCAAGCACTTAGCAACCCTACAAGGGTGTTCAAGGTACGTGAGATATTAATTTTACCAGCTGCACTGCCCCAGTGAGTTTCCATTGCCAACAGTGGATCCAAGCCCTTCTCAATAGTCCTAGTCTGCCACTCTGTCCACTACCACACTGGGAAACCAGTAGCTCATGAGTCATAACTAACCCAAATTATAACCAGCATTAGGTGAGGATGTAACATACACACAATCTGTTAGAAGAGTAGAAATTATACTATTACTGTATATTTGTATACAGGGAAGGGGAAAATGTCTCAGTAATAAAGACTGAGAGCAGCCATTCTCAGCCATTTGTCCTCCATGGCCACAGGCACAATATGAAAGAAATATACTGTACTATAGTTGGATTTAGGATTCTACAAGTTGCCTAAGGAACCTTATAGGGTGGTGTGTGAAGAACTGTTTCCCATCTGTGCCCCCTCTTTTTATTATTATTATTATTATTATTATTATTATTATTATTATTATTATTATTATTATTATTATTATTATTATTATTATTATTATTATTAATTATACCTCACCCATCTGGCCATATGGCCACATACCAGGGGGCATATGGCACCCTTGAGAATCACCCATAAAAACTAACATGAGGACAGCACCACTATTTGGAAAAACCTCAAAGACTGAAGAGCATCTTCGGAGGTTAGGGATGTCGGTGCCAGGGGCTTGCCTAAGTCTGAGTTTTCCTTTCTTGACACCCAGACTGCAGAACAAGCACACGCACACCACCCTTTTGGGACCAGTCCTGGAAGCTCCAGGTGGCCAAGCGGGTGGCAAAGGGAAAAGGGGCATCCGCCCGCCCGCCGCCCGCCCGCTTCCCATCTGCGAAGAGCGCGGGAAGAGGCGGTGAGGAGCAAGCGGCGGAGGCGGCGCTCTCGCGGCCCCCATCTGTCTTTCTTCCCAGCCTCTGGGGAAGGCGCGGTGAAGGGGGGGGGGGAGAGAGAGAGGCGGTGGCCGCCGCCGCCGCCGCCGCCGCCGCCGCTGCTGCTGCTGCCGTTGGGAAGCGGAGGGAGAGGCCGCCGAGGCCGCCTGAGGAGGTGTCTGCCGGTCGCCTTTCTGGCGCCTCTGCTATGGTAAACGCTTTCCCCTCTTTTCCCCTCCCTTGTTTCTTTCTTAGGGTCCAGGAGCCCCTAAGAAAGAGAGACAACTAGAGAGACAGGTCTGCTTATTTATTTATTTATTTATTTATTTACTTATTTTTTTTTCTCTTTCTGTCTCCCCGCCACCCCCACCCGCCACCCCACCCCACCCCTCCCTAGGCTGCAGCAGCAGGAGCAGCGACGACGGCGGCCGCCGCCGGGAGACGGGGAGCAGGTGGAGAGTGGAGAGACTGCAGTGGAAGCTGCCATGGAGACATGGCCGACCAGGGGCTGCTCTGAATAAGCGAAAACGAAGGAGAGACTTTAAACGAGAGAAGGAGAGAAGGGAGAGAAAGAAAAGACACCCCCCCGCCGCCGCCGCCGCCCACTCCCGCGGTCTCCCCCTTTGCTTCGTCCTCTTTCTGCAGCGACAGCTGAAAGCGCAGCAGCCGAAGAAGGACAAATGGTGCATCCACCGTGGCGGGGCTTTGAAGTGCTTCCCTTCTTTCCTGCCCCTTCCTAGACCTGGAGCATCACGTCCTCTCCCTTGGCCTTAAGCCCACGTAGCTGCTGCCTGCTTCTCGGGAGCATCCCAGGGAGAACTGCCATCATCCACCTGTGCCTGCCTGCCTGCCTCCATCCATCCATCCATTTCTTCCCCTCCCCCCCCAAAAAAAATCCTCCAGCGACCTTCTTTCCCTTCTCTTTGCCCTTCCTTCCGCCTCTTCCACCACCCACCCACTCCCACACCTCTCCTCTCCCCCACCTCTCCTCTCCTCTTCCGAGGCTATGGCTGCAGAAGAGGTCTTGGAGACGGTGGACCATTATAAGACTGAAATCGAGAGGCTGACCAAAGAGCTCACCGAGACCACCCATGAAAAGATCCAGGCTGCTGAGTACGGGCTGGTGGTTTTGGAAGAAAAACTCACCCTCAAGCAGCAGTATGATGAGCTTGAATCGGAATATGAGGTCCTTAAGCAGGAGCTGGAACAGCTGAGAGAGGTGAGTTAGCTTTGAAGATTGACTGTCATCATCCAGTACCCTCCCCATGTTATTTCCCCCTCCGTTTTATCCTCGAATCTTTATTTACGGTTATTAACCAAGTCAAGAAGTACCAAAATATCAATTTACCACAATAAAACGATTTGCCAGAATAAAACATTGAATTTGCCAGAATTTTATCCTCACCACACACAACTTGCCCTCTAAATTAAAAAGAAAAAAGAAAAGAAAGGATGGAAAACACCCTAAGAGACCTTATCTGCTGAGTGGTATTTTCAGAATTGTGACATTTGGTAGGAAACAGTAAATAATTTTGTTGACCAAACAATATGTGTGTAGGCCAAATGCAGTTATTCTGTAGCAATGGATGCATAGGATTGAAGCAGCAAGGTGTGATTTATTACTGGACTCAAGGATCAGCAGCACTAACCCTATAAGATGCTTTGAAAAAGGATTATGGACTTGATATTTTAAACCTGCTGATTAAATTGTAGCCACACACAGATGCTTATAAGCAGGTCTTCTGCCTTTCAGATATTTATTACAAATACAGTGGAGCTTTTTTAAAATTGCAGTTGTTACAGCATGGTTCACCTCTTATTTAGGAATGGGAATTTAAAGGGATGTATTTGGGACACTGCTGTATACCCTTTTATAATATAAATTTAAATATATATCTTGAAAAACAGTGTTACCAATATGGTTGTTTTAGTTCAACCTATTTGTGGCATGTACCATCTTTGCATCATAATATCTTCCTGTGCCAATACGAACATATATATTTGAATTGAGTTTGCGAGTATTCATAATGCAGTGTTAACATTTTTTACCTTTTCATTGCAAGAAATTAATGCATCTATATTTGTTTCTGTCTGTATTATGGGGGAGGGGTGAAATGGGGCTAGACTAGGCAAGACAAGACAATTCACACTTAAATAATAGAAGTCTTAAGGATCAACATTTATACAAGCGTAATCCTAAGTAATGTACACATAATGGGAGATATTTCCAAATATATATTTCTCCCAAATGTCCAGAAAACTCCACAGAAAACATTTGTTTTCTGAAGAGCATTTTGGTAAGAGGAATGTTTATATTATTTCCTGAACACTATATGTTGCTATATCAGCTATAGTCCAAGTTTGATGCGGCCTTGTTCCTCAAACTTTCTGGATCCCGTACAGTACTTGAGACCAGTAGGAGACTGCCACAGATCTAAACACTTAAATGGAAATATATTTGCCTTCTGCTTCCATTGTGGCTGTGTAATGTATTTATTATAGAATCACACAAAAATGGTGTCAGTTTGATCTAGGGAAGAGTTATGATGCCTAGAAGGATGAATTTAAGAGTTTTAGCCAGTGGGAAAGCATTGGCAGGGGGTTGGACTGGATGGCCCCTGAGGGCTCTTCCAACTCTATGATTCTATGATTGCTAAACAGCCTTTGGGACACCAAGAACAACACGACATTGGTTCCCCTGCTGGTGAGGGAGTTAAAGAAATTTAAGGAGGCAGAAAATTGTGAGATGTAAAAAAAATACCAGTATATTTGTTTATCAAATTGAATATGTTAAAATTTCATATTCATTTCTTTTCTGTGATTTCCAAGGAATAAATTCTTAAGGAAGAAATGCTATTTTTAAAGAGCAAATTGTTATTTTTCCTGCTATTTCTACATTTTTATTAATGTTTTGTGATAATGTCTTGTGTTAAAAAGAGGCTAAATAACTGTAAAGGAAATACAGAAAAGCATTGTGGTGTCACAAAAAAATAAAAAGGAGAAACGCTGAGAAGTTTGGTAACCACAGATCTAGAAGAATCACTGGGTAGATTTGCCCTAGAAATGGCTGCCATAATTTGGACATGAGACAGGTAACTAGGGAAGGGTTCAGCAATGTTCTTATTCAGTGGGAGCTGTCAAGTGTTTAGGGCTCTGTTATTATCAGCACTTGATTGCATGAATTTTAATGAATAAAATGTTATGAAAACACAGCCAACAGTATGTATGTTTTATTCTAAAAAGATGAAAAGGCCAGCATATTTCAGAGATTGTATAAGTGGTATCTAGTGGCAGTATATACAGTGGTACCTTGTATAAAGGAATTGATTCGTTCCAAATGAAATTATGTTAAGCAAATTTTCCTTTATACAAATTCCCATAGGAATGCATTGAAAACGGAGTAATCCCATTTTTATGTTGTACGGATTCTCCCCATAGGTGATTATGTTAAGCAAATTTCCCCTATCTCCGGAATTTTTTATGTTGTACAAATTTTATGTTATACAAGTTGTTTGTTATACAAGGGTCCACTGTAGCTGGGAATCATGTTGTGAGGTCATGACTGCACTACATTCTTAAGTATCATTGTTTCTCTGAGGGATTCTGGGAACTGTAGTTCTATGAGTCTCTGTCACAGGGAATTTCTCAGCATTTATGCAGTGCTACACTTTTTAATATGACTTTGGTTAGTGCTTGATAATTAATATTGTCTGCTAATCAGATTAATCAATTAACATTTTTAAGTATTAAAATTGACAATAATTATTCAGCCAGTATATTGGAAACAATAAATGTTTTTTAATACAGAGACTTAGAGGGGAGGGAGACTCTGCTTAATAAAGAAACATCCGTGCAACTATCATAATCTCCTAGAGTGGGGCTTGTGGTAACCATTAGCATTTTTATTTCATTTATTTCATTTTTAGATTATTAATGTTTAGATCATGTAGAAGTAAAGCTAAACAATGCCATTTTATTCAGAGATTTAATTGGAACTATACACAGCTATAATCAATATACTGACTTAAGAAATCATACTTGATATATTATATGAGTTTAATCAGGTGATGGACTGGACTGTCTAGCAAACCTATACCTACTTCTATGGACAATTTTTCCTCAGCAGACAGGCACAGAACTAGGGTTTTGCTGTAGTGTAAACTTAGAACACATAACTTCTGGCATAACAAATTATGGAAAAAAGTACAGTAGAACAGTTTTTGAATGTGATCATTTAGAAAGAAGACTTAATTAAATTAAACATTATCAAAAGTGGAGATAATGTCTGAAACCTATGTATTTGTTTGTTCAACATATGCTTTGCATAACAAAAGCATACCTTCCACTCTTTCCTTGCCTTCAAGTGAAGAGTCTCCACTGGGATTCTCAAACACACAGCATGCTAGTGGGTGCACATTCCTTCCTCACTAATCTCAGTTGCAGTTTGATATTGGTTTATATTTAAAACAAATAATTTGGTATTTTGTGGTATACTTGAGGTACACTAGAAGAGGAAAAACTATAATCAGTGACCTAAATAAGGATGTGGATGCCAGTAAGTAGGGCAAGTACTGTATAATGCCTGCTGCCTTGGATTAAGAACATTGTCTGGGAAGAATGTGTTGAATTTATGTTTTCAAGGAATTGGGCCAATTAGTTCAAAGGTAGCCTGGCTGCTGCTGTTTTGATGATGTTACAGCTTTCAAGGTTGTAATGAGCAGTAAGAAAGAGTTTTAGGTTTATGGCAGACTGGATGAAATTCATTATATTCAGGAGCTGGTAGCAACCTGTGATGAATGAATTTCTTCAAGGAAGTCATGTTATTGTACTATATACAGTAGTCCCACAGCTCTGCAAGTGTGTCTTGTCATCTGTATTTTCTTCTTTGAAACACTTTACTGAGTCAATAAGGTATCCTAGAACTGCCTAGATCCCCTAAGCACATCCAATCTCGCCTGATTTTGGAAGCTAAGCAGGGTTGGTCCTGGTTAGTGCTTGGATGGGAGACCACCAGGGAATACTAGGTGCTGTAGGCACCTGGAGTAGGAACTGGCAAACCACTCCAGTATTCCTGCCAAGAAAACTCTATGGACATGGGGTCATGAAGAGTCAGTCACGGCTGTAATGACACAACACACACACAAAGTATCCTATGAAAACTGAGGTAGCCAGAACTAATAGAATGCATTTTGGCAGACCCCAAAAGAATATAACAGTCATTTCCGCACTTAGAATTTGGTACAAAGAAAAAACCCTTCCCTCTGTTTAAAAGTGGTCTTGCAGTATTGAAGCTATTCAGTATATGTAATACTTTCATGTGATAAAGAAAACTGCAGTGGTTAACTGGCCTGAATGCAATGCAGCGCCTACCTACTTACTGTCTGGAATACAAGCAGTCCAGCCACAGTCTCTAATTCAGGACCAATAATGTTGGCTTGCTTTATCTGGAAATGTAAATTACCAGTTCTGGGTGGATTCATGTTCCCTCAGAAGGAGAAGGTATGTAATCTGATGACAATTCTAGACTGATCAGTATCTCTGGAAGGTTCTTTGGCTGCATGGCTAGGAGTGCTTTTTTCACCTTCAGCAGACACGAGAGTTACAATCCATTCCTAAACAGAGATACCTTCACCACAGGCATCCCTTTCGCTTGGCAATACGAAGGCTATATCATTTCTGAATGGACCACGTGTAGACCCCTAAGGCTGATCTGTTCTAGAAGATGCAGATTGCCAGAGCTGAGTTGCAATATGTATCCAATTAGTTTGTAAACCACCCAGAGAGTGCTTTAAGCACTATGGGGTGGTACAGAACCAGGACACTTTCCTTTTGTTTTAATTACTAGAACCATATGCCACAAACATATTAGTTTAACCTGCTTGTGGCATCTACCATCTTTATATCATAACAACTGGAAAGAAGAACTACTTCTGGGCCAAGTGATGGTAGAAATGGGCATGAATCCAGGTAAAGACTAGATATCAAGGTATATATCAGGCATGTCCAAACTTTGGCCTTCCTGATGTTTTGGACCACAATTCCCATAATTCTAAGCTTAGATTGCCAATGACAAAGGATTCTGGGAGTTGTGGTCCAAAGGGCCGAAGTTTGGGCATGCCTGGTATATATGGTAGCTAGGAAAAAATTCATCCCCCCCCCAGGTGGGGATGCAGCACCATGATTCTCATGAGGATTCTCAGCAAGTGCAGCCCTCATGACAGATGAGAGTTTTTCCTAGTTTCACACTGGAGCTTGTGGATTTTTGTTTTGATGCCCTGCTCTGAAGCTGCGGTGGTTTATGCAACAAAAAGGCATACATGTGATGCACAGGAAGGTTTTCCAGCCTTACAGTGCTGTTAGGCCAGATGGGCGATTCCCCTCCCCCACCCCCAGTCTGTCCGTGCCATTGCTTTCCAGGGCTTGTGCATGATCTTGACATTATACTTCTTGCTTTGCTTCAAATGGCATGATGAGTCCAAGTGCATGTGATAAGGTAGAGAAGAAGGTCAGGTTAAATAAACAATTGATAAGGTTGAGAAGAAGGTCAGGTTAAATAAACAATTGATAAGGAAGAATAGGTCGGGTCATTTTAGGTAACAAGAGGAGGAACCAAAATGACTCTTAGTTGTAAGCCAGTTTTAACTGGTTCTTGTGATTAAGGGGCCACAAGTTACCTAAAATGACCCAACCTTTCACCTACTTTGCTGTCAGGTCAGGTGCAGTTGTCATACCAGCTGTGACATTGTGACATTGATAACAGAGAACCTATCTCATTGAAACAATAATATTTATTCTTCCTTATCAATTGTTTATTTAACCTTACCTTCTTCTCAACCTTATCAATTGTTTATTTAACCTGACCTTCTTCTCAACTTTAATAATTGTTTATTCCTTCTTCTCAACCTTATCAATAGTTTATTTCATCTGACCTTCTTCTCAACCGTATCAGACCCAAAGCAGAATAAAGTACCCTGAGACTCACCCTGATATCCTAAGACTAGATCATCTTAACTCTGAGTGTTTTATTGTATTGGTGTACATAAATTTTGTTTGCATAAATACTGGAACACACCTATTGCTATCCAGTTTCTGCACATAGGCTAATTAAAATAAAAGTCTTTTTTTACTATGTTAAAGGATTATGACCCTGGGAAGAAAGTCCAAAAGGTACATTTTCAGTAAAGTAATATCCGCTTTGGAACTTCACCTAGCCAGAGGTCAGGAAAATGTACATTTTTCAGAGCCACATCTGAAAGTCATCATGAGCTGGATGGTACAGCTTGTATTACTATTCTATACATTTGGGACCAAGTTGGATGTATCAGTACAAAAAGCAGCAGCTCCATAACATCTAAAATCTTGGATGCCGTTGTCTATAGTCTCTCTCTTATATAAAAATATGAGAGAGAGAGAAAGAGAGAGAGAGAGAGAGAGAGAGAGAGAGAGAGAGAGAGAGAGATATTGTCTTTTCTATGGCTTGAGTGTCCTTGAAGCTGCTGCTTGCTTGAGCTGTAACATGTATGTTAATTGCATTAGTGCAATTAAGTGATCTAAAATTTGGCACTAGAGCAAGCAATTGGACAAATTTGACAGCAAAGCCTGGAAAAGTGTTTTATGAAGAGAGAGACCTCTCCTTTATGATATGGTGAGAGGAAACGGAATGACAACATAACTTCACTGGCAGCTGAAATTCAGTTGGGAGTGACAGAGACTGAGAGAAGGAAAAGAAAGCCAAATCAATGGCTGAAATCCTGTTGCTTTATGAAGTAAGTTACGCTAAAGAAGGTCAATTTAATCATTGGGAATTTGATGACTCAGTTCCTCTTTAAGTTGCGTTCATTCAAATGGGTCTATTCATTGGGCCTCATTTACAGCAGCTGTAGCTCCTATGCTATATGTGGGTGGGGAAATCTTAGGAAGGAGTTGTGATTTACCCCTCTTTAGTAGAATTTCAATGTGTTTGTGCAAGACGGACATTGGAAGCTGTGAATACATGTACAGTAACCCCCCGCCTATCGTGGGGGTTAGGATCCCTCCCAACCTACGATGCCTGAAAATTCGCGATATGCAGAAGCAGGTCGGGGGGCTGGGGGGCAATCAGATCCCCCTGCCGCCACCGGTGCCACCGGTCTGAGAAGTCTTGGGGCGGCACGCACCAGCAGCGGCAGGAGGATCTGACCTCCCGCCGCCGCCCGCCGCGCCGCCCCGAGTGGCCCGAGGTGCAGGTACTGTGATCCCGCGATATAGTGGGACCGCAGTACCTGAACTGCGAAATGGCGGGGGGTGACTGTAGTATCAATCTCTCAGCAGCCTTTGATACCATCAACCACAGTATCTTCCTGGGGAGGCTCTCTGAGTTAGGGATTGGAGGTCATGCTTTGGTGTGGTTCTGGTCCTTCTTGGAGGATTGTCCCCAGAGAGTGCAGCTGGGGGAGCTGACCTCGGCCCCTTGGTCCCTCAATTGTGGGGTGGTAGAGCGGTTGGTCATGTCTCCCATGCTCTTTAACATTTAGATGAGGCCTTTGGGGAAGGTCATTAGAGGATATGGAGCTTCATGTCACCAATATGTGGATGACCCCTTGAGCATTGCCTGGATGGGGGCTAATAGACTGAGGCTGAACCTGAACAAGATAGAGATCCTGTGGGTGGGGACCCCTGATGTCTGTGGTTTGGTAAGCTCCTCCTCATTTGAAGGAGTAACTCTCTCTTTGAATAATGGGGTCTGCAGTCTGGACATCCTGTTGGACCAGGTGTTCACCATGGAAACCCAGGGGGTGTCAGTGGTCCACTCTGCTCATTACCACCTGCAGAGGATTGCGCAGCTGTGGAACTTCCTGGACGTTGCCGCTTTGACCATATTGGTTCATGTACTTGTAATCGAGATTAGACTACTGTAGTGGTCTCTGTGGTGTTGCCCATGTGGTTAATGTGGATACTACAGCTAGTGCAGAATACAGTGGCCAGACTGTTAACAGGGTTAGAAAGGATCCAGCATATTACCCTGATATTGGCCACTCTGCACTGTTTTCCGATTTGCTACTGGATTGATTTTAAGGTTCTGATGTTAACATACAAAGCCCTAAAACAGTTTGGGACCTCAGCATCTGACAGAATGGCTCCTCCAAAGAAGAACTGCCAGGATCACTTGTTTGAGCCGAATGTGAGAGAGGCCTGGAAATTGGCAAGAAGGGACCGGTTTTTCTCGGTGGTCGCACCCCTCTAATGGAATCAGGTTCTGCCAGAAATTTGGCTGCAAGCCTTTAAGAAATTGCTGAAAACCTGGCTTTATAGGTTGGCCTTCCCTGACCATTCTATCCTAACTTGTTAATATAAATAGGACATTACTCTTCTTTCCCGCCTTATGATAATTCCTTAATCAGCCCTTTCTCTTTTCATTTGTATTTTACTTTGTATTGCTGGATGGTTTTGATTTATTTATTTATTTATTATTTATTTAAAGACTTATATCCCGCACCATCTTCCCTAACGGGAACTCTGGGCGGCGAACAACGATAAAAAGCATTAAAAAAAAACAAAATCTCCATGCAAATACAGCGGAGAACAAGATGGCGGCAGGTGATAGGAAAAAAAAACACTAACTAATAAGGTCACCATAAGCTTCTTTAAAGAGGTAGGTCTTCAGAGCCCTCTTAAAGGCGGGCAGGGACTCCAGCAGGCGCAGCTCGGAAGGAAGATGGTTCCAAAGAGAGGGCCCCACCACAGAGAAGGCGCGGTTCCGCGTGAGCGTTTTCCGCGCCTCTCTGGGTGTGGCCACTCTCAATGAGCGTGCCTGCGACAATCTCATGGGTCTGGATCCGGATGCCCTCAGGGAGATACGCTCTGACAGGTACTCTGGTCCCAAGCCGTGGAGGGCTTTGAAAATCAAAACCAGGACCTTGAACCTGATCCGGAAGACAACGGGGAGCCAATGCAGGCGGACCAGAACTGGGGTGATGTGCTCGTATCTACGAGCACCCACCACCAGCCTGGCCGCCGCATTTTGGACCCGCTGTAACCTCCGGACCAGGGTCAAGGGCAACCCCACGTAGAGGGCATTGCAATAGTCGATCATCGAGATCACCAGGGCCTGCACAACTGTCCTAAGGGAGGACTCATCAAGGCATTTACTTGCCTTTCTTTAATTTATGATATATTGGTTTTGATTGATTAGTCTGTTTATTTACTATTTTTAGTTCTATGCTGTGTTTTATTGTATTTTGTTTATATTTGTAAACCGCTCAGATTAGCTTTCTGCTATAAACAAACAAATAATATTAAAGGGCTTTAAAGACCATATTCTTAGAGCTGTTTCATTTATATGATACTGTAGATCCTCTGCTTTGGCCAATATTTGGGGTTTTGTTCTTATTTGGCCTCAAAGAGACATTTTTTAATCTTGTTTGTTCAGGGAACTCCTCTGGTGCTTGGAAAAAATAATTTGGAGAGTGCAAATTGTAGGATTCTACTTCTGAGCTGTATTTATATCACTGATGTTTTGTTTTATATATATAAATAAAATCATTTTGTAAAGTTTATACAGTGGTCCCCCGCCCTTTCGTGGTTCATATACTGCAGTCCCGCGATATAGCAAGGCCGCAGTACACTGGTACCCCAAAACGTGCCTGAGACTTGAGGGAGGGGGGAAGGTTTTAAAAGCCCGGGGCCTTTTAAACCTCCCCTCCCCTTCCCCAAGCCCCAGGCTCCTGCTGATTGGCACTGGAATGGGGAAACAAAAGGGTTTTCTCCCCCACCCCAGCGCCAATTAGCTGGAGCCCAGGGCTGGAGGCATTGCATGCCACTCCTCCGTGCCCTGGGGGTGTGTGTGTGTCCGGAGAAGCGGCACACAATGTTTAAAATGTCAAGCTGGCTCCGTTGCTTAAAGACATTTTAAACATCGCACACCGCTCAAAACATCGTGTGCCACTCCAACAGGCCCAACCCGACCTGCATCTGCATATCACGGATTTTCAATGATTGCGGGTCAGGTTGGGTCCCTAACCCCCATGATAGACAGGGGGTTACTGTATTTGGAATACAGTACTCATATAAATTGAATATACAGTACAGTCTCATAGAACCACAGATGTAGTAATTAGAAATCTGCACACAAGGGCTGTGGTTGTGAAGAGTTCTCTCGAGATTTGAGAATTCTCCTTTTTATTAGATACACTTTGTATTTTTAGGGATCTAATCTTATATCATCTAAGACAGCTCAATAAAGCAGGCATGTCCAAACTTTGGCCCTCCAGATGTTTTGGACCACAACTCCCACAGTCCTTTGCCATTGGAAATACAGGCATAGGATTCTAGGAGTTGTGGTCGAAAACATCAGGAGGGCCGAAGTTTGGGCATGCCTGCAATAAAGCAATTCTTTCTGAAAGATCAAGACTTCTTGTTTTCCATAGGGGGTTGGACATGTATACATTTGTCTTATATTGTTTATGTTAAGCAAGCATAGCTTAATCTTTTCTTGGATGCCACATTCCATAATTACCTTACTGATATATTCTGTTCAAGCATTTTATAGCTTGATATCCCGGAGAGCTTTTCCCTCTGAACTGGGTTTTTCCATCAATCAGGTTTAAAGCCCCTACTCATTCTTCTTATGGTGTTCTGAACTGGGTGTGCCCATCACCTCAGACAACTCTAATACATAGAGTACAGTATAACCAACCTACTGTGCCAGTGGTGATGAACCTTTGGGACTCCAGATGTTTTGGACCACAACTCCCAGAATTCCAAGCCTAGACTGCCAATGACAAAGGACTATGGGAGTTGTGGTCCAAAACATCTGGAGTGCCAAACGTTTGCCATCACTGTACTATGCTAAGCAATACATACAACTATTCTCACATATACAGGTACCAGTGGTACAATATTTATGGAACAACCTAAGTTTAATATTAGTGTAGCAAGTATGGTTTCCCCCTGCCCCGTCTCATTTTCTGTATGCTTATCATTGTTTTCCATTTGTAAATACCCCTTTTACTTGTGAATAAGCAAGCCTTATTTTGAATATTGAATAAACCTTCTAGCATTATTTTAGGAATGTCCTTTCCATTGATCTACACCACAATGCCTTATCCTCAACCCTGTGCTTAGTTTTTAAAAGGATTAGAGTTATTCCTGGCTCAGTTGGAATAGTATCAGTGAAACCAGATGAACAGAACTTGAATATAATTATTATTAGTTTGGGGAGCCTCTTAAGTCATAAGACAATACATCTCACAGGCTATCTAAATTATTTAAAATCTGAGGTTTCATAGGTTAATCCATTTTGTTTATGTCCAGTATTATATTTAGAAAATATGGTTTCTGCCTTCCCAGAAATGAATCTGTAGTAGCTCTTGGTGTATTGTGGAATTGATTGCTGCTTTCTCATTTTCTCTAAAATGTGTAGTCCCTTCTATACAAGTCTCCATATTTTAATCCTTTCTATTGCAAGCAGACAAATCTGTTTGTCACACTGGAGAATAAATATTTAGCTACGAATAATCAATAAGATAATAAGTGCAGATTGCCCAGACCAGAGGAGCCGTTGAGTTTCTTTGCATGTATGAGGTCCTCTAATGACTTGAATGCTAGATTTAATTATTAGAACGTTCTTCCGAACTGTGAAAGCAGTTCCAGTATGGAACAACGGTGTAAGAAGCAGAGCTGTCTTTGATGAGATTTCATCTTGTATGTGATTGCTGATTTGCAAGGCAAAGACCTAAATAAAGTTGTTAGTCCCAACTAGACTAAGCCCACTGAATCAATGGGAACTTTGTGAGTCAACGCTTGTGCAAGTTTCTTTGATTCATGATGTAACAACTATTAGTTAAGAGTAGCAGTTGGATTTAGGCTGAAAGATTAGTGTATTCTAAAGGGTGAAATAGTTCCAAGGGTAAACAACATTCTACAAATAAATAAAAGGTGCAGTTTTTAGCTTTTCAGATAGAGTTTTCCACAAGAATTATAACTGAGAGCAAAGCCATATAGTAATCATGCAAATTTCAGTCTGGAAAAAATGATCTTATTGTTTATCCGACTCTGAATTGCGTCTGTGTGCTATTTTTGAAGCTGAGTTAGAAGACTGGATAGCATGAAGGAAGACCAATAGTTATTTTGAAGTTTGAAACTTCTCAAATTATACAGAATTTAAGAGTAATAAGATTGGTCCTTTTGGTGCAAAAGATGATACTGCCACTCTTCAAATCACACAGAGCTTATTTAGTTACACAGAAGGTTAATACATAGACAGGACATAGACACTGAATGCACTCAGGGCCTGAGTTCCAACAAAGAATTGTTGATGATAAAGATCTCAGACACCATATAGCTTTTGATGGTTCATTATATATCTTCCAAAAGTCACACCCAGTATGCCACACGATTCCATGGTTCCTCTTTTAGCTGAAAACCAGTTTTCTCTGGTTCTATCGTGTATCCAACAACCTTCCCATTTCTTATCCTGCCTTGACCTTGCCCCCTTTGGACACCCTATACAATGGTATATATTGCGGTTTTGTTTCTCTTGCATGTTTGTGGTGAAATGCCAACTGCAGAACATTCTCAACATATGCTCTTGTAGGTAAAATAACAGGAAAACCCCCTAAGAGTATGGTAAGTTTAGATGTTCTTGCCAAGCTTGTCCTGCAGGAAAACAGAAGTTATATGTGTCATACTAATATGCTAGGTCTCTCTGTATCAGACCAAAAGAAGTTGGCTAGAAGTCCACGTCCACATCATGGTTTAGGTACCTGGCTGTGGAGCCTGTTCTACTGGGGACTAACAACTGGATTTTACTCTGTAATTCTAATGTGACAATAATAAAGTACAATTTGTAGCCATATACACACTTGACTAGGTACCCCATGACTAGAAATGATTTGAAAAAAATAGAAATAATGTTGAAAACAAATTCAATAAAAATACAAATATAAAGAAAAATAAAACCCTAACCCGCACATTCCTGGCTAGTGCAAGGGAGACCTCTATTCCTCTCTCCTCCCTTTGCTTTGGAGGCTGCGTGATATGGAATGTTCCAGACAATCACCCACAATCCAGGAGACACCATTGACTCACGTCTGATCATGTGACCTTCTCCATTGCTTGTATATCAAGACATTGCTTGTTGATAAAGTCAAAATTTAGAAGAAATGTTTGCTGATCTTGCAAAATGCTCTCAAACCAAGCTAGTCTTAAACCAAGGTATTATTGTATTGAGAATTTCATTTTAACTGATATCTGTAGTTCAGCTGCAGTTGAATTCATCTGGGATTAGGCAGGCAAGGACCATATCATTTTTGAGGTTGAACCAAAAGTGGAATAGAGTTAGTTTTGAAGTGAAAGGAAAAGCAGATTGCCCATTAAAGAAAGGTGGACTAGCTTTTCACGAGAAATTAGGAAAAGGTCTTGGTCAGGATCAGAAATCAGAAGCTGCAGTAATGAACTGGATGAGGATGAACAAAATGAAACTAAACTCAGACAAGACAGAGGTGCTTCTGGTCAGTCTGTACCTGTACTGGATGAAGTCAACCTCCAATTGAAAAAAGAGGTGCACAGCTTGAACCTGGATGTCCAGCTCATGGCTGTGGCCAGGAGCGCATTTGCACAATTAAGACTAGTACACAAGTTATGCCTGTTTCTTGAGAAACCAGCTCTGGCCACAGTGACTCATGCCCTAGTTACACTCTGGCTAGACTACTGTAATGAGCTTTATGTGGGACTACCAATGAAAAGTCTGAGGAAACTTCAGTGGCTCCAAAACGCAGCAGCCAGATTACTGACTGGGGCGTGATACAGAGATCACATTACACCCCTATTAAAGCAACACCACTGGCTACCAATCAGCTACCAGACACAATTCAAAATGCTGACCTTAATCTACAAAGCTCTGTACGACCTGGGTCCTAGCTACCTTAAAGATCAACTCTCACAGTATGAACTGGCTCGGGTGCTAAGGTCATCAGGAGAGGTCCTTCTCTCCATCCCGCCAGCCTCACAGGTACGTCTTGTGGGAACACATGAAAGGGCCTTCTCGGCTGCTGCTTGTACTGGTACCAAGCGGGACCGCGAACCGCGATGAAAGGGACGTGAAGTAATGCCATGAAAGGGCCTTCTCAGCTGCTGCACCCAGACTCTCAAACTCCCTCCCGCTAGAGGCGAGGACTGCCCCATCTCTGATGTCTTTCCAGAAACAGGCAAAACTTTCTCTTCGGGCAAGCTTTCCCTGAATGAAGGACTACCCCCTATGTGACTTTTATATGAATCTACCATACATGTTCACATAGACTTTGTGTTTATAGACTTTGTGATTGCATTGACACTGTTTTCAATGTAAGTTTCTATTACTTGTAATTTCTTTTAATGCTGTAAGATGTCCTTCAATTCTCTGTCCTCAGTACTTGAATATGTCTTAATTGTTTTGAACTGTATTTTGTCCCTCATTACTGTAAACCGTCTTGGGTCCTTTTCCAAGGAGAAAGACAGGGTAAAAATACTCGAAAATAAATAAAAATAAAATATAATAAATAAAGAATCTCACTTTAGAGTTCTCATGTATCTTTTAGATAACAACTTCAGTACCTAAACATAGAGAAGCCACTACTGTATTCTTAAACCTATAAGGAGTGTTGTGCCAATAAAATTATGCTTCAATTTTGCTCACTGTGTATTTAAACTAAGGAATCCTTTCACATTTAACAGTTATTATTAACCTTAGTTTTAATTATACGCCACGATTGACGATAATTAAAAAAAGCAACAGCCAGATATAATTGATCTCTTTGGAACTCATACCAGCTATAGGATTATGGCAATATATTAGAAGCCTGTTCTGTTTCAAGTTCTGGGGTGGACAGTAGTGTGCTAAGTGTTATATTTAGTTCCTTGAATATAAAGATGCAAGTTTCTAGTTCCCAGAGGCTGGTTAGATCAGGAGAAGCAGAAAGTAGACCCAGAGAGGGAGAGCTCTTTCGCCAAAGCAGGGAAGATATCTCATGTTGAAATGGCATTGTGAGCACTCCCCCACCGCTTGGACCTGGGACCCCAGTTAAGTAGATGTTTGGTTAATGTGCTGTAGAATGGCGGGGATTTCTAACTTCTGGCCCTTAATACTCACAGCAGCAGCAACAAGAAGAACAAAACCCCTGTTCTAAATGATATTGTTAACATTAAGGTAGATTGTGGTTCCCAGAAGTGGATTTTACATCAAAGAACAATGAGTTCTGTTCTGTTGTGGTATTCAGAAGAAATTTCTGGCAAATCTTTAATTCTTCTAAAAAAAGCTCAGATTTGGGGATGACACAGTGCGGCCCTCCAGGTATTGTTGGGATACATCTTAAATCAGTCCTTGACGGGATAAGTAGATGCTGTGAGCAGGGCCACGCGTCCATTAAGGCGAACTAGGCAGTTGCCTAGGGTGCCAAAATGGACAGGGGGCGCTGGCCAGCCTGCTGCCCCCCGCTGCCCCCCGCCATCCAGCCCCCCACCACCCACCACCCACCGCCGCCCCGCCCCTCACCTAGGGTGCAAAAAACCCTAGCACCGGCCCTGGCTGTGAAATACAGTGCCTCAACAACTGGAAGGCTGCATTTATTAGGACAAGACCTAATCATCTAATCTTAGCCTCATGAGCAGGATTTATGCATCACAGTTGCATCCATGGAGACATCATAACACTGAGATGGAGGGAATGTATTCAATCTATCTTTGACAACCAATAATTTGAAACTGCCTCAATGGTGAGTAAAACCTATGAAATTTATTCCAGGCAAAAATCAAAGAAAAACAAAACATGAGACACAAAACATGTGGCACCTTAAGGTTTTTCTTTGATTTTTGCCTGGAATTCTTGAAAAGACTAACACGGCTACCCTCTCTGAAACTTATGAAATTTATGTAACATAATAGAATATTTACACAATGCCTTAGAATTAGAGGTTTTTAAAACTAGGCTTAATTGGCTGTGCTGTCCGGCAGCAGTGATCCAGAATCTGAGCCTATGGATGAGTGGGCAGGCTCTTGACCAGATCTTTAAAGGGGGGGGAAGCAACTCTCCCTTGTCCCATTCTGTCTTTTCCCACTTCTTAGATTAATTTTTCTATTTTTTAAAAATGATGCAGCATATATGCACTGCTCTGATACACTTATATTCCCCCACTTCTTTGGCCCCTCCATGAAGCCAAGAAATTATTTAATTTGCCAATATCCTTCTTAAGCCCTGTCATCATATTGGCTAATTGATAAGTTGCCTGATGCAGACCAAATATGGCTGCTTAATGTCTGTATACCATTTGAATGTGAGGATCACACCATATTGGATAATGGACCTCATGGTGACCCTATTTAGCCTTCCATCAGCTAACTTGTACAGCTCATGCATTTTAAACATTCTCCTTCTAGTTCCCTTGTTTGGTTGAGAAATAAAATCCATTGTCAGTGTGTTGATGTTCCTGTAGTTTCAATCTCATCCTTGTCTGTAAACGTAACATGTAGCTCTAAGAAGGCTTATTTTTGAGAGGCAGATAAAGAAATAGGGGTGACCTCCACTTTTTATTGATCTTTTTCTGGAGACCAAACCTGCTTAGGTTAAAGCTTTCCTAAAGTCCATGTGAACCTGTTTGGGTGTTAAGATTATCAGGAGAGGCCCTTTTCTCAGTCTCACCACCTTCACAAGTGTGTTTGGTAGGGACACAGGAGAGAGCTCCTCTCTCTTGCTGATCCAAGACTTTGGAATTCTTTCCCACAGAAGGCTGGACTGGCCCCATCTTTGCTGCCTTTCTGCAAGAAAGCAAAGATTATTTTCTGGGAAACTTTCCTTGAGTGACCGGCTTCCTGTGTTAGGTTTTTAAATGGATTGTCATATCATATTGCTTTGAATGTGTTTTTAGTATTGCTTTTATCTACTTTTTCTCAGAGTAGTATTTGTTAGCTTTAAATGATGTATTTTAATGATGTAAACTGCTGTGGGTCCCTTTTAAAGGACAAAGGTGGGGTAAAAATATTTTAAACAAATAAAATAAATAGTTAGCAAAGCTGCCCACTAAAGGGAACCAGAGACTATGCTACATAGAGGGTTTCCATAGCAGCACTTTCAACCATCTGTCGAGGAGGTTTGGAAGTGATCCTATTGAATAACAAATAAATACTCTAACTGTTCACAACAACGGTAATGATGGACTTTTATAGCAAAACAGATAGCTATAAAAGAGATAGGAGAATTTGAGTTGTGGATTTATTGGAGGATGCCAAGAAATGGATTGACAGAATGACCCGTGTAAGAAATACAAAGACAAATCAAAGAGCAAGAAATCATCAAATACATAAATGTACAAAATGCTAGAATAATTACATAATTAGAAGGGAAAAGTACAGACTGTTGCAACTGATCCTTCACTGTGAAATAAATGAAAAAGGTGCATGAGAAAGAAGACCTTTTTGACTGAAAAAGTCTGGAGACTGCTTTGGATACAGCACAATACTGAACACATCCAAAATCTTGATGATGATATCCAGCCTTCAGCAGGAGAGGAGCAAGAAAAAGCTGAAAACATAATTGGTGACAACCTCATAAAATCAATCATGCCATCAGGAACTTGTTCACCTGCTTGTATCTCAACATGATGTATACTATCAGCTGCCAAACATTACCTTAGGCAGATACTAATTAACTTTGCATCTGCCAAATGAAGATGCACTTCATTCTCCTGAAGTGACCTCTAAATCACCAAAATGTATGCTGTAATAAAGCTATTAGTCTTTAAATGTGGTCCAAGATGCCGTCTTGTTTTTACCATGTATCTGTACATACTTTATATACATTTTTATCTTCTACAGGAGAGTTATCTGCATTGGTGCTATGGCTGTTAAAGGCACTTCACCCTTCAAAACTGTCTAGATTTAATTTGACCTAGGCTAAAGAAGACTGTCTGACCAAATGGGAGAAGCCCTGTGGCTTCATCTGGAGGGATGGGACAAATCCCTAGCAGACCTGTGAGATTCTTATCCCTTTGTTGCCAGGATGGGAAAGAGCCACAAAACATACTTAATTTGCTATTCAAAGCATTTTTGAGCAGTCTGAGGTAGAACAAACAGTGTGTCAGAGGTATACAAATTAAAGACATCCAGGTATGGAACAGGAAAACCTGGTGAGCTGTCATGCATGCTAAATCCTTCCTAAACAAAACAGAACACAACCAGACCAGAGCCTGATTGCTTGACTTTTCCCAACTCTATACCACTCTAGGGTATTTTTCCATTCCTGTCCTCCCTCCCTCCATCTCTTTTGTTCCAGGGGAAATGGTAGTAACACTCTGTCCTGGGATCCAGGGAATCATTTGGGACATCTTTGATGTGGCATGCCAGAAGGTCATCATTTGTCCTTCCTTCATTATCTGTCACAAGGAGAATGTTGTAGGGGTTTATCCCAAACAACCAGTGTGATCTACACTTTAGTTATCAATGAAACCATTCCTTTGGGACCAGAAAATTAACAACGGATTGGCAACATAGCATTTAGTTTATGCTTTGAGAAGGTTTCACAGAGTTAAACCTGGTCATACTGACATGCGACTAGATGGGTATTCTTCTCACTGTTTGTGGCATGTTTCTTATTATTCCTTTCAACACTTATTTACTTGATAATATGACAGCATAATTTCAAGAATAACTTATCTATAGGCCTGAGTGTATGATATATTTTGTTTGTCCAGAAGAGTTTTTTTGTAGCATTTCTGGTCACATTATTTTGTCTTTCTTTTTGGCTTCTACAATTGCCGGTTTTTGTCCTTTAGGGCTGTTACTTTATGTGTCCGGATGAGATCACAAATGGTGCACAAGTTGGGGAATAACAAGGAAGTGAACACTGCAACTTTTTTTTTGCCTTATGCTTTCGCTGGCAAAGCAATTTGTAATTTGTATTTTTAAATTGGTACAACAGTAATTAAACTGTTTATTGTGTCCTTTCATTTTAGTAATACAGTATTTTATTTATTTATTTATTTATTTATACTATTTATATGCTGCCTACTACACAAGGGTCTAAATGCTAGGTGCTAAAGGGGGAGGGGAAAAATAAAGGAATTTCATGCCAGTGAAAGAGATATGAACAGAATATTGCAGAGAAGGGTAAAGGGGAAAAGGAACTGTTATGGGTGAACACTTGAATTGCACCCTTCCAGGACAATTAACATTCCTTTGTGAACCATGGTAGCAACATAAATGCCTTGGTGCAATATGTAGATTGCGTCACCCCCTGTGTTTTCACCCCTGAGTTTAACTTCAATATACCACTGAGTTTAACTTTAATACACTTTGATTCAGACTGCAGCAGTGCAGCAAACCAAGGCAGGGCCTTTTTGCTGCTCTAACACAGTCGAATGAAAAACATGCTTATGGTATTTTGGAACATTTCAAACATTGCAGGACAGATAACACTCACATGGTGCGAGTGTGAGGACCTGTGGGAAGGTGACCTGAAATATCTTATTTCCATAAAAAAAACATATCAAGGTTATATTTCAGTGAAGCATTCTGTTTCCCTGGTCTTGCAGACATGCAATAATTGAATTGAGGCATATTATGCTGCCTTTGATATTCGGGACCAAGGTAGTGTCAGCAGAGGACTGTTAATCTTCAATACATCCAGGTTGCTTTAAAATCTGTAGCTGATTTTTCACTTGGACCTGTGTAAAAAAACTGGTAGTGAAACTAGACAATGGACAGGAAGATTGTATACTAGAGAGCATCTCCAGGAGTGGGGGCAGGAAGCAGCTCCTGAGGAGTGCTTATGAGAGTGAGTCAGCATCACCCTAGCTGTTGCCAAAGCAATGGCTAATGCATGCAGCCTGACCAATGGCTGGTATCAATAAGGATTTCAGATAGGAAGGACAGATGCAGAGATAAAAACATGCTACACTAATTAATGATGGAAAATGCTTTTCGTTGTACAATATATTTTCTACTGAAGGACACCAGGAGCTTTGCACTGAAACCTCTCATATAATATATTATTTATTTATGCATTTGATTTATTTTTTCTTGATTCCCTCTTTCCACATTTGAGTAGTCCATGGTGAGTTTAGGGCAGGGGTATCCAAACTTTTTGCAAGGAGGGCCAGATTTGGCGAGGAGAAAGTGTGTGGGGGTCGACCATTCAGCCTGACATTCTTTGAACCATTGACATTAAATGCAAATAAACTATTTTATGAAAGATTAAACAAATAACTGCACTAATGTAAAGGGCGATACTGAGATCTTGACTGCATTATATAGGCCAAGTCTGGCTCAAAAACAGTGGGTTTGATGCTACATGTGCGCCTTTCCCCTACCTCACCTCGGAGAACTGACCTGTCAGATCACATGCACACGTGCGCCATTCCACACAACCCAGAAACTCAGAGAACTGATCTTCCGGGTCACACTTCTAGCACGCTACTCCACACACCTCAGGACTTTGGGGAACTGATCTTCTCAGTCGTGTCACTCACGTGCCATCTGCCATCTTGCATCTGCAGCATGACTCATGATATGTGCAATGCTACATGTGAGTGGCAGGACCTGGCAGATCAGTTGCCTGAGGTCCTGGGGAGAGTGGAACACTTACCTTTTAAAATTCCCTGGAACTCAGGGAACTGACATGCCATGTCGCACTGCTGGCGTGTGTGGAATGGCACAACCTGGCAGATCAGTTCCCTGGGATCTTGGGGTGGGGGGTGGGGGAATGGAATGGCATGTGCCAGCAGTGCAGCCCAGCATGTCATTTCCCTGAGCCCCCCGGGAATTTTAAAAGACGCATGTTCCATCCTCCCCAGGACGTCAGGCAACTGATCAGCCGGGTCATGCCATTCCATACACCCCAGGACCTCAGGTTACTGACATAGCAAATTGGTTGGGTTCCTGGGGTGTGTGGAATGTTGTACGTGTGCTTCTGGACTTGACAGATCAGTTGCCTGATGTTCTGGGGTGCGTGGAATGGCACAGGCGAATGGGATGATCCAGCAGATCCATCAGTTCCCTGGGGTCCTGCAGGGGATCAAATTGTGTGTGCCAGGGCAGGGTGTCTGGGGGGACGGATGGAGGCAAGGAGGGCAGGCAAACTGTAAAAATGCAACCTGACATCTGTAGCCGGCACAGGGAGGGGATGGACGGTGGAGATGTGTGACAGGCTGAGCCGGCAGGGAGAAGGAGCTGCGGGCTGCTTGGAATATGAAAAAAGACTGCATTTGCCCCCCCCCCCAAGGTCAGGACTGTTTTGGACATGCCTGGTTTAGGGGGAAGAAAATTGGCCCATGCAGCACCTGAACATACACACCCCAGTTTATAAAGAGAGAGATACATTTTGAATAATACTGCTTGGATTTGAGATTGTATAATATTTGAACCTGTTTAGTTCTGCTTTAAGCTTCAAAAACTATAAAAATGTGATCTTGAATACTGCTTAATAGTTTTAAGTCATTTTAAAATTATTTCCCATGATTAAGTTATGCCTTTCCTTTATTTCCTGCATATTTAATGTTTTTAAATTAGAATTTGGCACAAAGAGGAGAAAATATACAATATGTTTTGAAGGAATAACTCCCTTTGGGAAAAGGGCATGACCCCAGAGGCCTGAGCAGGCAGCATGAGAGTTCCTCATTCTCACTTGTGCAGGAATCCCCAAGGGGTTAGAGGAGATTTCTTTGCTTAGCCTGTAAACAGGATGTTTTCCGGCATCCTATCTCCCAAATGGATCAACGGGAACATTGTCTGGCACTCTTGATAAGCTCACCACCAACAAACTCAGAAGCCTGGGTGAGGGTCTCCAGGAAGTCTCTCTCTGCCAATAATTATCCACCCCCTTCTCTTGTTGCCTACTGAACAGATGATAAATAAAAAGACTTCCTGCCTGTGAGGGGAGGGCACTCCACTCAGGAAACCTGCGTTTGTGTCTGTTTCGTTTCTCCTACAATGTTTATATAAAGGAATAAAGGCTGCAGACTTGTATCGTGCTTTACATCTTAGGGTGTGATGCCCTGCTGTCACAGTGAGCTACACTTGGTTGCTGTTGTGGGAGTCAGATATCACTTCATTGAACAAGTCTTCCTGTCCTTGTGCCATGCCCTCCCCGTACACCCAGCTCCCTGCTGCTGAGTCTTCTCTTGCAGCTGCCCCCACTGCCCCTTACTGCCCCCACTCTCACCCCACAAGATGCCCCCTTACCTGCACCAATGCTGCTGCATTCTCAACAGGGGCTCAGTTGTTGTTTTTCCCCATTTCCTGCTCCTCCTCCTTACCCCAAGAGGCCCAAGGAAGAGAAGGAGGAAGGGAGGCCCTTCACCCTCAGGAGAGGAAGCTATATAAAAGAAAGTGGGAGACCACTCTATAATTTTTATGAAAAAGAAATATGTAACTTAACTACTCCAATAGTATAATAGACTCATAACCTGTTACTATCAGAACAATGGAAAATGTAATCAAACCATGTTCTCCTTTTCTCTCTCTTTTCTTTTTCCTCCCTCTATAGAACCCTAACCCCCATCCCTACCTGTTAGTTACCCTTTTATGTGTGAAATACTAAAATACTTTTAAGAAAAAGGAGAGGAAGCCATTATGGCTGCCTCTTTGAAGGTAAGTAAAGGCTTGCCGCCTCCTCCTTTTTAGAAGATGCTGATTTTGCATTTTGGAGTCCCTAGTATTTTAATGGGGAGGGACCTGTCGGTCTCTAAAATGAACTTGGAAAAATGGGTCTGAGTTGCAAGTCAAGTCTGTCTCCTTAATCTGAGCCAAGCCGGCAGTATGATTGGCAAATACCCATGCCTGTTGAACTGTTTTTACACTTGTGCCGTGAGGTAAGATAAAAGTTCCCCCCACACATGCGTGCTAGTCGTGTTCGACTCTAGGGGGGGTGCTCATCTCTGTATTCAAACTGAAGAGCCAGTGTTGTGCAAGTCCATGGCAGCATGGCCAGAATAGCTGCAAGGAAACACTGTTTTACCTTGCCGCTTTTTACGGCGGTACCTATTTATCTACTTGCATTTACATGCTTTCGAACTGCTAGGTTAGCAGGAGCTGGGAATATCAGTGGGAGCTCACTCTGCTGCGTGGCACCCAGGATTTGAACCATTGAGCTGCCGACTTTGCAGCTGACAGTTTTTGGAAGCCTTAGTCCACTGAGCCACCACGCCCCATTGTGCCGTGAAGTACTGCCTGCTTTATTGCATACTCTCAGAAACTGTTCATCTTCTAACACAATGGACCAGCAGGACAGATGAAGAGGGTTTTGGTATTATATAAGAAAAGGAAGATCAAAATGTACAGTATGATCACAGACAATATTATTATAGAAGCACATTCCATAATCCATCCTACAAATCACCAATCATAGTAAACAACTGTTCAGAATACTTAAGGGAACCTATCCAATAGAATGTTGCCTGTTCCGTTGTTTCATTAGAAGACTTCATCCTTTCTTGAAAACATTGGATATCATTGGATTGATGGATCTACAGTAGTTTAATAGACACAATTTTATGCATAAGGATATTATTTAATTATTTTATTTCCCACTGATTAATCAATTGTAGGGGATGTGTCCCAATCACTATGCTTTCCTCAACAATACACATGCAGCAATTAACTGATCTTGTGGAAGCAAAGTCCAGTTCATTCATGCAAGGAAGTCATGTAGGGAGATAAAACAGGAAAACACAGTAATGCCTTGAATTACGAATGCCTTGAACAACAAAAAAACTTGAATTACGAAAGGAAATCTGCCGGTATAGGAACATTTCCAATTACAAAAAAGGGCATTTTTTTGAATTATGAAAATTTTTAATTAATAGTTATTCAAGGCATTAGTACAGAAAGCCTGTCCCGACACAGCAAAACAGGGGAACAGCTTCCCCCCTTTGCTGGATTTGTGGGAAACTCCCTTAATCAATAGGCAGCTGAGCTGTCAAAATCATCTGGCTGTCAGCCGTGATTTTGACAGCTTGGCAGCCACAGTGCTTTTTTTCCTTCAGCAGGCGCCAAAAAGCAGGATGTCGGCCAGGAGAGAATCGGGTGGGTGGTGAAGTCGCCACACACCTGATCCTCCCCTGGCTGAGCATGGAACAGCCAACAGCTGTGGTTGCAGGAAATTCAAAAGCCTGCTCTTCGATCTGCTTTCTCGTAGTGTAGCATCTGATCTGCCTCTCTGCCCAGGGGTGCTATCCCGTTGGTTCTCTGGTGGCTGGGCAGAGAGACAGAAGGGGTGCTACACTGTTGGGAAAGCCCGGGGGAGTGGCAGTGGCTTATAGGCTCGTTCATAGCCCCAGTTTACTCTTCAGCCACACAAATGAGCCCACAAGCTGCCGCCACTTTCCTGACCTGGCTTTCCCGACGGTGTAGCACCCCATCCTCCTCTCTGCATAGCTAGGGGCAGAAAGGTGGATGGGGTGGTACACTTCAGGAAAGCGAGGATTGAAGAGCAGGCTTTTGAATTTCTCACGGCCACAGCGAGTGTGTGGTGAGTGCGGGTAATTCAAATGCCTGCTCTTCGATCCTCACTTTCCTGAGGTGTGGCCCCCGCCTGAACCTCCCCTGGATGAGATGGGTGGACCTGAGGTTGGCTGTCCTCTTCTCAGCTGGGGAAGGATTGTGTGGGTGGTGACTTCACCACCCTCCCAACCCTTTTCTGGCTGACATCCTACTTTCCGGTGAACGCTGAAGGAAAAAGCACTGTGGCTGCTGAGGACTGGTCTGGTCACTAGGGCTTCCTTCAGGGCATCAAAGGACTGCTGGCATGCTGATGTCCACTCGACCTTCTCAGGCTTTGGAGGAACAATTTCCATTTTGGCTTTTTTTGTTATTTTTGGCACAAAGCTGGCCTGCATGAAACTGGCTGGATGCTTTGATTATTTAGGGCATCTCTTTCCAGCTATGTTCATCTCCAGCTGTAGTGCCTCTGTCTTGCTGGTAACAGAGAGCTTGTTGAGAGCTGTCTCTGTATTCCCTGTGGCACACTGGCTTTCTTTGATTTGGTTGACCTTTGGGGTGAGTACTGGTTATCTTAATCTTCATCCTGGAAATCAGACGTTGCTTTTACTGTCACCTGTAGACCCCCTTGACACAGGTAGCTCGTCAGAGAAATCCATGATGGTCAGGATTTCATTAATTCCTTGGTCCAATAAAACTTAGAATTGTTCCCCTTTTCTTCAGTGGAACTGGTGTGCGATTGTGACTTATCAGTATTACAGTATACCTGCATACTTTATTTAAAACTGTAAACCGCCCAGATACTACTTGAGGTGGCATGGGGCGGTCTATAAGCAGAACACTTTGCTTTGCTTTGCTTTTGCTTTTACTCTGTGGAATATTTCTCCTATTTGGCACTGGGCTATGTCTCCCCTTCTCAGATTGGGACTTGTTTATATGGTACTCGTATCCTTTCCCGCCAAACCTTGGGCCATCAAAACCATAGTCTCTGATTTTGTTAATTTGGTCAGCCAACATAACTGCTTCTTGTAAAGTTTTAGGACAGTGGTGGTGAACCTTTGGCACTCCAGATGTTTTGGACCACAACTCACACAGTCCTTTGTCATTGGCAATACAGGCTTGGAATTCTGGGAGTTGTGGTCCAAAACATCTGGAGTGCCAAAGGTTTGCCACCAGTGTTTTAGGATGTCTTTCTTCCATCAGATACTTTAATTCCCTATTTATGGCTGCATAAAATTGTTCTAGAGCCACACTTAGCTGATTTAGCACCCTCTTGCTCTAGCCACTTCATGAGGTACTTTGTAATTTTGGCTCTCAGATGAGAATACGTTTCTTCCCTCAGCTTTGTCATCCATCTGAACTTTTTTTCTGAGCTATTCTGAGGTAATTCCAAGTTGTACACAAATGAGCCCACAAGCTGCCGCCACGTTCCTGACCTGGCTTTCCTGATGGTGTAGCACTCCATCCTCCTCTCTACATAGCTAGGGGCAGAAAGGTGGATGGAGTGCTCCCAGATGAGAATACGTTTCTTCCCTCAGCTTTGTCACCCATTTGAACTTTTTTCTGAGCTGTTCTGAGGTAATTCCAAGTTGTACATAAATCAACTGTTTAAACTTTTCAAAATCTATGGACTGATATAATGCCATTTGTGAGTAGATTTTTGCCAATTCACTACAGATTTTGGATCTTAAAATCACCATCCTCTGATCTTGAGGGATCTCAAGATCATTGCAGCAGCGCTCAAAAGAAATTAGGGTCATCACCCTGCCTAAACTCTGGAAAATGCTTGAGATCCAACTTAGAGTAATCTGTTATCCTGCTTTTGAATTATTGTTGTTTTGGTTTCTTAACACTTCAAGATCTAACCTGCACATCTCTAATTGAAATTCCATTTCTCTCTGTCTAGTCTGTTCTTCTATTTCTTTCAATCTAGTATGTTCTATTTCTCTCAGTCTGGTTCACTCTCTTTCTTTTATTTCTAGTGCTCTTAACTGGTACTCTTGTTCCATTTTGCACTTTTCAAAGGCTAAAGCGCCTTGTGGGCTCATTTCTTCTGAGGTAATTCCCTCAGGAGTTCCCTCAAAATTTCCTCCTCCTGAAGACTCCCATTTCCCTCTTGTTGAGGGTTCTCAGCTGGCATTTCTCTGAAAAGATTCTTCACGTTTTTGGGTGGCATTTTGTGTTTGTGTGATTTGTTAACAGATAGGTTTCGATAGAAAAATATTTTAAACACAAGCCTCTGCAAGGGTTTCTCTCTCCCCCTCCTTCTACTGCTGTAAACAAACACTTTTGTTTCCCTTAGCCACATTTGGTTGGCTTCCTGGAATTATAGGCAGTATTTAACACAGCAAAGGCAGCTTCTGTCACTCTGAATCTGTTTCACACTTTTCCTAACAAAGCCAAGAAAATATTCCTCATTTCTCTTAGTTTTGTGTCAGGCCTTGATATTCAATAAGTTTCACCTCAATTCCCTGATGATTTGCCCTGATGGTTTGCCCTTACATCTGTCCCAAAAGCTACCGTCTTTCTCCAAGGGTCTCTGGCCACAGGCTAGCCAACCTTCGTGAGGTAAACTTTACTTTTTGAAAAGGCATACCACTATTCCTTCCTCGCTAGGTTTTCTTCAGACTTTGGCCAGAAGTTCTGTGCTAGTCTCTACACTGAGCCTTCGAACTCCTCTCACCAAGCCAGAAGCCAAAAAACCATCTGCCTGAATAGCTTTTCTTATATTTTCAATTTACTTCAGGCCTTGCTTAAGGATATGCTCAATTCCCACCAGACCCTGAGAGAAAGCTAAAATTATTCCTGCTGTTTTGCATCCTATAAAGTACACCACCCCAAATCATTTTTGTTGAATAATCCAGTCATGATGGAAGGATCACAATTCCTTGCTAAGTATGTGTTTCTCGTGGCAAGTTTCTGTTTGTTGTTTTAAGCAATGTTTTTGTAGATCAAGTTTCAATCCATATAAATGATGAATGACATTTCAAAATATTCTAAGAAATTTGTTGGAAAATGAGGTGATTCTGTTAATCCAACCAACTTTTTCTTGTTTAGCATGCTGATCTAAATTATTAATTCATAAAATGACAAAGTCCAGTATTGCAGCAGAAATTCAGCATTTTTAATATTTATTTTAAAAATCCAGCAGAATGGGAAATAAATTAATGAGTCATCTTGGGTCTTTTCTAATGAGAAAGACAGGAAACAAACAAACAAACAAACATCAATGTGTCAAGGAGCAAAACCTGTTAGCTATGAAACCCCAAATAAGTGGAATAATTATTTCATGAAGTGCTAAGACTGAGGGACTATCTTTAGATAAGACATTTTTATGAAGTGTCTGCTCAGATCAGTACTGCATTTTCCCTATCCTATTTTCCTTTGAAGACCAGCACATTCATAGTTGGAGGGGGTATAATAGTACCGCAGTTCACAGCTATAATTATATCCTAAGGGTGTCTTTTTTATGACTTAAGGATATGCTCAATTCCCACCAGACCCTCAGAGAAAGCTAAAATTATTCCTGCTGTTTTGCATCCCATAAAGTACACCATCCCAAATCATTTTTTGCTGAATAATTCAGTCATGATGGAAGGATCACAACTCATTGTTAAGTGTGTTATTTCTGGTGGCAAGTTTTAAGCAATGTTTTTGTAGATCAAGGTTCAATCCAGAGTGATGCCCAGATATTTTGGGATAGGGTAATGTTTAGAAAATGTGCCTTCCTAGCTCACAGTGCTTCCTCTCTGCTTCTCCATTCCTCAAGTGGAAGGCACAGACCTTGGCTTTAGTTGGTTTTTTTAAAATAATATAATGAAATATATTTTAATACAGAGGTTAGCTGTGTTTGATAGCCTCAGAGGTTTCCCTTGGACTGTCAAGAGAAAATCATCAGATTAGATGCAACTCTTGGAATATGGGGATATTGGTTGATCATTTTGTGTAAATGTTAATATGTAGTGGTCCCAGGATGCAAGACTGTGGAAGACTGTTCCTTTGATTTTTCCAGTGTCTGTGCTTCCCTTGGAACTCAAGAAAGAAACTTTGATTTTGAAACAGGGGGACAACCATTTCTGTTAGTCAACTAATAAAATGACAAAAAGTAGAAAAGCATTGTCAGTACACCTGGGCATCCCCTGACTTTCAGCTAGCTAGTTCTTTAGTCCAGACTCCTCCTTTCTGTTAAGAAAACTATAAAGACAGGTGAGATTTCTTGTGAGATCAAAATATTTCACTACTCATCCAAGTAGCTTCATCAGTCTAAGGAAAGTTGGTGCAAGGCCTCCAATGTATAGCTTGCTTTCCTTTCATGCCACTCTGGCCTGAATAGGCTCATTAGGTGAACTTTATAAAACATGAAATGACAGGATGAGTGAAACTAAGTTTTACACTGGTCTTCCCTTCATCCTTTTATCCTCTATTATTTCCCTCTTTTTCCCCTGTTATATATTTATATTGTTACCTGCTTCTGGTTATTTATGATGCTGGGAAATGCTATGTATATTGAGGGACTGGTCATAGAAAAATCAAAAGTGATAACAAAGGCTAGGAATAATAAAATGCATAAGACTAATATCCCTTTGACCGTTCAGTGAATAGTTATCAAGACTAGATATAATTGCTTTTCCCTTCTGGAATATACATCTTTCACAATATTAGTACAGTATGTACTTCTGAATACAAAACTCAAGAACAAATTTTCTTACAGAATTACAATCAAGAGATATGTTGGTGTTACCTTGAGTGAACTGAAGTACTGGATAACAAACAAGGATATTATACTCTCAGATGACTGTATGGAACAGCGTGAAATGACATTAGTGAAATCAATATTCCATTAGTGATGCAGACTCCATTAACAATAAGTCAATATGACAAATTATTTTCCGTCAATGCTGACATCACTGTAGTAAATATATTTTCCTGGATCTCTGTTGAGGTTGACGTTTTATTCATTTAGATATGTTGTGTGAGTATATTTTGGAGTATTTTTGTAAAACAAATGCTAATACACCTTTCTGGGGTGGGGTATTGCTGCTGGGAGCATTGTGACGACTGAAAAACTGTGTTTTAAATAATGTTTGGCCTAAGCTTTCATGAGCTGCAACCCACTTCTTCAGATGGCTAGATTATAAAAATGAAAGCTCATGCCAAATCAACCTTACTTGTCTTCAAGGTGCCAAAGGATTCCTTGTTACAGTAGTCTGATATGCTTCTCTTTCCTTTTGTATTGCAAGTTAAGGTCTCAAATAGATAAACAGCAGAGTTGTTTTACATAATTAATCTTACTGACCAGTCTTTAACTTCTTAATATTGTATGTCAAAAAATATGACCCTTGTGGGAATTATGTGATGAAAATGTGAAGCTGTTATAGGATAAAATACTGTAAAACATATAGTACTATTTTCTAAAATATTAATGTTTATGTTTCTGAAGAAACATGCCTAGCTCTGTTAGCCTGTGCAAGCATATCAGATAAAAACACAAAAAAGGGAAAAAAGAAAAAAACCACAAAATTAAAGATCCACAAAAGCTCACATTAAAATAGTACTTGGCCTTTCAGGTGCTGTGTTGTTTTTGTTGCTTGTTGTCATTTTGGATTTGTTTGTTTTTCTTTTGTCTGAATAATTTTCATGTATACAGCTTTTGCTGTACCTTTTGAAATGTCAGCTATAGTGACTGTCTTCAAAATATATTATACTATTTCAGACTTCTTTATTTAAAACTAAAATTTTATTTATTTGTGATGCTGATGTAGCAGAATGTGTTTATTTAAAAGCTTCATATTACTTTACCAATTTTGTTTCTTTTTAGAATAGGGTTTGTGAATTTAAACATGCAGATTTTACAGAATCAGATAGGATGCTTTCATGCTTTGATGGCTAGTATAGGCATCATTTTGGTGTCACCTGTTGTAGGTGCATAACACTGCTGAAGAGCTTTTTCTTGGTTTGATATAAAATGTTGAGTAAAAGCAGAGTATAGTATGTTGCTGTATACTGCCCCATAGCATTTAAAGCACTTTTTGGTCAGACTGCAATTTAACGATGGAGAGACAACACACTGTCCCATACCCCCCAAACAAGCTGGGTACTTAGTTTGCTGTCCTTGAAAGGATGGAAGGCTGAATCAACCTTGAGTCATATACCTGACCCCACTGAGATCGAATTTGGGACATGAGCAAAATCTTGACTGCAGTAATGCAGTTTAACCACTGCACCACTGCAATCAATTGCCTTTACTAAGCAGGCCAGACAAGGAACAGAATGAGCACAGGGTTGCAATTATAGGGCCAGCCATGACTTTTTCAGGGTGTTCTTGCTCCTTTCCAAACTACGGCAATTTAATTCTGGCACTGGTCACATTCTGTGTAGTCAGTCTGTACTGATTTTCAGAATAATTTAATAATATTAATGGTGTGTGAATGTATATTTGTTGTTTATGTTGTTTACATGTGGACAGATAAACTTTTTATGTTGATTATATGTCTTAATTCATCAGCCTGTTTCCATGAACTTTCTTTGTTAAAAAACAAAGCAGCTTGGTTCTGCCATGACACAAATCAGATTTCTCCCTGAATCTTACCTTGTCCTGAGTCCAGATTTTGCATTTTTCCCCCAGAACAATTTCTTCCATCTTTTATATCACAGTACAGGGATGTTAACAGGTAAGTCTTGAATTTTTAAAAATGATCTATTACTTTATTCCTAAGCAACTGGCAGTGTTCCCACATGTCCACCTCTAGATCATAGAAGACCACACCTGTACCACTGCAAAGCTTTTCCCTTAAAATTCATTTTTTAAAACTTTTTTTAAAAAAGAGAAGACCCCTTGTATCCTCTGGTGGCTGCAGGGAGAAATCTGACTACTGTATTTCAGAACTGATTTCCAATGTTGGACTTCTCCTATGAAGCCCAAAATAATGTTGGTAAAACTTGTGAAGTTAATAAAAGTAATGAAATATTCTTTCTTCCTAGAGGCTTCAAGGAACTTTTTAGGGTAGTTGGTGGAAAAGTGCCAAAGGATGTGTTCAGTGGTTTGTCATTACAGTACCAGAAAATGGTGCACATATAAATCTTAATGGCACTGCAGGTTTTTAACTCTTACACTCTTCTCAATGACTGTTAATGATTGGGGTTTTGTAACAAGATGTGGATACACTTCAAGCTTTGTTGGTCACCCCTTGAGGGGCTCTCACTAATATCCTTTGATTCCTGTGTACAACACCTGCTATATTTTCCCAGAAGCGTTCTCTTGGTCCAAATGAAGACTCCTAAATTTATTGATGAGTCATTCTTCCATTAGTACTCTCTTAAAAGTGAGAGAAGAATAAGCTGGAACTAGAAAATGCTAGTTCCTAGTTCCCAACCAGAATTGTAGAATCATAACTTTGGAATATAGATTTAGTGCAGGAAAACAAGAAAATCATTTTACTGATTCCGGTGGCCTATAAATTAAGAATGACTCAGCTAAACTGAGGCTATCGTAATTTGGACATATCTTGTGAAGACAGAGCACACTAGCAGAGATAATAATGCTGGCAACAGATGAAGGCAGTAGGAAGATACAGGAAGCCAGATTTTGGTTCAATATCAGGAAAAACTTCCTTACTGTTAGAGCAGTATGACGATAGAACCAATTACCTTAAGAGATGATGAGCACTTCAGTGTTGGAGGTGTTCAAGAGAAATTTAGACAACCACTTGGCAGATATCTTTGATTTGTATTCCTGGAGAGGGTTGGACTCAATGTTCTTGTAGGCCCCTTCCAACTTCATGATTCTGTGATTCTATGAAAAGAGGATGACATGACATAACATTGGCTGTTATCCCACAACTATTAAAATCCGTTGCAAATTACTCAAAAATGTGGTACCTGAAATCATTTCCCCAAGGCCACTAGAGTTAAAAAAATAATAAAGTGAAGTTATGCCCACTTTAGCACGACCCAGCGGATTTTCCAAGTACCTGGTCGCCAGGTGGTAAAAAGCTTGTCTCAGTTCCGATGTGGAGTTTTAACTAGTACTTGAGTCCGTGGGAACACAGAAAATTTGCACCAAAATATTTTTGCCCCCGTTATGGTGTCTTTGATGCGGTTCTCGGTCATGGGATCACAAAGCGTGTAGATCTGCGACTGTGGGAACACAGGAACCATGACTTCAACCACATGACTGCTCCAGGGGGAAATCCGCATTTTAGTTTGATACGGATTTTGTGGCTGTGGGATAACAGCTATTGATTGATATAATAAAATAAAAAAATGACCTTCAGTTCTGAATTGATTTATGAGTAATAGGATACTTTGAAGGCCAGTAATTCATAGGTATGACCCCCACATCTGATGATTCACCAACCACGGATTTAGTTATCCGTGGTTGGTGATCAGTGGGTGCAGGGGAGGTCTGAGCCCAGTGGCAGTGAGGGGGGGGGGAAGAAAGAAAACTTACAGATGCCGATGCCAGCCGCCCGCCCTCCTTGGTGCCGCTACTGGCCAGCTACCCACCCTTCTCGTTGCTGCTGCCACACACTGGCTGCCCTCCAGAGGGATGGGCTGGGGATGTAAGAGGACACGCCTGACCAACCAGCCTTTGAATTTCCCGCTTGGGTCCCAGGCAGCAGACTGGGAGTTTGAGCTTGAGTGGGAAGTTCAGAACTTCCAGTCTGCTGCCCAGGATCTGAGTGGGAAGTTCAAAGGCTGGTTGGCCAGGTGGGTCCTCTTATGTCCCTACCCCACCCCTCTGGAGGGCGGCTGGCTGATCTGTGGGGGTGGCAGCGATGAGGGTGGCTGGCCGACAGTGATGTTGGTGGTGGTGGTGAGGGCGGCTGGCCTGCGGTGGCATCATTAAGTTTTCTTTCTTTTTCTCCTTGTTGCTGCTGTCCCTGCAGGCCGGCCGACCAAGCCCAGTGGTGAGGAAGGCGTTTGGCTGTGGCAGCGGCGAGGAGGGTGTCTGGCTGGCGGTGGTAGCGACGGCGAGAAAAAGAAAAAAGAAAAACTTTATTCCCTCCTTGCTGCCAATGCAGGCCAGCTGCCCTCCTACCTGCTGACGCTGCAGTACGTAGTGTTTTGGGGTATCAGCTTTCACCTCATAAGAACATAAGAACATAAGAAGAGCCATGCTGGATCAGGCCAAAGGCCCATCTAGTCCAGCTTCCTGTATCTCACAGTGGCCCCACCAAATGTGTCCGGGAGTGCACGAGACTAGATATCTGTCTCCTTGATACCTTGAAGTACCCTGTTTTTAAGCCTGGAGATTACACATCTCCATCATGGTTTGTAACCTGTAATGGACTTTTCCTCCAGGAATCTGTCCAATCCCCTTTTGAAGGCATCCAGGCCAGATGCCATCACCACATCCTGTGGCAGGGAGTTCCACAGACTAACAACATGCTGGGTAAAACAAATCTTCTTTTGTCTGTTCTCACTCTCCCAGCCCTCAATTTAAGTATATGTCCCCTTGCCATCCCTGTTGCCACCGTCAAACTGGATAGAGCTTTTGCTTTTATCTACAGATTTTGCTATCTGTGGGGTGTGTGTGTGTGTGTGTGTGTCCCACTGTATTAGAAATGGCTTGATACCACATGACAATAATGGAAGTTTGGGGTTATTGATGAGCTATTTCAGTGGTGAATGTCTTTCACAAAAATAGAATCTATCAATGGGGAATAGGCAACCTCTGTAAACATTGCCCAAGTCTGCTGAGCCACGCTACCATGGTTAGCCCAAGGTGGGTAAAGCCAATCATTAGATGTGGTTATGACTATGGAATCAGCCTAGCACCTGAACATCCCAACACCCCAATTTTCCTAGACGTGGTAGTGTTTCCAGGGAGTCAAAAATTCACAAGGTTAGGCACTTTAAACCATTACATTCTCTGTGCAAGATAAGAGCTGACATGACACCTACAAAGAAATTGCAAAGAGAGTAAGTGGATTTAATTCCTCAAAGTCTCTGAGCTGGCTGGAGAATTTTATTGAAGAGTGCAAAAGGCAAATACAGTATATTCAAAAAGCAATGATAGTAAAAAGTACTATGGGACAGCTAAGATAATCAAAAGTAAGAAAGCTAAATTGTCCTATTTAATACCAACTAACAAGGAAAAAATCAGCATAGTTCAGAATCATGAACACATTTCCCAGAGAAGGTTAAGCATAGAGTATCCTAAAAAACAAGCTAAATCCACAAAAAAATAAAAATAAAAATAAAAATAAAAAAATTCGGACTCCCTTTTATACATTAATATCCCTTTCTATATTGTCCCAAGCCAGTTACCGATCAGGTGTTGCCCTTTTCTGCAGTGCTTGGGAAGGAAGGAATGCCTTCACTTTGCCTCCCATTCCCATACAGGTGAAGTTATTTTTCCAATTATCTTGGATCCAGGGAGCTGGCCTGGGATGGCCTTGGAGTCCTCTTTCTCAGGAGATAAGTTACAGGTGTTACCCCCTCCTTCTCAGCAGGGAAAAGCCTGATTGTTTCAGCTGTAACTATTCAGACAGCCCTGATTTCAGAATTGATTCTAGTTTACCAGTTTCTTCATGTACTCCTGTTACCAAACTATCTAGGTTTGCTGAGTCTCATTTTTGTTGAGAATCTTGCTATGCATGCATGTGCACAGGCTGTTTTAATGAGAAAACGTGGCTGGCGAAGGACAAGGTTAAAAACAATGTATGAGAAGAAATAGTCTTCTGGTCCCAATAAGGAAATGGTAGTAATACAGCTCTAAAGGATTCTCATAAAAATGTATATAGAAGATGTGAATAGTCCAGCTAGCCATCCTGCATGATAGCCATCCTGCAAAAATGCAATACAGACTGAATCACTCCCTCTTCCTTCTTTACTACAAGGATTGTTTGTAGGCCTGAGAGAGAAAACAACTTAGATTGCTTCACATTTCCTTCTGCCCTTCTTCCTGTTAAGTGTCCCATTGTGTTTCTGTTGTCACCTTGGTCTGAATTAGGTTCATAAGATGAACAATGGCCTGAATAGGCTCGTTAGAGAGACAATATTATCCATAGCCTTAAGGTGAACAATGGTTCAAGGTGCTGAAACCTATCAAGAATGGGTCGTTAGCTATGGCCCTGGTGGTGAAGGCTTTTTGACTTGTCTGGGTACTTTGGAAAGCACACCCTGATTAGTAGCAGATAGACTAAACCTATACCCAGCAGAGATTGACCTACGCTACACTGGAGATTGGCACAGCTGATTACATTACCAATTTTGTGGGGGTTGGGGGGAATGAACTGGCCATTTACCCCATAATTTGCATTGGACTGGTATAGACAAATTTGTATTAAAACCTTGGAGCTACAGGACATAAAGCAGACAGATGGACCCAATTATTTTGATTTGGGAGCAATCTTTTTCTGTTTGCTCAGCGGGATCAGATACATTTGTTCTGCTTGGCTAGCAATGCTTTTCTCTGCTTTCTAATCTAAAGGCAAAGGAGCACTTTACAGGGATGTCAGGTCCCCTCTATGGAGTGCCCTTTGTCTAGTTTCCTTAACAAATGCTTTTAGGCCAGTGCCAGAACACAGTATTACTAGGGCACTTGGGAAAAGTTTTTTTAAGGAATGGAAATGGCCAAGCAATATATAGTCGGCTCCTTGGAATCTCCCTTGTGGGGTGCCCCAGGGGTCGGCAATCTCTCCCGTGCTGTTCAATGTTTATATGAGGCCGCTGGGGGAGGTCATCAGGAGATATGGAGTTCGCTGTCATCAGTACGCTGATGACACGCAGCTCTATATCTCCTTTTCATCATCTGCAGAGGAGGCGGTTCGCTCCCTCGATCTGTGCCTGGAGGCCGTACTGGAATGGACCAGAGATAGCCGTCTCAAGCTTAATCCGGAGAAGACGGAGGTTCTGTTCTTCGGGGCGTCCTCGTCTCGGTACAATGGCCCCCTCCCTAGTCTGGGGGGTATCTCCCTCCAGACTACAGACAGGGCCAGGAATGTGGGCGTGGTCCTGGATTCGGCCCTCTCCCTGGAAGCCCAGGTGATGGCTGTCTCCAGGGCCGCTTTTTTCCATCTCCGCAGGATTGCCCAGATCCGTCAGTACCTTGATGAGTCCTCCCTGAGGACAGTTGTGCAGGCCCTGGTGATCTCGAGGATCGACTATTGCAATGCCCTCTACGTGGGGTTGCCCTTGACCCTGGTCTGGAGGTTACAGCGGGTGCAAAATGCGGCGGCCAGGCTGGTGGTGGGTGCCCACAGATACGAGCACATCACCCCAGTCCTGGTCCGCCTGCATTGGATCCCCGTTGTCTTCCGGATCAGGTTCAAGGTCTTGGTTTTGATTTTCAAAGCCCTCCACAGCTTGGGACCAGAGTACCTGTCGGAGCGTATCTCCCAGAGGGCATCCGGATCCAGACCCACGAGATCGTCGCAGGCGCGCTCACTGAGAGTGGCCACACCCAGAGAGGCGCGGAAAACTCGTACACGAAACCGCGCCTTCTCTGTGGTGGGGCCTTCACTCTGGAATCATCTTCCCAGTGAGCTGTGCCTGCTGGAGTCCATGCCTGCCTTTAAGAAGGCTTTGAAGACCTTCCTTTTTAAAGAGGCCTTTGGTGACCATGTTAGTTACTTTGTTGTTTTTTACTTCCCTCTTTCCTCTCTCTCCTATCCGACTTGCCGCCATCTTGCCCTCCGTCGCTTTATGCTCGGAGGTTTTTCTACCTGTTTTATGTGTTTTTATCATTGTTAGCCGCCCAGAGTTCCCGCCTGGGAAGATGGGCGGGATATAAGCCTTCAAATAAATAAATAAATAAATAAATAAATAAATAAATAAGCTAGAGAACCTGTTGGAAAAAAACCTACTAATAACAATGGCTTTGTGGTTGGGTAAGAAGTGGTTAACTGATGAAGAAAGGAGTCAGGTTCTGGGATTTTATATATCTGTATGTATGTATGTATGTATGTATGTATGTATGTATGTATGTATGTATGTATGCATGCATACATGCATGCTCACATTGAAATGGGGCATTCCTAAGATCACTTTGCAAAGACATTCAGACACTGGACTCCTGAGAATACAGCCTTTATTACTTCCATGCATGAAAGGGTGCCCTCCCACCAAAGCAGGTGGGGACAACCCCCATTGGAAAAATCCAGCCTTTTATGTGGTTCCATTTAGAGGAAGAAGACAGAATAAAAATTCATGATTGGTTACATTTTGCTGTCGTAATAAGCATGTGATATGTTTAACTTTCCATGCATGTATTCAAGCATATCTAAAGGTTAACAATACTTTCATATTAGCAAGATTAAATGTCACAAACTACTTAATTTCTGAGAACTATATCTGCCTTTCCCGCATGCTTCTGTAACTGCTTATACAAGGTGCACAAACAAGCTATTTCTATTTGCAAATTGTCTATCATGTGGTATTTGTGGCTAAGTCCATCCTGTGCCATTAGTTTCCTACATACTGTCATTTCTATGCTTCAGAAAAATGTGGAGGAGAGCTTTGCAGTGGACACAAAAAAGGTAATTTCAAGCAGGCAGCTATAAAACATATTTTTCATATGTGTCAGATAATAAAACATTAAAGATGAATTTATAAAGTATTAAAGACAAAACGTCTGTGAAGATTCTCAGTCATCCAGGTGCGTTTATCTGGGAGTTGAGTCATGGCTACTGGACTTCTTTTTTGAGAGATAGAAACGTTTCGCTGTTCATCCAAACAGCTTCATCGGTCTGAATACAGCTAGTGCAAGAGACCTTCTTATAGTCAGCTTGACCTCTTGTCCCCTTGTCTGGTTGGCTCATAAGATGAACAAAGCCTGAATAGGCTCGTTAGGGAGACATTACCATGGCCTTAAGGTAAACAATGGCCTAAGGTGCTGAAAAATCATGGGTCGTTAGCTGTCAAGAATGGGTCGTTAGCTGTGACCTGGTTCCTTGATTTGCCTGGGTACTGTGGAAAGTACAGCCTGATACGTAGCAGCTAGACTATAACCCACCTCTGTTGAGGGAGGGATTTTCATGCTGACATGAATGGCTTCCCTTACTCCTCTCTCAAACCACCTCTTTCTTTGTCTAATATGTGTACATCCTCATCTTTGAAAGAGTGGCCTTTTTCCTTCAAATGGAGGTGTACTGCTGATTCTGGTCCTGAGCTGTTACCTCTCCTATGTTGGGCCATTCTTCTGTTTAATGGCTGTTTAGTTTCTCCAATGGCTGTTTAGTTTCTCCATTCTTCTGGGTGCCATCCCAGAAGAACAAGGGATCAGTCTGAGACCCAGACCCGACGGAAGAACCTGGTCATTCCCTACATGGCGGGAGTGTCGGAGAAGCTTAAAAGGATTTTTGGCAAACACCACATCCCTGTTTATTTCAAACCCATGAACACACTAAGGCAGAGACTTGTCCACCCAAAGGATCCGATACCAAACCATAAAAGGAGCAATATAGTATATGCCCAATGCATGAAGAGTGTTCAGACCTCTTCATTGTAGAAACTGCCATTATACAGAAGTGCCCAACATAGGAGAGGTAACAGCTCAGGACCAGAATCAGCAGTACACCTCCATTTGAAGGAAAAAGGCCACTCTTTCAAAGATGAGGATGTCTATTAGACAAAGAAGAGAGGTGTTTGAGAGAGGAGTAAGGGAAGCCATTCATGTCAGCATTGAAAATCCCTCCCTCAACAGAGGTGGGGGGCTCATAGTCTAGCTGCTACGGGCTTCAGGCTGTACTTTCCACAGTATGCTTCACCACCAGGTCACAGCTAACGACCCATTCTTGACAGCTAACGACCCATTCTTGATGGGTTTCAGCTTTTGTTTACCTTAAGGCCATGGACACTAATGTCTCCCTAAAGGCTAATTTCATGAGCCAACCAGACAGGGGACAGAGGTCAAGCTATATAAAAGGTCTCTTGCACTAGCTGTATTCATATGTGAAGCTCAGGATAATAAAACATCTAAAAAAAGAAGTTTGACTCAACTCCCAGATATTAAAGACAAACCTTACCTATATTGTCACAACTCCCCCCCTCTTTATCTTTAATTCTTTATTCATCTTCCTTTTTGGTGTCTCATGGCAAAGTTCACATACTTGGGAAGAAGCCTGTTAGTTTGAGCAGTCCTATGAGCAGGTCATTCATGTACACAGGTTCTACAAAGTGGCAAAAGGTGAATGCAACAGCAAGTAAAAAGGACGCATACAACAATAGTTATAAATCCTAAAAACAGTGCCTTCAGTCAATTCCACGGGAGCCAACTTATGAGCCAGTCCCAATTCTAAGGTACACCTTGGGCTATGTGGGTAGCCAGTTCCTGTAGCTTAATATGGTGCATAATTGCTTTTGACTTATTTGTGATATTAAAATAGCAGAATCCCTGGATTGGTTCACACCCAATGTGGAGCCGTAACAAAAAGAAATCAGTTGCAGCACAGTTTTCAATGGCACTGTCCTGAATGCTATCTAGTTCCTCCAGAATATCAACCAAGGCAGCAGAGGTGCGGTTGATTGTTTTAGCAAGTTGCAAGCTAGCCGGTTCATGGAGACAGAGTTCCATACAGTGAGAGCAGAAGTTGCTAATATGGTAAAGGCTAAGCTAATGTATTCTGCTTTTGTGGGCAGAAAAGTTCGGTCATCACACTCTGGGCCTAGCACGGTGATAGCACGAGCTGCCCTTCTAAGTTTGTTGACAGAAGACAGGGAATGCTTTGGAGGCAGTACGGCTGTGAGACGGCTAAGACAGCAAATGCCCATAGCCTTTTCAGGAATGTATGTGTAAGATCTATCATCCCAGGTGTAAAACCAGCCTCTCGGAAGCAGCCTATGATGTTCCAAAGACTGCACTTCCACAACTGACGTACAGTTCATACGCTCATAAGAATCAACTGGTCCCAGGTCTAGGCACTTGTGATGTGGAGTATCTATACACGAAGTGACATTTACACAGGGCTAACCTCCTCCTATGCTAGTATGGGCAAGTGCAACCATGTACTTGTCTTTGACTTTCTTTTGAGTTCCCCAGTGTGGACGATCAGAATACTCTCCCATGCCTGTGGAGTTCAGGGACTCTAGTGAAGCACCGACAAGGCACTAAAGAGCTGGTCAACAAGTGGCCTGTATTGACCCCAGCTTCCAGACAAAAGTCCTGCTGGTCGCCAGCTAACACAGCCACTCGGAGCCACACATTATAATCCCACTCCAGGAGGCCCCACTCAGACATGTGAGGAGGTTTTGTGGTTGGCAGCAAGGACACAGGTCTTTGAGTAACATCACTACAAACAGGAGTTGGTCTAAACAGCTTCATGAATGCTGGCAGATCAAAGGACACTCTGGGATAAGCCTGAGGGCCAATTTTGTTCATGAGGTGACCCATTGTCTGCATTATGTCTTTTCCCATGGACAGGTCAGGATCCAGGCATATTTTACGAGCTGGCTTTTTCAGGGTGAGTATAATCTCATGTCTGGAACAGTCATGCGTAGGGGATGTCCACTCAGTTCTAATGATGTTGGCAAACCTAACTGCGGGTGCCAGTGTTCTCCTGTGTGCTGAGGACAGGCAAGCGCAATACATCATAGGGTGTAGTACCTATTTAGGCCATTGTTCATCTTATGAGCCTAATTCAGGCCAGGGTGACAAGAGGTCAAAGCTGACTATAAGATGGAGGATTTGCACTAGCTGTATTCAGACCGATGAAGCTGTTTGGATGAACAGCGAAATGTTTCTATCCTTCAAAAAAAGAAGTCCAGTAGCTATGACTCAACTTCCAGATAAAGTCACCTGGATGACTGAGAATCTTCACAGACATACCTCAGGATGGCTGACTGTAAGTGTCGTGAAAGCATTCAGCATCACACTCAACAGGGAGACTTGTGTGTACCTCATTTTCTGGCCTGCGGGGGTTGGGTGTACACCAGTAACATCATCTGGTTCCTTGTACATGGTAGCAGATGATGCACTTACTCATCCACAGTATAAACAACGCAATGCCTACATAAAAGAGTAAGAGCAACAGAACCGGAGGGCTTGCAATTCCCCAGGTCAGGTACATAGAACAAACTAACTGCCTTTGCGAAATAGGAACTTTAGTCCTTCCACAGGATCTCCTTCCTGATTCCTGGCCCTGCAGATGTTCTAGGTATCTGGGGCCGTAACTTTCTTCACTCAGGAATGATGTATCCACAACTTGAAGCCGTCGACCTTTACCGCTGTGTCGGTAGTCGGAGAACGACCGCTGGCTCAGTCCACTGTGGCTGTAGAGACTGCTTGTCCAGACCTTCACCACAATGTAGTCTCCCGGCTGGATCTGATGAACTGGACCGTTGATGTTGAAGGGCTTCTCGGCAAGAGCTGCAGAATGAATAGAAGATACAACCCTGGAAATAAACTGCACTTATTGACTAACAACTCCTTCACCCACTTGAACAGCCTCAACATTTACAGGCATATCAGTTAAGGGCCAAGGCCTGTAGAAAATTCTTTCAAAGGGGAATAGTTTTGCTTCCCTCAGGGGCCAGACCTAATCACTGTGAGTGCCATGGGTAGGGCATCTGGCCACTTCAAACGTTGTTCCTGAGTAATCTTGGCTAAGGCTGTCTTGAGTCGTCTGTTCAATCTCTCAACCATTCCCGACACCTGGGCCTGTAAAGATAATGAAACCACCAGGCAATCCCTAAGGTCTTGCACAGTTTCTGAGTGACCTTTGAAGCAAAAGGACTTCCGTTGTCAGAATGTATGCCACTGGGCAGGCCGAAACAAGGAATAATTTCTTTTAGCAGGATCTTGACCACTGCAGCAGCGTTTGCTGTGTGAACTGCAAAGGCTTCAGGCCATCCTGTAAACTGACAGATCAATACTAGCAAGTATCGATATCCTCGAGCCCTTGGGAGCTCAGCAAAGTCCATTTGCCAAAATTGGCCTGGGTACAGGCTGTCATTGGGCAACACACAGGGCTTTGGTGTGGTATTACCGTGTGTTGCATTATTGTGCTGACATTCAACACACCGCATACAAATGCTGTGTACAATTGGGCACACTGGAGCCTGTGTCACAAAGTATTTATTCCAGAATGCTAGGGTTGAGTCTACTGCTAAATGTTGCTGCTCATGCAATCTTCTAAGAAGCGGTGCAGTCTCTGGGGCTGGGACGTTAACCATCCCATCCATAACCCACCACTTGTCCTGTCTCTGCTGGAAATTTTGTTCTTTAAGCCATTCAGAGCTGGTGGCTAGGGTAAATAGGGCAAGCACTGGAGGCTCCTGTGGCTCCCGGCCAAAGCAAATTTCCCCATAGGAAATAATGGAAACTGGAAATCCAGAACGGATCAGGTAAGTTTAAATTATTCTCTATGGGGAAATTTGCTTTGATACATGAGTATTTTGGTTTACGAGCATGCTTCCAGAATGAATTATGCTCGTAAACCAAGGTACCACTGTATCTCATTTACCTTGAAATCCCTGCTGTAAATTGGTTCCAACCTGATGACAATAGAACACACATACAATCTCTGTTTCTTTTTCATTTCCTATGCTAACGTTGTGTAGTTCTTCTATAGTCATGTTTTTGTTTTCTTATTGTTCATCTCCAGTCTTGCTTTGGTCCTTTTTGACCATTTTCACTAAAAGTTGTTTCAAATGGGTGTACCTTTCTCCCAGTAAGATGATGTAATAGCGAGAGAGCTAGTTTTTTCTTCTTTTTTTCCAAGTATGACCTTTTCTTGCAATTTGTCTTATGTCTGTTTTTTTGCAACTTTTCCTTTATTTGTCTAGGATTCTTTTATTCTTGTGATTATTTTCTTTAATTTCTTTTTAAAATAAAATATAAAATTTTTCAAATGCTTTTGAGACTCAGAGAAAAATCACATGTTCTGTTTCCTTTCTACTTGAGCCAAACTACTGAAATATTGTAAACTACTTGACTGAAATATTGTAAGCTGATTTTCAATCTGACATAGATTTCTGGAGGTGGTAGCAGGAACAGATCCTAAGTAGAACACTAATCTCCTTTGCAAGTTCAGGGGCATATGTCCTCTGGCAACTTTCTTGGGTTCCCCAGCAAAAGGGAATAAAGTTTCCAGAGGGGTAAAAGGCCTCCTCCGAAGGAGAAGATTGTGAAATCTAATATTTTCTGAATCCTAATCAGGTTTGCCATTTGCCTTCTTGGCATAAACTACTTTGATCTCTGTTAATGTATTTAGTAATAAAATATTCATTCTCTTCACTAATATCACCACAAATATCTTAGCATCTTGATTTATTAGAGAACTAGGTTTATATAGTTCTGAGTCGTTAGGGTCTTCATTCATTTTTAAAATTAATATAATTATTGATTGTTTCTGGAATTGTTAATGGAATTTTCTTTTTCTCCACTATTTTATGGGTTGGGGGAAGTGGAGAACAATGTGTAGCCTGCATAATTAACTTGTAAACTGATTAGAGAGTGCTTCAAGCAGTACATAATCAGCACAATTTATTCAAAACTGTAACTCTATTAATTTTGTTAGCTTTAATAAAGTTTCATTTATCTTGTTCCTAATCCATAATTATATTAAAATCTCCTGCCATTATAAAAATCCCTTTCTTTATCTTTTCCACTCCCTTCAATATTTCACTTCTGGAATAAACATTAGTCACATCTGGAGTAAACATTAATTTCTTCCCATTGGTTCTCATATATATCATCATCTACTACCTTTTTCATGTTATTCACTTCAAAATCACAGTTTAAATGATTATTGCAATCACTCTTGAACTTGAATTTCCATTAGCTTTTTCATGGATAGCAGGCCAATTTAGCTAATTTCATTCGCACATTTCTGTGCTTTACAAGTGTCCTGCAAAATATTGTCTTGTACAAATATTGTATCACTCTCTTAAATAATTTGTGTTATTTTTGCAGCAACTTTGCTGCCACTTTTCTGCATATCATTGTAGAACTATTCAATAAAATACAGTATTTTTCTGCGTAGAGGACTATATTTTTGTCTAAAATTGTTGGACTGAAAATTGGGGGTTGTCTTATACATGAAAGAATGCTGAGGAGGGAACTGTGCGTTTGTGAAACTATAATTTTGGGATGGAAAGTTGGAGGTACTGTAGTCTTATAACATGGGAGCATCTTATAGCCTTAAAATATGGCCATGTATAATTTCCTTCAAGCTTACATACACACTATGGGAAGGATAGCTGTTTGGCATGAGTCCATCTCTTCTGCATAAATGTTATGACCACGGAATATGGAAAGTTTTGATTAGTGTGCCTGTATAATCTTCAGCATTACAGAGAAGTATTTGGCAGCTGCTTAAAGAAAACCACTATAGCATTTCAGTTGCTACATATTTAAAGGCAGTATGCATTAAAACTAGTGCTTCTGCATAAATTTTATTTATTCATTGTTCTTTCCCTCTAACATCTTATAGAAACTAGCTTCATCCTCCTCTCATAGCTGTGTTATCTATGACCAGATGTCACTTGGGAAAGCACAGATTTTCTGGGCAGAATTTTAGTGTTGACATTAATGTGACGCTCTGTTACTATTTGGCCAGTTAGTGAAATGCAAACATAAAACAGGTGCACTTAATTGCTATTCCATCAAAAAGTATATAAAAGCCATTTGCCTTTGTTTGAAGGGGTCTCAGTATAGATTTATATCCCAAGATATGTGGTGCAACTGGAGGCTCTCCCAATAAGTAGTATGGACATGAGGTTAGTTTTTCTATGTACCTCACTGTGTCACTGCTTAAGTTTCTTTAAGTTTTTATATTTCCCTTCATTGGTGTACTGATTGTTTTCAAAGTCAAAAGAACTGCTTGTCAGACTGCACAGGTCAAATTCAAAGTAAGAAAATGAGTGTGTATGTTTGCGTGTGTAACACTCATTAGGGAGTGACTTCAACATACACTACCTCCTTTGTGAAACAAATCATTTCTTATTGGTAGTGCCAGCAAACATACCCTCTAATTTTTGCCCCCAGTGTGTGGGGCTTTGTCCTGTGTGTATGTGTGGCTCCCTCCCCACCACGGGTTCTGTTACAACTGGAACAAAAATATTGGCTCTCGGGTGTATGGTACATTTGCATGCAGTGACACAGACACCAGAATATATGTCATATTTTCCTAAGTCATTACCAAATGTAATATTTCTGTACTGCCACTATTATTTTCTTCACTGCAATCATACCCATCTCTCATTACAAGGCTCAAAGGTAAAAACTGTCAATATTCCTTTACTGTATAAACCCATGGGATTCCTCTGCCATTTCTCTCATCTCTCTATTTAGTATTCTTCTTTTCTCTATTTATTTATTTATTTGTTGAGTTTATATACTGCCCGTCTTCCCAGGGGAACTCCGGGCGGTTTACATCAAAAGGAATATAAACAAAATGAAACAACAAATAAAACAATTTAAAAACAAAATGATCTAACAGGGCGAATAAAAAAAATGACAATTAACAGTTAACAGATGGCGGGTAAAGAGAGTTTAAGCAATTCCCCAGTCTTCTGCTCTCCCTCTTCTCTTTTCCCTCTTCCTGCTCATCTTTGCCCAGGTCTGGTGTCTGTTTTGTGTCTTCTAAGGAATTTACAGTAATACCTCGTAAGACAAATGCTACTCTGGGCAGCTCAACACTCAGGTAATTTTGACAGCTTGGGCTCCCAGGAACAGCATTCGGTTGCAGCTTGATTGAGGAGTCCCCCCACAACCCAGCAAAGAAGAAAAACTTCCCCCCTTTGCAGGGTTGGGGGTAAACCCTCTCAGTCAACCACAGCTGTCTGCCGGGACTGTGTAGAGCATCCTTTGGCTTCCTGTTGATTGAGAGGGCTTAGGGTTAGAGGTAGGGTTGAAGGGGAGTGGGCAAGGGGTCTACTCAACCCCCTTAGGTCCGGGCAGCTAGGATCTTCTTTTAAAAGAAGAGCAGGCCATGTGCACATGTCTTTTAAAAGAAGATTCTTGCTGCCCCGAGGGGGGGGGGCAGGTGAGCAGACCCCCTCTCCCACTCCCCCCTAACCCTAACCCTAAAACAATGTTGGCGAATCTATGGCACGGGTGCCAAAGGTGGCACTTGGTGCCCTTTCTGTGGGCACCCAACATTGCCCCTTCAGAGCCACTTGTATTCAGGTCAAATTGCTGTATTGGCACTTTGCAAAAACTTAGTGTGTTTTGAATTGCAGTTTGGGCACTCGGTGTCTAAAAGGTTCGCCATCACTGCCGTAAACCCTCTCAATCAATGGGAAGCAGAAGGCTGCTCCATGCAGCTCCCGACAGACAGCTGATTTTGACAACTCGGAAGTGTCAAAATCAGGTGTCTGTCAGGCTATGAGGAGGCTGCCGGTTGATTGAGGAGGGTTTGGGACGCTTTCCCATAGGATTGCATTGAAAAACAGTGTAATCCGTTCCATGGATTAATTGGTTTTCAATGCATTCCTATGGGAAACCTTGCCTCTTAAGATAAAAATTTCTTAAAACGAAAGGACCCGTGGAACGAATTAATTTCGTCTTAAGAGGTACCACTTTACAACACAGCCCTAACTAAAACAACACAGCCAAATCACTGCGTGCAAATGTACTATACACCTAAGAGCCAACGAATATTTGGTATGAAACTGACATTTCATTCTGTTGCCATATGTCTGAAGACATGAACTTGATCCTCAATAGCTTACATTAAAATAGAATAGTCTTTAAGGTGCTGCATGTTTTTGTCTTTTGTTTTGTTTCTTTGGATTTTGCCTGATATGCCATGCACAGAGTAACACAGCTGCCTCTTCCAAAACTACTTTTTCAAGTAAGAGTCAGTCCAGCTATAAAAACCTGAGTGCTCTGCAGGCCCACGCAAGGACTGGAACAGGAACAGGCATTAGGGTTCCTTTGAGCCCTATGGGGGAATCTTATAACAGGGGATCCTGACCTTTTCTCTTTTAAACTGAAAAAAGCACTGTGGCCAAAACTTCATTCTCATTTTACTTTGGTGTAATGCAAACAGTAGTCTGAATTCTGTTGGCATATGTGGCATATGTTGTGCTACAGACCAACAGTGAGGCCATCAAGCTGCAGCCAGTGTGCACCAGCATGCTGTCTCATCTCATTCATTCTGGCTTATGCTGGGACAGACTTTATGTCTCTGTTTGACTTTCGCTGTACTTTTCACCTCTGTCCTCTTAGCCTACCTTTGTTAATTGAAACAAGCTCATTTCAAATGGAGGCATTCTAGTAATCTAGTCTAATCAAGCCCTTAGAAAGTGAATGTGGAAAAACAAGGAAATGTCCATTTATACCATATTTGGATTGAATAATATAATTTTTCAGATCATATAGTTCTGTGTGATGTGTTGAGTGCCCCAGTTCATTGTCATTTTCAAACCATGTGTATGTAGGTTAGCTGGCAGTTTACATGATGGGATAAATAATGAGAGGTAAGACTGATGGTAGTTGCAAGGGGGGAAAAGAAAATGACTCCACAGAATTCCCACCCCCAAGGTTGTCTTCCAATGTCTAAGAGGGAGTAATGGATACGTTTTTGAAAGAGTTAACTGTGGAGATTAATGTGGGAGAGACATGAATAGTAGTAGGATTTGATAAGTTCATGCATAGGTTGACCAGTTAGGAACAGATTTACATTAGCTAAAAGGCTACATGGAAATGTTGTATCCTGCTTTTATTTTTTTGTAATTCCTAGTCTTTATGGTTTCATTTTATTAGAATAAAACAACTTTTCTGTATATTAAACATCTCTTTATTTTCTATTGGCAGTATAGGTAGTCACATAAATGCCCATGTTGGCTGTTTGACTACAGCTCAAACGGTGGCGGGGGGGGGGGGGGGAAGAGATAATAAAAAGCAATAAAATATTTTCAGAGGTTTCTGACTGAGTCTGTGAAGATTCTCAGTCATCCAGGTGAAATTATCTGGATGTTGAGTTGTGGCAACTGGACTTCTTTTCTTGACAGACTGACATGTTTCGCTACTCATCCAAACAGCTTCATCAGTCTGAGGAAAGCTAGTTGCAAGTCGCAACTACTGTAGCTTTCCTCAGACTGACGAAGCTGTTTGGATGAGCAGTGAAACGTTTCAATCTCTCAAGAAAAGAAGTCCAGTTGCCATGACTCAACTTTCAGATTTCTGACTGAGAAATTGGTGGTTTGATTCGCAACAAAAGGCTTGTGTAAAGAAGCAGAAACAGAGGCTGAGGAAGGGGCACAGCTGTCCAAAGTGTACGAAGACAACATGTGAAGGTGCGCTCTAGGTGTCTGACCGGTCAAGTCATAGGACAGGAGTCCATGTTTACTAGTGACAAGTGGCAACACACATTGAAGAAGGAATGGGGGTATCACTTAATGTAACCTTAATTATTCAAACAGTAGATAATGGCCAAAATCACTTACAATACCTATCCTATACCATGTAGGAGAAGTGAGATCACCTGTATTGGCATGATCCAGAATCTAAGCTGGGATGCATTAATTAGAAAGCCACCTGATTTGTTTGCAATGAGTGGTTGCAGCAAGTAATCTTATGCTGGTATAAGTTATGCAATAATTTTAACCACTATGACTAATATAATTTTGTGGAATGAGATGCCATTATCGGGCATCTTACATTGCCATATTGCTGTGTTTTGATGATGCCACTTAGCCAATTCCTTATTTAAATTCATTCCATGTTGAAAATCAAAACCTCATCTAGCACACTGTTCACAACTCTTCTTGATTTGGAGTCCTTCAATAAGGTAGCTAAACTGAAATATTATTGAGTCGCGAGACCATTTGTGCTCCGTTTACAGGATTTAAAGCAAACCACACTCACAAAATTGTGAACAATATTTTGAAATGACATTTCCTGTTTATGCTGTAAAATACTATAAAACTTAGCACCAAACGAATAAGAGAAAACAAATAGATTTTTCTTGGCATTTTAGCTAAAATCCTGTTGTGTAAGTAATACCTGTGGAAACATATGACATCTCTGTTAGAAGGGGGGAGAGTTTTGGTAATTAAAAACTTTACTTCTTTCATCCCACAGTTCCCAAGGATAGCACACACAAGTGATTACCCGGGAGTTTAAAAAGTCCAACTTTAAATACCAGTCTTTAATTACCAAAAATCTCCCCTGTGACAGTGATGCCATTACCCTTCTGAAGGAGTAACTATGCAACAGAATTCTTACCAATAGTTCTGTTAAGTTAAACAATAGCAAAGGAGAATGTAGCTGTATTCTGGAAGCTACATGTTTGATTAGACAAACCTTTTAGAGACCTGTTTGAAACACTTGGATTTTGTCTTTGTTTTTAATGAGAGTCCTTAGATAATCAATATATTTTGAAGGAACACTATCCATTACGAATCACACAGACAAGTTACCTGGCATATCACTATAAGGGTATTTATGACTTTAAAATGCTGCTTCATGAATGCTTATTTTACTCTTGCAGGCATTTGGACAGTCTTTCTCTGTTCACCGTAAAGTAGCTGAAGATGGTGAGACACGCGAGGAGACACTTCTCCAGGAGTCAGCATCAAAGGAAGCGTATTACCTAGGGAAGATTTTGGAAATGCAGAATGAGCTGAAACAAAGCAGGGCTGTTGTTACCAATGTCCAGGCAGAGAATGAGCGACTGACAGCAATTGTGCAAGACCTTAAAGAGGTAAATTTGTTATGAAAATGGGTGATGTGTAGAATGAATTTTCACTGTGTGCATGAAATACAGTACAGTGGTACCTATTATAAAGGAATTAATTCATTCTATATAAAATTATGTTAAGCAAATTTTCCCTAATCGCGACTGTGTTTCTGTTGTACGGATTCACCCCATAGGTGATTCTGTTAAGCAATTTCCCCCTATCTCTGGAAATTTTTTCCTTTAAGTGGATTTTCTGTTTAACAAACTGCTTGTTATACGAGGGTCCACTGTATTTGGATTGGGATTAGGATGTGAGAGACCAGGCTGAAGCCCTACACATTGAAATTGAGATTCCCCCAGGCTCCCTTGCTTCTTAACATATAAAGTGGCATCAGAAATGTCAGCCCTTGAACTCTCATATCTGTTCTGATTTTCGCCTTAGTTATTATTTTTTCGTGTTCTATGAATTGTTGGAATAGGTTTTATCAGAATCACATTAAATGGTTGTATACAAATGTTCTTTAAAAATAAACAGTAATAATTCACTGCCAAACCTAGGCTAATTTTGAAACTATGTTCACTCATTGCCTTGTAAATTCCTACCAACAGCTGCTCCATGGATTGGTTGTAATCCCCATTGCAGTTTTAACAAGGTTTTATTTTATTTTAGAGATCAATTAGCTTCACTGGAAGTCTTCTAGCTATGAATGAATTGTTTACTAGTTCTACAGTAGATCCATTTCAGTTGGATTTTAGGCCGGGTTTTGGGACAGAGACTGCCTTGGTCACCTTGTATGACAACCTTTGCTGGAAGAGATACAGGGGGAGTGTGTCGTTGATCCTCCTGGACCTCTCAACGGCTTTCATTACCATCAACCATGGTGTTGTTCTGGATTGATTGGCTGGGATTGGAGTTGGAAGCACTGTTTTATGGTGGTTCTGCTCCTTCCTGACTGACCAAGTACAGAAGCTGGTGCTTGGGCCAATTGCTGTGGTCCATGGCGGTTGTGTCTTGGGGTTCCTCAGGGCTCTATACTGTCCCTCATCTATTTAATATCTACATGAAACTGCTGGGAGAGGTTGTTAGGAGGAGCTGAGGAGTCAGCAATGTGCTAAGGACACCCATCTCTACCTCTTGTTCACCACCAATCCAGGTGTGGCAGTCTCTGCTCTGAACTTGTGCCTGGACTCAATAATGGACTAGATGAGGATCAATAAACTGAAGCTCAGTCCAGACAAGTGGGTGTGCCACCTTATTGGTTAGAGGGCTATTCACCTGTCCTGCGTGGGGTTGCACTCTCCCCAAGGGACATGGTCTGCACCTTGTGGGTGCTCCTGGACCTGGGTCTTACCCTGGATGCCCAAGTGGACTCGGTGTCCAGGGGTGCCTTCCTACAACTGCGGAGAATATATCAACTTCACCCTTACCTGGATGAGCAGAGCCTGGCAACAGTCACACATGCACTGGTAACAACCAGATTGGATTCTGTAATGTACTATATGTGGGGCAACCTTTGAAGACAGTCTGGCAATTGGAACTGGTACAGAACTGGGCTCTGTGGCTGGTGAGTGGTGCTGATGAATGGAGTCATATCACACCGGTTCTGAAAAATTTACTCTGGCTGCCCAGGTCCAATTCAAACTGCTTATGTTTACATACAATATAAAGCCCTAAATGGCTTAGGACCTGGTTATCAAAAGAACCACCTATTCCTATACAAGCCTGCCCATACCATCAGATCAGGCCAGGAGGCCCTGCTGAAGGTGCCATCCCTTAAAGAGGTTATGGGGGTGCCATGTTGAAACAGGGCCTTCTCGGCAGTTGTCCCCAAACTTTGGAATTACTTCCCAACAGACATCCGACTCATGCCAACACTTTTGGCTTTTTGGTGCCAGGCAAAGACCTTCCTGTTGAGGCAGCATATTACTTAGATAGTGACCTTAGCTGGACTCATAGACAGCAGAATTTTATTATGTGTATCTTCTTGTTTTAAATTGTTTCATCCTTTTGATTCGATTGTTTTTAATTGTTATGTTGTTTTATAGTTTTAATATATTGTTGTATGTCACCCAGAGACCACTTGGTAGTGGGGTGGCCAAATAAATAAAAATAAATAAATAATAATAATAATTAGTTTGTCAGTTTTAGAGCTTGAAAGGATACATATAATTAAAAAATGAATGGCCAATTGTTGCTGTTATTCTGGTCCGTTGGTTTATCATGGGGGAGGGCACTAATAATAGTTTGGGGGGGAAATCCTTATTTTTCTATATGTGCAGCATATGGACACACAGCCCAAATTTAGGGTGATAACTGCTGAAACAACCAGTTGGTGACTGAGCTACATCAAGAGTGATGAAGGAAAAAAGGCTTTGATCTATGCAAAGCAAAAGTTAAGCAACAGTTATTCTATTTCAAATCAAAGCTAAAAGGGGGTTGAGCCACATGGTCATCACAAAACACAATAGCAAAAATAGGTTACAGGCAATACCTTTATAGGCCACTATTAATTTTTTTAAAAGGAACATTGCAAGCTTTTGAATTTAAATAACTCTTCTTCAAAGCAGGTCCCAGAAGTTCAATCCCTGGCTACTGTAGATGGTGTTATGGCCAGGGTAGAAGTCATAAGAGTCAGGAAGGATAGTTGTAAAAGCTGCTTCTTAAGGACTGGGTTTCACACCCCCATTCTTCAAACAAAGGAACATGGGTCATACACCGCCCCCACTCCCTTACCCAGCTCCATTTGGCACTACGAGACATGCAAATCCCTTTTGGCCTAGAGGTGGGGGGGGGAGGGTGGATGTGGTGGACCCATGTGCTTCATTCTGGGATTGGGGTAAAATTTTGTAAAACCACTAGGTTAGCCAATTAGAACCAGATTGAATTTAAGTGATATTATTTAGTGGATGCAGGCTTGTTCTTTGGTGTTGAGAGTCCTTCTGCCTCATTCCAGGTCCGTGGGAGAATGACGGCTCTTTCTTGGTATCTTCACAATTCCATCAAAGCAAAAAGGGGGTTGAGCTGCAATTCTATTTGAAATCTCATTCGAGAGATAACAATTCTCTTACATCTAGTTTAAATGTAAAGTAAATCCAGTTGTTTAGACTGACTCCATGCCTGCAGCCCTATCTGCAGAAACTAAATAGTTTCAGATAGTTATATCCTGTTGAAATTCAAGGGGACTACTTAACAAATAGCTGCTTTATAGATGATTTAGAAGTGATAAAAATACAGCTTCCTGAACGCCTTTTGTGCTGTAATATGAATATTGTACCAAATTCAGTGGTGACCTGTGCAATTTCAGATTCATTTTCAACTGTGGGTGATTAATGCTAAAATCTAAACTGGTTTGATAACAGAGTATTTGAAAGATTAACTGCACTCATGTGAACTTCCTTTGGCCTTATATCTTCTGAGACACTGGTCCTAAGCCTGTCACTAATGTCTTTTAGATTGCTGTAAGAGAGGCTTTTCAATAGTTTAGCCTTTGCATTGGGAAAAAGACTGTGTTGGTACAGCTAGAACTATCCAGCTGCCCAAGTCCTTTCACCCCCAACAGTCTCTCTAACTCCCCAGCCATTTTCACCTTGAGGGGTGGAAGGTAGGCATGGTATGAGAGAATCTATCAAGCCCACTTGGATGTTTTCCCCCACTTTCTGTTATGCAGTCTCTTTCATGGAGTTGTGCCTTTTACACATCCAAGCTAGACCTCCTTCACAGCCTTTGAGTGGCTGGCTGCCAGGGGAGATGGGGAAGGGAAGTCTGGGCAGCTGTCCAAGAAGTAGGACCTGGGTACCGTATACTAGCTTGTGAGTGGAGCAGCCAGCCAAAGTGGGGAGTGGGGAGGGAATACACAAGAAGTTCAGTGCATATGAATATGGATGAAGAGGCATAAATTGCTTCGCACCTATCTCTTCTAGTTGCATCCATTGATGTTTATCAAACTTTACAGACTAGACATCGGGGCAAAACTGAATGCTTCATTTGACAGAGCAGGACTATCTCAGTGTTGGCATGACATCCCACCAGCTGGTAAATGAGCCTGTCAGTCACCCAGAAGTGTGGACTGAAGAGACCATGAAAAAGTAAAGTCTTATTCCCCTTTTGAGAAACAATGTACCTGAAGCATTTGGAGAAAAGCCTCCCTTTGTTATTGTAAGCCATGGCCAGACATTTAGGGAGAGATGCTCCTGCAGATATTTTATTTATTTATTTATTCTTACAACTTGTATGTGGCCCACTACCCAATGGTCTCTGGGCGGCTTACAATCAAAAGAAGTAAAACAGTTAAACAGTTAAAATATAAAATGTCAGAGACACAAAGGTAAGTATTGGCACCTTGAATTGGACTTGAAGGTGAGTAGGTAGCGAGTACAGCTCTTTTAGAATGAGTGTAAGACGGCTTTGCCTGGCTGTACTGGCTAGAAATCTACTACATTCTGTAGTAGCAGAAATGTCTGGGTCATCTTCAAGGCCAGTCCCATGAATAACACATTATAGTAATCAGTTTGGGAATTAGATTATCACACTGTCCCCATTCAGAAATGGGCCACAGTTAGCAAACCAGAGGAAGCCAGTAAAAAGCACTTCTAGGTACTGAAGCAATGTGAACCTCCAAATCTTAGATTAAGGTGTACTTCCAAGCAATGTACCAGCTATTTTATGGGGAATGAAGGATCATCAAGCACAGGCTGTATTTCTGGTTTCCACATGCAAGAACTACCACCCATGTGTCATGCTGGACCTTCAACCTGTCCATTACAGACTTCACCAGCATCTTGACAGCCTCACCTAGGTGAAAAGCAAAAATATAAATATACCTGAGCAGGAGTGAATAGATGGCATGACTGTACCTGTGTGTGTGTGTCTGTGTGATCTCCTCTGATGACCTTACTCATGTACAGACTTTACACAAGCAATTCTCCTAATTCTACTTTCTGAAACAAATCCAGAAGTGTTATTATATTACTATGCCTCTGACACCCATCCAGAGTTCTTAAAATAAAAGGACTGAATGTTGACATGAGAAATAACCATTTACACAGTTGTATTCTTCTTGTTTCTCACCCACTAAATGTCAGATGTGCGGTCCTGGAAAAAAATTAGTTTCCTCAGTGGATTTCTGTACTTACTATGGTCTGACATAAAGTGAAGTCTTCCCCTTCCCTAGCCTTAAAACAAATCTTAATACAATATCAGCATTTTTATGATCTGAGCAAGTCCAGCAGTGACAACTAGCCACCACTAGACGGCATTCATTTTGCATGTACAGTGGTACCTTGTACAAAGGAATTAATTAGTTCCAAATGAAATTACGTTAAGCAAATTTTCCTTTATACAAATCCCATAGGAATACATTGAAAATGGAGTAATCCCATTTTTATGTTGTACGGATTCTCCCCATAGGTGATTATGTTAAGCAAATTTCCCCTATCCCCAGAATTTTTTATGTTGTACAGATTTTATGTTATACAAGCTGTTTGTTATACAAGGGTCCACTGTAACTTGAAAACCAAAAAGTAAATACTGTATCAGTTTTTCATGAATATTTTTGACTATATCTACTATAGCAAATAAACTTCAACTGAGAATGACTAACATAGCCATAAATGATGGTGTTACAAAAGAAGGAACTAAAAAGGGTCAAATGAAATAAAAATATCAGAAGTTCAATCTTTTGGGAATTAGTGGAGTTGTACCACATCGGCAGTGACAAACACCATCGTTCTTTTAACAGTGTTAAAAACAGCCATTGGCTGTAATCATGAAAGATAATTTCCAGAAGTTTAACAACTATTTACCATATCATCAGCTCCCCACTGTGTCCTATGCAAGCGATTTCCCATACTAAATGGATGAAAGAGGTTTGCATAAGAATAAGTTTTCAGTCCCCCCCAGTGCCAGTTGTTTACAGCATGGTAGAATTTTAGTAAATAAGAATTATATCAGCAGTCAGTATTGATACAGTAATCCCCCACCTATCACGGGGGTTAGGGACCCAACCTGCTCACTTTTAGGGAAAAAATATAATGGGTTAAAATATGCCAGGAAAGGAAATACTAAGATACTCAGACACTATAATTTAATGATGTTTAAATTGTATTACCCCATACTAAGCAAGCTGTTTATTTTTAGTCATTCTCAACAGTCAATGCCAGTCAGCATCCAGGAAGAGGACTTAGAGTCATTTAGCGGTCAGACAGTGGTATCATTCTTTCATTGTGATGATCAAATCCACTGTTAAGCTTTAGTATTCAGTATGTTTGTTCTTGTTCACCAACAAATGCTTCAGATATGAACATGGAGCAGCAGTTTCCATAATAATTATAGCTTGGCTATGTGTCTTTTTTCTAAATCAAGGGTGTAATGTGAAATGGCATTGATTATTGTATTTTCTCCATTTTATGCTAGTGTGGCATACCGGCATACCAGTATCTTAGTCAGGTATGCCCTTGTTGTTGGTGATGAGTATATAACGTACTTCAAAAAAAATCAGTGTTGTACATTAGTAATAACTGGTCCTGGTTTGGGAGGTTGCATTGAAATAGTGCTTCCAATTGACTGTCAGCATTAAAGGGTGGGGGCATTGAAATAAGGAGACAAATCATGAAGGTGTCTAAGAGGGACAGGATAGTATTCATGGGGGACTTCAGTTATCCCCACATTGACAGGGCCAATGCAAGCTTGGGGCAAGAAAGAGAAATCAGGTTTCTCGACATGCTGTATGACTGTGCCTTACAGCAATTTGGCATGGAGCCCACCTGAGAACAGACAACTCTGGATCTAATACTGTGTGATACTCAGGACCTGGTCATGGATGTGAATGACACTGAGCCTCTGGGGAACAGTGACCATGCTGCAATCTCCTTTGCCATGCACGCTGGGGGAAGAGTGTCAAGCAAATCTGACACAAAAACCCTTGATTTCCAAAGGGCAGACCTCCTTCAGATGAGGAAACTAATTAGAAAGAAATTGAAAAGGAAGGTAAAAAGACCTCGGACAGATTCCACTGCCCCTCTTGACAAATGAAATAAATTAAATACAGGTTAAAAGAGAGGATGTCAGCCTTACATCTGTCCTAGGGAAGATGGTAGAAAGCCACATCCAAGAGAAAATTTCAAGACACATAGAAGAACAGGCCTTGCTGAGGGAAAATCAGCATGGCTTCTGTAAGGGAGGATTTGCCTGACAAACCTTTTAGAATTCTTTTAAAATGTCAACAGGCATGTGGATTTGGCTGAACCGTAGCTATTGTCTATCTTGATTTTCAGAAGGCTTTTGACACAGTCCCTCACCAAAGGTTGCTGAGAAAATTGCACATTCAGTGGATAAGAGGGAGGTCCTCCTATGGCTTGAGAACTGGTTGAGATCCAGGAAACAAAGAGTAGGTGTTAATGGGCAATTTTCACAATGGAGAGAAGTGAAAAGTGGTGTGACCCAGGGATCTGTCTTGGGACCAGTGCTTTTCAATCTGTTCATAAATGACCTGGAGACAGATAAACAGTGAGGTGGCCAAGTTTGTAGATGACAAAAATCAAAACTTTATCTATCAACTCATGGACTCTGAGCTATCCCTGACGGATCAGGAAAAGAGATTTCGGTGTGCTGGTGGATAAGTCAATGAAGGTGTGTACCCAGTGTGTGGCAGCAGTGAAGAAGGCCAATTCCATGCTAGGGATAATAAAAAAGGGGATTTAAAATAAAACAGCCAACATTATAATGCCATTGTACAAAATGATAGTACGGCCACACCTGGAGTATTGCGTTCTGGTCACTGTATCTCAAAAAGACATAGTGGAACTGGAAAAGGTGCAGAAGAGAGTGACTAAAATGATTTACTGGGCTGGGGCACCTCCCTTAAGAAGAAAGGCTAAAACTTTTGGGGCTCTTTAGTCTGGAAATAGGCACCTGAGGGGGAATATGATTGAGATGTACAAAATAATGTGGGGCATGAGGAGGGTGGATACAGGGACGCTCTTCTCCCTCTCACAAAATACCAGAACTAGGGGGCAGCCAATCAAATTGAGGGTTTTTTACCTAGCATGTTAGTTCGTGGAACTTCTTGCCTCAGGATGTGTTGATGGCATCTGGCTGGATGCCTTCAAAAGGGGATTGGACAGATTCCTGGAGGAAAGGTCCATCACAGGTTACAAACCATGATGGAGATATGTAATGTCCAGGTTTAAAACCAGGGTACTTCAAGGGCCAGATGCAGGGGAGTGGTATCAGGAGACAGATATCTAGTCCTGTGCACTCTCAGACACATTTGGTGGGCCACTGTGAGATACAGGAAGCTGGACTAGATGGGTCTTTGGCCTGATCCAGCATGGCTCTTCTTATGTTCTTTTGTTATTATAGCTTTATGTTAGGCAGAGAGGGCACCTCTCAAAAGTGGATGGGTACCACAGGTGTAGAAAGCAAGGTGCACTTGGTACATTCAATGTTACTTGCCCTAGGTGCCATACTGGCTAGTAAGGATTCTGCTACATCATCAGAATCTTCAGACCACCAATGTCAATGGCTAACTCAGACTACAAGATAGACCTGAGCTATCAAAACATGCACTCATAGAACATTAGCTCCACCTAATGGGTGACTTTTGGGACGACAGACCCAGTAATTTGGAAACCAATCTCATATGTAAGATGTAATATCTCTTCAAAAATGTTCACCTCACTCAGCAAACCAGAATATTATATTGTATAATTTAGGAGAAAGGAAGAATCAAGCTTGCTGACTTTAGGGGAGTGTTATATATTTAAAATAAGGAATGGCTTGTCGACTCAATTCAGCCCTTTTCCTTTTGTCTTTTGTCATGGGCAGCTGTTCTTCTTCTGGTGTTGATGCATTTCTCCAGCAGCCCATGTGGATGATGGATTATGCAGGGCAGTCTTTTCTATCAGGTTGTCAAGATGCTTATTTCTTTCTTTTCCAAAGGATCCCTTGCCTAGTAACCACCAGATCAATTTTCAAGCATATTGTAACCTTCTCTGTGTGTGTCTACTTATGAAAAAGATTAGCTGAGTTCACTATGGAACTCACTACCAAATAAATATGCCGAGGTGTGTACGTACGGTATATGTTGGATGCACATAATACTGGTATGCCTAAAATTACAAGGAGGGCCTATGTGTTGCAGTAAATAGAGTGATGGGCTTGGGAATCCTAGGTTCTGATGGTTTTTTTTAGCATGGGAATTCATTTAGGGGTGGCAGTGGTAAAACTAATGCCTTAAATATCTCATATTTCTTGAAATCCCTATTAGGGTTACTGGCACTTGAATGCAGCTAGATTGTTCTTAACACAATGGTTGCAACAAAATATCTGAGTGTATCATAGTTTACTTTAAACTATTGAATAGATGGTGGTATAAATCGGTAAAATTGAAAAAAAAAATCCTGATTTCCGCCTGACATTTGGGGAAATTATATTGCTTTTCAGTGGTGATAAGGAGAATGTTCTGTAGAAAGGAACATTTTGCAAAGGATGAAAAATACATTTCTCTGTGTTGAAGAAAAGAAAATGTTATTACTCTATATAGCCTTGGCTGATGGTGGTATTGGTTACATGAAAACTGAATCAATCACCTGTTGAAACTGGAAGCATCCTATCTAATAAATACAATCATCTCTTTAAAAATGAAGATAACCCACAAATATATAACACTGACTATTCAATCCCCTTCAACAGAATGGAGGCATTTCCAGTAGCTGTATTATGCTCAGCAAGTATTGGCTGTTTCTGTGACAAGAATTGTTACATGTTTTATATAAATCTCTTTGTACAGAATGATCCTATTCTTGTTTCATATTAATTTTTAAAGTGAACAAATGCTCCAGGAGCAGTTAGAGGCAATTTATATTGCATAACTTAGAATTACTAAAAGAGCAGTGCTGCCGACAAATTATCAAATTTGTTACATTTGCAAGAATAAGAAAATACTTATCCTTTCCCCTATCCATCTTAAAAACATGAGACGGAAGATAGGACATTAACAATCCTGTGAAATGTGACATATTTTATAGAAATGGTTCTTTTTCGTTTAAAAAGATCTGTATTTTTCTGTAAGTCATTAGGCTTACAGTTTCATTGAGTAGACATACACAGGAAGAGAAGGGAAGGACTCTGGGAGATGGGAAGGCCAAATTTAAGGATGTGTTCTTATGATACATTTACATACCGTATGAGAAGACCAATCCCACACCAGGGTTTCTGCAGAAAATAGGATTTGTGACTTTCCTCACATCTCTTGATACATCTCCGTGTGCGATTGGAATTTCCTGTTGTCATCAGGATCACTAGCAAGTGGCAACATACCTAATAAAGGGAAAATAATACAATCCCAAATACAATAGATTAGATTCAAACTGATCTAGCTAGAGATGGCCTGGGCCACCAGAAACATTAACAAGTGGGTCTTTGAACCAAGCTAGCACTCTCTTGTGATAGAATTGTGGGAAATGGGCAACATGAAATTATAGTGTGTGCTGGGAAGATGAAATGGAGGAAATCAAATGTTTGAAGTATATTTTGTCATTGTGGAAAAACAGCAGGTTTTGATATGTGTGATAAACTTCACTGGGGAAGTTCATTCTGCCCGAGGGTATGATAATTGGAGATGAGCACCGCCCCTAGAGTCAGACACGACTAGCACGCATGTGCGGGGGGGGGGAACCTTTACCTTTACCTTTGATGATAATTGGTACTGATGGATGGACCACCATTAAGGAAGAAATCCATTTACTTGACAATACTGTTCCTGAAAGGATTGTAGAGATAACTTTAATATATTAACAGCACTGTAGCATTTTTCTTATAAAGTAAGCCTGAGAGGCTTTGAGATAGAATGTTGTGTCTTCATATCATGTTTTGTGAACAGGTCTTCTTACACCAAAGGAGACCCTTTTCAGATAACAAGAGGAGTTAGTAATAACTAAGAGAGCTAGGTTAGCTAGAAATTTCATATTTTTCTAAGTTTGTACCTTATTTGATTTGACCAAACTCCAGGAGACAGTGGAAGATAGGAAGGCCTGGCGAGCTCTGGTCCATGGGGTCACGAAGAGTCGGACATGACTGAACGACTGAACAACAACAAAACCTTATTTGAGAAAGTCAAATTTTGTGACTTCTTGTAACCTTATTTGATTTGACTGAGTAATTTTAACCTTTTTCCTTTTTGTTACTATTTTATCCTTTCTTTTTTGTTTAATTCTTTTCTTTTTAATATTTAAAACATTATCCAGCTGTTTGTTAGACTTTGAATGTAGAGGAAATGTGGGTACCGAATTCTAGTGTCTTGGCCTCACTAGGCTGCCTGAGGATTGAGGCAAGGAGAATGGATATGAGGATGCTGTCAGTTATACCATTTTGGTATAGCTGCCGCTGTGTGTTGATTGCAGCGTTGAGCACTGCTTCCCTCTTTTGCCTCATCCAGCAGCCATCCGCTCAGAGGCAGTGCTGCCCTGCCTCCTTGTCTGGGCGGATGGCTACCAGAGAGAGTTGAGCAAGGAAGCTCTGGTTGGGACTGGATGAACGTCCAGAGAGAAAGAAAGAGCAGCATGTTCCGGCCGGGGGGGTGGGGGGTGGAGGAGTTGGCCCCGTTTGGTCGTCTGGGAAGGCAACAATCAGAAAAGAACATCAATAACCTGGAATAGGTGGTGACATTTGACAAGAGATTGGAAAGCAAGGGCTCATAGGACTCTGTTGCTATTCTGGGAAAGCAGGCTTTGTACTAGGTGCCTGGGAAGAGCTAGAAACGGTTGGAATACTGTTTGGTAATTGGAATGCAGGAACACCTGTGCCTTATCGGTGGGAAACAAGCTTCAAGGCCAAGATGAGCTCACTTCTTGGTACTGAACTAATTAGGAAGATGTTTTCAGCTAAGTGAGAGGAAGGAGAAGAAGTTACTCCCTTCTTTTGTGAAAAACTCTTGCTCTGGCTGCAACATCATCTAGCTTTAAGAACATCATGTAACCAAGGACTTTATAAGTAACCTCCTGATAAAGCACATCTTTTACCATGTCTGAACTTCTGGGACCTGCTTTGAAGAAGAGCAATTTACACTCCAAAGCTTGCAAAGTTATTTGTTTTTTGTTTTTATCAGTGGCCTATAAAGGTATCACCTGTAACCTATTTTTGCAATTTTGTTCAATCCTTCATTGGTAGATCTTCTGGAAGAACATGGATTTGTGAATCAGTGAATTCTATGCTATCTCAGAGCAAAAACAGTCTCTGATATTATCACAGCACTCTATGATAGCATTATCATATTTACCTTATTTTATTTACCTATTAAAATATCTCTAGCCTGTCTTTGCCAACAGGTTTCAAGGTGTATTACAGCAAAGTCACTATTAAACAATCTGAAACATTTGAGAGCTAATTATTACAGTCAGATGAATCAAACTGAAGTCTGGATCTCACACGTCTTTAAGTGCCAATGAGCTACAGCCAAGAAAGCCTTCACTTTTGACAGGAACTATGCTTTGGCAGATAATCTGCAGGAAGCTTTTCTCTTCCCAAGCAAAACTGCTTGAAACACACGTCCTGTTTTAATGCCTGTGTTTCACATGGCTGGGTGGTAGTGGCAGCTGAGGAGCACCTTGGAAGCAGTGGTGGTGGCAGCAGCAGCAGTGGTGTTTGTCTCCTTGGCATTTAAAGACACCACTGTCATTGACCCTCATGTCTAGACACCTACCAAACACTCTTTCTCACCTAGTGCCATTTTAAAGAGGAGTAAAACGTACATCCTATGAAGTGACTTTTATCGCTACATGACATAAGGTCTAATGCTTACATCCCAGGAATATACTGCTACTTGTCCTGGGAGACGTTGCCTGGAATCTAAATACAGTGACCTCCCGCCATTTCACAGTTCAGGTACCGCTACATCGCGGGATCGCAGTAACTGCACTGTGGGGTCGCTCCGCGCCGCTCAACCAGGCTCCCCTGAGAAGCCTCGGGGCAGCCGGGAGGGCGGTACGGAGCAATCGGGTCGCTCTGCGCCGCTCAACCAGGCTCCCCCGAGAAGCCTCGGGCCGCTTGGGCGAGTGGCGGGGGGAGGTAAGATCGCCCCCCGCCCCCACCCCCACCAGCTTCTCCATATTGCGGATTTTCTTGCATTGTGGGTGGGATGGGTACCTAACCCCCGCGATCGGCGGGGGGTTACTGTAATCATGCTTAAAGCCTAGTTTGTTACTTGTGTTGGAAAGCATGGAACAATTGCCACATTTATGTTCCATGTTATTTCTATGTACTCACTGCACTTTTCACATATGTTTATGTAAACACAAATAATAAAAAGATAAATACATTTCTTCCATTTCTTAACTTGATATACAGTTTTTTACTTTTACACAGAGACACAATCTCTGCACTTTGGGTCCCAAACTATATTTGGAAGTAAATATTTTGAGAACATGAGGGCAGAACCTGAAATCCTCTCTCAAGGTTGTTAGTGCTTCTCTTCAAAGGGCAGACTCTATTACGTATTGATCTGGGCTAGGTCCTTAGTAAAGCGGTGTGCTGGAAGCAGAACACTTTGTAATTATTTTTGATTTGCCTTTCTTCAGTGTAGGAATGACTGACAGACACAGCGATTGCAAGAATCTGGCGGATAGCTCTCTCCACTGAGAGGAGCTTCCTCTTTTTATTGGGTGGACTTCTAGGGGTCCTTGTTAATCAAAGATAGGCAGAACAATTATGATATTTGTAATCATAGAAAATCAGAACAGGTTGCTTCAGAACAATTTCTCGATGTCCTGTGTTTTCAAGGAGGCTTGACACATTACATTTGTCTATACAGCAGACCCTCATATAACAAACAGTTTGCATAACATATAATCTGTACAATATAAAAAATTCCGGAGATAGGGGAAATCTGGTGTGTAACAAGTATATTTCCCCAGATGTGGGATCAATAAAGATTTATCTTATCTTATCTTATCTTATCTTAGAATTGCCTATGGGGTAAATCCTAATCGTGACCCTAAAAATGGTCGCGATTAGGGATTACTGTTTTCAATGCATTCCTATGGAAAATTTGTATAAAGGAAAATTTGCTTAACATAATTTCATTTAGAACAAATGAATTCTTTTATACAAGATACCACTGTACATTGTTTCTGCCAAGCAAGCATAACACCATTCTTCCCCAAGGCTACCTTCCAATATTGTCTTAATGATTGAAGAGATGTGTGTACTTTTTGATGTTATCCAAGAATGTAACTAGTGGTCACACTAGAAGGCTTTCCCTTTCTGATCTGGGTGTGCCCAACAATCAAAGTGAAAAATGCCTGAGAGTCTGCTCTGACCTGGGTGAGCCCATCAGTCAGACAAAGCATCGCTATACTTCAAAATAGAAGTAACAAGATGCTATAATTCTGCAGGAGAGTGAGAAACGGGTTAATATTGAGATTCTATTTCTTAGTCTCCCCCATACAGCTTAATTATTTGTGGAGCGGCTACTACTATTTACTCTAATAAATAGTAAATATGAGTTAAATAAATGAGTTGCTGGTTTGATATGTAGTAAAAAGCTGATTGTGGCTTTGTTTTTGCTTTTGCTTTGTCCCTTCCCTAGCATATTCTAAGTTGACATTTTTTTGGCTGAGAATAAGATGGATAATATGCTTTATTTCTCTTTTCCTTTTCAGAGCAATGAAATGGCAGAGCTGCAGAGAATTCGAATGAAAGATGAAATCAGAGAATACAAATTTAGAGAGGCAAGGCTGCTCCAGGACTATACGGAGCTTGAAGAAGAGAACATTACGCTGCAAAAATTGGTTTCCACTCTGAAACAGAACCAGGTGAGCACAGAGTAGATTTTCAACTCAGAAACGATTTAGAAAAATAGGAACACGACGCACTGAATAAAATTTCATTTTCAGATATAGGATGCATCCCATTTACAGATGATAAGTGCAGCCAACAGTAGGAATGCTTTAGGACACGTGTGTTGAAAGCATAAAAACTACAAAGAAAATTCATAGACACCATGTTCTTTGTGTTTTGTAGGATCTAAACATAAAGCTCTTGCACTTCTGCAGAGATACCTGTTTGGAATATTATGGAGTTGAGTAAATGTTTGTGGTATTCTCATCCCACACTCACTGGGCACATGCCTAGGCTTGTCACACAGAAGTGTCATTCTTTGGGAGTAATGGGTGAGATACTGACCACCAGATTTGCAGTTAGACACTAGTTATGCTACTGTTAGCAGAAGTGCAAATACAAATGTTAGAAGTTTTGATATATGGTTTCGGAGATGAAACCATTCATACTTGCATGCATGTTGTTGGGATGGCCTGTTTTCCTGACATCATGTAGACAAGGTGGGAACAAGAATTTATGAGCATTGTCTTGACCGTCTCGCTTGAGAATGTGAGGCTGATTACATTTAGCCTGTCGTTTGATCTGTTTCGGGGAACAGCTGGTTTTCTCCTAAAAACAGCATCAGCCATCATTGTCTTTGCTGAACCAGCTCCTCGCCAGCGTGGGCCTATCTCCACCTTTCTGGCCTGTATTATGAGCTTCTGCTCTTCTGGTGTGGGTAAGATCACTCTTTTAATTCATTCCCAGTGTATGTGGTCTCTAGCAGCAAACTGAAAGCTTTTTCCTTTTGATTTGTCAATATTGTGAAGTGATTTAAGAATAGAGCCACTTCAGAATATTGGCTAATTAAACATGTCCTCTCCTTGGTGGAGGGAAAAAGGAAGTGAGAAGAAAAATTAGACTCTTAGGGCAGCAAAAATGTGCTGCATCACTTAGGGCGTTTATACACGACCCCTAAACTCCAGAGATTAAAAATGTTTACCCACCAGAGTTAAGAGGAAATTAAGTGCGACCCCGCCCACTTTAGCGTGTCCCAGCGCAGCTTTCACATACCTGCTTTTTGGAGGTGACAAATATTTGATCCGGTGTAAGGATAGTGAGTGCGGGGCTCTCCTGGCTTCTGTTTGTTCTTTTTTTGCGCCCTGCCCCTTTAAGAGATCTGAATGCTGCCGGGAACAAAACGGAGGTAAACCGGCATTCTTTTCTTTCTTTTTTCTCCCTCCCTCAGGCAGCCAGCAACCAGGAAGTGCGGAAGGGGGTGGGGACAGAGGAAGAGCGATGAACCCCTAAGATCTCTGGTCCGAATTTAAGTGGCCAGCGGATCTTAGGGGTCGTGCAAAAAGGCCCTTACAGTTTTTTTTAAAAAAAGAAAACTTTCTTTTCCTTGTCTTAAGGGCCCAATTGAGAAACTACCCACATGGATTTGTCTGCGGGCAGTTTCTTGACTGGGCTTTTAAAATAAAAGAAAGGAGTATATTAAGATATCTATTAGGCATGTGTATTACGCAGCAGACTTTTGATGGGGCCTTTGAGAAAAATGTATTTATTTATTTATTTGACTTATATACGGCACCATCTGGCATAAAAGCCACTCGTTTATAGTAATCATGTGCCATCAAGTCAATTCTGACTTACAGTGGCCCTTTCCAGGGCCCATTCCCTTCTTCTGGGGGCACCCAGAGCCTGTGTAGCTTGCCCATAACCACACAGGCTGGTTCTGCTCATAGGAGGCACCACAGCCAGATACCTAAACCACTGAGTTATCCAGCCAGATTATATTAGGGATACACATACTTAATATGAAAGAAAGTGATTTTAATGATGCACAGCATTTTATATACTGATTTATATTAAGTATTGTATGATCAAAATGGCTTCACTTCTGTTCTCTCCCATGTTTTCTTGTTTGCCTGTCTTTCCTCTCACGTCAAATGTTATTCAACGCCTGCGCAGTAAGAAGGCAAGATAAGCTGCGCTGTTGTGTTTAGTTAAGAAGCAATTATCCCTAAGTTAAAGGAATGTGAATTGACTGAGTGTCCTCATAAGAGGAAGAGGCCCCCTTACATGATCTATTGATTGTCAAACAACCTTTCCGTGAATTGTTAGCTGTCAGAGAATTCCCCCCCCCTTCCCAAGCCGCACCAGACACGGACATCAAAGGAAGATGAGTGCTGAGACACCAGCAAAAGCATATAGATCACATACATGTCAATAGAAGATGTCATACATGTTTATCTTTGGCAATAATTTATAACATGCAGCTGTGTAGGTAAGGGAGGGGTAAAAGTGACGAAGAGTCTATAAAACGATTTGAATTTCTTTGTTAGGGGTGCCAGATCCTTAAGGGATGCTGGTGACCAGTTAGATCTAACGTGTAAATAAATCTTTCTCTGCTAAAAAGGAATCCTGGCTTCGAATTGATCTTTCGCTCTTTCGAACTGCGTGCAGAACTCGGTAAATCCAAAAATAGCTTACAATACACATACCCATCTTGTAATACACCTATCTACACTTTTAAAAAGTGAACCAAATAGAGTTTCTTCAAGTTTTTATGCCATTTGGATGTGAGGATCAATCACATCAAATGACATAGCAGACCTCCTAGAGACCCTGTTTAGCCTACTCCAGCCTGACCCACCCCGGCCATGTAAATAGCCACAGTGTTTTATGTGTTTCTTAGGACATTTATCTCATCACCCCTTCTTCTGATCGTCAGATAAGAACTCCAGTATCTATGTGCATTTGGGCTTGAAGATTTTCCAGGCATTACGGATTTGGCATGGCCTTACTGCGCAAGAACATACAGAACTTGCTGCCTTTAATCTAGTGTGATAGTGCTATGGACCTTGATGGATAGCCTCCTCTTTAGATGGTGCTTCTTTCTTACCTCTCTTTCCTTCCTGCATATTTTTTCAGCCAGGATTTACGTTCCAGTGTTAAATCCATATTCATGTCTACTCACAGGCAACTCAGCAATTAGAGTTAAAGAAGATGTCAGGCATTTACAGTATATTGATATAGGTGTTATTCTGTTGGTACCAGGGCAGCCTAATGGTCTTAATAAAAATAATAATTGTATGCTCTCTAGTCAGTTGGGACATATGGTGACCCTTTTCAGGGTTTTCTAGTGAGAGAGTAATCAGAAGTGGTTTACCATTCCTTTCTTCTGGGGACGTCTTGGGACTGGGCAGCTTGCCCAAGGCCACACAGGCTGGCTCTTCTAGGAAGCACAGCTCCCAATCTGTGGCTCCAGAGGCAGCAACCTAACTCATAGAGCTAAAGGCATTTATCGATGGATGTTGTTGTTGTTCAGTCGTTCAGTCATGTCCGACTCTTCGTGACCCCGTGGACCAGAGCTCGCCAGGCCTTCCTATCTTTCACTGCCTCCCGGAGTTTTGTCAAATCCATATTGGTTGCATCAATGACACTGTCCATATCGATGGATAACCACCGCAATTGCAAAGTCGCACTTTGGTTCCCAATTTATATTTGGAATTAACTGTGATCCTGATTAACGTCTAGAGAGAGTAGGCTGTAATCATAGGCTCTGTTGGCTTTCTTTAAAAATGTTTAAGAATTGCAATTTTATCTTATTTTTATTTTGTTGTAAATAAGAAAATTGCCCTATTTTTTCAAGGTAAAATTTCAGTTTTAATTGCACCATACATGAGAAGTTGATTAATTTCTGAGATTGCACATTTTTAGTAACCATGCTACTTGAATAATATATGAATATGTTCTGATTCTGTCACAAAGGAAATCATCCCCCACCCCACCCCTTGGCTAGTAAAGCACCAAGTTCCTCTCTCAAAAGGCATGGCTATTGAAGTATCCTGATAAAGACTGGGGGCATTTGTAACCTTTAAGACTTTCACACTTCCCCCTGTTCCCCCTGTTATACTGGATTTTTGTATGTGTACGTGTTATATACTTGAAAATGAACTTCATTTTAGTGAGATATGAACTTCATGATATATCTCTAACCATGCTTTTCTAGTGTTCAAGTAAGCATATTTAATTTCAGATATATAACCCTTGTTATGGAAAGATGGAATCTAGTGATAGGAAAGGTACTGGGGTTCACATAAGTTTTTTATTAGGTGCTGTGCCTTACTATGGCTAATTCACAAGGTACTGTACTGGGGAACATCTACATGCCACAATGCCTCATTAATTTGCTGTAATTAGTTGCAGTGAATGATGCAAACCTTGTGTGATCACCAGCAGGATTCTGGCCACTGACAGAATAAGCATGATTTTAGGACCTCTCTCTTGTGGTTGCTGTATGTACTCTCTAAAATCTGGGTCTTTGCCAGAGATTCCGTGTATGTACAGTAGTAGCTCCTTTGTTGGTGCCTTAGTTCAACAGATGCATCAAATGACAGGTTGTTTATAAATCCAATTTTTAGTATTATGAATGTTCTTTATCTTATCTAATTCAGGTTGAATATGAAGGTCTGAAACATGAGATAAAACGATTTGAGGAAGAGACTGTATTGCTTAATAGCCAGCTAGAAGATGCCATCCGGTTAAAGGAGATTGCCGAGCAGCAGCTTGAGGAAGCCCTGGAGACGTTAAAGAATGAGAGGGAGCAAAAGAACAATCTGAGGAAGGAACTTTCCCAGTATATCAATCTAAATGATAGTGTATATAATAACCATATTAATATCTCAGTAGATGGACTAAAGTTTGGAGAGGATGGGAACGAACCTAATAACGATGAGAAAATGAATGGGCATATTCATGGACCCCACATGAAGCTGAACGGGGATTATCGGACTCCTACAGTGAGGAAAGGAGAATCGCTGCACCCTGTCTCTGACCTCTTCAGTGAGCTCAACATCTCTGAAATGCAGAAACTGAAGCAGCAACTCATGCAGGTAACACCTGACTTTGAATATTAAAAAGCAAATGTTGATAAGAAGAGGAGGACTGCTGTTTATGTACTAGCAATCATGCTCCATGTTCCTTTCATTTTTGTGAGGTTCTGTTGTACATGTGCCCCTGTAAATATTACCAGCTCAGAGGTTTTTATAAGCCAGTCAGGGATAGACAGTCACAAACAGGAATGCAGAGGAGAGTAATATCACAATGATATGCATATGTCACCTAAAATTTCGCAGATTTGGAAAAAATATCTCATAATGTTTGATCACGTAAATGTATTATTAACTATTGAATTTGAAGGTCAGGGAAGTGTTTATTTGTTTCTTGCTGCTTAATTGCAGTTTTTTGTGGAACATTAAAAAGTTATAATAAAAGCAAGAACAGTAAAAAAAAAGCACAAATTAAAGCTGTTATCTCATACATGTTAAATAACATTAACTTTTAGAGCTGATGAGAAGATAAGGTATATTTTCACTCTAAAATGAATAATCTACTTTAATATTAGCATTGTTTCTAAAGAAGCTGTGAATGTGGGATATAGTAATACCTTCATTTATGAGGAACTTGGTTTAAGAATGTTTTAAATTTTGCCTTGATCAACAAGCAATGTCTTGCAATACAAGTAACTGGACTAGGTCACATGGTCACATATCAGCCAATGCTCTCTCTCTCTCTCTCTCTCTCTCTCTCTCTCTCTCTCTCTCTCTCCCCTACTGCATTATGGATGACTGTCTGGATCGTTCCATCTCAGGCAGCCTCCAAAGCAGATGGAGGAGAGATGAGTGGAGGTTTCCCTTGGAACAGCTAGGAATGTTTTCAAAGGGGAGTGCAGATTAGGGGTTTGTTTTATTTTTCTTTATATTTTTCTTTAATTTGTTTTCAACCTCCTTTCTTATTTTTCAAACCCTTTCTAGTCATAGGACAGCTAGTTGAGTGTGTATAGGACTACAAACCCTAAAAACACAGAGTGAAATCCAGTTGTTAGTCCCAAGCAGAGCAGATTCTGCAGCCAGGTACCTAAACCACTGCGTAGACTGTCACCTCACATTGAAATGAGGCTGATCCTAAGATCACTTTGCAAAGACAGTCAGACACTGGATTCCTGGGAATAAACCTTATTGCTTCCCTGCATGAAATGGTGCCTTCCTGCCAAAATAGGTGGGGACAACACTCATTGGACAAAATCCAGGCTTTTATGTGGTTTCATTTAGAGGAAAAAGTCACAAGCATGTGACTCATATGCGATATGTTTAACTTTCTATACATGTATGCAAGCATATCTAAAGGTCAACAATACTTCCCTATTAGCAAGATTAAATGTCACAAGCTGCTTAATTTCCTGTTTATGATATCTACCTTGGCAGCATGTTCCAGTAACTAGTTACACAAGGTGCACAAACAAACCATTCTTCTTCATGGCATCTGTGAATAAACACATAGGGTTGCTTTGCACCTGCACGAAGATCACCAGTGTTCCAAAGCTATTGTGGAGATAGGACCTCGTCCTCCCACTACACAGGCTCCTTCGTTCCTGCTTTCCGAGCCTCAGCTCCTTTTTTACTGCCACTGTGTTAGGTTGCCTGTTCCTGAGCTCTTGTGGAAAGAAAAGGAAAGTTTTACTTTTCTATTTTTTTCTTACTTCTTTTTTATTTTACTTACCTTATTGCAATACAACCTCTTGCGTGGCCTGTCCTAATAAGATACCATTTTTGGATGGCCACAATCACTGCCTTTATTGTCTGGGAAAGTCCCACCAGCCAGAGCACTGTGTGGAGTTGAAGAAACTCTCCAAACCAGCTCTAACACAGCATTCAGGACGCCTATGAGCTTTTCTTTGGAAGAAATCCCTTTCTCTCATGGAGTCCCAGGGAACGTCTGGGCCATCGGTTCAATCATCTTCCTTGGTCTCTAAGCCAGCTAAGACCAAGGCATCACAAAAATAAAAGCCTAAGACCCATCCTCCGATTCCTAACAAAAGGAAGAAAAAACCTTTTTCAATGGTGTCAAGACCACCACACATGGCTTTGAGCCCGTTGATCTCATCGGTCTGCCTTACAATGAGATCAACAGTCCATCGAAGTCAGGATGATGACACCATCCCGCCACAGCAGTTACAGGCGCTGTCTTCAACTTGCAGCCATTCAGATAGCTGGGGAGACCACTCTACTACCTGCACAACGGTATTGCAAGCACCTACTGTAAGCCCTGGTCTTTCACCAGGTGTTACCTCAGACAACGTTGCCAGAGATAATGCGGAGCAGCACTCCCACTGCTCTCTAGTGGCAGCTCCTCCACATCGAGAGCTTCACTTCTCTGATTTCATGGCTACTCTTCCATCCCAAGAGCCTTGCTTTTCCGAGACCAATACTATTTATGACATCGATATCAAAAGGCAATCCTCTGGTCCTGTCATTGACACCGAGCAATAACCTTCTGCTATCATTATTGACACCAAACGCCAGTCATCTCATCACCTTCATCTGGCGCATCAAAATGGGTGCAGCTCCAGGAGGACCCTGAAGTTGAAGACCCTTCTCCACCTCCTTGACGTCGACATCAATACCAAATAGAATATACTGTGTCACCCTCGACATCAAGGCATCATTCACCAACATCGAGAGATCATGCTTTGACAATCACTTGTCTCCCTTCGATGTCGAGACACTACTCTCCCACGTTGAGATCACGCCATAGGTATCAAACATGCTATGATGTCGAGACGTCAGTATTTCCATCACCACCTAGACGACGTCATCAGTCTTGCGAGGTTGATTGCCCGTGTCATCGCCGTAGAGGACCCTCGCTATCAAAGTGCATTCAGGTCTACTACCTTTCAGCCTGCATCGAAAAGACCTAGACACGAGACTTCTGCACTGGAAACAGAAATTCCACTTCATACCTCGACCTCACGTTGTCAAGCTACCTCTCTGAGAATTCCTCTCTGAGAACTCTTCAAAGACACCAGCAACAACCTTCTTGAGCAGCATCACTTACCCACACCAACTCTCTGGCGTTGATGGACCACTCAACACTGAGGCCTTGATGTTGGAAGATGATGGAAGATGACCTTCATTCAGCTTCGTTTTCCTCTCCGGCCAATTGGTCTACCCTAGAGTCTGATGTTGGGATTTTCAGCCTATGCTGAAACAGTTTCTCAAAGGCTTAAAGAACTTGCCTTCCCACAACCACACTTTACCTCCCCACTGGTCCCTTACTCTGGTTTTGGGGAGGTTCACAACACCTCTATTTGAGCCTGTGGCCTCCATACCACTCTACATGCTTTCCCTCAAAATGGCATTTCTCATGCCAGGAGGTCCTCCAAACTTGCTGCCCTTTGCATTGATCAGCCTTTCCTCCAGTTCCACCTCAACAAGGTTACCTTGTTTCCGGATATTTCATTCTTACCTAAGGTGGCTTCGCATTTTCATTTATCACAACCAGTCATTCTACCAACCTTCTTTCCTACTCTGTCACCTGACCTCGAGCGCTCCCTGCATACTCTAGATCACTGGTTCTCAACCTGTGGGTCCCCAGATGTTCCTGGACTGCAACTCCCAGAAACCCCTTCCAGCACAGCGAGTGGTGGAGGCTTCTGGGAGTTGCAGTCCAGGAACATCTGGGGACCCACAGGTTGAGAACCACTGCTCTAGATGTTCAATGAGCACTCCTCTTTTATCTCTCTCAAATGGCCACATTCTGTTAGAGCAAGTGGCTATTCATCAGGACGACCGACCCTTTCAAGGGATCTGCCATCTCCTCTCAAACTATCCCCAAATGGATCTGCAACACAATCAAAATGACATATGAATCTGCTGGCACTCCTCTACTTGCCACTCCTGGGGGACACTCCACCAGAGCATTGGCATCCTCTACAGCTTTCTTCAGAGGAATTAGCCTCCCTGATATCTGCAAGGCGGCTACATGGGCTAATCCATCAACCTTTATAACATTATAAGTTCGATGTCCGGGCATGGACAGACACAGCCTTTGGCAGAGTCCTATTATCTTCTTCGTTGCCATGACAACCCACCGCTAGTAAGTCTGCTTGCTAGTCACCCTATGTGTGTATTGACAGATGCCATTAAGAAGAAAGTTTAATTACTTACCTGTAACTCTAGTTTTTTGAGTGCGCATCTGTGAATTCACACTACCCACCCGCCCCGACCCTCTCTCTGTCACGTCTGTTCTTCCTTTCCTCTACAGTGGTGGACTGCAGGGGAACTGAAGCTTGAAGAGCAGAAATGGAGGAGCATGTGCAGTGGGAGGAGGAGGTCCTATTTCCCCAATAGCCTTGGAACACCAGTGATCTTTGCGCAAGCGCAAAGCAACCCTATGTGTGAATTCACAGATGTTCACTTGAAGAACTAGAGTCTAATTGCAAACTATCACGTCGTATTTGCGAATAAGCGTATCCTGTGCAGTTAGTTTCTACATACAAAGCTTGTTCTACATGCTTTCATTTCTGTGCTTTTGTAAAACATGGGGGAGTGCTTTGCAGTTAACATAGAAAAAGTGATTTCAAGCAGGCAGCTATAAAGCATATTTTTCATATATGTCAAATAATTAAAGAATTAAAGATAAACCTTATTTATATGCTCATAAGACATGGACTTCTAGCCAACTTCTTTTGTGCATTTTGGCATTTGATGGGTACAGTATGTGGTCTATGGGACCCCAGAATGAATCATCTGAGTTTCCATTATCTTTTTATGGGGAAATTTCCTTTGATATAAGAATGTTTTGGTTTACAAGCATATTTTTGGAATGAATTATGCTTGTAAACTAAGGTATTACTTTATGTCTTGATATTTTTGGACACATAGTTGAACTGCCCTGTGATTTTTTTTTTGAAGAACACATACTATACTATGCTATACTATTTTATTATTTTTCTCAATAAACATGACTTCCAAAGAAAAATACACCTTATAATTGGATTCTAACCACAAGCAACGTGAAATACGCAGCAAGTAGAATAATTGTGTGTTATTAAACATTTATGCAGGGGGGGACACAAAGAATATGGAAGCAAGATAGGAGCATCCTCCTCCCAGTGCTAATTTTAACAGCTACAGTCATCCAACATCCATTTCAAAAAATTGACAATAACTGCTAATTTGCTTCCTGAGATCTACAAATCCATGATTTTGCAAACATGTCACATTATGTAAATTTGTAGGATGACTAATTTTTAGGCTTCCTCCTTGGGACTACTGTCCACCCCAGCAATGCTGAGAAAAAAAAGTGTAGTAGTAGTAGTAGTAGTAGTAGTAGTAGTAGTAGTAGTAGTAGTAGTAGTAGTAGTATGTGCAACCACATTGATTCCAACTAACAGTGACCATTTCTAGAGTTTTCTGGGTAAACCAGTGAAGAAATAATTAAGTGGATTCTGTTTTGTTTTGTTTCTACGGAAGTTAGAGGACAGCGTCAGATTGCTCAAATCAGGCTGGAAGACAAGTCTGTTCCCTGACTGCTAAGATGCCAGATGTCAAGTGGAGGTGTTTGTTTCGTTTCGTTTTTGTACAGCTGGTTAGTGAGCACTAAGGGTTTCACACCCCTGGTTCTTTTTTTCTAAATATGTTTGCTTTGGGTTATTGCAGGTGGAGCGTGAGAAGGCAATTCTTCTGGCTAATCTTCAGGAATCACAGACTCAGCTGGAGCACACAAAGGGAGCACTCACAGAGCAACATGAACGGGTTCACAGGCTCACCGAGCATGTCAATGCCATGAGGGGCCTGCAGAGCAACAAAGAGCTGAAAGAGGTCAGCTTTGAGAAAGGCCGGGATTCTGGTGAAGAGACTCATGATTATGAAGTAGATATCAATGGCTTAGAGATTCTAGAGTGCAAGTACAAGGTAGCTGTTACAGAAGTGATTGACCTCAAAGCTGAAATAAAGGCCTTAAAAGAGAAATACAACAAATACGTTGAAAACTACACTGAAGAAAAGGCCAAGTATGAGAGCCGGATCCAGCTATACGATGAACAAGTGACTAACCTGGAGAAGTCGACGAAGGAAAGCCAAGAGAAAATGATGCAGATGGAACTGGAGCTGCAAAGGATTACAGGTGTTGCAAATGAGAACCATAATACCCTCAACACAGCCCAGGACGAGCTGGTGACTTTCAGTGAGGAGCTTGCACAGCTCTATCATCATGTGTGTCTGTGTAACAATGAAACTCCTAATAGGGTTATGCTGGATTATTACAGGCAAAGTAGAGTTACTAGAAGTGGGAGCTTAAAGGGACCCGATGATCCAAGAGGGCTTCTCTCACCACGGCTTGCCAGGAGGGGGGTGGCATCCCCTGTGGAGGCCAGGACACCAACGGAACAGGTTTCGAAAGAGTGCTCAGAAGCTAATAAAGAGCAAAGTCCAACAAAGACACCCACCATTTCTCCTGTCATCACAGCCCCACCTTCCTCCCCAGTTTCTGACACCAGTGACATTCGCAAAGAACCAATGAACATTTACAACCTGAATGCCATAATAAGAGACCAAATCAAGCACTTGCAGAAGGCTGTAGACCGATCGCTGCAGTTGTCCCGGCAGCGTGCAGCAGCCCGTGAACTAGTACCTATGATTGATAAAGACAAGGAGGCCTTAATGGAAGAAATTCTGAAATTAAAATCCTTATTGAGTACAAAAAGAGAGCAGATAGCAACTCTCAGGGCAGTGTTGAAAGCCAATAAGCAGGTAAGCAATTATTAATAGCCCAGGGCAAACAGATCGAATAAACATCCATGTTCCTATAAGCAGTTTTAATGATATTAATGGTAAGCTACATATTTTACCCATAAATATGCAGGACTTATTTTCTTTCTCCTTGAGTCACACATGTAATTTATTTTATATTGTGGCATCTCTATGCAAATTTGCTTTGAAGGAACAGCTAGAATTAGTTGGTTATATTCAATTTGGTTTTATTGTTGTATGAGTGATATTTTGGAATTATATTGATCAAATTTCCCTGGCCTAACTGTGTCTGTGATAAAGAGCAGAGGAATCCTTCTGGATTATGTACCTCTGATATTATAGACCAGTGTTGGCGAACCTATGGCATGGGTGCCAAAGGTGGCACTTGGAGCCCTTTCTATGGGCACCCAACATCGCCCCTTCACAGCCACCTGTATTCAGGTTAAATTGCTAAATTGGCACTTTGTGAAAAAATAGTGGGTTTTGAATCTCATTTTGGGCACTCAGTCTCTGAAAGGTTCACTATCACTGTTATAGACCCTTCAGTCTTTTCTCTGCTAAAGACTAACCACAAACGGTTTCCTGTTAACTGTCCAGCAATTTCTCCAAAGGTATATTTCTGGGTACCTGACCACATCTGGTCACTGAAACATTTTCTTAGAATTGTTTATCAGAATTCCTTGCCCAAGAAGGGAGGAGTCCCGGGCGGGAGAACCACCCACTTCCTCAGCGAATCATATGTACACAATGCTATGTATTTACCCATCAACTAATAAGGAATTTTATCTGTTTGCTTCCTTGTGGTCAGAATGTATAAAAGCTTTCCTCATGCCAAAGGCTGGGTCCCTCTTGCAGGAACCCGAATGAATTCATTTGTATCTCTAAATAAAAGAGCTCTTTGGTATCTCTACTGCATCTGGAGAGAGTCACTCCTGTTCTGCAAGGGTTTTCAGCCTCCACATTCATTCCTCTGTGTGGCTGGTAGCTGGGAACCAATTCAGTTTTATTTTAGGATTTTGAAACAAGTTGGAACGTTTTGTATAATTACTGTATATATGTCGCATATATTAAAAGTTGCACAAACCCCCAGGAATTCAGTTTTATAGGATCAGATCAAGCCTATCAGGCTTTCTTTTTTCCTCTTCTTTTCCTCTTGTGTAATCCTAATTCCCAGTCCTTTTCTCATTTCGTACTTTAGGGTCAAAACTGGGCAATTTGCAGTTTGCCTGCAAACTAACACTGAATCTCACTTCAAATCTTAGTTTACTGTTCTGTCTCGTAGACAAACAGTAGTTTGTCTGAGCCATCCAAGTTTGAATACAATGCCAAGTCATCCCACAATCTCATCTCTGAGACATTAATTATCTCTATCCATGATATCATGATTTGTTTAGTGATCTTGATGTCTATAAATGCCTGCCTTTCTTTTTGTGATCTCTATTTTCAGCGTTATCTCTAAATAAATTAAAATTTCATAGGGAAGCAATATAATTAAAAACAACTAAAGAATTAAGGTTAAAAACAAAGCATTGAATCAAAATTGGGTTGGAGAGAACTGGAACTTGTAAGGGTAGAAGGACATATGTCCGAAAGCCTGATTGGTACTATCGCTATCCATTAATTAATAGCATCAAGTCATTCTATAGTCATCTGAATGATTATCTAAAATGGTATTAAAGACTCTTTGCGAGTCAAAGAATTCATAGTGAGCATTCATAAAGAATGGAAACGTTTCACTTAACCTTCCTTGCTCTTAATCCCTATTCTTTGCAGGACTAATAACCTTCCATTTTGCCTATTTCAGATCCACAATAGGATTGGTTCACCATCTAAGTACTATACGGTTGCTAGTCCACAGTTACAGGAGATTCATTAATTTAATGTAATTTTTACAAATACTGAGTTATTGTTCAGCAGCTGATTTGATAGACCTGCTCTTAAACAGTTAATAGTTAACAGTTGCATATAGGTACTGTATTTACATTCTATGATTAATGGTTTTTCATTCAGTTTCTTCAGTCTGGTTGAATCAATTATGCAATGCATGTTCAAATTAAGGTTTCCATTCCTGTGGTTCATTGAAAAATATTACTGGCTTTCGGACACACACAACAGATCAAGTTCTCAGATCTAGCTATTAATGTAGGAAATAGGAATGCATGAATGCTATCTAGTGGTCAGTGAGTAGAACTTCTACTGAAAACACTAGCGTTGCCCAGAGAAATAGGACAGCTATTTTTAGTGTGCTATGAAAAAGTGGTTCTCAGGTTTAAATATTTAAAAAATGCATTCCTTTTATCTATTTTTGTGCTTAGTTTCCTTATTCAAAGTTGCATATTTGAGCATAACTATTCCAATAATATGCTTTTAATTATGTACTGTACCTTGATCTGATACTACTGTATAGCTAATGACTATGACAATATTGTAGCTTTGCTATATGTTCATAGTTGCATTAGAGATACTGATACTGACATTCATATAAATGGGTAACTTACAAAGACTTTTGGATACTTCATTAATCAGAGGCTCTATATTTAAAACATTCAAATTTTGGCAGTACCCTGTACAGGTATTTAATTCTTTGACTGGCACACATCTTCTGAATATGTAATATTAATAGCCAAAGCTATGATAAACTAACAAGCCATTGTTGTATTCAGAACTGACTTGCCTGTTCAGATGAGTGAAAGCTGTGATAAAAATTGTCAAAACATCTCTTTCTGTTATGAGTTTCCCCCCATACACTGGCTATCTATTGTAAGACTAAGTTGCAGGTTGTAGCACTGTACTAAAGTAGGTGTTAGTGTATCCCCTTTTAAGCCCCATTTACATGCTGGTAAGATCCAAGAAATCTGGGAATGCTGAAAGACAAAACAGCTAAACATCTGATTGGAATAAAATAAAGAGAAGGTGAAAACACTGTAGTGAAAAGATATACAGGAGAGATACAATAATTTCTTTAAAGATGAATTATATGATGAAGTACATGTAATGTTTAGAAACTAAAATAAAAGCAGCTTTTAAAGCACCTGGAAGAAATAAATAATCAGGAGTAGTTGGTATTCTAATTGAACTATTTTAGGCTACAGAGACTGAATCTCCCCAAATCCTTACAAATACATGCCAACAGATATGGAAAACAAAACACTGGCCAGTAGACTGGAAACATTCAATATATATTCAGCTCTTCAAGAAAGCAGATATCATGGAGTGCAATAACTATACGGCCATTATATTACAGTAATTTTCCATGGAAACAAAGTAATGCTCAGCATGTCACTTCAAGTAATTTTATTGATACGGAGCAAGAACTGTCTGAAAAGCCAGCTGAATTCTGAACAGAAAGCGGCACTACGGCATCACAAATATGCATTGCTTACTTGAGCATACCAGAGAATTTTGGATGAAGTTCAGCTTGCTGTTTCTGCACTTCTTCCTATTCTCTTCTATTTCTTTGCACTGTTACTGTAATAGTTCCCTTTGTCTGAACATGATAGATGCTGGAAAGTTGCATCTGGCACTATTTCCATTACCTTTCACTTTATTTTTTTGCTTTTCTTTAATGATTTTAATTTTTTTTTCTTTAGTCATCTACCTGGGCTTCCCCAGCCCTCTTTTGGGTCCTTTCAGGCAGAAAGGTGAGATAGCAGTAAGCCAGTGTTTTTCAACCACTGTTCCGTGGCACACTAGTGTGCCGCGAGATGTTGCCTGGTGTGCCGTTGGAAAAATTGAAAAAATTGAAAGATTTTTAAAAAAATGTTGAATTTTCACCCACTAGGCGGGCACCGGACTGTGTCCTGGATATGAAGGAGTGGGGTTTTTGACCCCACCCTCGGCCAGCAGGGGCACCGATTGGCGCTCCTCAGGGGGACACCCTCCACTTTTCTGATGTCTGGGCTCTGATTGGTCAAGACTCCAGCCTGGACCTATCACAGTAGGACATCATCTTCCGACTTCCTTCCCGCCCGAGCACAGTGTGCGCAGCAGCGGGCGGAGAGAAGAAGACATTGCGACTCGAGTCACCAAAAGGGGCAGAGTTAATTTTTTTTAACATTTTCTAATGGTGGTGTGCCTCGTGATTTTTTTCATGAAACAAGTGTGCCTTTTGCCCAAAAAAGGTTGAAAAACACTGCAGTAAGCAAGTATAGATAGAATGTCCATATCTACAGTGCTGTTTGGTTGAAACATACATTTCCAATAAACTGTTGATTTCAGAGAATTCTGTAAGTCATTCTCATGCATCATTTCTGATTCCTAGGCCAAATTATTCAGTAACATTGGGTTCCATCCCCCCCCGCTTTGCCTTCTAATCACCTTTGATTATTATTCTGTCTTGGTTTGTGATCCATTTGCTTCTGAACACTTGGATAAAAGCATTTGGTTTCTTCTTCTTCAGCATCTGTAGTTGGAGGACAGACGTCAATGATGGTTATTGTTCATAATTTTTCCAAAAAGTTTGAGTGATATTATTTAGCTAGATTTTATATTATTGTTCCTAACTGCTTCTGCTGCATATTTTTTCATCTTTAGTGCTCCACTGTTTCTTCTTATTTTCACATTTTCAAGGGGCGGAAATCCTTTGTAATGGACTAAAAATGTGGTGTTCCTGACCTTACACAAAGTATTTAAATCATCGGTTTCTTGCTTTACAGTTTCCCATTCACAATGAATCATGTTTCTCACATTCCATGTTCCAGTTATATGTATAATGCAGCATTGATTATTGCTTTCAGCTGTTTGCATACATGGGACACTAGACATCTTCTCAACCTTTAATCTCATTGTTTTGTTAGCAGTAGCGCTATTTCTGTCTGTCCTCTTCTCTTCCCATGAGCCGATTGCCTTCCAGTCTGTAATCTCTTCTTTCCATGTTTTTGTGCCATTTTGGATTATCTCATCATGGAGTTTTCAAGCTAACAAATATTCACAAGTGGTTTACCATTGCCACATTCTGTGTAGTGCCAACAAAAGTTAGCCTGGTCATCACTGCAATTATCTGTGAAAGATTCTTTAGCAGCAGCATCTTCCTCTACTCTTGCTACTGTGTAGCTATGGTCCAGCGATTTCTCCATTCCATCACAATTAGAACTATCCTTTCTCTTCTGCTGATGTGACTGTTAATCTTGAAGTAGCTGGACACATGTTAGTTTAATGTTTCATCTTTGACCATTTGCTCATCCTGCTATACGACCAGAGTAGTAATGGAGTATAGCCTCCAAACAGCATTTCTGTTGGCTTCTCTAACACATTCAGACCTGCTCATCACCTTAAGACGTGCATCCAAGAGAGGAACGTACAGTGCATAAGTTTTTTACAGTCACTGTGTACCTGTATAAATGGTAGAGCTGTGCTTAGATCATAGTACTTCAGAGTTTTTATAGTGGAACCTTGCATTTCAAATGCTCTTCCTTAGAGAAAAAAAACTTCCCTGAATACGGTAGAAACATACCATGTGCATCTGGCAGCTGGACTTATTTTATTGTGAGATTGAAATGTTTCACTTACTCATCCAAGTAGCTTCATCAGTCACTTGGATGAGTAGTGAAAGGTTTCGATCTCACAAGAAAAGAAGTCCAGTTGTCGTGACTCAGCTCCCTGATAACCTCACCTGGATGACTGATTATCTTCACAGACATGCCATGTGCATCCATACTTCTTTTTGTACTATACTGTATTTTGTGTATTTAAGATTATTTCTATGTGCCTTAGAATTTTTATGTATTATAAGAGTTTCCTTTTCTATATTTCAAGAGTAAGCAATTACTTTATTAGACCACTAAAACATAAATTGATATTTATGGTTTATTGCTTACACTTGCTTTTCTGTATTGGCTAGTGAGAAAAGAATATGGAGAGAGATAAGACAGATGACAGCTGGAATAAATAGATGGCAGCTGGTACTAAGTAAAATGGAACTGTTTAATGGAAAGGTAGAAAACCTTGAACACTTATTGAAAAATAGTTGCTAGTATTATTTAAAAGTTCTCTGCAAAAATTTAACCAGTTACTGTTATATCTACTGTTTTTCAAGATAAACTATTTTCCTGTTTCCTACAACTAACTAAAATAACTTTTTAAATACAGAAGGCATTAATAACAATAGCAGAACTCTATGCCCAATTGTTAGGTCTAGTATAATGAAAAATATGAGGCAGCTCTTTGATCAACTGCCAGTGGTCAAAAGTAGCAAATGTTGTTCATTCATATTTTATTCACATCTGATAATGTCCCTTCAAAAAGAAGCATGACCTCTTTGTTGGCATATGCTTGAAAATGTCTAAATTTGAAACAAAAACATCTGAGTGTACAACCTGCAGGCCCATGTTGCAAAATACCACCCATTGTAACATTTAAAATTCAATTCTTAAAACAGAGAGCCAAGATAGAGCGTATAGCACAGTGGAATCCAGTGCTTAGACCACATCATAGTCCTTAGAGTCGACCCTGGTCTAGTTATAAGCAACAGTTTCCTGTAACTAGTTACTTTGTAAGTAACAAGTAGTATCACAAGAAATTTCAAAGTTTTAATAAATTGTAATAAATCGTTAACAATATTACTTGGAAGCATAATGAGCAGTTTTCCCAGTTACTTTAAAGTTATCTTTAAGGGCATCATTATAAGCATTTTGACTGGAGTCTTTTAGGATGCCTTGCAGTACAGAGGTTAAACTGCCATACTAGAGTCAAAATTCCATTCATAAATCAAGTTGGATCCTAACTGGCTCAAACTTCCATACTTCAGGATCACTAAATTGATTGCACAGCTTACAGCAAGGGGAGTTATAGCCTGCATAATTAAACTAAACCATCTAGAGAGTGCTTCATGTACTATGAGGTGATATACAAGCAGCACACTTTGCTTTGCATTGGATTTCATATCATGCTCTTATTAGTCCTAAATACCAAGGGAAATATTCTTTGCTTTTGCCTTTTGTGTTTTTGGACATTTCTGCAATATCGAATGTCAAAACTGGCCATTGTAGGTAACTGAATAATGTTTCTCTATATTTTTCTTGTGACTGGCAATGGCAACCAATTATTGTATTATTCTAAGCAGTAATATATTTGAGAAAGTACTGGTAGTTTTTAGAACATTTTATGCAGTTAAAACAAGTGTGCCAATTGCTCTTCCTGTTAGCTTGACCTGCCACTGGGAGCAACACAACCAGGGTGAACAGGTTTGGAGCCAACTTCCACCCACCCTTCAATTACTGCAGGCTGCATAGGATCCTGCTGGTAGAACCAGAAGTGAACTGCAACCTCTCTTAGTAGCTTTCTGTTTTGTTTCTTTAACAGTCTGTGGTGTCCCCTGGAGGTTTATGAGGAAGCAATTCCCCTGGTAAAATAAAAGGGAGTGATATGGAGTACGCTAGGGCCATGGGTGCTGCATATGGCAGACAGCCCATCTGCTGCCTATATCTGTTTTCGGGGGTGGGGGTGGGAGACTGGAATATCGGCTTGGTCTTTGTCCCACAATCTGTTTGCTTTTCCTCAACACTTATTCAGGCCACCTGTTCCTCATCCTTCCTAATTATGGGGTTCAAGATACATTGTCAGTCAGGCAAGGTAGAACTCTAATAGGTAAGAGAAAGTGGCTTTGAGGGAAGATTGCAAATGGTTGAGGAAAATCAGAGGGAAAGTTATTCTGTATTCTGCTGGTATGAACCTCTAACTGTCCCTAGATGGCCATGTTTGCATATAAATTATAAGAAGTTACAAAGTAAGATTTTTAGGCTTTGTTGAAGTACTTCTACATCCCCCCTCCCAATTCAGGCAGTGAACCAATCATCCCTTTTGTGTGTGTGTGTGTGTGTGTGTGTGTGTGTGTGTGTGTGTGTGTGTGTGTGTGTGTGTGTGTGTGTGTGTTTACCACAGCGGCTAAAACGACTGGACAATGTGATAGAGATTTAAAAATACTAGTTGTTTTATTCTGAAAACATGAAGTTGGAGGGCATATAGTAGGTATTTTTTCCAGACGGTTGAAGTTCTTCATTCCACTGTTACATCTCTTAAATAAGTTTTGTAAATGCATGTGTTTTTCTAAGAGAGAAATGCTAACTCCTTGGTTGAATACAACCAAAAGTATGGGGGAAGGAAGAATGCCCTCTTGGAGATGAAAGTCTTCCTCAGGCTATCCTTGCATTTCTCTTGTCAAAGTAACAGCAAAGAGTCCTTTCACTAGTTTTATTTGGCATGAACGTTCATAGGCTGCCGCACCTGAAGTGGCAGGCTGCAGCCCGTAAAAGCTCATGCCAACCAAAATGTGTTGTTTTTACTGCAACAGACTAACATAGCTATCTCTTCCCCAAATGTTTCAAGTACTTTGCATTCAAGGTGTATTTTGTAATCCTGATGAAAATGAGCGTGCATCCTCAACGTGCATTGTAAATGTAAGTAGGCCCATACTGCTTCAATCATTATTATTACTGAGCAAAATCCTGGCATTTTAGGTTGTCACTTTAGTTTCTCTTGATTGCAAGTCCATGTAATCCCCATGTCTTTATTTCAGACAGCTGAAGTGGCCCTAGCTAATCTGAAGAATAAATATGAGAATGAGAAAGCCATGGTGACAGAAACCATGACAAAATTACGCAATGAGTTAAAGGCTTTGAAAGAAGATGCAGCAACCTTCTCATCCTTGAGAGCCATGTTTGCAACCAGGTATTGAAAACAACCATTGCCACCAACATAATTCAGGATCTTGCCTCCCTTAAATGTGGCATGTTTGCATTGTTCTCATGTATTCATATGTGATGCATTCTGAACATTTAGGAAGATAAAAAAAGCTGCCTCATAAGCTCAGTACAGTGTATTCTTCATGGTTTTCTGTGATTGTACACATTGGGTTAATGTGTGCTCACACAGTAACTCCTCAGAACCTTCTGGAAAGCAGAGATCATTAGAAGGACCTCCTGCTCCATATATGCCCCACCCTGATTACTCCTACCTCAGTTCCTTTTTTTCTGCTGCCTGTGCTCCTCGTGCTCTTCTGCAGCCTAAGTTCTCTCTCATCTCCAACCGTGGTGTCGAAAGTACACATCCTCAGCCCGAGACACATTCTGTTTGACACCGACAACCATCGAACCCATCTGCCCCTGAGGCACACTTGCCTAAATGAAATAGGCAACACTCAGAGAAAGAGACGGAAATCTACCTATGTCGAGCCTGATGACTCATCTTCTGACAATGTTCGACCTTGAGCTGCCAAACGTAAATCTCTATAGGTTGAATCCAAAGACTCTTATTCCGATAACACTTGGCCTCGATACACCAAGCGTAAATCTCACCATATTGAACCCAATTACTCTTATTTCTACGACAATCAACCTCGGTACATAAGATGTCGGACGTATCAGGAGGAGTCCAACATAGTTCCCTTGGGAAGATGGGCGGGGTATAAACTTAATAATAATAATAAATAAATAGTCTACTTAGAACCGGAACTGGTCAAGCTGCTGAGGTGCAAATCGCACCATCAAAATTGAAATTATGACACCTCATCTTTGACACCTACCTCCCCTTGAGCTCGACACACAGTAGACGACTCAGATTTGGATTCATTAACACCGCCTCGACGCTGACGTTGGCACCACTGATATATTTTACCTTCTCCTCCTCCGCCTTGTCACTAGACTGTCAAACTTAAGCCTTCCACGTCTAAGACAAATAATTCTCAAATACACATTGAGCTCGACAAATCAACGCCTCAACCTCATAAGTCTCAACCCCCAAAGAAATTGAGTGCTCCAGTACCCCAATCATCTGCTGAAGCCCATTGTTCCGAAGCAACATGGAACACAGCTTTGACCTTGGCTGCAATTCGATACACGTAAGATACCTCAGACTCTCCAACCCGAGAAGTCTCCGATGATACTGTCTCGGATTCCCTACAGTCCGAGCACTTTCGCAGTTCTTCGGTGCATCCATTTCCGATGTCAATTATGAGCATCCTCCTTCCCCTTCAGAGGATTATAAATCCTATTCCCGGATGATTACTAAGATTGCTAAAGTGCTGAATCTTTCTGGAGATGATGACAGAGTATTTGATGACATATTGCTGGACCAGGCCCCTCCGCTCAGGCTCTCTTTTACCAAGCCCCTCCCTCTTACCAAGCTTGGGCAGAACCCTTAATATCTTACCAAATGCCACACCGAGTGGAACATTTATAAAAAAACTCACGGTGACCAAACATCTTTTCTACAAAACATCCTTTACCTAATTCATTTATAGTGGATGCTACTCAGAACAGAGCCAGATGGAGATCCTCTGCTGCTCCTTCTAATAAGACGGGTAGGAAGCAAGACATACTAGGATGTCACCTTTACTCCCTGTCCTCATCGCCAGAGTGGCAAACTATTCTGCAACCATCGGAGCATACCATTGCCACGTATGGAACAAAATGCAACTGGTCCTAAACCTTTTACCAGAGGACTAGCATGCAAGGTCTCTAGCATCCTATCAAGATGTAAAGGCTGTAGCCAAACACCCAAGACTTTCTGCCCACCATATAGTTCAGGGCTGCCCAATGCGTCGACCGTGGGCGACTGGTAGCCCGCGAGGTGCTAAGAAATAGCCCGCCAGGTCACCGCCCACCTCCTGACCTGGGGGCGCTCCTTCTCATGGGGGGGAAGGCGAGCAGGCGCTCTTCCGCTGCCGCTGCCAGCACCATAGAGCTTGGGGGGGAGTGAGTGGGCGCTCCTCCTCCACCACCGCCAGCGCCAGAGCTTGGTGTGTTGTGGGGGGGATGAGTGGATGTGCCGCTGCCGTTGAGCTTGTGTGGGGCGAGCAGGCGTTCCTCCGACGCTACTGCCGGAAGCTTGGCGGGTGGGGGGAGGCGAGCAGCTGTGGAGCTTGGGGGGGGAGTGGGTGCTCCACCTCCTCCTCCGCTGATGGAGAGCTGGGTGGGTGGGGAGTAAGCAGACGCACCGCCGTGGAGCTTGGCGGGGCGAGTGGGCATTCCTCCTCCTCCGCCGGGACCATCAATGCTGGGGAGCTTGGGGGGGCGTGAGCGGGCGCGCCGCCACTGCGGAGCTTGGCGTGGGAGCAAGTGGACGTTCCTCCTCCTCTGCTGCTGGGGGGGTGGGTGGGGGCAAGCGGGCGCGCCACCACCGTGGAGCTTGGTGTGGGGGCGAGGGGTCATTCCGCCTCCTCCGCCGCCACCACCAGTGCTGGGGAGCTTGGAGGGTGGGTGGGTGGGGCGAACAGTTGCGCCGCCACCGTGGATTTTGGTGGGGGGGGCTAGTGGGTGCTCCTCCGCTGCCGGGAGCTTGGTGGGTGGGGGTGTGATTACGGGGGAGCGGGACTCCTCCTCCTCTGCTGCCTCCACCAGCACTGCGGAGCTTAGTGGGGTGGTGGAGCAAGCAGAGCAGTCCCGAGGATTGTGTGCGCGCGCTTGCGCATGCACGCTTGGGAAAGGAGCCCGCGTGTACGTTCCATGAGCAAAAGGAGCCCATGGGCTGTTCAAAGTTGGACAGCCCTGATATAGTTGATGCAGCTTCTAAACAAGTAGCTACCACGATAGTGTTACACCAGCATGCCTGGCTTCGTTCAGCTTCTGTGCCAGATGATGCTCGCCGCCGAATTGAGGATCTCCCCATTGATGGTAAAGGTCTTTTCGATCCTCAGACTGACAACATCCTCAGCGGTCTCAATAAAATGAGAAAAACTGCATGCTCTTACTCTAACCAGAGCTCATACAGACCATACCGACCACCATGGTGTAGATAATCATTTTGTTATCCCAGATACTTACCAGATCAACAACGCTTCCAAAACCAAGTTGTTGCTTCGGCCTGCAATCCCAATACCAGACAGCACCCACATCATTCCTTTTGTTGCCCTGAAAGGAAAAACAAACAGAACCTTTTACTTCCCAATATGTCTGTGAAGATTCTCAGTCATCCAGGTGAGTTTATCTGGAAGTTGAGTCATGGCTACTGAACCTTCTTTTTCTTGAGAGATAGAAACGTTTCACTGCTCATCCAAACAGCTTCATCAGTCTGAAAAAAGGTAGTGTAAGTCCTCCATCTTATAGTCAGCTTTGACCTCTTGTCACCCTGGTCTGAAATAGGCTCATAAGATGAACAATGGTCTGAATAGGCTTGCCACTACCCACTCTCTTCTTACCAAACCTGTCTAGCCCCTTACCTGTCTGTTTGGGCCCACAGACTCTTGGGTTTTCACAGTCATTTCTACAGGTTACGCTATAGAATTTGTTACTTTACCATCCATAGGAATCCTTCGCACTTCCACATCATCTCCTTCCTTGTGCGAAGAGGTGTTATTGCTCCTTGACAAAGATGCTGTGGAGAGTTCCAACATAAGATATAAGGTTCGGCTTCTTTTCCCGGTACTATTCTGTACCCAAAAGAGACGAAGGTCTTTGTCCTATCCTAGATCTGGGGTGTACCAACAGATTTATCATACAAAAACGCTTTCATATGACCTCCCTAGATGTCATTATTCCCTTTCTCAGCAAAGATGACAAATTTGTGGTAATAGATCTAAAGGACACTTATTTCCACATTTTCATCAGGCACTCCCATTGCAAATTCCTCCACTTCATCATAAACGATTCAGCCTTTCAGTTCAAATCCCTCCCCTTTGGCCTCTCTACCACCGCAAGAGTATTCACCAAAACCATGGCTCCAGTCATAGCCGACATCAGACTGAAAATTATCACTGTCTTCCCATACTTGGACGACTGGCTCCAGGCAGGCAGAGGTCAACACACAGTTCAGTCTTTTCCTCATGGCAAGACTGGGTCTCCAAATAAACGAATTGAAATCCAAACTGACTCCAACCAAAATGATTCAGTATGTGGGAGCCACCTTGGATTCTACCTCTGGGAGGGCGTTCTTACCTATGGAATAACAAAGGAAGATCTCATATCTGATCCATCATGTTCAGGCACATCTCAACTAACTGCGAGCAAGGCTCAAGAACTTCTAGGGCTAATGGCCTTCACTACTTCAACAATACACCATGTGAGACTATGCATGCATCCTTTTCAATCTTGGCTACTCTCCAACTTCAACACCCTAATGGATATTCCTCAGACTGTACTTTCGGAGCCGCACTCCCTTCTCTCACAACTCCAGTGGTGGCTTCACACCCCCCCCCCAACCTGCAAGAAGGAATTCCCTTTTAACTACCACATTTGGGCATACAAGTAACAACCAATGCAAGCCCAATAGGATGAGGAGCGCACTGCAATCAACTAGAGAGACACAGTCTTTGGTCTACAGAAGAGAGGTCTCTCCACATCAATCATTTAGAGATGGTGGCAGTAATAAAAGGTTTCAAGGCCTATCCCCAAAGTACAGGGCCTAGGAGTGCAACTCATCACAGACAACACCACAGTGATATACTACATAAACAAGCAGGGAGGGACACATTCTCCATCTCTTCTCACCCTGACAATCCAGCTCTGGAATTGGTGTTGCACTCACAAGGCAATGCCTATAGTAATCCATGTGTCGACAGAAGACAGCTGTATAGCAAACACTCTAAACCATCGCACACACAACAACCATGAATAGTGTCTCCATCCGTCTGTTTTTCGCATGCTGTCAAACATGTGGGGCCATCCAGAGATAGATGTCTTTGCGTCCCACACCAATGCCAGATGTGATCTCTTTTGCACCAGAGCCTGAACTGGCCCCTTCTCCATGGGAGATGCCTTCATGGTTCCCTGGATGTCACTTCTCCTCCACCTGTTTCCTCCCCTTCCGATGTTGCTAAAGACCATCATCAAAATAAAACAGAACAGAGCAAATGCCATTCTAATTGCCCCATGGTGGTCCCGACAATTCTCAAGAAGATGGCAGCAAAACATTACAGACTGCTTCTGAAACCGAACCTTCTAACACAACAGAATTTCCAAATTTTCCCCTGGTATCTTCAGTCTTTGCATATGATGAAATGGAGAATTTCCCCTCCATACCACAGATAATGCAGGCGCCCATGAAACCATCCATCAGATCACTATACCAATGTAAGTTCAATGTCTTCAAAGCATTTGCCGATGCCAATAATTTTCCAGCCATACTTGTGTCAGACTCCTTGTTGGCCTTCCTCCACCACCTGTCATCAATGCACAGGTTTATGTGGCGGCTATAGTATCATTCCAACTGCCAGATTCAGAGGCCGCTGCCCTATTTCGTCACCCTTCGTTGAAAACCCTCATTAAAGGCCTAAAGAACTTTATGCCCAGATGAAAGCCCTGGTGCTTCAATAGTCCCTTAAATTGGTTCTCAGTCAACTCATGGGGTCTCTGTTTGAACCTTTCTTCAGAGCCTCCGACAGGTTACTATCTCTGAAAACTATCTTCTGTGTGGCCATAACATCTGCATGCTATGCGTATGAAATAGTGGCTCTTTAGATAGACACACCTTTCCTACAATTTCATCCTAATAAGGTTATGCTTTTCCCAGATATTTCCTTTCTACCGAAGGTGGTATCAGACTTTCATCTGAATCAACCTATTGTATTAAATACGTTTTTCCCCAGTCCGACAACCAACCTGGAGCATTTCTTGCACACCCTAGATATCGAAAGGGTCCTCTCAAGGATATCATCTTTCCATAAGACCAAGCGACTATTTGTATGTACTTATGGTGACAAAAAAGGTACAGCAGTGTCTTCACAATCCATCTCCAAATCCATTGTAACTGTCACCTCTTTGTCTTACGATCTTGTCAAAACACCACTCGCAATATCTGTACATGCTCACTCCACTTAAGCTATGGCAGCTTCTACTGCCTTCTTAAAAGTCATTCCTATACCAGACATCTGCAAAGCTGCCACTTGGTTATCTTCCATGACCTTTTCTAGTTACTACAGATTGGACACATGCGCCCATTCTGATACCTCCTTTGGGTGTGCCGTGATGACTTCAGTTCTGCCGTGACTACCCTCCTCCGGTAAGTTAGCTTGCTACTCACCCAATGTGTGCAATCACAGAAGACCACAAAGAAGAAAAGGAGGTTACTTACCTGTAACCCTGGTTCTTTGCGTGTTCATTCTGTGATTCAACATATACACACCATCCTTCCTTGCTATCTATCTGTCATGTCAGTCCTGTCTTTATTTGACAGTGGTGGATAAACGGAACTGAGGTAGAAGTAGGCGAGGTGGGGCTTATATGGGGTGGGAGTGCCTTCTTACAATCTCTGCTTTCCAGAAGGTTCCGAGGAGTTACTGTGTGAGCACACATTAACCCAATGTGTGGAATCATAGAATGACCACTCGAAGAACCAGAGTTACAGGTTAGTGACCTCTTTTTATCTGCACTGGTAACAAGTACCTAAGCAACTTCTGGCCTCCAGATGCATTGGATTACAACTCTCATCATCCCTTACTACTGGATGGGCTAATTGCAGCAGCAGTTTTACAGTGTTTGGGTAGACCCTGATGTGCAGGGTCTCAATGAATTTCAGATAAGAGTCTATCTTATATTAGATGGTGGGGATTGAACCTGGACCTGGAATACAAAGTATGTAGTCTTTTATTGCCCATTCATTTGCCTTACTAGTGAGATATTTTTAAAAGTGGGTTCTGAGGCTGGTAGGACTATTTGAGAGCTCAGCTGTAGGAAACAAATAGCGTCTTGAAGTGCTATAAATATAAAGCCATGTAAACTATAGGTTGGATGGAGAGAACCTGTTTATCTACACCTTGTAAAAATACCCCCTCCACACACACAACCATTTTAAAAAGAAAGTCAGTTTGATGTTCTTTTTAGTACATGAGTAGAGGGTGTTTTCATTCCTGCCCAGTCCACCTATGGTGCAGTCAGGCATGCACTCTTTTTTAATTAAAAATTTAATACAGAAGAAAAAATATACAAAACAATATACAGAACAATAGAACCCGTATTTAACACATAATATCTTTCCCTTTATTCATTATTGTAATAATCATACTGATTCTCTTAGTATCCCCCTCAACAACTCATGATGATTTATGAAAAGGCATGTACTTTTTAACACAATTGGCATTCATCAGCATCAATTCATTTAGGTGGTATTATGCACTTTAATTTATCCACGTATAAATGACCAACAGAATTCAGGCGATTGAGTTTTATTTTCTTTAATATGATGGCTTTACTCATTTATTACGTGTGTTTTGTGGTTGGGATACAAAAATTATCTCATGTTGGTTTATTTTGTGGTATCTTGAATGAAGTAGGTACAGTAGGACCCCTGTATCTATGGGGGCCGCCCCACGGATACTGAAATCCATGGATAAGAACAGATGCTCTTATCCGAGGGTGACAGTCTCAACAGCAGTGGTAGGATGTTAGGGGTGACACCTTTTGCCCTGGGCACCTTACCACCCCCCACTGGGCAGCACAGCAAACTGGGTGGTGCGAAGGCACGCTGCTGCTCTGCCCAGTAAGCTTGAATGACTGGGGTTGTCCCTGGCTGTTCAAGCTTCCTGGGTGGCAACAGCCTCTGCTACTGTGGAAGTAGCAGCTTCTTCCAACTCCCATGATTGCATAAGTTGCTGCTGGAGGTTGCTCTCCCTGCCTGTAGCTAGTAATGCAGATTGTCCTTTATCTGGGATGCTGAGGAATAAAGAGAATTCCATGGTGACATTCTGTCTCCTCATTATGACGCTCGGCCCTTGCTTCCTGCAGGTGTGATGAGTATGTCACACAGCTGGATGAGATGCAGAGGCAGTTGGCAGCTGCAGAGGATGAGAAGAAGACACTAAACTCTTTGCTGCGGATGGCTATCCAGCAAAAACTCGCCCTCACCCAGCGTCTGGAAGACTTAGAGTTTGATCACGAGCAGTCCCGGCGGAGCAAAGGCAAACTTGGAAAGAGCAAGATCGGCAGCCCTAAAGTAAGTGAGGAGGCATCAGCCACCGTGCCAACCATAGACACTTTCCTCCTGCATAGTCAGGGCCCACAGCAACCAAACATACTGGTCAGCAGTGGCACTCAGAGGAAAAGGTATGCATGCAGTTGTCTTTATAGTACGGTGCAGTGGCCTGACTTGAAATAAGGTCACCCACTGAATTGCAAATAGATTATATATATTTGGTTGGGGATAATGAAAGGCTGGGAGTGGGGAGGAGAGAAATAATGACTTTTCAAACTGTTTAATCCTGACACTTAATTCTACCTGCCCATAATGTTTTCATGTCCTTCTGATAAGACCATAAATCATATTCTGTCAGCATTTCAGCACAATCCTTTGTCTTGAATGTACCTTATTTACATACAGTAAAATATGCCTCTTACAAGAGGGCTCAAGAGGCACATCCAAGGGCAGAGGGCAGAGATCATGTGAACTGGTGCTAAAAAAACTGGCCTTTGTCTCCAGTAGTGAAATGTGGGTAGGGGTATGTTTGCCTTGAGGTGCTTCTCAGTACTCATGGGAAAAGAACCAGTGTCAAAACGGAACAACTTTTAAATCAGAATCTCAAAGCACATTTTAGTGGTTTCAGGGTCTCATACATTTTTGTGTCTGTCTTGTCAAGAGGGATGATGGCATCAGGTAGAATCGGGTGGACAAAATGCCTTATCATTTTGAGGAGTGAATTTTTCCCCTGCTTGGAGATCTTCAGGATAAATATGCACCACCTGGTTTTCATGTGTTCAGTATAAATGTCAAGCATAAATACTGTTTGCAGCTGAAGAAAGTATGCATGGATCCTAAATACTGCATAATCGTTTAAAAAAAGTGAATTGAGGGATCAAGAGAAAGAAGCAAGGAACTTATTATAGGCTTGCACTGCCTGTGGGTCTTCCAGCTACACTCAACCATGTATTATGTCCTGCTAGATTCTTTATAACACTCAGGAAACATCCCAAACAGGAAGCAAGTATTTTAATAGTTTAAAGCAGGGAGTAGAGATAGACTTTAGATAGTGGGCTAGCATTCATGGTAGATTACTTGGGCTTAAAATGGTCATAGGTTATTTATTTTATTTATTTATTTATTGGACTTCTGAAGGAACTCCGGGCGGTTTACAGCATAAGAAATAGTAATAACAGCTATTAAGTAAGGCAAATTAAACAGTTTAAAAAACATTGTGTACTGCTGCTTTCTAAATTACATAAACAAGGCCTTCATGGGTGACAACTTTGTACTCCAGTGTGGTAGTAGCAACAGTGGGGCTGGGGGCGGGATGACAACACATTGGGTGGTTTTGGGGAAGAAAAGGAGTAATGTGATATTGTATTTCAAGGGGCCATTGCTCGATAATTAAATAAAAACTCTTTTGTTTCTGTATGTATTTTTTCTTGGATCTTCTGCAAGACTATTCTCACCTTCCCCTTGTGATCAGAGCCATCCCAGGACTTCAGGGACCCACCTACTGCCTTTATTAAGAACCCCCCCTGATCACACCTCCACAGAATCATTTCTTCTGAGGGGCCCCCCTTCCATGAATGAGTTCTTCCATGGGCACCGTCTCAGCAAGGAAAAAAGGTTAACCGTGGCCATCCCAGGTAAACATTTTTTCCTTGGGTGCATGTAGTGCAAAATGATTTTGCTGAGTATAGATAGAATCTACTCCCAACACTCCATATGCAGTCTCTAACTTGGGCACATTCTGAGGTCTTTTATAGATGAGCATACTCAGGTTGCTCCAGAACAATTTCATCATAGTCATTCTAGACCAGGCATGTCCAAACTTCGGCCCTCCTGATGTTTTGGACCACAACTCCCAGAATTCCAAGCCTGTATTTCCAATGGCAAAGGACTGAGGGAGTTGTGGTCCAAAACATCTGGAGGGCCGAAGTTTGGACGTGCCTGTTCTAGACTATGCAACTGGAGGATTTAACCCAAAGCCTTATTTATAAACAAAAGATTCAAAAACTTACTTTTCTCTCAGGATCAGTGATTGTTTATGGGATTTTCTCTCTGGCCCTGTTGAAGGATTCATAGATTCTCTATAAAATCATGGAGCTGTGAAAATTTATTTATTTATTTATTTATTTATTTATTTATTTATTTATTTATTTATTTATTTATTTATTGGATTTTTATACCGTCCATCTGGCAGAGAAGTCACTCTGGATGGTTTACAACAATAAACAAATTCAAACAATTCATACAACAACAACAACAACAACAACAACAACAACAACAACAACAACAACAACAACAACAATAATAATAATAATAATAATAATAATAATAATAATAATAATAATAATAATAATAATAATAATAATAATAATAATAATAAAATGCTTCGAGACCAGCCTGTCTTTAGTTCACTTTCCCCACCCGCCATTGTTAAAAGACATCAGTGCAAAGATCCTGGTAAGACAGAGTTCTGTTCTAACTTTGAAGCAGGAAACAATAGTTTAAGCTCTTGTGAACTATTCTGGAAATTCATCTAGGATGTAACTACATCTTCCTACTTTCCCAATCAACATTAAATAATAGCTATGTTGTTTTATAGTTTTAATATATTGTTGTATGACACCCAGAGACCACTTGGTAGTGGGGTGGCTAAATTTTTTGTAAACAAACAAACAAATCAGATTTTCTAAATAATACAAATAGTACAAGCCAGGATCGTAATCCAGAAGCCTGAATGCAACAGGAGTAGGCAGAGAAATAGTGTACCCCAAACTCATTCAGAGCTTCATAAAACATGAATTCTTGGATAATCATTAAACCGGATCCATGTTCCAGATCCAGTGTTAGCTCCAATAAGCTAACACTGAATTTTTATTTGCTTATACTATGATTGAATTTAGTCCAATGTCTCATTTCTCATGATGAAATTTATATTAAAAAACGGTGAGATTAAATAAGGGTTGTATGAAACTGTTATGGAAACTTCATTACATAACATATTTTGAGGTATTTAAACATTGATAAGTATGTTTTTCCAAATTCGACATGTTACTTTTCTTGCCATGTGAGGATTGTGATCCCCTCTCAACAAAGCTAGTAATAACAGAAGGGAAATTGCAAAGGAAAATGCAGGACAATAATATGTTGCAGTCCGGACGAAGCCTGCCAGTCCTGATGCAGTCAGAGATCTGATCTGAATCTCGGCACCACCAGCGCTTTATTTATTCAAAGCATACATTCCTACATGACTCCTACATGACTCTTATTCTGCACATGTACTAAGCTGAGCTAATCATCTCTTTACACTTGTCAATCTCTGATTCCTCTTGCGTTGTGCACTTGCGTGTTACTGTGCGGAACAGTCATCATTGTGCCTGTGCTAGCCTTATCGCTGCTTATCTGCTGACGCTGTATTCTATCATTAACCAGGTACAGGCAGGTGCAGAGCGTAGGTGTCGTGGCTGGTCTGAACCGGGTAAAACTAGCTAAAGCTACACATCATGAACTATGCTTGAACTATGCTTGACCTATGCTGACAGGCTGGCTAAATATATTTGCCAGAGCCTTTAAAGCACCCCCACAATAATAGTTAGTGATTAGAAGTGCAGACACTTCCATTTGTGTTTAAGTTTCCAAATAAACTTTTAAAAGATATTGTAAAATGTTAAGAAAAGTCAGAAGGGAGAACAACCTTGGTGACTTTATGTGGCACCAAGATTATTTCTATCAATGTAACTGTGCTTCATTTTGCATTGAACTGAGAAAGCTGAAATTTCTCTCTGGATTTACCATCAGTGTCCATTTATGTAGCATTGTGAGATCATTACAGTGGCAAACTATAGGGGAAGTACCACAGAAATGTAAATTCTGCATTATGGGGAGTATTAGAAAGAGGCACCAGAAAGCGTCATTTTCAGCCTTGCAGGTCTGTCTTAAGCAGAACTGTGATGGGCTTATTTTTATAAATTGGCTAAAATCTTGTTATATAGTTATGGCTGTGGAAGGCAAATGGTGTAACTTACAGTGGCTTATCCTTGGGAAGGGATGAATTTCTGCTTGAATTTTCAGGGGTGTGCCCTTGGCATACAACCAGAAATCCCAGCAAGGGACTTGTTAATTGCTGGCAATAAGCCTCTGTATAGTTCATGGTTTACCTTCGACAGATGTAACTCAGTAACAGGATTTGGATCATTAAATAACATTCTAGTGCCATTTCCTGGAAGGTATCTTAAACTGTATTTCCTGAATTCCCTTTGAAAAACTTGGTCACTTTATGAGCCTTGTTAATCATCCAGGAAACAAAGCCCTCCAAACTGAAGGTTTCCTAATTGGTTGGGTCGCAGCTGCCATCTTCCCTTGTTTCTAAACATCTGATCCCCTACCAGATAAAACAAACCATGGGTTGGTTTACTTTATTTATTTATTTATTTATTTATTTATTTATTTATTTATTTATTTATTTATTTATTTTGGAGGTCAACCTACTCCAATGTGAAACCAAAGTGTGAAACTGATTTAAATCATGGTTTGTTTGTTTGTTTGTTTTACAGAGTTTTGTTGTTCTGTATGAGCCTGGGAACCTCCCTTCCCCTGGCTGTGTTTTTGTATGCTGCCAAAGCCTTTTGCCAACCTATTGAGATATGGGCCAAGAGCACCTTAAAAAGGAGCTGATGTTTCTTTCCTAGTCTCTCTCTCATTCCCTTGTCCTCTTTATTCTCCCTGGAATAAACTCAACTTCTTGTCTGGAGTTCTGCCATGCCAGAACACTTACACTTTTGTTACTGCTTACATGAAAGGAAAGATTTTAATGGACCTAGGTGAACTTTTGTAGTAGCCAACAAGGACTGCCTACTAAAAGCAGTCCTTTAACTTAAGGATGGGTGTAACTTTGACTGTTACACCTGCACAGGGGAAAGCGATAAACCTTTAAAATGGACAAAGCATTGGTTACTGATAATTCATTGGTTAAATATTTCGCAGTTCCATTACTAAGTAAATCTGGAAAATACTTTACTGCTGAAATAAATAAAAAAGGTCACGAGTTGCAATGCTGCAGCCTGCTCCCTGCCTTGCTCCTGATACCATGGTGGGCCCAAGTGCAAGCACCCATTGCTTCTCTCCCAGTTGCCTCCTTTCACAGCTGGCTTTTCAGTATGCTGATGTTCTACAACTCATCAACAAACACTTTCATGCTGAATTGGTGTGCCTGACCACCAGCTGGGGATGGTCAGAGATCCCTTCCCAGGCTCTAAAGCCACCTTGCACACACAAATAAATATTTTTGCTTCTTCATCATCACTCACCTGGATACTTGGGAAGCATAGCAACTCCCAAACTGTTTTCTAGAAACTGTATTTAACTACTTCAACATATTGCTTTGCAATGCACAGGGGGCACCCCAGCAACTCTAACCATGTGCATAATTGGAAAATAGCTGCCATGGGGTTTGTGGCAGATTTGAGTATGGTTACAGCAGGGAAACAAAAGTCATTTTTTGCTTTAGCTGCACACCCAGAAAAGCAAACAGAAGTGACTAAAGTTTATGTGGCAAACTGTATGTCCAGGAGTCTGAGTACAAGGGAGAAATGGGATCCAACCTCCAAATATGAGGCTAAATACTGGCCACTTATGAACAAAATACCAATTTCATGAAAATAATACTGGCATTGTTCAGAAGAAGAAGAAACACATATGCAAAACACATATGCAAATATTGCACAGCTGCCCTGCACATAACCACCAAATACCATGGGAAATGCATAGCACATTTTACACATTTTTGAAAAAACTTCCCACAAAATTCTTCAGCCTCCACACACGCATCTTAGAGAAAAACAGTCCCAGTGCAAACACCTTGGCATGTAGCTTCCACCAAGGATGCCCTCATTCTTCACATATAAATAAAACAGCTCCCCTTCCCCAACAACTACATACTCAACCACACCAGCACCCTTCCCTTAAAGTTACAAATGCACTCTCTAGCAAAAGATTCTCCCTAGCTCCCTCAGATGAACAAGTGAAATATTTTCTTGTTGTTGCTGCAAGTGCATTGAGAATGGCACCTAGATAATTGCACAAAGAGTAAATAGACCAGCAGTTAGCCAGACACACCATGATTCCGTTATTCAGATGAATATGGCTTGTTCAACAATCCATGGTTAAAAAATAAACTTTGGCTTAGTCTAATGTGTGAGTGCAGCCATAGTACATTTTTGTACTATGAGAGGCAATCAAGAAGTCATTTGTAATGTTGCCTTGACAGAAATCTCTCCCGTATATCCTACTCATAATGGCCTCTTTTCTACCTCTCAAAAGTTGTGGCACCAGTGAAGCGTTACCAAACTCACGACATTCGTCATGAGGAGCACTTGAGAGGAATTTTCATGGATCTTGCAGCTAGGCCCAGTACATGTTACCGAATACAAGGTGGGGGCAATTTTGGTCATATACGTGATACCACCACCACTGATAATTACACTTTTTGAATGTGCTAAGTTTGAGCTAAAACTGATGTGCCTTTGGTGGAATTGGGTCAATATATTTTTATTTCTTCCAAATGGAAGAGGCTAATACCTCAGCATTTCTGTTTCCAAACAAAAGAAAACAAAATGACACCCTCCCTCATGTTTAGTTATGCCTTTTGCCTTATGGACTTCATTGTGATCTAGTGCAAGACATGGTTATTTTATTCAATTTTCATCTGTCACTCGAATGTCGTAAGCAATGTGAAGTAGAAAATCTCTATTTTCTTTTAAATTTAAAATTATTTTAAATGTAGGCTGTCTAAAAAGGAAAAGTCCTTCTAGATATCCTTTTATATACCTTTGGTATTGGCTAACATAGAAAGCCAAGAAATATTTACAAATTGATTTTAGCTATTCTTCCTTTCCCTAGGTAATAATAAAACAGGTAGAAAACAAATAAAAACATTTATTTCTTACTCCCACAAAAATCAAGAAGCTGCCAATAGGCTGTTCACAGCAATCCTCAACTTGTCCAGTGAAGAAAGAGCTGAGGTACTTGAAGTGCCTGTCAGAACTAATAGCAGTAACAGGCATCCAAAGAATTTGGGGCATGTGGAGTTGACTTCACAAGGTGGACCTTGCAATAGTCAATATGTGATTATCTTTCATGGCAGATACAGAAACTACAGAGGACTGCTGCTATTTCAGTTTAGGGATCTCTGTGAGGTGCTAGCTACATCTGTTAGGCCTACTTTAATTTATATATAATGCATGCTTAAGCTGGCCACATATTTTAAAGGGAGAAAAGAGCCATACTGGACCTTAGCCACATTGCATTCCTGATTCCATATTGGGCTCCCACTCTGGTTTTCTGCCATCATCAGCCCAACATCTATTTCCCCAGAGTCCTGTATGCAGGCTTAAGTACATTTTCAAAAACAGCATTTATCTTGCCTAGTTTAGCCTGGGCAACAAAATGCTTTCCATTTTGTTCTGTGAGTAGAGAATTGAAGGGTTAGGAGAAAACTTATGCAGGAAAAATAGGAAAATGTAGGGTGGGTATGTCTTTCTTTCTTTCTTAATGTTTCCTAGCTGTTCACATCTGTATGTTCAGAGATGCTTAGTACTTTGCAAGTGTGTTTAGTGCTACATTCATCGTTACCAGACAATAGGTAAACAAAATGATATGCACTAATCATCCAGTGTCTGGAAATGTGTCACACTACAGCACAGAATTATTCTCACATTGTTCTTTTTAAAAGTGGTTTTTAGATTGTGTGTGACAGATTTCTTGCCATGATTTAGAATTCTATTCTAAAGAGAACTCTTTGAAGGTTATGCAGGCTTTGAAAATTGTCAAGTTCTTCCAGAGGATCAAATGTATTGGTGGGTTGTTCTCACAGTCAGATGCTGTGCTCACATAGGATACTTGACTGGATACTTCTGTGGGGATCTGCAAGGTGACTGGGTCTTCAGACACCATTGCCTTTCTTGACGGGGGAATTTAAAATGCCATTACATCATCATGTGCTCATCTCATCATCATGTCCGCATCATGGCTGCCTGTTTTTTGTTTCTTTGAGTGTCAAAGAGAAAATAAGCAGGCTTCTTGGAGATGAATGTTACGTGCCACCAAGCTAGCCAGGCCAAAATGCCTGGTTCTGAGGAATCCTTCCTTAGAACCAGGCATTGTGGGATTAGCTCCCTAGAAGATCATCTGGGTCATAAAACATGTTTCGGCTGATTGATTGCCTTTGTTCATAATACTTTGCTCTTGGGACCTCCCATAGTAAGACCTTTAGGGCCTGTAGGTGTTATGTGCTGTTCAAGTTAGATTTGACAAACAGGGTTTTCAAGGTATACGAGATCTTTAAGGATAGAAATATAAATTTTGGAAAGTACACACTATTATGAGAAAGATGCAAGTTTCAGAATAGCCCAGTTTGGACTGTTTGAACTGTTTGGATTTTACATTTTATTTTTATTTATTTTATTTGTTATATTTCTAGACCGCCCATCTTCCGGAACGGAACTCTGGGCAGTTTACAATAAAATACAATCAAACAGGGTTAACGCATACACATACACAAAAAACTGGTAAAATAAGGAGGGGGAAACCCTCCAGAGAAGGCGATGAGGGCGGTTAAAAGAAAGAAAAAATTAAGTAAAAAGGCCATTCTTGGCCTTTCTACAGCTAGTCTCCAGTATGGATTCTCTGGTGACTCTTAAGGATTGATTTCTGAGAAAAGCATTTCCCACACTCCTGGCATCTGTACGGTTTCTCCCCTGTGTGGACTTGCTTGTGTTTCAGAAAGTTTGAGTTCCGAGCAAAGCACTTCCCACACTCCTGGCATGACTATACAGAAAATAGAATTACATTTGTTATAGATATTTTTGAAAATGTGTTTATTTAATGATGATGGTGATGGCCAGAAAACTCAGGTTTGAGGGTTTATTTTATATAAAAGGTATTTTTCTAAGCTGTAGTTTCACAATTATCCATATTTTACTTCATGGATATGAATATTGTGCCAGGGTTTGGCAAGATTGAATTCTCAGTTCTCTTCTGCACCCCTCATTAAATGGTCAACATATCTGTTACAAAAATGTGATGCTGTTTTTAACATTTCCACAGATGTTTGTGACATGTGATGAAATTTTTCACATGTGATGTTCATTTCCTGCTAGCTAACATTAATCTAATAATTTTAATGCATAGAATTAGACTAACCTTTTTTTTGTACTTTTGAAAGCAATGATTATGTAAGTGAGAAAAGTCAGCACAGTGGCCTTCTGGAGAATTACTTTTCATATACAAAACGTGACTTCATTCTTTTTTTTTTCATTCTTGTAGTCTCAGGCTTCTAGTATGTGATGCCTTCATAAGGAGAGACTGGTAAAATAAATGAGTCAGCTCCAATTTAAATAATAATTGTATGCTGTAGTAGTCAACTGTCAATCAAAGAACATGGATCAGGATAATGATGAGGCAAACTGCAAGATTTTACATTCTGTATTTAAGTTTATATTATATGGAATTGAAAAATACTTTTTATAGAAGCTATCATATATTTTTGGATCTTACATTTCTTCCTTTTCAATATTATATTAATTTTTTTGTCTGCAGCATATCATGTTTTCACCTTTGTGTGTGTGTGTGTGTGTCTCATTCTTATTTTATATCTATAACATTTAAACCAATGAACATTACACACAGATATAGTCATTTTAACTGTGGTATAAGACTTTTATCAAAGACATTTCAACATGGAAAAAGAAACTTCGCTAAGATTTTTCCTTGGTTTAGTGGGTTGACAAACCAGCTAGCTAAACATACTTTTACCTCTTGGTGCCACTGCTTTGGTCTTTTTCTTCTGGTCTGGCTAGATTTTCAACTGCTGCAGATGAGACTGAGACCATACATTTCATGCTGACTAATATGAGTTAATAATATGATGCCACAAATTCACTGCTCTTCACTGTTAATTTCCAGATCTTCATTTTGAAATTTATATAACAAATACACCTTATTAAAACTTATTATTTTACTGGCAACCAAGCAATATGTGCCTATAAACAAAGCTTGTTAATAGATCATAGTTAAATAATGCTTTCTTCTTGAAGTTCTCCTTGAGAGATTCCAGCTGAGGCTGAACTCAGTTCTTTAGGTTAATTGTATAATTGCCACTAGAAAATCAAATCTCCACATGGCTGTGGTATTTGTAGTCATGCTGGAGCAATCTCTACACACTGTTATTGAATATTAACAATTTCTTGTCTAGTTTCAGGTATTATTTTTCTATCTTTGTTACAAAATATTGCTTGTCATGTATTGTCTGTCCTATTTTGATGAACTGTTTCCAACATCAAAATTAATGAAATTGTAATATAGATATATGTAATCTGTTCTGGAAACAGCTTTGGGATGTGCCTTTAAACTCTTGATCCCATGTCTTTTTACATTTTTACAGAAACTTGATTGTGTCCAACAAATTAGCTTCGCACTGATGCCATATGAAATGGTATCAAAATTATGAGAGATTTTTTTGTGTTGGAAAGTGTTGGAAATTAAATCCCACATTTTAATATGAGCATGCACACTCTTGGGCAACAATACTGGGCCTTTTCACACAACCCCTAAGATCCGCTGGCCACTTAAATTCGGACCAGAGATCTTGGGGGTTCGTTGCTCTTCCTGCATCCCCACCCCTCCGCACTTCCTTGCTCCTGTCTGTGTGAGGGGAGGGAGAAAAAAAGGGACAAAAGAATGCAGGCTCACCTCCGTTTGCCGGTCCAAGCCACCCCGAGCTGCATTCCTTCTCTTAAAGGGGCGGGAGGCAAAACAACAACAACAAAGAAGCGAGGAGAGCCCGCACTCACCAGATTACATCCGGGTTTGGTGATTTTCACCCTCCAAGAGCAGGTACATGAAAAGTGTGCTGGGATGCACTTAGGTGGGCGTGGTCGCACTTAATTATCTGTAAACTCTGGAGCTGGTGGGGAAACAATTTTAAGCTCCGGAGCTGGGAGCCATTTGCAGCGGAGTTTAGGGGTCATGTACAAAGGGCCACTATTCACTTATGTGATAGTGCAAAGACAACCATACAAATCTGCTCTCCTCCTGATTGTGAAATTGGTAGACATGATCAGTTACATGGTTTCACACACAAAGAGGAGTGTGCTGAGGGTGGCAGCATACAATTCTAATGCATGTGTCAAATGTGAGTAGGGTTTTGCCTTAATACTGAATGTTATTGCTGTATACTGTATAATGTAGGAAATGCAAAACATTCTCAATCCTTTCTGTCCTTCTCTGTCTGCTCCTTCACACTAACCTGTTGGCCAGATTGTCAGTTGATTTAGTGAGGAATATTAAAAACCATGTTTTTGTCTACAACATTTTCTAAAAATAAATTGGGGATTTTGAAAAGGTAACATGATTGTTCTTCATATCCAAGCATAATTTTATTCTTAGCATTTGCATCTGTTGTTGGAAAAGAAGCCAGGAATAGCATTACAAATAAAAAGGAGATATGGTCAGTTATTCTATGAATATATTTATATGTTCTATGAAGACCTAAGAGCAGAGCAGTTATTAGGATGGTGCAACGAAAATCTAGAGAGTGCCAAAACAGAGTGTTGAATCTGTTGATGAGTATTAGGAAAGGAAATGGCAATATTTTCCACCCTCATTCACTTCTCTCTTAGTAAACTTAATTTTTCTCTAGAAGTTGCTCCACATTTTATTTTAGTGGGCATGACACTATGGACCTGCTGATGCTATCAAAATTACTAGTTATGCCTCTGGCTAGACATTTTCCTCTCTGTATTGCTATAACAGTTCGGACTTTTCAGAAGATCGCTTCTGAATCAGATCAAGGGTTCATCTAGTCAAGCATGCTAGTCAAGTCTTCAGTAGTGGTTAGTTTAATGCTTCTAGGAACAGAAAGTCTGAAGTCTTGTCCACAGGCAGGGCATGAAGGCATACCTCCTTGTTTGTCTTTAGGAGCCAAATAGAAGGCCTCTTAAAGTTGTAGATACATTTAGGTATTGGGACTATGATTTTATCTAATTCCACTTTTAAAACCATGTAAGCCAATGAATAGCTCCACAACTGCAGACAGTGAATTCTGTCAAGGTTATATGATAACTTTTGAAAGGTCATAGCGTTAACTAGAAGATCGTAAAATGGTGCTTCAAACAAAGGCAGAGAAGCTGACTTGGTATTTTGACTCAGTAGCATGGTAAGGTGGAGATAGCATTTGGAAGCTGATTAAGCCTTCCTTCCTAGATTTATTTTGAGACAAATAAGTTAGGAAATAATTCAGTTGCAATCATTTCAAATTACTTCAAGGTGTTTATGAAGATTAATAGCATTTAAGGCACTTTTCACTTTAGCTAGGAGGTTGAAGGCTGACACCTTGTGGCCTTCCAGATGTTGTTGGACTGCAGCTTTCATCATGTATCAGTGCTGGTCATGCTGCCTAGGAGGGAAGGGAATTGCATGCAAATAGGCTCTGGAACATGAGATAAACTAGAATCTCTCTGGATCAAAACATATAGGTTTATTTCACCAGTTTGAATGTGTTAACCTTAAGGAATACAGATACAGTGAAACAGTCAGGAAAATAAATTGAGTTAATAGATCTAGCACTTAGAACCCATGGCAAGATGTAGAAATCCAAGTCTTTCTCAACAAAATGGAAGCTGAGGATTATTGCATGTGAATGAGAAATGTATAAGAGGGAGTAACCTGCAATGGCTACATCATTTATTTATTTATTTAAAATATTTTACCTTACTCCTTAAAAAAACACAGGCAGCTTACATCATTGAGGTGATATTTGAAAGCTAAAAACAGTAAGTTATTCAAACATTTAAAAATAATTAAATGGATAAATTAAAATGTTAGATAAAGGCATTAAATGCAACAACAACAGAAAACAAGAGAAAGGTGTTTGCTTGTTTGCTTGTAGAAGGACAGCAAAGATGGGGCCAGTCTGGTCATCCATGGGAAAGAGTACTAGAGTCTGGGAGCAGCGACAAAGAAGGCCCTCTCCTGTGTCCCAACCAAATGCACCTTTGAGGGTAATTGAACTATGAGAAAGGTCTCCCCTGATGATCTGGGAACTGGGCAGGCTTATAAAGAATTGGAAATGGGATCTTTGAGATATGTTGGACCAAAGCTCGTTTTGGGCTTTATAGATTAAAATTTGCACTGTGAATTGTACCTGGAAACAGATAGGTAGCCAGCGGAGCTGTTCTACCAGAGTTTTACGCGAGCCTTGTAGCAGGCCCAGTTAACTATCTGGCTTCAGTGTTTTGGACCTGCTTAAGTTTCCAGACACTTTCCAAAGGCAGTCCTTTACTGTGTATTACAGGAATCCAACTGGGATTCAACTAAGGCATGTGCCAATGTTTCAGATCAGACTTCTCCAGGAACGGGTGCAGTAGTTTTAACTGTGCAAATGCACTCCTGATTACTGCTGAAACATGGGCACCCAGGCTCAGAGGGAAACAAATCCAAGCTGCATAACTGTGCTTTCAGAGGGAATGTAACCCCAGCCAGTCAGGTCAGCTATCTCAGGAAGGGAGGCTGTTGAACAGTAGGATGAGCAGTTCACCAACATAATCCCTAGGCTGCTGCTTTCAGATACACACGTTGAAATCTGGAAAACTGGAGGATGCAACATATGGTGAAGGGGATGGAATTATGATAGGTGACGGAACTCCACCTCCTTGTCCCCGAGGTCTTGCCTGCTGCAAAACAGAAAACATTGATGGACAAAGCTGAGTGATATTAACATCCCTAGTCTCAAACCACATTTCTGTAATGCAAGCCAGGTTGGCACACTTGTGTAGAATCACTTAATGGATGGGTTTTGTTTTACTGATCTGGCATTTAGCAGCAGAACTTTCAACCTAGGGGTCCTGATACCAAAGCTATCCAGACTATTTAAATTTGGAGACAGCTTTGGAGCAACCAATATCATCTTGCCCTTCTCTCTTACATAATGCTGTAGCTGCTGTCCACCACCATATCTCCCCTGCCAATAACAATTCTGATGGCTGCTCCCTCATTTTTCCCCAGTACTCTCCCTCTCATGAAAATGTGTCCCTCCACAAGTTTATTGGAAGTAACTGAGCCACTTTCAGTATCTGGAGTGAATTATATGAAAGCTGTATATAACATTTGCTCCAAGGAATGGAGGCAGACTGGCTTTTTCTAGATTTTATAGGTAATTTCTCTAACAACTTTTGATACCTTGCTCCACATACCCTATTCTAGATCATTTATGAACAAGATATTAGCAAGACATTTTTGACACATTGGGAAAAACTATAGTTATAAGAAATGGTTGTCTCAGCTGTAATGAGAACCACTTTGAAAAATTTATTGGGCTGATAGGTTTTACTTAAACTTTAAAATACACTGGCCAGAATCCTATTACTCATGCCTTCTAGTATATATGTCAATCGGCAAGTATATTCCTTCTCATCTGACAGGTGTTTGACGTGAAATATAAGACTTGACTTCATAACTAGTGGCAATTTGCTGCAGGGATTAATGCCATTTAATTAATGCCAGAGGATGTAAGTAATGGGATTCTGGTCACACATTCATTAATTCTCTCTCTCTCTCTCTCTCTCTCTCTCTCTCTCTCTCTCTCTCTCTCTCTCTCTCTTCCCCATGTTCATTTGTTTATTTTCTGTCCTCAGGATTTAGTGTGACTAAATGTACATTTAAAAATACTTCAAGTATTCCTATTATATTCTTTTAAAAAAATAGTGGTATGTATGCCAAACCTGAAAATAATTCTGCATTCTTTCCTGAAAATAATTTCATATAAGTTGGGTAAAAAAACAGGCAGCATTTAAAAGTAGTTTTGCTGACAACAAAAATAAAAGTGCATCCCTCTGCCAAATAAAAATTAGTGACTGATAGACAGTTTTGGTGCTTTGTGTATGGGCCTGTCTTACAGTCAAAAGGGCATGAAACAGCTTGTGATAGGAAATACACTGATAAGTAGCTGAGCCAGAAGTAAAATCAAGAAAACTTTTATAAGCCATTTATAGGTGATGAGGCTAACATAAGATCTTGTGTGAATTAGTTCATGTTGGTGAGTTGATTTATTTTACTGTGCCACAGGAAAACCTATCACAGGATGGTAAATTTCCAGGGAAATGCTTGAGATCTTTTAAAAAGATCTAAATGGAACTTGGAATGATTACTTTTTTGGATTAGGAATCCCAGAATCTCTCACTTATCATGGTCATTGGTCATACTGGCTGCATGATTGTTGAAACAGTATTAAAAAGAGAGAGAAAGTAACTGTTCCAAACTGTACATCTAAGTTATACTGGCTGAAATCCTGTTGTGAACAACATAGTAAGTCATAAATAAATATGAATAAATGGAGTGTACAGAGGAGATGATTCCCCAAAACCCACTCATTGGGCCTACCCTGACTTACTAAACTAAACAACAGGATTTTAGTCATTATATAAAGTGAAACAGGATTAGGAATGTTGACCCTATTTTCTGGAAGTTTTTAAAAGGGGACTCCCACCTCCTCTTATGCTCACTATCCTTTCAACTTGGGCCTTTTTACACGACCCCTAAGATCTGCTGGTCCCTTAAATTCGGACCAGAGATCTTGAGGGTTCGTTGCTGTTCCTCCGTCCCCACCCGCTCCGCACTTCTTTGTTCTGTCTGCGTGAGGGGGGGAGGAAAAAAAGCCTTAGACAGAGACAAAAGAATAAAAGGCTTACCTCCGGGTGTTGGTGGAAGTTGCTCCGACCTCTGTTTACTTCCTGGTTCCTCTTTAAGGGGTGGAGGCAAAAGAAAAACAACAGAAAGAAGCGAGGAGAGCTCAGGCAGTCTCCGCATCAAATATTTTTCACCATTAAAAAGCAGGTACAAGAAAACTGCTCTGGGTCGCGCTAAAGTGGGTGGGGTCGCACTCAATTGTCTGCAAAGTCCGGAGCTGGTGGGTAAACATTTTTAAGGTCCGGACCTTGCAGCCATTTGCGGCGGAGCTTAGGGGTCGTGTATAAACGCCCTTGGTAAGCCATGTGACATATTATTCTATGTGCAAGTTTTCATAAATAACTCTACAATGATTGGTAGATGTCTCTTATCTAAAGCTTTTTCTTTATTAACAGACACCCACATTTGCTTTATGTTCCAACAACTAATAAAATAGCAGCACTCTAAATCCAGGACCAGAATTTCCTCCCAAATTTTAATTAGTAGCATGCCAGTTTCTGAAATTCCTTCTACAAAATGCTGCAATATATGTTCATTATAACATGTTCTATGCCCCACCCACAGATCTGGTCACACCCTGGATCTGGTGTTTACCTCCATGTCGGGGGATTCGTGTCTGGAGGTGGGGGACCTCGTCTCCCTTCCTGTGTCATGGACAGACCGTCACCTGCTTTCATTTTCCCTGGCGATCCCGGCCCCTCCCAGCGGGGACCATCGGCCCTCTGTTTTGGCCTGCCCCCGGAGGCTCATGGACCCTCAGCGGTTCGGTGAGCTCTTCGGGGGACTACTTGGTGGTATGACTGGCGATCCGGCTGAGGGTGTGGCTAATCTTTGGCATGAAACAGCTGTCCACACCATAGACCGGATCGCCCCCAAGCGCCTCCTCCGCTGCCGAGCCCGGCCCTCCCCATGGTTCACGGGGGAGCTTAGGGCAATGAAGCAGGTTAGGAGGAGGCTAGAGCGCAGCTGGAGGAAAACCCGCACGGCGTTGAGTAAGGCTGCCGTTGATGCCCAGTCTAGTCACTATATCATCGCGATAAGGGAGGCTAGAACATCTTTCACCTCCCTGAGAATTGCTGAGGCCTCGAACCGCCAGGCGGAGCTATTCCGGGTGGTTCGGGACCTCAGCAATCCTAGTCTGGCCCGGCCTCCTCCTACTGAGTTCAGTAGTGAGCAATTTGCAGCCTTTTTTCGAACTAAAACTGAGGCCATCCGTGCTGATTTTGACTCCGGTTGCAGTGTTCCTGCCCCGCCATCCCCAGTTGCTGGTCCGCCTTCGTCGCCTCGGTTGGATGTGCTTAGGCCTGTTTCTGCTGTCGAGGTCTCCAAGGCTATGGCGCATTGCCGGCCTGCCTCCACTCCTTTCGACCCTTGCCCTGCCTGGCTAATTAGAGCTGCCAGAGGGACTATGGCCGAATGGGCTGCTGCCATCGCCACCGCCTCCTTCAGCGAGGGGGTTTTTCCCTCTCGTCTGAAGGAGACGGTGGTAAAGCCCATTCTGAAGAAACCTGGCCTGGTGGTGGACGATTTAACAAACTATCGCCCCATCGCCAACGTCCCGTTCATGGGCAAGGTGATCGAGAGGGTGGCGGTGGTCCGGCTGCAGTCATACCTGGAGGATCGGCAGTGCCTCGATCCTTGCCAGTCCGGGTTCAGGCCCCGCCGGGGTACCGAAACAGCTTTGGTCGCCCTGCAAGATGACCTTCTCAGGGCGGCCGACAGGGGTTGCTCTTCCCTGTTGGTCCTCCTGGATCTGTCAGCGGCCTTTGATACCGTCGACCACGGTATCCTGTTGGACCGGCTCTCTGAGGTCGGAATCGGAGGCACTGCTCGCAGTTGGCTCCGTTCCTTCCTGGAGGGTCGGCCACAGTACGTGCAGTATGGGGGGGAGTTGTCGGCCCCTTGGGTCCTCCCTTGCGGGGTTCCGCAGGGGTCGTCTCTGTCCCCCATGCTGTTTAACAAAACATCTACGTAAGGCCGTTGGCGGGGGTCATCAGGAGTTTTGGAGTCTGCTGTCATCAGTACGCTGATGACACGCAGCTCTATCTCTCCTTTAACACCTCTGCTGTGGAAGCTGTGGAAGTTCTCGACGGGTGCCTGGAGGCCGTACTGGCTTGGACCTGGGCGAACAGGCTTAAGCTCAACCCCGAGAAGACGGAGGTTATGTTCTTCGGGAGCTCGCCGTCGGGGTACGGTGGCCCTCTCCCCTGTCTGGGGGGGGTTTCCCTCCAGCTCGCGGAGAGGGTGCGGAATCTGGGTGTGTTCCTGGACCCGGCGCTTGCCATGAAGCATCAGGTGGCGTCGGTGACCAGGTCCGCCTATTACTATCTCCGTCGGATCGCCCAGATCCGCCCATACCTCGACGCGAACTCTTTGAGAACAGTGGTCCAAGCTCTGGTGATCTCGAGGCTGGACTACTGTAACGCCCTCTACATGGGGTTGCCCTTGAATCTTCTCCGGCACCTGCAGCGGGTACAGAACGCAGCGGCCAGGCTGGTGGCTGGTGTGCGTCGTTACGACCACATCACCCCAGTCCTGGCCCGCTTGCACTGGTTGCCCGTTGCGGCCTGGATTAGATTCAAGGTCCTGGTTTTAGTTTATAAAACCCTCCATGGCTTGGGACCGGACTACCTGGCAGAGCGTATCGCTCAGCGGTCAACTTCGGCCCGTCCCGTTCGGCAGGCGCGAGCGCACTTGCTTCGGGTCGCCACCCCTCGGGAAGCCCGGAGGACGAGTACTCGGACCCGGGCTTTCTCTGTGGCGGCCCCCAGCCTCTGGAATTCCATCCCCAGTGAAGTGCGCTCTGCAGAGTCCCTGCTGGCCTTCCGAAAGGCGCTAAAAACCCATCTGTTTCGGGAGGCCTTCGGCGATGCTTAATCGGTTTTTCTGTTCTTTTCCCCGCCATCGTTTACTTGAGGTGCCATCTGGTTTTAACTGTGTTTAGGGTGTTTTATCGGTTTTGTTTTATTTGTTTAGCCATTGTATTTTGTTGGCTTTTGCAGCCTTTTTGTAAGCCGCTTAGAGTACATAGTAGATAAGCGGGGTATAAATACAATAAATAAATAAATAAATAAATAAATAAATAAATAAATAAATAAATAAATAAATAAATAACTATTTCTTTTTTTTAAAAAATGGGAGTTTACTTAAGATTGGGCTTTATTTAAAAAAGTACTAGACTAGCCTTTCTAATCCACACCATACAAATACTTAGCATTGAAAACCACCAGTGTGGGCACACCCTTTTGGAATCAGGAACTCAGAATTTACAGCATTTAACTGACCTCATTTTGCAATTCATTCCCCACCCCACCCCCTACCTGCCTGTCTTCAGCTATTTAGCGCAAAGTTCAGTCACTAAGGTATCTTTTGTTTTTCAACCTACTCTTCCATTCTATATAGTACTCCAGGTGGCTAATTATATAAGTCTTACCAATTGTATATTATTTCATAGAATCACGGAGCTGTAGCACTGCAAGGGACCCCAAGGGGTCACTGAATGTCTTGCCAAAACACGAAATCCACTGCTAATTATTGACAGATGGCTGTCTAACCTCTCCTTAAAAACCTTCAGAGAATCTACTAATAAATATTTTAAAGGTGACTCACTAAAGAGTTTTCAAAGAGTTGTCCAGTGTTTCCCACTACTTTGTAATTTAGTTGTGTTGGTAAAGTAACCCCATGAATTGTGCAGTGCCGCATTCCTTCTTTCCAACAATTCATTTGGCATATACGGTAACAACACCAATCTGTACATGTATAATGTTGCCCACTGGAGGGCAGTGCAGATCATCACAAAACAATCAGAATGTGCCGGGCAACCTGTATTTGATCTAAGAAACAAAAACAAAGTGCGCTGTCTGAGTTAATTCACCAGTCGGTCTGGTGCATGGCAGGTTTTTGTTTGCTGTCATTCTACATTCAAGTATGGTTTTGTGAACGCAGGTGTTCCTCCACAAACCAGAATTGTTGCATGCCGTCAGCCCTGAAAAGATTTCAGTGTGCCAGATTTCTGCTTCATCTTGTCTGAGAGAAGAATATAACTAGCCATCCACTTTTAAGGGTAACAGGATCAGTTGATCCCAGAAGCTTTATCCTGAGAAACCCTCACAAAACATTAGCTATGATTGGCTCAAAGTGGTTCATAGGTATTAGTTCTGTAAAGCAAAACAAAGAAAGAGAATATAGGGAGATAATCTGTCCTTCACTGCGATTTTTCTTCTTACAGTCATTTTGCACCCAGAAAGTCATACACAGTTAAACAATATAATTATGGCAACATGCGGGTATATATATTTTTCTTGTCATATACCCTAGGCCTAGGGCCTAGGCGTTCACTGGGCCAATTTTCTGAAACACACAATATGTTCTTGTACAATAGTTCTTATCAGTTTTTATATGTACACTTTTATAGGATGAACCTTCATACCCGCTCATTTAACATAGTATTTGGTTCCTTCTTCTTATCAACACAAGGATGTTGATACTTTCTAAAAGTCATATGTGTGCTGACAACAGGCAGCAGTATCTCTGCTAGAGTTTGTAGGGATATGAGAAACAGTTTGCCAAGTAGTAGCTAACACCATCTAGAAACCACCAGAGAACAGGCTGAATGAGAAGATAATCATACGAAGAGAATCTTAGCATACCTCCATACCCTCATCAGGCATTTGTGGAAACAGGGTGGCAACTCAATTGCAAAGCTTGGTAGTTACAGTACTTTCCTGGGGTGCTACTCTAGATTCCTTCCGTCAGCATGAATTCTTGTTTGGAACCAAACCAGCAACTTTTCTGACAGGAAAAAAGGATACATGGTTGTCCCAAGGACGATTCCAAAGGATCTTCTAGGATATACTTCATGGGTGCAGTTCAGAAAAATTATGCTCAAGGACTAATGAAGAGGATTAGAACCAGTTATTTACGCTGAAATACATGTATATATGAGATTTCCCCGACAGACACTTAAAAAAGTATGTCCAATAATCCAACTTTTCCTCATATCCTTCCCCAAGAGGTAAATCAGAATTACAGTGGTGCCTCTGTTTACGAATTTGATCCGTTCCAAATGCATGCTCTTAAGCTGAACAACTCTTAAGTAGAGGAGCCCTATCTAAAAAAAAAAAATCAAATAAATAAATAAATAAATTGAAAAAATTAAAAAAATTAAAAAATTCAAAAACATTTGTAAGTAGAGAAGACCACATCTAAAATTTGTAAGGCAGCAGTTAAAACACCAACTGTTTTCTGCTCTTAAGTCAAACCGCTCTTAAGTAGAGGTACCACTGTATTTTAGTTTTGAGAAAGGAGAAAATTGAAAGGAAAGGATACCAACTTGCAGTATTAGCCAGTAATTCTATCAACATGATGGAATTAGGTCCACTCCAAGACCATATTGGGCTCCCCCCCCTAATGGGGAAAAATGCAAATGTTTCAGTTTGGGTTTGTGAAAGAATCAGCTGTGGTTGTAACAACTTGTTCATGTGAGCTTGTAAAGAAAAAGTATATTCCTCACTAAATCTCTTCTGCCCCCTGCCTTGTCTGTTTATAAGCTACTAACCCCTTGTGTCGTCTCTTTGTATATATGTCTAATTTATCAGTTTCTTGTAGATTGTCAGCAGCCTGCTGCCTCCATACCGCCCCAAGGCTCACAACTAGCCAGGAGGCAAGACTGCCAGACGGTCAGGTAATGCTCTCCTTACTTCTCCTCTTGGTCTGCACTGCATGCTGTAATCTGTCTGCCACAGGCAACAGCCCCCCTCCAACCCCAACCCTTTTCTATATACCTCTCCCTCTTGCTCCTAATTCTCCACTTCGTCCTTGCACTTCCCTTTTTTGTATGCTTTGCCTTGAAAAGATTTAAAACATTGTTGCAGTCAATAGGTGTATGACTACACAGCCATATGACAGACATGCAGTCAATTCTAACCACATGCTTGTGCAACTCAGGTAATTAATGCACCTGCATGAGAGAACACCATGGGGAAAACAACAGAGCTGTAGCACATTAAAGCCTAACTTACTTTATTTACGTAAGCCTTTGTGAACTGTAACCCACTTCTTATGGTTCATCAAGCTGTAGAATAAAACTTACTTGGCTTGATGCTGCTGCAAGAGTTCTTGCTAGCTTTGCTGCAATGGGCTAACACACGGACCATCACCAAATTTCCACCACGAGGAGGAGTTCCCACCTCACTGTGTGTAATGGATGAGTAGCTCATGGCAAGTATTCCTAAAGTTAAAAGTTTTACAGCACCCTATTCAAACAATGCTATGAAGTCTGAAACTAAATTCAGAGGTAATCAATCACTTGTAGGGTTTTGGCTAGCAAGTTAATAGATGCTGACCTCAGGTTTGGTCCCTGGCATATTTAGTCAGGGCCTGTTTAAAATTCCAAGGAACTGCTGCTAGTCAGTATAGATTGTTCTTGGCTAAATGTGACCTCACAAAAAGCAGTGCAGTATTCTGTGTTTCTTATTTATTATTAATTATTTTAAAATATTGAGGCTGATACATATCTGGATTGCAGCATAGGGAAGGATATTGAACCTTTCTCGTTCATGTTGCTTTCATAATTTTACAAGACACATATAGTATTAGAAGGAGCGAACAACTTACGGTAGGTGTACAAGAATGAACATTTCCTAGTGTATTTTTAGTGTTTGCCAAAGATGTGGCTGGGTGTGGTTCGGTTATTCATATCTTGCTGAACAATTAAAAAAATTCCAGACAAGAAGCTGTATCAGTCTGTCTCAGCACATTCGCAGAAGAGAAAAAGAAGAAGAAAAGGATGGACAGAATACAGTAAATTTAAAGGCTGACAGAGGTTTTGACTGCTTGCTTCAATAAATAGAGGAAAGTCCTCAGGCAGTTTTTTGAAGTGCAAAACAACTACATTGTGCATTTAATTTCAGTCTATCTAATGCTCTAATCTGGGCAATTGGTTGACAGTTTCCTCATTTTGCAACACCCTTGGTTAACAATTATTCTTGATAGCAGTAGTTGGCTTACTATGACACATATTTATACTAAAAGATGGAAATAAAGTTCTTTTTTATCTTGAGAAAAGTACAAACGAGATCCTTTCATGTGGGAGGGTTTACTACTAGGATCTTATAAATTTTTGTCCATTTTAATTCTGATTAATGAAAGAAGAGTGTTGACTCAGATTCAGAGTTTCAACAGGTATTCAAGAGACTTCCGAAAAAGTTATTTGTATTAACTATAATATTCAACTTTGGGGTTTCCACAAGTAACTTCAATTAATGGGTTCTCACAAACAAAATCCCAAGGTCCCTTAAAGTTCATAGAAGTCAGGTCCATTAATACCTGTCCCAAAGGTCTTAGCAACAAGAGCATGGGATTTCCCTGTGGTATCAGAGTTCTTGGGGTTCATAGTCTCATGTTGGTGGGTTCTAATAAGATGGGAATGGACACTTTTCTGACACAGATAGGTTCTTCCATCTGGTCTTCTCTCTTTTCTCCTTCTTGATTCTGGCTCTTTCTTCTCCTATCTTTCTTCCACTCCCTTGCTTCCTTCTCCCCCCCCCCTCACCATCCCAATATGTGGGCTTTATTGTGGACTTGTCTTTCTTCATCTTCTCAGTCTCCTCAGGAACCATTGAGTTCTTCCATTTATCAGCCCAAAGATTTTCCAACTAAATCCACTCCCAGCCTAGCCAGGTGGGGAGTGGGGAGAAAGATGGAGAGTATCTTCTCCTCTCTAGCCTTAGCTTCCCTCTCCTCAAAACAAAGCAAAAGCAAAGCAAAGTGGTCTGCTTATATACTGCCCCACACCACTTCAAGTAGTCTCTGGGCGGTTTACTGTTTTAATTACAGTAATGCAGGCTACACATCTCCCCCCCCCCGGGTACTCATTTTACCGACCTCGGAAGGATGGAAGGCTGAGTGAACGTTGAGCCTACTACCTGGGATTGAACCCCAGGTTGTGAGCACAGTTTTACCTGCAGTACAGGCGTTTAACCATTGCGCCATGGGGCTCTCAGTGGTGGGTGTCTTATTTATTTCTTTATTTTAGAGTATTTTTACCCACCTTTCTCCTTGGAAAAGAACTCAAGGCAGCTATATACCCCCTCCTTGCCTTCTGTTTTCCTTCTCAACTGTTCTAAAATGGCCCCAAGTCGACCTCTCTGTCCTAGCTTTTCCTGCTTCTTTTGTCTGTCCTTTCTTTTTCTGTTCTTCCTTGATGGCTGTTTTATCCTTCTTGTCTGAGGGAGCAGAGAGTGCTGCAGCAGGCATGTTGTTTATATTCCTGGCAGGAAATCTTCTTTATGAATGGGAAAGAATAGACACTTTATTTCAGACTAGCAGTGTGCTGCAGAGGGTATATGAATAACCAGGAGGGACAGCAAAACATTTACTGGCTTGGTAATATTTGTGAAGGTACCAACAAGGCTGCAGTTAGAAGTGTATGTGTATTAAGGCAAAGGTAAATATCCCCCCCCCCACAGCACATGTGTGCTAGTTGTGTCCAACTCTAGGGGCGGTGCTCATCTCCATTTTCAAGCCAAAGAACCAGTGTTTTGCAAGTCCGTGGCCATGTGTCCATCATGGGTAAACACATGGAACATTGTTTACCTTCCCACTCTTTACAGTGGTACTTGTTTATCTACTTGCATTTACATGGGGTCACAAAGAGTCGGTCACCATTGTAATGACACAACAACAACAAAAAACAGCAACAACAACAACATGCTTTCAAACTGCTAGGTTGGCAGGAGCTGGGGTTAACAGTAGGAGCTCATTCCACTGCATGGCACCTGGGGTTTGAACCACCGAGCTGCCAACTTATGTGTATTGCCTCTGCTGAATGAGCTAGAATATTCTAACTGAAAAGAGGCAGACATACTTGAATCTTTTCTTTAACTGAATGGTTCTTCCATAGTTCCTACCAGCTTGTGCATTGTGTATCAATGCTGTAGTTGAACAACAATTAATAAAATTTTACTCTCTCCATAATTATGTATTTTGTTACTATTGAAATGATTATTTATGTATGTATTTATTTTATTTATTTTACAGTATGTTTACCCCGCCTTTCTCCTTGAAAAAGGACACAAGGTGGCTTATAGGAATGAGGGACAATATACAGTCCAATGCACTTAAGACATATTCAAGTAATTGAGAGCAGGGAATTAATCGAGGGACATCTTACAGCATTAAAAGACAACATTACATTAAAGCTACAAGAGAACAAAGCAGTTAAAAAGAGTGAAAAATTCCATGAAAAGTTATGAGTGAGGGAAACTAACAATTATCAACATAGTGTCAATGCAATCACAAAATATATAAACACAATGTCTATGTGATCATGTATGGTATATTCATAAAGGTCACATAATAGGTAGTCCATCATTCAGGGAAAGCTTTCCTGAAGAGAAAGGTCTTTGCCTGTTTCTGGAAAAACATCAGAGATGGGGCAGTCCTCACCTCTGGTGAGAGGGAGTTCCAGAGTCTGGGTGCATCTGCCAAGAAGGCCTTCTCATGTGTTCCCACAAGATGTACCTATGAGGGTGATGGGATGGAGAGAAAGACCTCTCCTGATGACCATAACACTTGAGTCATAATGTGTGATCTGATCTTTGAGGTAGCTAGGAACCAGGTCGTACAGTGCTTTGTAGTTTAAGGTCATCACTTTGAATTGTGCCCCATAGGTGATTGGTAGCCAGTGGAGTAGCTTTAAAAGGTATGTAATGTGATCTCTGTACCCTGCCCCAGTCAGCAATCTGGCTGCTACATTTTGGACCCGTTGAATTTTCCTGAAACTTTTCATTGGTAGTCCCACATGGACCGCATTACAGTAGTCTAACCTGGATGTCATATAAATGTTAAATAACATAGGAGACAAAACAGAGCCCTGGGGGACTTCACAGGTCAGCCACCATGGTACTGAACATGAATCACCTAACACTACTTTCTGCATTCTTTCCTGCAGGAATGATCAGAGCCACTTTAATGCAGTACCCCCAATTTCCGTTTCATAGAGCTGAGTCAGGAGGATGCCATGGTCTACTCTATATAGTGTCAAAAGCATGTAGAATATTATGTAGAATATTCAGCCGGATTGGTCGTCTCTTGGATTGAGTCTCTAATATTGCTGACAATAAGAGAGACAGTTCTCATTTTCCTCCCATGTTCATGCAGTTTTTTAAACGTTTTTTAAAAGAAAGTTTTCAATGTACTGCCTTATTTTTAAGTATGGCTTCCTCATGCCAGACATTTCCCAGAGCATTGCCATGTTAGTCCATTGCAGCAATACTAACAAGTGTCTTATGGTGCCTTGAGCTAGTTTTATTTGGCACGAGCATTTGTGGACTGGAATCCGCTTCTTCAAAGGCAAATGCATCTAGGTTTATGCAATCCTAGATCAAAAACAGGAAGCCTGGACAATAATATCCTTTTGTGAATAACAGGGAAGGCAGCTATGATTTTTGACTAAAGCTCCCATAATCCCTTGCCACTGGCTCTGCTGGGTAGTACTGGTGGGAATTGCTGGCCAAGATGAAATGAAAATAAACATTACAAAAGGCTGCAGTTCACTCCTGACTTAAAAGACTATATAATTTCAGAATGTTAAGACAGTGGAAATCCTGTTGGCATCAGTTTATGCCAGTGTAACCTACATTGGAGACTGTAATTTTTTAAACTTAAATTTATGGAAAATGTCTTATCCCCCCTCCACCTGTTTTTCAGGCTCAGGCCACCTTAAGATTCACTATTGTCCTGGGGAAACATTTGGAAAGAACAGGGGAAGTTATGAAAAATAATTTAAAAACCACTGTTGGATCATTACTAGCAATCCCTACCCCAGCAGCAGTGATCTAGTGGTGATTTTTACTATTAAATATTTTCCCCATCCGTAATCCCAAGATTCCCAAAGACTTCCTCAGAGCAAAAGGGACCCATAGGGAGCCTCAGAACCTGAAAGGAGAAGAGGGATTTTTCCACTAGTTTAAAGTAAAATATTTCGAGTACCTGATCTTGGCTACACCATTATATATTTCTTCAATAGGATTTTATCCACTGAATCATAGGAACTGGCAAATGGATAATAATTTTGTCTGGCCAACAACTCTGCTTCATTATATGGATTCATTTAATTTCAGTTTAAAATAATTGGAAGCCCAGATGTTTAGAAAAGAGGGGGCTTCTATTCTCCTTTTCCCCATCTATCATGGCTTTTGGAGATCCTTACCTCTCAGACAACTTCAGACATGTGCAAAGAAATCTTGTGTGGTTTGACTCGCAGTCATCCTCTTGACAGCATGACCTATTTAGAGTTGCTGAGTAGAATAATTTCAGCATTGGTTCACAGAGACATAATGTCCTGATATACGCTTAGGGATGCCTTTTAAAAAATAATATTAAAATATAACTACCGACACCTAGGTATTGCACAAGTGAATGGCAAAGAGAAGGAATCTGAGCAGGCTGTCACTCGAGTGAAAAGAGGTCATTTTGAGTCTTTAACTAAAGGATCTTCTGTATATGAACTGTTGTTGAAAGCAGATTAGTACATTTATCACAGTGCACAACCCTTAACACGCCTCTGTTCTAAAAGATCTAAGGCAGATACGTACAAGGAGACGATAATGTATATCTACCATATACTGTATCTATGCTGCCTAGATGCCCTAAGCGCATCCGATCTCGCCTGATTTCGGAAGCTAAGCAGGGTCGGCTCTGGTTAGTACTTGGATGGGAGACCACCAGGGAATACCAGGTGCTGTAGGCGCCTGGAGTAGGAACTGGCAAACCACTCCAGTATTCCTGCCAAGAAAACTCCATGGACATGGAGTCACGAAGGGTCGGTCACGACTGTAACGGCACCACACACACACCGTATCTATAGATCTAGATGGACTCTAAGTACTTTCACAGCTTCTTACTTGTTTGCATAATTATTAGCAATAATATAACTGGTTTACCTAATTGTTGTTAAAAGGTGGATTGTTTGTTTTGATTAGATAGTAATAAATCCCATCTTCTGCCAAAGAAACCATAATAGTGACAGTATCATTCAGGAAACGCCAAATACATTTACTAATATTTTGACCCCATGTAATGGGAAAGGAAAATGGGGATGGAGAGAGAATGAACGATGAAAAATTATGTCAGGCCAGTGAGCACTTCACTTACAGAGGAGGTCAGGCGTAAAAAATTAAAAACGGTGGATCGACAAGCTAAGAAATCTTTGTATTTAGCAATGTGCACTTTGCCTGCAGCTACTAGAGGGGAATTAAAGCTTCTCCTAGAAAATATGCTACACAAAACATCCACATAGAGATAGAATCTTTTGTGTCCTGCTGCCTTGAGATCCATGCACTTACAAGCAACCTCCCCCCAAAATTACTCTGGTTGGGATGCATCCTTCCACAAGGAAATTGGCTCCCGGTCAAGGACCACTCTTAGATAACAAACCTGAGTTGCAAGGTTGCATAACCCCTTCTAGAAGAGGTGGAATCCTAATTCCTGAATCTGACTTCTCTATTGTCCACCAGCACCTCTGTCTTAAATGGATTTTGTTCCAGTTTGTTCGCCCTCATCCATCCCATTACTAGTTCAAGCAACGTTAAAGGATCATGACTGCTTACTTGGTGCTGGCGATAAGGAGCAGTAGGGCTGGGTGATATCAACATATTAGTAGCACCTCACTCCAAGCTCCAAATTAGCTCTCCCAATAGCTTCATATACATGTAGGTGTTAAATAATATAGGGGATGAGGAATCCCAAGGGATGCCACAGGCCAAAGGCCATGGTGTTCAACAGTAGTCCTTCAACAGCGTCTTTTGTGTATATCCTGATGGGAAAGTTTGGAACCACTATATTGTGGTGGCCCCATTAGCAAACCTAGCCAGATGCTCCAGTAGGATATTGTGGGCAATGGTATCAAATACTTCTGAAAGATCCATGAAAACTAATACGGTTTTGCTTCTCTCATCCATTGTAGGTACAGGTCATCCTCAGTGCCATGTACTGGCTAAAAGCTCGATTTAAATGGGTCCAGATAATTAGTATTATCCAAGCACTTCTGATCTCACCTGATTTCAGAAGCTAAGCAGGGTTAGCCCTGGTTAGTACTTGGATGGGAGACCACCAGGGAATACCAGGTGCTGTAGGCGCCTGGAGAAGGAACTGGCAAACCACTCCAGTATTCCTGCCAAGAAAACTCCATGGACATGGGGTCACGAAGAGTCGGTCACGACTGTAACGACGCAACACACACACACAAGGGTGTCTGCAGTTGCAAAGTCACAACTTCAGCCAAAAAACGATAAAATGGAGGCTGGCCTATAGCTGGATAGCTTAGTGGTTTTGGTCTCCTGCTGTGGTACCAGAGACTGGGAATTTGAGTCCCCAATGTGTCTCCTTGACAGGCCCTGGACTCGGTGATTCATAGAATTTCTTCCAGCTTTGCACTTTTAAGTTTATTATGAATATTATAATAAAAACTTCTAGATTGAGAGTAGGTTTCTTTTTAAAAGGTTTCACAGCAGCTTTCTTTAGGTTTGTTTAAATTTTGTTTATACTATGCACCCAGTTTTTTTTTTTAAAAAAAAGAAATCTTGGCTTTCAGATTAGCTGTCAAACTGTCCAAGGACTTTGAAAAGTTCCTTTTTCTTTTTCAAATTAAAATGAGCTCGTAACAAATGTTCTTTTGTCTCTTGCTTGGAGAACAAGAGGAAATAGTTTCTCATGGAAGCAGATTTCAGTTTTTCATTTTATTGTCAAACCTTCCTGTTCTGGATCTTTTAATGTTTTTTCATTCAGATTTCCATGTCCCTTCAATCTGTAATATATTCACCAGTCAAAATATCCAAAGCCAGCTAATTTGAACAGTGGATATCTCTTGGTTCCCAAATGATAAATCAACTAGTTCAGCTCAGTACAAGCCAGTTAAGCAACTGTTGTAAGCAACGTGCTTGTATGTGTTATGTGTTTTCAAGTTGTAACCTCCTTAGAGTAACCTTAATAGGTTTTTCAAGTAACATGAGATATTTAAGAAGTGATTTTTCCAGTGCAATGCCCTCCATGTGAGCTTTCATGGCTGAGCAAAGATTCAAAACCATATCTTCTGGTCTATTGCTCTAGCTCAGTGGTAGCAAACCTTTTAGAGACCGAGTGCCCAAATCGCGATTCAAAACCCACTAATTTTTCGCAAAGTGTCAATACAGTAATTTAACCTGAATACAGGTGGCTGTGAAGGGACAATGTCAGGTGCCCACACAAAGGGCTCCGAGTGCCACCTTTGGCATCTGTGCCATAGGTTTGCCAACACTGCTCTAGTTGCTCCACTACACTGGATATTCAATTAAAGAACTTCATTACTCCCTGAAAAAACATTTGTTGCTTTTAACCACCCTACAACAGGCATAAATATAACTGGTGCATTCCCCTCTTCTATCACTTCTATCTTTATATGGGGACAGCACCACTCTGCTGCTTGTCATCAGGCTGCTAAAGAATCCTAACCTTTTATCAGGAAAATCCAGTACGTTATTAGAAGTATCAGCCTGATTGGAAAGATGTGATTTGCTCACTTATATAGAGTTATCAGTTTAATATTTTTTTTGTTTTGAATCAGTTGTTTCTTCTTTTTAATTAACTTAAACGTCTCCTTGCCAAACATGAGTGTTTGATCCAGAGGACTGATAACTTAGACTACAGAAATATATAGAGTTCTTGTTGTTTCTTCAAACATGAAAAAACTAGTGATCTTTTTAATTCTAGCCCTGCTGGCTATTCATAATTTTAGTGGGGTTCTTTTGGGGTCTTTAGCAAGCGTAATGTTGAATGATTAAATCAATTCTTTAAGTCTTAAAATGATATAATAGTTTGTTTTGTTAAAGTAATTTTCTTGCAAAATATTGGTACCATATTTTAAATGGAATAATATCTCAACCATCCTCCTTGTCCAGAAAGCTGAAAGCACTTAACCTGATTTTGAGAAATTTTACTTTGAATGCTAGTGGTAGACTAGCTCCTCCTTCTATTTCAGACTTGTGGCTTTAATTATTATTTGAAATGAACCTTAACACTCATATCATATTCTCTTCAAATATCGCCCAAACTCGTGTTGCTGAGTGTAGCAAATTGTACTACAGTAGGCCCACTGAATCAATGGGAATTTTGTCAACTATAGATTCCATTGATTCAAATGGGCCAATTTTAATTGTGATGTTCTGTTATACAAGCTGAATGAGCTGCCTAGATGCCCTAAGCACATCCGATCTTGCTTGATTTCAGAAGCTAAGCAGGGTCGGCTCTGGTTAGTACTTGGATGGGTGACCACCAGGGAATACCAGGTGCTGTAGGCGCCTGGAGTAGGAACTGGCAAAGCACTCCAGTATTCCTGCCAAGAAAACTCCATGGACATGGGGTCATGAAGGGTTGGTCACGTCTGTAACGACACAACACACACACATGCTGAGCAACCTAGTAAGGTTGCTCAGCAGGTTTTGGCCAGTGTGGTGCTATTTTTGTATCTGTGAACCAACAAATCACTCCACGTGTTACATGGGCAGTTTTTATGGAGTTTAAGAATTCACAAGCATCTGTGTGATAATTAATATAGTAAGAGTGCATATAAATAAGGCTGACTTTCCTTAAAACAGAATTCTTCTCTGTGCGTGTTTGTCTGAAGACCTTCATGTGAATTTTAAACCTGTTCTCTCTTCTTGCAATTTTCAGTCCTGATGTTGCTCCTTCAGAAGAACAGCCACATTCCAGCTCTCAGTGTGCCCCCCTCAACAGTCTACCTAAACCTCCTCCTTAACACTAATCTTCATATGCAACCCAAGAGATGCGGGGGAGTCCCGCATGAGTTGGAATTCTCACAGCAAAGGTACAATTTGTGTCGAAGGAACAAGAAAGCATTACAGCCATGTTGCTGCATTGATGAGTCTGGATACCTTTACAGTCTTAATAACCGAGGATGTATGGAAGAGCATAAAGCACAGTGCCCAAACTGTTCAAGATCTTTAAAGGTTCCTCTGACTATGCTTAGAAAATCAGGACTACGGTTTGGAAGTCAAAACATGTTGTTCCTCCTAGCTGTTTGCCTTGTACTGCTAATGTATTGAGAACCTAAACTATTACTGGAAGGAAAAAAGTATGTTACAAAACCTTATTTTGACAGTTCAGTTACAACCATCAACTTGTTTTCTTTTCTGTAGTTTAAAGATCTAACTTTTGGGATTTTTTAAAACTGTATTTGCACCATAACGAGATGATGTTATTAAAAATACAGTCCATGTTATGTGTTTTTATTCTACTGATATTTTTTAAAGTAATTCAGAGATATTTTACATTGGGAATGATTTGTTTTCTAGTTAGGGATTTTATTTTGTAATTGAAGTTTGGTCATTTGGCCAAAGGGTGTTTTTTCTTCTTCTTAATTGCACAAAAATGTTGGAAGTGAGTTGAATTAGAATGTGAACTTTGGGGATGAGCCAGAGAAAGCTGGATGTGCCTAAATCCCATTGAAATGAACAGGTACATTATTTGAAGCAGTTAAATTCCACTGATTTCAATAGAATTCTGGCGTGCCTAACTTTCTCTGTATTGTGCTCAAGAACTTAATTTTTCTGCTGCACTGATATTATTTATGCACTTGTTTTATAACTGACATGAAGTCAGCTGCTGGTTGTTTTACAACTAAGGTGAGTTGCTGAACAATGCATTGATAATTGTTTTGTGTTTTTTTGTGGTTAATGTTTGTTTTGGGGAGCCATTTATTTTACTTTTCTCCGACAAGCTGGTGACTTGGTGCTGCTCTTTTTTTTCTGTTTGGAATTCAGACAAAAATGCAAATGAACTTGGAGTAAACATGCTGTGTTTTATTATAATGGATATGTTTGACATTTTCTTTACTTGCTGTTCCTAAATTCAGTATTACCAGGACAAGGCCTTATCTTGGCACAAGAAAGAGGGGGGGGGAAGACTTAAGAAAGAATGACAAAAGTAGCATCTTTCCACTTGCATCCAGTGGTGCAGTTAGTTGAACAGATGGGACTGATGTCTTAGACTAACAGTTCTAGTACATTTTTTCTTGCCAAAACTTCCCATAACAAGAAAAGATTTAGCTCATTGTCAGTCTGATGACAACTACTCAGGTGAAACAAAGATTCTGTTCTTACGCTCCTGCCATAAGAAACCCTCTTGTAACAGCAATTTTTGTAAAGTGGTAGCTATAGAAGAAAATGAGTTTGTTTTGTGCAGTGCCTGGAAGTGAATCAGACTGCTGACCATCCTTGGAGCTATCACATTGAGGCTTCGGTTAAGTTCCCCAGATAGTATGCTACCCCCTCACAGCTAATCGGCAGCATTCTTGCTCTCTGACTAGCAATTATAATACATTTACGATGAGCAAAGTCTGGGTAAATTTGGGTTTCTACTTGTATAGTAGAATTTGTGCGTGTGACCCATGGGAACTGCTAAAACAACTTAAGTCATGCACCCAAAGTGTTCTGCTTATATACCGCCCCATACCACTACAAGTAGTCTCTGGGCGGTTTACAATTTTTAATTACAGTGTGCAGGCTACACATTGCCCCCCCCCAGCAAGCTGGGTACTCATTTTACCGACCTCAGAAGGATGGAAGGCTGAGTGAACCTTGAGCCTGCTACCAGGGATTGAACCCAGGTCGTGAGCAGAGTTTTACCTGCAGTACAGGCATTTAACCACTGCGCCACGAGGCTCCTCACCCATTTCGAAAGCAACTGGGAGAATGTGAAGGGAACAAAATGATACAAAAAGTAAGAGAAAGGAACATCAGCCAAGGAAATAGGAAAGTCTATGTGTCCAATCCTTGTGCCTAAAAATCATTATCACAACAAAAACAGTAACCAAGGTGCTAAAAACAGGAAGAATCCTAATCACCAGTTCATATACATTATTTACATCAGAGCAGTTGAGTTTTTGCAAGAGTTACAGACAGAAGATAACTTATCAATGGAATCTACATGTCCCTTGAAAGCAAGCTCTTTTGTCCCTTAAGGGTCAATAAAGCAGCATTATAGGGAAGTAATTAAATGAAAATACATTGATTTTAAATGTATGTGTGTGGTGATAGTAACATACAACTCTGTTATTACAACCTTTACAGTCCTTGGCACTTATTCCTATGTTTCCATGTTGCTCATCTTATGCTACATTTAACATACAAGCTGTATGATGTGCTCATTATCTTATCAGACATGTTTACAATAGAACATGTCTCCAGCTCTTATGTTAGCCATCACCTACACCTTTAGATGTGGTTCTTTCATTATAAAATAACCAGGTTCAGCTGGCAGTTCCTGTTAGTCTGCTGGGAACTTCACATATACCGGTATGTTTCATTCACTTCATTTTAGATTTCTTCCGGCTTGACATCATAAGACTTAAGAGTATGAGGAGCCCCATCTAACAGAAGTGACAATTTCATGAATACAATTTGCGTGAACACAGAAATCATCCTATGAAGTGTTCATTTGGTTTTTTTAAATTGGATGTGACCCACCCAACGTATGTGTGTTGATTCTAGCATGACAGCTAATTGCACATTTAGATCTCAGCCACTGAAATCAATAGGCCTTCAAAATGTTCAGCCCTGTCTAAATTGTGACTCTTATGATTTTACTGTTTATTTTTATTCTCTCAAAGAGGAATTTCAAAGTTGAAAGGACGCCTCAATATATTTGGGCATGTTACAGTGAAGTATTTGTATCTTTGGTATGAAAACATGAGAATTGCTGCAGACATCTTAACTGATTTGTTTTATTCTTACAAAATGTGTTTTTTAATGATAAAAAGTAATTTTCTCATTGAAATAATTAAATTAAACACATTTAAGATTGTAATCTTAGGCACATCTTCAGAATAAAAACCACTAATGTAGTGGAACTTCCTTAAAAGTAACAAGTGCTGAAGGTTGCAACATAAAACTGGCATAAATTTATATAACCATAAATGTATAGGACTGAAAATAGAATACTGGTAATTCTAAATAAAGTTTGACCATCAAAAATACTATAGTCCCAATCCAGCCATGGTCATACATACCCAATTACCCATGTATGTCTACCCATTCTCCTCTGCGGTGTTCATGCACTGTGCACACTGGCAGTAGGAGGGAGATCTGCAGTGAAGTACAGCTTGTATCATTGCATACAAGTTGGCTCTCCTAGGCATCAAAACAACCAGTATCAACCTTTATTTTTGGAATGTGGATCTCTGCCTGGCTGCATTCTTCTTGTGTGCAACAGTGGATTCATTCCCTTTTCCTTCTGGATGTGGGACATTTCTAATGTATGCTGCCAGACTCATTTATGGTGAAAAAAAATTAAATTGAAATTAAAAATTACAGAATATTACAAAGTAATTGTGCTCATACACCCCACCTTGAAGTTGCTTATCAAGAAAGCACCTTTCAGCTATGAGAAACGTTGACCTTTTTATTGCAGAGGTTTCTAAACAAAAACATACTTTGCTTAAATAGATCTCACTGGTATTAGAATAGAAGACTTAAACTTGACAGAAGAGGAGTGGGCCAGTGCTTTATGATATATTTGGCAATTCTGTACTACTGGTGCCAATAAGGGCTCAAACTGTTATCTAATTTGTAACAAATGATCTCTTTATTGGTTAATTTCTTTTGTTTTTTTTAATGATAATGCTATTTATTTTAGAACTCCATGCACTGAGATCCTACATTAGAAGCACAGCCTTTAAAATTACACCTTTTTTTAAAAAAAAGAAAAGCATTTTTTGTTCTTCAGAGTTCATACATGTATTATATACCTGAAATGGACACAGTGTTCAGATTTTCCCCACCATTTAGTTAACATTTTGGGTTAATATTCTTCATAAAATAGAAAAGCAATTAATTGCATTTAGCCTCAAGGTCAGATGCATCAAATATGCAAACTTTTAAAACTTGCATGACATAATTTCATGTAGTTTCCCCCATGATCATGATGTAAAGCTAGCGAATTCTTATTTCACTGCATTATTATTTCCTCTCTTAGCATACTGTGAATGCACAACTGACATAACTTTCATTAAGAAATGCATGGCTTAAAACTTCATTGCATTTTAATCTCTCTCCAGCAGAGCTCTTGAAAATCCCCTCTATTAAATCAGAAGTTGTCAGAATGATAAAATGGCAAGACAGAAAAGAAAAAATATATATTCTGTTGATGTGACAGGAGCTCTCTTGCTGTCAGACTCTAGAGTGGTGAGGGCCTTGTATATCAGTTAGTCCTAAAATGAAAGTACACATGCTGCTCATTAGTATGCACTAATAACAATAATGCTGGTTGGTTTTTATATTATGCAGCAGAAAAAAAATCTTTTTGCTGGACTTTGAGCATTATTATTCAATTTGGTTTGGAGATAAAATATATTTGGTACCAATGATTGGGGGGAAAGCTTGTCAACCAGCTGTGCAGGAGAGGGAAGGAAATAAGAATAATCTAGTTTTAAAATTTATTTATTCATAGGCATGGATTTATGTACCATACCTTTGAATAAAGTTAATTACACCTCACTACTTATATTCCTAGTGTTTCAACCCTGTGGTTTGAGTATTAAAGGGTTGAACAAATTGATCATTGTAAGAAAAAGACAAAGACAAAAATCCTGATGTTTTGTGACTTTTGTAATCTATGAATGCTCCCTCTTTGCATGAGTATCTTTATCTAATCAAACACAAAATTATGTATTGTGTTATATCCAAATGGTTTTAAATACTGGTGCGGTTTGTGTTAAAACACAGTTTGTATACTGTACATTTGCCTACTATAAAGGTTGGCTGTTCTTAAGCTGAATTAAAGTTCTGTTGTAATGCCTTTTGGAGGATGAATGGAGTATTTCTAGATGGTGGAGAACACAGATAGGTGTGCTTATTGACTTAAAAGTTGAATGTTAGAAAATTTTACTGTGTTACAACTCTGATTTTAAGGCAAGAATATTTACTACTACTGGATTCCAAAACCGTTTGTTTTGAAAGCTCTGAAATAATTGCCAAACCAAATCCTCTCCCATTCTAGTCTTTATATTTGTAGACAATCCTAGACATTGCTTTGTGAGGGAATAATGTACTTGTACACATGTGAAATGAACATGCAGTTGGAATGGTTGAAAAATGAAAACACTCCGGAATGGAAGAAACTAACTTAGAAGTTAATATACTTATCCTTACATCATTATGTTCCAATTAAAATTATGGTGTAATGCATAACAATCCCAGTAAATAAACTGGCCATCTTTTGTTCATTCAGTTTTGTGCTTTCTCTGTGTGCTTCTATTTGTTGCTTTGCATTGTTTGGTATACCTGCTGTCACCTTGCTAGTTCAGTGGACGAAAAAAAAAGAGAGAGAAGGAATATGAATGCAAAAATCAATGAAAAACCAAATTTACTGGAATATAATTTTCCCTACTCTCTTTGAAATGCATAGCCCCAGATGACATATTAGTAAACCTTTGCAGAGCTTTTCACTTTTTTCCATAGCTGTTAGTAGCTCAGATATCTGGTCAGAAAGAGGGGCATCTTGTGCTAATCGAATCTCTATACTTTATAGCTCATAAATAGATACACAGGGCATAACAAAAATAAAAATGAACTCAGTCCAAAATTATTGAAGTAACAGATTACACAATGTTTACCAACTTGAATGGCATGGGACGTCATATCATTCACTACATAATTAGGCTTCAGCCAATACAATGGTTGAGATTCTGTTGCTTTGTAGAATCATTGTAGGGTTGGAAGCAACATTGGAGGTCTTCTAGTCCACCCCTTGCCCAAGGCATAAGACCTCATACCATCCCAGACAGATGGCTGTCTGTGACGTCACCCCTTTCCCAGACTGTGGTTTACAAAGGCACAACCGGGTTTATTTCGACATCCCACTGCTGTGCCACTAAATTGTGACGACACCTCCCTTTTACACACTGAATTCTGTGATGGAAATGGTACCGCTGCCACCTTTTATTCACTTAAGAATGCTGCCACCTTTTACACTCGTCGCCTCATGAATTGGGACTGACTCAGAGATATATAATATAAAAATAATGACGAAGTTTATTGAGAAGATAATAACTATAACAATATCTGAGGATGGTATGCGTTGCCTTTAACATATACTGTAACAGATTTGATCAGCTCCACAAGCCTCCCTGTCTTAACTAGCTAGTAAACAGTATAGCCCTCACTGCCTGACAGAACTCTCAGAGAACAGTGCTCTCTCCCAGCACTCTTAGCTCTCAACTGAACTGAACTCCACTGAACTGCCTCAACTGCCTAGGCTCCACCCTTTTTATATCATACCATTCCCCGCCCTCCTGCTGGGATTGGCTGATGATTTGTATATTCATCACTCCTGTCTGCCGGGTTTGTCACAATACCTCCCCCCTTATAAAGAAATTTTAAGGGAGTAAACTTACCTCGGTTTGCTCACTTAAAATTCTCTTCTGGAGCCTATTTAACTAATACATACATTCTTCTGTTTATCATATTCCATTCTGCATATCTATAAATTGTTTTATAACATATTCAACCTTATTACCATATAATACCATTAAATGCAAAAATTCTTTCTATATCATTACATTTTAAATAGACTATACTCTTATAACATTGGCTAACATCATAACTTCAAATACCTGTTATAGATCATACTTCAAATACATGTTATTGATCATACTAGAATCAATCTATGTTAAGATGCAGAAATACATAGATTTGGTTTACATATTAAGCTATTTTACTTACCAACATACATACATTTTTTTCTTAACTTATTTTCTAAATATCACATAAACATTGTGATTTATAATAAGCTCTAATTATACATTACCTTGCATTTTTCATTTACAGTTAACACATTAAGTTATGGTTTTCACATTTTATGATATTACATTTCCATACTTTTTTTAACCAACAACTTCCTCTTACATCAGCAATAAAATAACAATATTACATTATTATTATTTAACCATGGTCCATGTAATCAATGTCTTCCGCTTCTTGCTGCAACGGCTGGACGATGATACGCCACGGTTGATCACTTCCTCTGGCACATAAATTCAAAGTCCAGTTCACAGTAAATCGATGCCATTTTTCCTTGAGTTCTTGGAATGTGCAACTCAACTCTTTGTCACAACTCCTGGTACAGTTCATTACAGTCCCCTCAAATGCAGCTTGATATTCAAGCAACCACAGTATGACATATGGGTGCTTCGTTTTTGTCAGTTCAGTCAGTGGTGCTGCAATGGTGCTCAAATGTGGACTAACCCTCCTGTGATATCCCGCAAGACACAAAAAAGATCTCACCTTCTTTTTGTTGATCTGTCTTGGCCACAAGTCGATCGCGTCGATCTTCCTCTGCAGGGGGTCGATCACGCCTCGTCCCACGACGTGTCTCAGGTAGTTGACTTCTGGATTTCCTAGTCGCCACTTGGATTCTCCCTTCGTCTTCCCGGCCTCTCGGATCCGCTGAAGCATGATGTTCACAGGCTGTAGTTGTTTTTCCCAGGTGTCTTTTGCAACCACCGAATCAGGTCTGTCGTTAGCATCCTTCACTTCCAAGTAGGGTTTCTGCTTTACACGGTTTTCTATTTGCTTTTCAGCTTCCTGCAGCGTTCTAAATTCATCAGCGATCTTATTCCATTCTTGTTCCATGTCCAGTGACACTTTGTTTCCATCCAGACAAAGTTGTTCATTATTTAATATTTCTTTTCCAAGCTCTGCTTCCATTGATGTAAGTTGCTGTAAGCAATCTTCTTTACTTTCTGATGCACCAGACAATTGCATTTCCAAATTACATATTTCCTTTTCTTTAATGTTTTCCACTGCAGTAATTACTTCTAGTGGTGCTGATTTCTTCTGGAGTTCGAAAACAAATGTATCAGATTCATTCCTCCTTTCCTCCAGTCCCTTTTCCTTCATCTCTAAAAGTGCTTTCAAAGGTGAAATTTCATTCTGGAGTTCACCAATAACTGATGCCTGCAGAATTTTAGCTTCTTTCCGCTCTTCTGCTATTGCTTTATTTCGTTCCTTTTCAAGCTGTGCTAATTCTTCTTCTTCTTTTAATTTAAAATATTTTTCTAGTCTGGAGTTCTCTGCTGGTTCTTTTATATAAGCTAAGTTGTCTTTTCCTACCATTTCAGACTGCTGAGATTCCCTCTCAAGTTCTCCTACTGATATTTGATTTGTAACTGTGTTGTTTTCACTGTTTGGTTCAGCTGGATTTGTCTGAGCTTGTGTTACTACAGAAGCACTCTGCACATGCTCTAAGACATCTATTCCAATTAAACCTGCTCTTGCGATTTGATCTGAAACTCCTATTCTATGAGTGGAGTTCAAACCATATGAGTTATTGCAGTCACCATTTGTAATGTCTGAAGAGACAACTGTTGTGGAGCAAGGGCTTGCTGTCAATTTTGAGGAGGTACCTAGACTTCTGTTGATTGTACTGCCCAATTTTGTCACAGGAGACTGTCTGGGCCAAGTACCATCTTCATTCTTTACCTCTATTACCACCACCTGTCTCTGGTAGAGCCCTGCATCTTCTATAGTGCTGTCAAGTTTGCTTAACGGCTCATAAATACTGGCATTACTCATATATTTGCGCCACAGCCTAATTTCCTTCCCATCAGGAATATTAAACAGCTTCCGCATCTCTTTTCCAATAGTATCAATGGTATCCGCTTTGCTGAAATAACAGCTTATGAGATTATTAGGATCGTTGTTTTGACAGAGCTTCAGTTCGAAAAGATATACTTCCACTTTACAATATTTCACATATACTCCATATTCTACAACTTTCCTCACAATTGGCTTCTGCCCTTCTACACACCCATACCAATTTACTAATTTATTCCAGGCTTCAGTGGGAACTAAAACATAATCCACTTCATCAATAAGGTACTCTTTCAATATTTGAGTTTCTGAATTTGCAAAAAGTCCCGAGTTGTCAATTGGCCCTGGGAAGAGGTTAGGTTCTCCCATGTTATACCGGTCCCAGCTGTCAAAGCCCACATATTTCTTCCACTGCTTGAACCACCGGCTATTAATCAAATACCAAAACTCCCCTGGCCGCAAAGGCATCCCCAACAGCGGCTTAAGTTCAGACACCTCAGTATGGGCCATTTTAAAAAAGGTTTTCTTTGTATCAGTGACTAACCTAAACCTTTTCCTCAGTTGTTCTGCTGAAATGCCAATTCTAGTAAACACTAACTCTTTTCCTGTTCTTAGTATTCAATTTTTGGAACTGACTTGAAATCAAATCTTTTTATTACTTTCTTAAGAAAAGGAAAGTTCAGACTGGGTCACAGCTGTTTAAATGGCAAGTGCAACTGTAAAAATTTCACCTCAGCTCCCAGCTCCTGTTAAGCAACTGTTGCCAAGGGCAAGATTGGCACAGTGCCCAGACTTCAAACTTTTTTTATTTAAAATATTATTTCAGTGTTTAAACTACACAGATTTAAATATATTTCTTCGGCTTTTAATCTGTAACTTTTCTCTGGCCCTTACAATTTCACTTTCCCTCCAAAAGGAATTCTAATTAGCCAACTCCCCCTCTCACAGAGCTTCTGTCAGTTTTAAATCTCCTCAGGCCTCTTCAATTTCTGAGGTAAATTTTCTGTCAAAGACCTTTTACTTTGGAGATTTCTTTCTTTTAAAACCCAGGGTGATTTCCAGACCTTCACCAAAGCCACCCTGAATTCAAGGGCAAACGCGCTTTGGGTCTTTCACCCTCAAAGGAAATTTGCCTCAGCACCTTTTTAATTTTCAGGTTGCTGGACAGCACAGAGTTCCTTGACTCTCAGGCAGTTTCCCCAAACAAACCACTGTAGATTTCAGTCTATCCTTTCAGATTTTCTCTTCCAGGTGTCCTATAATTTGTCAAGCCAGACTCCTTTTCCTTTTGGAGCCCTGGCCTCCAGACAGGCCCACCAAAGAAAATCCAGATAGCACTACAGGGTCACCCCCAAAGGAAATTTGTCTCAGCACCTTTTAATTTTCAGGCTGCTGGACAGCACAGAGTTCCTTGGCTCTCAGGCAGTTTCCCCAAACAAACCACTGTAGAAATTTTAGTCTATCCTTACAGATTTTTCTCTTCCAGGTGTCCTATAATTTGTCAAGCCAGACTCCTTTTCCTTTTGGAGTCCTGGCCTCCAGACACTCTAACAGGCCCACCAAAGAAAAATCAGATAGTACTACATGGTTTTAAGTCTGAATTCCTCTCTCACACACAGGGCTTCCAAGGAACTGAAATTAGCTTCACCTAATTCTCAGTCCTAACCCCTTTTTCAGAGGAACTTCCACAGACTACCAACAACACTTGAGGGCTAACATTTACTAAAGGCTTCTTTTTAAACTTCCGGTTTCAATTTCTTCACAGGGTACAGGCTAAATATTTTGAGCTGGTGATTTTTTCCTTCAGGCAAACTGGATATATTCGAAATCCCACCGCTGCCCACCAAATTGTGACGTCACCCCTTTCCCAGACTGTGGTTTACAAAGGCACAACCGGGTTTATTTCGACATCCCACTGCTGTGCCACTAAATTGTGACGACACCTCCCTTTTACACACTGAATTCTGTGATGGAAATGGTACCGCTGCCACCTTTTATTCACTTAAGAATGCTGCCACCTTTTACACTCGTCGCCTCATGAATTGGGACTGACTCAGAGATATATAATATAAAAATAATGACGAAGTTTATTGAGAAGATAATAACTATAACAATATCTGAGGATGGTATGCGTTGCCTTTAACATATACTGTAACAGATTTGATCAGCTCCACAAGCCTCCCTGTCTTAACTAGCTAGTAAACCGTATAGCCCTCACTGCCTGACAGAACTCTCAGAGAACAGTGCTCTCTCCCAGCACTCTTAGCTCTCAACTGAACTGAACTCCACTGAACTGCCTCAACTGCCTAGGCTCCACCCTTTTTATATCATACCATTCCCCGCCCTCCTGCTGGGATTGGCTGATGATTTGTATATTCATCACTCCTGTCTGCCGGGTTTGTCACACTGTCCAATCTTTTCTTGAAAACCTCCAGCGATGGGGCACCCACAACATCTGGAGGCAAGCTGTTCTGCTGTTGAATGGCTCTCAACATCAGGAAATGTCTCCTTATTTCCAGGTTGTCTCTCCATTTGATGAGTTTCCACCCATTGGTTCTTGTCACACCCTCAGGTGCAATTGAGAATAAATGCTCTCCTCCCTGTGGCAACCCTTCAGGTATTGGAAAACTGCTATCATGTCTTCCCCACAGTCTTCTCTTATATAAGCAAATGTGTTTGTTTTGATTCATTCCTCAGGGATTCATTCAGTGCATCCCTAAGAATTGCAGGGGTCTGCGTGGGTGGCAGCCCTCCCTATTTACCAACAAGGAACCATCTGAAATGAACGGAATGCTTACATTGTACAACAGGATTTTAGCTAATGTGTTTAAAAAATAAAATTAAACTGGACATCATATGTAAAATTTTGCACAAGAATCCTGATTTGTGAAATGTATATTATGTAAAATAAATATCATTGAATTCCATAATTCTGCTGTGTTTGGCATAGGACATAAAAGAAACAACCAGATCTGGAAACACTGGAGAACCTGCTTAGTTAAAATCCTGGCTTCTGAAATGTCACTTGTCGAGGTACAGAACTGTATGGATACTGTCTAAGCCATGGGCATTCCTGGAGTGTAGAAATCTGTAAGATATACAGCAGTACCTCAACTTACGAATTTTATCTGTTCCGAATGCATGCTCTTAAGTCGAAGTACCTTAAGTTGGGGTACCTATCTAAAAAATTGTAAAAATAAGTTAAAAAATAAATAAAAAAATTGTAAGTCTAGCAGACCACATCTAAAATTTGTAAGGCGAGAGGTAAAATGCCAACAGTTTCCTGCTCTTAAGTCGAATTGCTCTTAAGTCAAGCTGCTCTTAAGTCGGGGTACCACTGTATCTCTTAATTGCCAAGACCACCTTGAGGAAACATGGCCAAAAACTCTTTTATAATGTGACTTGTGTGGGTGCTGTTGCTGTAAGAAAGTGTCTGAGGCTAATATGGTAATTTCCCAGCAATGTTCTCCCACTTTTGGCCAGATTCATGTAAGGAACACAGGACAAACGTCAACAATATCCCACTTCTTGACACTAACGCGAGCTGCTTTCTCCCAAAATCTGCAATAGGTTCATAATCAGAAGACCACACTTCTTCTTTTTAAAAATGTCTGGAATATATTTGGAATGGCTCTCTTCATCCGTTCTTGGGGAATGAGTCTTTCATCCCTTATTCCCCAACAGAAGAGAAAAAATATAGTTCAACAAGCTGTAGGTTGCATTTCTGCTGTATCAATTGTATCTACGTTTACAGTAGTTGAACGAAAGCCCTGTCACATTCAGTGGCACCAATTTCTATTTAAACAGGCTGTAACTTAAATAAAGCTCTAGGAAGCATTCCTTAAAACTGTGAAATCTAAAAAATTTCGTCCACTACACAAAATACGCCTGTTACAAATCCTGCCTTCTGGTGAAAAAAATAGTGTATTGAAACTATTGCCTCCCTAAGGAACTGACAATCACCAATAAGAGTGTTTTCCCACTGTCAGTTTGATAGTCTGGAAGAAAATAGAAACATGTTGGATAAAAATGTATAGATAAACTCACAACTCTGTTTTTTCCTCTGTTTTTCCCCCATGGATTTTTCTTCCCCTTAGCAAAGTAGATTGCAGTCTCCCTTGTTTTTTCTTGTATAATCCCTTTTTCCCAATAATCCTTTAGACTGCTGCTCTCTACATTACTAAGGAAAATCTGTACAAAACGAAGAAAGTGAAAATGGAAGTTGAGGTGCCATATATTTATTTTTGAAGCCTGGATATAATAGGTGTCTATATTTGTAGACACCCTCGGTTTCTAAATATTTCTGGGCATCACTAGAGAAATACTGTATCAGTAGAGACTGACTTTGCCTTCCTTTTCAGCAAGTGAAAATAACTGAGCCATTTGATAATGTGTGGTATAGGATGGAGGGTAAGAGGATCAAGGTACTGTATGCCTTTTACAGACCGTCTCTTCTTCCACCTTCATGAAACATTTAATTGGTGTTCAACGGGACAGAGTGAGGAGGAGGTGCTGGAGGTGGCACTGAAGGAGGCAAAGAAATGGGAGGACAGGTACCCGATAGGTAGCCCATTAGAGTATACAGGGAGCCAGTCGTGTGTTTTTGGCACCTGAAGCAGAAAAATATCCCTCATGAATGACTGTCTACTGCAGAATAACGACTGTAGTGGCCTCCGTAGTTAACCTGTTGCTTTTCCCGACCTCTCGAGGGCTCCTTCTCACTTGGCACGAGGTCAGCCCTCGACCTACTACAGAGGGCGGGTCAGTTTATCCGCAACTCAATCCGACATTTATTTATTTAATTTCTGTCTCGCCCCATCGGATGATAGCAAGGCCCGCCTGGGCGGTTTTCCTCTGCCAGGCAGAAGAAGAGGGCGAGAAGAACGGCATGGGGCAGCGTCCTCTATTGACTACCTGGCTCACCTACGTACAGGTGAGGCGCTTTTTTAAAAAAAAAGTCAAAATAAATAAATAAAAATAAAAAGCAAGGCTTGTGCGCGCGCGCGCAGGCGCGGCCGCCGCCGCCAAGTCACCCCAGCCGAGGCGCACCCACGCCCGGTGGCGGGACGCCCAACTTCAGGCGGGGACTCCAAGGCCACCCTCACAACGCTCTCCCACCATTTTCCCATCTCGCCGGTGTCCCTGTCTTGTGAGGCGGGGAAATCACGCTCGGGCGTAAATTGCGCCTCCAGAGCCCTTTCCCCCGGGGAGAGGGGACTCGGGTTGGGGAGGGGAGGCCGGCCGGCCGGCTCGTTTGTTGGCTGGTGCTTTTTCGGAGCCGCTCGTCTCCACCGTGGAAGCGAAGAGCGGCGGCCGTGACTGAGGGCGACGAGACCGGCGGGCGGCGGAGCAGGAGCAGCAAAAGCGGGGCGCGGGGAAACCTCCGGCGCCTCCTCGAGGGAAAACCTGTGCGGTGTTGGTGTTGGTGTTGGTGGAGGAGGAGGAGGAGGCGGTCCCTGCCAGGGGCTGAAGCTGGGGAAAGGGAGGCAGGCGCCGGCGGTTGGCGCTTTTCCCGGAGAGGGGGGCGTGTGTTGTTTCCGTGTGTGCGTGCGTGCGTGTGTGTGTGTGGATATGGACGGGCCGGAGAACACCCACAACTTCAGGCGGATAGCCATCCGGAGGAAATCAAGCCCCAGCTTGCCCAATGCTGCCTTGGTCCTCCAGGGAACCGATGCCCCCCGCCGCCGCCGCCGCCGCCGCCACCTTGGCTCTTCCCGGTCAGGAGCCGAGGAAAGAGGCCTCGAGGGAACCGCTGGGTCCGCCCGGAGCAGGTAAGGCGGCCTGGACACCTCCTTCGGGTGGCTCCCAACCAGGACCTCCCTTCCCTTCCTTTCCTTTCCCGCGGCTTTTCCCCTGCCCCCCCCCCCACACGGGCCCGGTGTCCCGCCTAATGACTTCGCGGGCCAGACTCTTCCAAAAGTAATGGAAGAGGTTCCTAGCAAAGAAGACGAAACGCAGGGGAACCTCCTCCCACCGCCCGAAAACAATGCTGTTTTTCTTTCAAAGAAACTTCCAAAGTTTACTAATCAACAATGCTTTTCTGTTGTTTCTGTTTCTTTGTTGATATTATTCTATTTTGCAAAGTTGCCCCAGTGCTGCCGTGACCCTAATTATGCTTTTGAAACATGTCACGTGTTTAAGGAATGGTTTACTTATTGCCACCTACAGTGAGCTTCCTTACTGGATTGGAAAATTGATCCCAGGTCTCCGGAGTCCTTCTCCAAGACTGCATGTCACTGGCTCTCTTTTATGAAACTTTATGTAAACAGAAAAGTAAATTCTACGAATCCTGTGCATACAAGTTTCAGTGGGCAGAATAAATGTTTTGAAGCAGAGTGGGTTGGATTTAAATGATAGTTTATAATTAAACATTGGAGGTTTTTTGTCAATTTAAATAAAAAACAGTTTATTCAATTTAAATTGTGATTTTTTTAAAAAAAATGTTTTTCATCCACCCTGTTCTGAAGTAGATTTGGGAACATCCTTTCAACGTTTCAGTATGCAAACTCTAACCAAACAACCTTAAAACCTGTGTTTGGGGAAGCAGAAATTTTGGAAAGGGTCAAAAAGCAAAGGTTTCTTTACAGCAACAAGCCTCTGTCCCATGAAGTTTGAAATAAATTTATACTTCTGTGATGTTTCCTGACAGCTCCATTGAGTTTTTTAAAAATGTAAATAAGTTTCAGAGCTCAGTAAAGGGCTAGATTTCTAGGTCCAAGCTCAGTATTCCAACCATTAAATTACACTGGCTCCTTTGGATGGATAGGGATGACATTGGCAAACAATTCATGAAAAACTCTGGGATTGGGATTTATTTAATTAATTAAAATATTTTTAGCCTGCCTTTCTCCATTAAAAGACCCAGTGTGTCTTACATAATTAAAAAAGCAGTATTTATATGCACCATTTAAAAGTGTACAATTATTGAAAAAGAATTAAACAAGTAGTATATTAAAAGAGGAAATAAAATCAATATTAAAACACATTTAAAACAGATCACAACAATCCATTTAAACCTCCCCGCAGACCACCAGTAACTTAGGAAAAACCTATCTGAAGGGAAAAGACAGCAAAGATGGGTCCAACCTAGCTTCCTCTGGGAGGGAATTGCAGAATTTTGGAGCAGCGACAGAGAAGACCCTTTTCCATGATCCCACCATGGCATCCCCTGATGATCGTAACGCTTGGGCAGGCTCATAGAGGGATAGCTTGGGGCCAAGATGTTTAGGGCTTTATAGGTTAAAACCAGTATGGAAACAGATTGGCAGCCAGTGGAGCTGTTGTTACAGGGGAGTTATATGTTCCCTGTACCAACCACAGTTAACAAACTGGCTGTGGCATTTTGGAACCTTTGACATTTCCAAACACATTCTAAAGTTATCAACAGGTAGTAATCCAGATGGGATGTGACTACGACAAGTGACTGTGGCCAGATCAGATTTTCATTATTTTGTATTGACTGTTAATAGGAATTAGCCTGAAGTCCCACAAACAATTTGTAGGTTTCCCTTTCTGCTACTTGGACTTCTCCTTCCTTTATAGTAAATGCATTCGCTTTGGTTTAGGCATTGTGATCTTTAAATAAATATTAGGAAAAAATAAATATTAGGACAATAATTTTTCTTCTGATTTAATTTTTATTTCTTATAAGACTTTGAAGTCACGTCTTTTAAAAACCCAAAAGCTTCACAGCAAGCTTTCTCTTGACCCTTTACATGGGAGAGGGCATATTTAAATTTCCCTATCTGCTATCACCCTACAGAATCTTTGGAGATAGCAATAAAATACCCTTTTGCCAGGAAAATGCTGAGTCCATCTATATTTAAAGGCTAAATACTGTATACATTAAGACTGGGTTTCAGTGAGATAAGATGCTTGCTGAGTATTATTTGGTTCCAGTTGTTAAAGGTGAAGTAGACCTTGAGAAAGTCACTAAAGTTAACAGCATACTCTTCAATATTGTGTAAATATTTTATGGGAAATAAACATTGCAGGCAAATATTAGTTTCATATACAGTACCTCGTTCAAAAATATGTCAGCTATTTAGGTTAGTGCCTGGGGCCAGAGAATTTTCATGGCTGTAGCATGCACTGTAGTTTGTCATTGTATATATAGAGTACTACATAGTTTAGAGAGCACAGAGAACTATTATTCGATTTCCTGTTTAAGCAGATATTAATCCTGATTTATGGATTTTAATGTGCAACTCATATTTACAGCAATCTTTTTCTGATCTGCTGCTTTGTGCATATCAAGCAGAACTAAGATTCAGGGCTGGAAAGAGTTATGACCACTGTTGTGCATCCTGTGAACAGACAGTTCTGACATACAGTACTTGTAGACTTAAGAGATTATTTACTTTCTAACTTGATGGATGTTACAGCTTGGACGTTGGCAGTCGCCATGGAAAAAAGTAACCAGGTTATTAATTGATAGAGATTTCCAGGGCTGACTTAGCTAAGATAGAGTTCGTTTTGGCATGCACCCAGTCCAGTTCAGAATTACAGCGGGGAAACAATGGTAAAGTTGAATCTGAGTAAGCATAAAAGGTAGATGGACTTTGGCATCCTGGCCAGACCCTTGTTGTCTAACTTTTAATTTGTAAAAACTGTGGGAGAACATAAGGCAAGAAGTTTGTCATAGTCCCTATTCATGCACAGGTATGGTATTTTTTTTTGAATTAACAGAGTTTCCAAAAAAAAAAAAAGATATGGGGCATAGTGTTTTGGGGATATCTGAGGATGAGGTTCTCCTAAGAATTTGCATGCCTTCAAGTTGTGAATGTATGCCAGTTGAGACAAATTTACCCTCCAGCCAGGGAGTGCTGTGAAATTAACTGTAAATGACAGTTAATTCCCAAGGAACTTGCAAATTATCTGGAAAAATAAACTGGAAAATAGGTGTGTGTGTGTGTGATGGTTTCAATTACCTTTTGAAACAAAAGGCTGGTTAGTTTGTACCCCACCAGGCCAGAAAAGTGGGGAGAAATTGCCTATTAAGCAGAGGGTTTGTGTCTAGTTTATATAAGAACGTCTTTTCAAGAAAACAGTTCACTCCTTGTATAAGCTGACTTAGACGGTTACTTCACGACCATCCTTGTGCTGAGGTGAAGTTGCTTCCAGGTTGAAATCAGTTGTTGTCACGTGATCTAAATTCGGTTCTCTCCCTGTTTCTTTGTACTCACGGGCATGATGAATGGAACCGGCAGGACTGTAACCTCATGTCCTTGATATGCGTTGTACTGTGATTTTCCGAGTGCTTTTTCCATGTTGTCCTAAGTGCTCCCGCTTCATGTTTTTCGGTGTTTCGATTAATTGATAGATTCCCGTCATGGATTCGCGGCGCGTAAGCTTTTGAATCAAGCCCATAGTTCATTTTCTTATTTTTCTATGGAATTGCCTTTGCCTCAAGATATTTTGAAAGCTTACTGATTCCACAACTTTTAGATTGCTTTGGGGATTTTGGAAACTTTTTGGAATGTTATTGACTTATTTTTGCAACATCTTCAAGAAAATAATAGTTGCAAGCGGCTTAGTTATTTTGGGAATAAAAGTTGTTTCTTGGTACTAAAGCTTAAGGCTTAACCTTGTGCATTTTTGATAACTCCCTGGAACACTGAGGAGTCACAGTGGGAGTTCTTGCCAGGAAGATTTTTGCCATGTGGACATCTAGCCCTCCTGTCATCCTCAAAGTCTGGCCTGTGTGTCTAAGTGGTTAGTGAGTGCCTCTCTGACAATAATTCTTGCAGTTCTGTAAAATGGAAAATTGGTTGGGACTAGTTTAGCCTAGGTGCTTTTACATTTAGTTATTTCTTACCTACAGTACCCTGGCTTAGTGAAAATTATTTCAGTGATACTGTAATACTTTGGGACTGCAGTGGGGAGAGGGTTTGTGATCTTGTTTCTGGTGCTTAAACCCTAGTTCAATATATAAGCAAGTTTAAAAGTATTGTGGAGCCTGTGTGGAATGGAATGTCAGTGTGAAGTTAAACAGTAGCGTTCAGATAATTGTTATCATTAATAAACTGGCTGCACAAAGAAAAACAGTTTCAAAGTATAAACTAGAAATACTTAGCAATACTTCTGTAGTTTGTAAGTAACAATTCTCTCTCTTTTTAAATTGCTGGAGATGGTTCTATGTGAAAACTCCAAATTTTCCCAAAAACTTGGTAGTCTTTTTTAAAAAAACTTTCAAATGTCCTTCTGTCACCTTATCAGAGCTGCAGTGGTATCCCTCTATATATGGAATAAAAGCCTATCTGTATTCAGTTCAGTGTTTCTTGAAGCATGGGAAAGGTTGCAAGAAAAGCTGCCATCCCCCCACCCCCGCTTTTGCTGCTGCTGGATCTAATGGTTATCTGGCTTTCTTGAGGATAATGTTGACAATGGTTTCCTCAGTACTGTAATACAGTTTGCATTATAAACGATATTTTATGTTACAAGAGAGGCACATTCTGAACTAAATAAATTGTGCTGTGACTCGCTCTTTTCTCCCTCTGCGCCAAATAGAATTAAAATACCTTTGGGCACAAGGCGTCCTACTGGGAATAAATTGCTACTGACTGCAGTGCTCTTAGCTGAAACATGTTGATGGATATTTTTGCTATTAGGTACATTAAGGAAAGCATCTAAAGCTTTGCTAATGTAGATGATAGTAGCATAGGTTGAACTGAAGGAAGGTTTCCAGAGAGAGAGAGAGAGAGAACTTTTAAAAATACTATATTTTATTTTAAACAAGCATTATAAATCAGAAATGTGTACATTCTATACAGTAGTTAAATGAAGTAAAATAGATTTCCATGGAGTTATGAAGTAGAGAAGCCTTTTTTGGAGGGTTTAGCACATTTGAGGTTGGTATGTATTCCTGCTGCACTGATCTCCCACTACCATTACTGGGTCTGAAGGAATAAAAAGACTTACATTCTCATATAGTCCTTCCACACAAGCAATGACTCTTAATTTCCAGACTTCTTGTTTGCGTGGAACATTAGTGTCCTAGCAAGCATATTTTCAGATTTGGAAGGCTAAAGTGACGACATAGGGGAAAAGGCTAAGTGCTCAACTCTGAAGATGTTCAAGCCTCCGCATTCAATAGACCAGTGTTGCCAAATCTATGAGTGCCAGTGAAGCCCCTTCTGTGGGCATGCGACATGGCCCCCTCACAGCCATGGCACTTCCCTGTCCACTCAGAACATGCCAATGTGCTCCTTGCAAAGAGCCAGGTGAAAGGGAGGCATTGGTTTGTGGGCTCCTTTGTAGCCCCAGTTTACTCTCCAGCCACGCCACTTTTGGGATGCCCAGAGAGGCATGGCTGGAGAGTAAACTGGGGCTACAAACAAGCCCACAAGCAACCGTCACTCTCCTTGGCTTTCCTGATGGTGTAGCACTCATCCACTTCTCTGACCAGGGCAAGAATCGGTTTTTGAATTTCCTATGGCCACAGGAAATTCAAAAGTCTGCTCTTCAATCCTCCATTGCAGAGGAGGAGGAGGAGAGAGAGAGTTGCATGTCATCAGCGTATTGATAACAGCAGACTCCATAACTCCAAAGTACCTCAGCCAGGGGCCTCATATAGATGTTAAAGAGCATGGGGGATATCTCTGACCCCTGTGGCACCCCACAAGAGGTGTGTCCATGGGGCTGACAAGATACCCCCCACCTCTACTCTCTGGGCTCAGCTGTCAAGAAAGGATCGGAACCAGCGCAAAACCTGACCCCCAGTATCCACCTCAGACAGCCTGCCCAAGAGGACACCATGGTTGATGGTATCAAAGGCCAGTGACGAATTGAGAAGGACCAGCAGCGTAGAGCAACCCCTGTCAGCCCCCCCCCCCCCAAAAAAAAGAGGTCATCTTGCAACGTGACCAGGGCTGTCTTGGTCGCATGCTGTGGCCTGAACCCAGGACTGGAATGGGTCCAAGACCTGATTTTTCTCCAGGAACGACTGGAGTCTAACTGCGGCAACCTGCTCGATCGCCTTACCCAGAAAGGGAACATTAGCTACCAGATGATAGTTAGACAAATTGTCTGCAGCCAGGCCAGGTCTTTTAAGAATGGGCCAGATTACAGTGTCCTTCAGATAAGTGGGGAGAATCCTGTCCCTGAAGGAAGCAGACATGTTCACAGCCACCCATACGGGCATGCTCCCCCTAGCGGTCTTGATTAGCCAGGATGGGCAAGGGTCAAACGGAGAAGCTGCTCGTCAGCAATGAGCCAGCACCCTGGAGGCCTCAGCTGGAATTACAGACCCAAACTCAACAAATCAGGAAGCCCTAGGGGGTGCAGCGTGAGCGATTCTCGGAGATAGATTAGTGGAATTGGAGTCCAGATTGGCCCAGATGGCCTCTATTTTAGATTTAAAATGGGCTGCAAAGGAGTCATTGGTGAAATCACCAGGAGGAGGCCTTCACTGATCAGGATTCGAGAGGTCTCGAACCACCCTGAACAGTTCAGCCTTGTGATTTGAGTCCTCACCAATTCTCAGGGAGGCATGAGATATTTTAGCCTCCCAGATTGCCCTGACATAACTCCTGGTCAGCAGTTTAACCGCAGCCCTATTACTTTCCGACCGATCCTTCCTCCATCTGCTCTCCAGCCTCCTCCTTTTTTGCATCATCACCCACAACTCAGCCCAAGCGAGGGGGGGGGCTTGGCAACGGGTGAGGAGCTTGGGGGCAATCTGGTTGACTGCTCCGGTGGCATCCCCGTACCGTCTATCCACCAATGCGTCGGCTGGATCGTCGACCAGAACCTGAAGGCCTCCAAGAACCAGACAGGATCCAGAAGCCTCCGGGGACAGGCCCAGACAGATGGGCCAGGCTTCCGGCGAGGAAGGCCGGCAACTGCCAGGGAGAAGGTCAGCAAATGGTGATCAGACCATGACACGGGTTTGGAACAGAGGTTCCCAACCCTCAGATCAAAATCCATAGGCGTGGAGGAAATCTCTTAAAGAGATAGCTTAGGTTTTTGTTGAGAGTAGAAAATAATGCCAAGCTAAGAAAAATAGAGAATAACATGGATAACTCGGATTACAGTTAGAAGAATGCAGAAAGAAGGGCACAGAAATAAAGCTGCCATCTTAATGAAAATCACCACCAAGAGCTGTAAAATATTTTAATCTAATTGTTGCCAGCAGGTTCCAGCAAACAGCAAATAGGCGGAAAGGTCAAGTAGAGATTTAAAGTCTCAGCTATTCTAATTAAACAGAGAGGAGTGTACTTGGTAACTGAGTTATATATACATTTCTTCCTCTCTACCTCCAATTCCAGATTTATTACTGTTGTTCAGTAAATGAACCAGTATATTCTCACTGATTTTTAAAAGGCTGGTATGAGGTAGAAAACATTCTGGAAAACACATGGCGCTTTGATTCCCTTTTGTTTTCCCTTCTTTGGGGGGGGGGATCTGGGAGGATCTGGAGAGGGGGAAGAGGTTCCTTTAAGATCAAGACTGAAAGCAGCTGTTGCTTTTTAAATTTTTTAAAGCTGCCCTCTTCAGCTTCCCAATGATTAAATCTTGCCTTGTGCTCTCTGTTCCTGAGATAATTCCTAACATTTTGTGGTCAGTGGGTGTTTAGTCTGTGGCTTTGCCAGTTTGGGAGTTGGTCTATGGGGGTCTATGAAAGTGAAAACCACCAACTGTGTTGAGGCCGAGTTTATAATGAAAGCATAATAAAGGAGTGGTACTAACAGCCCAGATTCCAAGAGTCGTATCATACAATAAGCAACTGGCGATTTGATTTCATCCCTGCCCCCAAACACTCTAAGGATCATTCTGCTTCTTTTCTCATTAGTCACACAAACTTTCTTCAGCTTCTCTAATTGCTTTAATTTCTTATCATTATACATCCATTTCCTTTCAATCTGATGCTTTGTAATCCAAACACTACAACAGCATGTGACTGTGTACTTTTCCTTTTGTTTAATATAACACCACACAAAGGGCAATTCACTTTCACCTTGGAACAGAAATACCAGTTGGTAGTGGCTTGCTGCAGGCAGGCAGGTTTGCCAGTGCACAGCTTGACACATCATCTAGAGATGTGTCTGTTAAAGGTAAGAATACTTTAACTTTGGGCCAAGCAGTAGGCCCAGATGTGATTAGTACCATGTTTAATGGGGTTTCCCCCCTAGCATTATAAAGAAATAACTTGTTAAGTTGGGCATTAATTGGGCATATGTTCGGCTTTATTGATTTTCTTCATTGTGACTAATTTCTGTCTCTTGTAACTGTTGAGAAAAATGTAAAGACCAGATAGTAGTTGGTGTCTCTGTTGGAAGCATGGATATTAACATGTACTCCCTGATATCTATATTTCTTTTTAAATGGTAGAGGATACAAGTACTCTATACAAATTGCTATTCTCATCCTGAAATTATACAGGCCATTTACTTAGCAACCACTAAAGAGAGAGCTTGAGTCTTCAGAGCGTATCACCAGTCTATTAAATGCTGTAGCAACTCTGGACTCTTTCAAACTGGGCATCTCTCCTCTACTAAGTACTGGGGTTTGCAGTATTTGCTCTGCCATACATATGACATTGTCTTTCTCTTGTGTAGAGCATTGATTTCCCCCCCCCCTACAGCTTTTTGTGCTTCCCCATACTTGTAGTGGAACAGTATTTTGGGGATTGCTTGCTAAGTAGAAGTTGAAAAACACATTTTAAATAATAAATAAATAAATAAATAAATAAATAAATAAATAAATAAATAAATAAATAAATATGCAGGTTGGTTAAAATTAAACTTTTGCCAAACTGTCAATGTATGCTCCCCCCCCCCAAAAAAAATGGCTGCATATGTGTGTAAGAGAATATATTTTCAAGCACCTGAAAAATTGTTCCACATGAATAGGGCAACACAGAGAGCGCTGGCTGCTGAAATAAATGTTCTTCCCCTTGTTGCTTGAATAGTGGATCTGGTGAAGTAAACCCTAGCTCATGAAAGCTTATGCCTTAATATATGTTTAATCTTTTAAGATGCTGCAAGGGTTTGTGCTGTGTGGAATTGTTATTTGCTAGTGACTGACTTTCTAGAAGAGAACAGTTGCTTACAGGTGAGCTTCCCGTCATATCTCCCCCCTACAAATTAATACAAATTTGATATAACAAATGACCTAGTCCAGTGGTTCCCAAACGGGTAACCCAGGTCTTCTTGGACTGCAACTTCTGGCAGATTTCATCACCAGCTGTATTGGCCAGAATTTCTCAGAGCTGTAGTCCAAGAACACCTACCTGGGTTGTCCAAGTTTGGGAATCACTGACCTAGTCAACACCATAACTGTAAGTGATTTTAATCACACATTCACTTTGGACAGTATTATTAATATAAGTTTGCTGAGACAGTTCCTGCCTGCTAATAAAATAACTCACCAATGCCGTAAAAAAGGAATGAAATCACTTCCAAGTGATGTTAATTTCGCCAGAAACTTTATTGTGGCTTTGTATCTTAAATGAAAATCTCATTTCAAACAACAAAAGGTCAAATTATTCTTTTTTTCATATAGTACTTGATACCAAACACAGCTTATGTACATAAGAAAGAAAAGCACATATAGTGTTTAATCCACAAAGTCATTTTAACAAATGTAGTGTACTACCATGGGCCTTGCATTCATATCATTAAAATTTAGAATTAAATGAAAGAGGATTCCTACATTTCTTTTACTTGATATAAGGGAAGGAGAACATAACCTGAAACATTTTAAATATGAGATTCACGTTTTCTGTGACTGTCCCATTTTGTACTGGTAAAGTGTAAATGTAGAGACATGTGGAGGGGTTTAGTTGCATGAGAAGGGAGCATAAGGTTTTTCTTGTGTAAACGCAAACTTTAAGGGCTCTCCATTTGTACATTTATCAAAGTGAGATGGAATTAAACCATGGGGGGAAATTCAAACTGCATTTCTAGTATGGTAGAGCAATAGTATTCAGTTAAAATGATCTTATTTTCAAACTGTGGAGGCAGAGGGTGGATGTTTGATTCTTGCAAAGAGCTGGACTTGACCATCCGTAGGTTTTTTCCAGTTTGGTAGTTCTAAGTCTAAGATGATTAATTTTCAGTAGATAAAGATCATGTTATTTAGCTCAGAGGATTCATATCCTGTCACAAAATCTGGTAGCGTTAAAACACTCACACTGTTGAAGGCAAGCGTTATGCTTCTTAATCATGTTTGAAAAGTTAACATTCCTAAACATAGACCAAAGCATAATACAAGCTTTGGAAAAAAACCTGAATTTGTCAGAACTGATGTTAGACAAATGTGATTTATTGAATCTCAACAGGTGATTCCTTCTGTTTTGAAATCTTGAAACTAAACTTGTTGAAGGCATTCATATTAACTGCTTACTATTTCTAGAACATTTTGGTGTGGGTGGGTTAAGAAATGTCAGATTGTTTTGTATTGAAACTGTCATGCGCTCTTCACAATGTTTTATTTGTCACAAATAAAGCAGTGTGGTGTCAATACAGGCGATGCCACAATTTATTATCAATAGTATCATTAGCGAGCAATGTGTGTAAAATGTTGGCTGATAGAACTTATGATTATAGTATAAACAGTGCCAGTCGATGTTGTGGCAGCCAAATCAGAAAAGCCATCAGGTAAATAGTACTCCTCCTGAAAATGGGAACTTCATGCCAAAAGTCTTTCAAGACTCAGTTTTGAAATCCATGACATGTACTTAATATGTTTCTTTACTGAAAGAGTATATAGGAACAAAGGAAGCCACTTAGATCTTTAGAGCGGTTGTGGAAACCATTCTTTCTGTATCAGTGAAGAAAGTTTTTTCTTTAAAAGGAGCCTTGTGGCGTAGTGGTTAAATGCCTGCACTGCAGCTAAAACTGTGCTCATGACCTGGGGTTCAATCCCAGGTAGTCGGCTCATGGTTGATTCAGCCTTCCATCCTTCTGAGGTAGGTAAAATGAGTACCCAGCCTGCTTGGGGGGGGGCAGTGTGTAGCCTGCATACGGTAATTAAACTGTAAACCGCCCAGAGACTACTTGAAGTGGTATGGGGCGGCATATAAGCAGAACACTTTGCTTTTGCTTTGCTTTAATATGTATGACATGATTTCAACCAACAGAGGTCAGTAGAGGAAATACATTATGGCTGCTTGTCTTTTCCAGTGTGACAAATCACAATAGTCCCCAAGTCTCTGTTTTTGTTTTCTTCTGCTACAATGTCTTAGTATCCAGTTTTCTTTATAAATTGATTAATTCTGTTGATAGAGACGTCTGCTATTAAGAGTAAATACCATAGAATAAAATGTAATTTTTAAAATTGTGCCCATTCTAACAATGTTAAGAAAAATGATTTCATAACGGATGCTGTGTCTGGGTTTGTCTTTTAAGTCTGTGCATTGCAGTTTAGTTCTAGCGCTAGACTGACAATTGAAGGCTTTTCTGCTTTAATAACATTTTTATCTGACACAACAGGTATATTTTCTACAACTACTTTATATAGCCCATAATCCAAGTCTTCTCCAATGTGGAGTCCTAAACCAAAGTCCAGGGCTGTCAATGTTCCAGTTTTTTTTTGGGGGGGGGCAGGAATACATTCTTCCGCTAATTATTTTCTGCTGGTCAAAGGGTTGTATTTACTGGGTCCCCAAACATCAACTCCCAAAACAAGGGTATGTAGCCCAGCTCCCTTTTACTTATTTCTTGCTAGTCTCTTCAGTCTAGGGGCAGAGGTTCCTCCCTTGAGAAGCTAGGTGTTTGGGGGCCTGCTCACTTGACCTTTTTTGCTCCCGTCTGTTCCAACTTCCTCACTCTAGTTTACAATGTTCCCTCTTCTTGCACCCCATCCAAAGTAACACTTCACGGGTGGCCATTGACTCATTTGTCATTCTGCTTTGCCCCATCCTAGTGAACTCCCTGGTTCAGGGATCTTCCTTTGTAACCCATTCCTAAACTTCTAGCTCCTAGAGCAGAGTGCGTTCCTCCTCCTTGGTTTCTTCTAGTTGCGGGGAAGTCACCTACTCTTATACATTACATTATGTCCTTCTCAAGTGCATTGTCTCACTTTCTTCTCCTCTGTCTTCTGCCTTGGTATTATATCTTTCTGAATGACCCATACATTATAGGTTTCAGCACTTTAGGCCATTGTTCACCTTAGGGCTATGGATACTACTGTCTACCTAACGAGCCTATTCAGGCTTTTGTCCATCTTATGAGCCCATTCCAGACCAGGGTGACAAGAGGTCAAAGCTGACTATAAGATGGAGGACTCACACTAGCTGTATTCAGACTGATGAAGTTGTTTGGATGAGCAGCAAAACGTTTCTATCTCTCAAGAAAAGCAGGTCCAGTAGCCATGACTCAACTTTCAGATTTCTGGTAAAGGTTAACATTAAGGCAAAATCCGGATCTGGAGTTCCATAGGCAGTTCAGTCATATTCTGGTTAACTCCTGTGACACAGCGAGAGCTAATTATATCAGCTCTGCCATAGCATTACAAAGCAAAAGTGTTCTGCTTATACACTATTCCAGTGATGTGGAAAGGGTTTTATTTTGCTTCTTGGGTAACAATTTTAACCTCCATATTAATCTACCCAGGCCTTGTGCTCTGAAGAGGCCACATTAGCTTTGCATGCATTGTTGAAATCACACGATTGGAGGATGACTATACTGCCATCAAAGCTCTGCTCACAACCTGAATAAAGTCCTGATTACTTTAGGTTGCAGCTCAAGGTTGATTGAGCCTTCCATTCTACTGAGGTTGGTAAAATGAGTATCCATCTTGCTAGGGGGCATAGTGTTGTTTGCAGAAGTATATCTAAACTGCTAAGAGAGTGCTGCAGCACTATGGGTGGTACAAAATTTGAAACAGCAACATGATAATGGGCTAGAACCAATGGTCTGTCTGGATGTAAGGCAATTTAGTGTGTACTTATGTTACCATTTGGTTACCACCACCACTACATTAGCAAACAACAAAAACTCCTAAAGGTATTGTGGCATCATTAAGATTAACGAATAGATTTAGCTTAGGCATTTGCTTTCCATTGAAATTGTCCTCTTCCTAAGATGTATTAAATGTACCCTGAAGTTGGCAGATTATTTATTTATTTATTGAGAAGGAGTTTGGCTTCTCATAGGATTTTAAGTAAAACTCATGAAATGGAATATGCAAAGTGTATCCCGCGTGAGGATACTAACCCTTTCATTTCCATATTTTTAAAAGATTTTTTTCATTTTCATTTCATTTCCATCCTCAAATATTGAAAATAATAATAAATTTACTTTATAAATATCTAGTTGCAAATCCAATTGGTGCAGCAAGAGCTGAAACTGCAAAAAAACTAGAGAAATGCTCAAGATCTCAGTACAAAAAGATATGAACCGAATCTGGCAACTGGTCCTTATGGAAAAGTTGACCTATCAAATTAAAATACGTAGAGGGGAAATAAAACATTATAAATTTATGAAAACTTTATTTACATATGGAATTAGCACAAGAAATTAAGAATGTGCTATCAGAAGTAATTTTGACTGCTGGAATGTAATATTCTAAAAGAATTAATTAACTTGTATGTGTGTCATATTTAACTGTTAGAAGATGAATTAGCGGGTGTATATAAAGAAGGGTAATGTGCTTATAGAATGTATAAGTAAGGTGATGCTAATGTTCTATAATTTTAATTTTCCTTGTAATAATAATAATAATAATAATAATAATAATAATAATAATAATAATAATAATAATAATAATTTTTAAATGTTTAAAAGAAATACTTCTAGCTTTTTTGTCTCTTGGCAGGGGCTACCGCATTTCTGAAGAGGCTCTTGAGGTAATATGGGAAAGTGATTTCAAGGGGAGAAAGAGCAGAGTCACCTCTACTACTTTCTTTCTTGTTTTGCTTTGAATGTACAATTTGTACATTTTGATTTTATAGTTACTCATGTCTTGTTTCTCACACACATGTCTGTCTACCATTGAAATTATCTTCATAAAATTTTATAAATGATACCAAGCAATACAGATTTTCCATTGTTTGTGGTGCATTTAATTTAATTTAAGCCTTAAAAGCCACAAAGGAAGTGAAACATGGCTAAGCTTTTTGTATATAAACTTTGTATGTCCTTCTTTAGATATGCTAGTGTTAAAGATGTGGGCGGGAAATGCAGTCTGCCGAAGAGGTAAATGAGGTTGAACATTGCAAAATGTTCCTGTGCTGCTTACACTGGTGAGTTACATGTATTGCTTCACCTAGACAATGATATTTTGGGAAAATAGTTTTTTTAAAAAAAAGGATTCCTAACTATTTTAATGTTAGCATTGCTGAGGAAAGTTTAACAATTGAAGGGAAATTTTCTAGTTTTATGCACTGATTAGAATCCAGCAGTAGTACAGATAGTCATACTGGCTGCTGTGGGTGCCTATCAGTATGAAATCCATACAGTATTTTGGTATTTCCTTAACCTTCAAACCCAAAACACAATACTTGGAAGTAACATTTCTTATTTATTAGAAATGTATTTAAGTGTGGGTGGAAAGATCACATTGTAAACCATGGGTGATTACCAGGAAAGCAAATGCCTAAGTCTGTCTGTAAATCTTAAAGATGCCAATATACCATTAGGAGTTTTTGTTTGCTGTGGTAGTGGTGGTGGTAACCAGTTGGTGAAAACTAGATTAGGATCATGAATCAGTGGAACGTACCTAGGTATTCACTCACCAACCCCTTCTAATTTAGTCTAGTTGTGATTTACTATGGGATTGCAGCAAGTGACCAAAAGTACCATAGTTTGCGAAATTCATGTAGTGCATTATATAGCAAGATTAAGACCTGAACCATACTTCAAAAAAGGATGGCCATTGTCTTGCTTTACAGCTTACAAAGGAGAAAGCCATAAAAGGAAATGCTGTCAGCTCTGGTCATTGGAGCTTCTCTATGAGATACTGATGGCTTTTAAATGCCATATATTAATATATAGAGTAGAAGACAGGTGTGCCCTTAAAAGGTAACATATGTTGTTTTACAATGTACAGTGGTCCCTAGTATAACAAACGGTTTGTATAATATAAAATCTGTACAACATAAAAAATTTCGGAGATAGGGGAAATTTGCTTAAAACGGAATCATCTTATGGGGCGAATCTGTACAACATAAAAATGGTCGCGAATTGCGATTAGGGATTACTCTGGGAAATTTGTATAAAGGAAAATTTACTTAACACAATTTCATTTGGAACAAATTAATTCCTTTATACAAAGTACCACTGTATATTATTTCCTTGTCATTATTTCCTAATTAATATGGATATGTCTTTTAATGCCCTATACTTGACGCCATAAGAAGTATAATTACAAATCTTTCCAGCTTTGTTCAGACATAACGGTAAAAGCAAAGCATGCAGTAAAGAATAGACATAACAATGCAGTGCACAGTCCTTAAAAAAAGAATTTAGGGCTGAGGCAGCAATTAATATGAACCGAGATGTGATCGTGTTTACTTAAAAGACATGCAGGAATTGTTCTTGTTTGATGTTTTTTGTTTGTATGTTTGCCACACATCCAGTGCTTTTATTTTGTATCACTATAGCCAGACATGGAGACATAAGGGATTTTGTGGTGGCAAGTCATTGCACACACAGAACTTGAACTGAAAACCTGCTGCTGTGCGGTAGTATTTCAGGTGACCTCTATACAGCTGTTTGCCTGTTGGAATCTTTGCCAACTCAATGTTTTAGGGAAGGAAGATCTATTCCCAGGTTAGTTAGATGCTCAGAGGGTAGACTTTAGGTGTACATTTGAAACTATATGGGATAAGCTGGGCAATTGTTTGTGATCTCCCTTTTCTTCTTTAAAATTGTATTTACTGTATGTAGTTCCCTCTTTGCTGAGTTGCGGTACTAGCTTTCCACTTGCATAGCTCTTCGACAGAGTTACTGGAAACCTGATCATAGCAGTAAATAACCTTTCCCAAAGGTGGAAAAACATATGAGAGAAATTGGGAGGACTTCTGAAGATGGAGACATGTTTTCTTTTTCACACTCATATGTTTTAGACATGTGTATAATAGGAATAATTCCTGCTTTGAAGGTATTTCGTTTCCAGTGTATTCTGATTTTTCTTATCTAATCTGCTATGTGTGTTACATTTAAAAATTAGAGCATTGCAAAATACATTTGACTCCATCCATAGAAGTATCTGAAGAATGTGAAAGGAGGGCAAGAGATTCTGATTCTCTGTTAATCAAACAATTTGGATGAGCTACCAATGGAAAATCTTAGGAAGCTTCAACGAATCCAAAACACAGCAGCCAGATTGCTGAATGGGGCGGGTTACAGAGATCATATTACACCCTACTAAAGCAGCTGCACTGGCTGCCAGTCAGCTATTGGGCACAATTCAGGGTGCTGACCTTGACCTACAAAGCACTATATGGCCTGGGTCCTAGCTACCTCAAAAATCGAATATCACAGTATGAACCAGCTCAGGTGCTAAGGGCATTAGGAGAGGCCTTTCTCTAGATCCCGCCACCTTCACAAGTGTGTCTCAGAAGAACACATGAAAGGGCCTTCTCTGTTGCTGCTCCCAGACTTTGGAACTCCCTCCCTCTGGAGGCCAGGACTGCCCCATCTCTGCTGTATTTCTGGAAGCAGGCAAAGACCTTCCTCTTCAGGCAAGCTTTCCCTGAATGAGGGACTACCTACTATGTGACTTTTTATGGATTACCATTCATGATTGCATTGACTAATTTCATAAGAACACTAGTGATTTCCATTTTTCTTTTCTTCTTGCATGCTCTTTATAGCTCTGTTACCTTTTAATGTTCTAAGATGCCTCTTTCAAGTCCCTATTCTTAACTTGAATATATCTTAAATGTTTTGGACTGCATGTTGTCCCTCATTGTAAGCCACCTTGGGTCCTTTTCCAAGGAAAAAGGTGGGGTAAAATATTTAAATAAATAAAATAAGTATATATTGGACAAAGATCCTGATTCTCTTCTTCTCCATCCATACAGCAAACTTTATTTATTTATTTATTTATTTATTTATTTATTTATTTATTTATTTATTTATTTATTCCCATTATCTGTGGCTTTATTGTTGCTTATTTCTGCCCTGGTAATGTATCTGTACCTACAGAAGGTCTCAGAGGAGCCACAGGAGATGAGTAGTTTCATGAGGAATCATGCCAGAGGTGGCAGGGATAGCATGGCATGTTGTGTGGGAGTGGCTGGAATTTCCAATTTAATCATTATTAAGTTCACACTTATATTTTCTCCATTAAGTGGACTCATGTTCCATTGTTTTCTATTTCTAAGGTTAAATCCTCAGAACAAAATGTCCGATAGTCTAGAGTATGGTTGGTGGTCTGTCCCTGGCTTGTTTGTCACAAATCATGCAGAATCAGTTTTTGAAAGGCATGAGTTTCTGAAATATGACTTTGGATGCCCATTTTAATGGTGGTTCTAGTTGCTATGAGGCAAAAAGACAGGAGGAAAAATATGGATTTTAAAGCCAATTCAGGCACATATCTTATCTCATCACTTAACTGCAAACAATGAATTGGCCATTCTAATAGGCTCTAATGGGCAATGAGAGTAGAGTTCCCATGAAGTTTGAAGCCTTCCAGGAATCACTAGAACCATTTCTGTTTGTACATTATTTATTTATTTATTTATTTATTTATTTTAGAGTATTTTTTACCCTGCCTTTCTCCTTGGAAAAGGACCCAAGGCGGCTTACAGTAATGAGGCATAATATACAGACCAATACAACTAAGACATGTTCTAGTACTGTATTGAGAACAAGGAGTTGAGGGACATTAATAGACGACATTACATTAAAGCTACAAGGCTATAAGTAGTTAAACACAAAGTCTATGTGAACCTATAGATTCATATACAAGACACATAATGGTAGTCCATCATTCAGGGAAAGCTTGCCTGAAGTGAAAGGTATTTGCCTGTTTCTGGAAGGACAACAGAGATGAGGCAGTCCTGGCCTCTAGTGGGAGGGAGTTATGGAATCTGGACACAGCAGTCGAGAAGGTCCTTTCATGGGTTCCCACGAGGTACCTGTGAGGGTGGTGGGATGGAGAGAAAGGTCTCTCCTGATGACCTTAACACTCGAGTCGATTCATACTGTGACATTTGATCTTTGAGGTTGTACAGTGCTTTGTAGGTCAAGGTCACCACGTTGAATTGTGCCCGATAACTGATTGGCTTTTAACCACAATAGGCCTGGAAAACAGGCATTGCTCCAGGTGAGTAACATGTCTGTGGGGTAGAACTCCCAGAATTTTGCATGGGGAATTCTGGAAATTGGAGTCCCAAACAAAAGCAAATGGCACACTCCTAACAAAGAAGAAATTGACAGAGAAATTGTGTTAAGAAATTATTAGGAGGAATTACTTTACTGTGGACAATATTCTACTGGAGCACTTGTCCCCCCCCCATATTGTGTTTTTGTACTTCCTTGCATAGCTTCATGTTCATGTAGCAAGATAATGAATAAATAAATATTGTAGACATTCTAATAAGGCATCTTAGAAAACTTTGGACAAAGTAATTACTTAATGATAAGTTCTTTAGCTTTAGAAAGTGTACAAAACATTCCCAAAGTTAATAGGTGCCATAATTTATCATTGAACCAACCTTTGTAATGTCAGTTGGGGTATAATGATTAAACCTGTTTGTACTGCAGCATGTGATAAATACAGGATAATAGCAAGCAATTTATATCGTTTGCTCTGCCTTTACTCTGGAGGTGCTTTACACTCCCCACCCAAAAGGCAGTTGCCCAGAAGAAGCATTGTACCTGAAACTGGTTAAGGGACCTATGCTTGGTGAATTAAAAAACAAACAAACTGAAGTTGGTTTTGATAGCTGTTGTGAGTTTTTTGGGCTGTTTGGCCGTGTTGTGGAAGTTTTTCTTCCTGATGTTTCACCAGAATCTGTGGCTGGCATCTTCAGAGGGCAGGAGCTCAGGGAACTAGAAGTTGTCTCTGTGCTCTGGGGTTTTCTTTTAGGATGGTTAAAGTCATTTTGCAGGTAATTTAGGAATAGATAAATAACAACATTCTAAGGCTATGCTAAGGAACTAAACCATGGTATAGATGTCTATCAGAAATCATCACCATCTTAGAACTGCATAGCTGGAGGGGTCCATATGGATCATTGAGTCCACCTCTCATTAAGGAGGCTCAGTGGGGAATCAAACTACTAACCTCTGGTTCTGCAGCCAGATAGTTAGATAATCTATATCTTGATATAAAGAAGGCCTTCTTTGACTGTATCTGTAGCAATACTTGGAAAAGAAGAAAAAGAAGGCAAGCCTTGAGATTCTTATTTGCAGAGTGGTGTGATTGCACACGAAGTTGTTCTGTCTCATCACGGCCAATGTCTGAATGGGAGATAACCTGATAATTTCCTTGTGCATTATCGCCAACTTTCTTTGGAGCAAGTAAAAAATCAGGCTTAAGCCAGCAGTCCATACTGTCTCATTCAGTGGTTGAGATTCTGTTGCTTCATAGTATCATAGATTCATTGTAGAATTGAATGGGACATTGGAGGTCTTCTAGTCCAATGTCCCTGCCCAAGGCAGGAGAACTCATACCATCCCAGACAGATGACTGTCCAATCTTTTCTTGAAAACCTCCAGCGATGGGACACCTACAACATCCGGAGGTTCCACTGGTCCACTGTTGAATGGCCCTCACTGTCAGGAAATTTCTCATTATTTCCAGGTTGGCTGTCCCTTTGATGAGTTTCCACCCATTGGTTCTTGTAATACTCTCAGGTGTAACAGAATAAATGCTGTCTTCCCTGTGGCAACCCTTCAGGTATTGGAAAACTTATCGTGTCTCCCCTCAGTCTTCTCTTAGTCAGGCTGAACGTGCTTAGTTCATTCTTTAGACTAGGGTGGTGTGAAACCAAGGTGAACTATAAATTTGAGGTCTCACATCAACTTTCCTCAGACTGACAAAGCTACTTGGATGAATATTGAAACGTGCCAATCTAACAAGAAAAGAAGTCCAGTTATGGCTCAATTTCTGGATGATTGAGAATCTTCACAGACAGAAAAGAGAGAAAAGTGTTATATTCAGTTTTTTTATATGAAATGTTATAAATACTGACATAAATGTTATGAACTAGTGGATCTCTAGTACAGTGGTACCTCAAGTTATGAATGATTTGAGTTAAAAAAAAACTCGAGTTACGAAAGGAAATTATTGGAAATGGGGATGCCCCCTTAGGAATTCCCACAGAACGGATTACTTTTGTATCTCGATGCACCTCTGTAATATGGTTTCTAAAAAAATCAAACATCTTTCTATTTGATATTTTTCTCTCCTTTTCTTTGTTCCAATTACTATATGCTGAGGGGGAAACTATTTATTTGCTCTGCCTGAGCAATTCTCCTGTTTTTATTCCCCCATATGAAGTTGTACAAGTCTTAAGTAAAATGAGATAGAATGTTCCACATATGACATTAGGCATATTTAGAATAGGTTAATTGAAATCAATAGGATTTCAGGTCAATGAGCCGAGTTCCAGCTGTGGAGCCAGAGTTGGGAGATTGATTCCACCTTGTGCCTCCTGGGGGGCCTGTGTATTACTGGGCAAACAGCATAGTCCTAGATTGGCCCAGGAAGTAGGAAGTGGTTAAACCCCTTCTGCTTACTTTTTAGCTAGAAAATCCTCAAAAAATTGGTGGAAAGTATTATGAAGTTAGCTGAAACTGACAGTTCCCATGCATTTCACTAGATCTACCGTAGTTAAGAGTAACAATGGGTTTAGTCCATACGTTATGCAGTAGGAAAGAAAGTTGAATGCTAGCCTTTAAACACTCAGCACTCTTGTGACTTCTGCAGAACAGCAGAACCTGTGGTTAATTCAACTCTACCACACCCACAACCAGGGACTCAAGAAGTGTTAATTTTGGGTGAAATGTCACTATCATATTCACCCTTTTCAATGTAATCTTTCAAATCTCCTTGCAAATAGGTTTCCAGTGCTTGTCCTTCAAAAAGCGGCTGTTGGTCTGTTTAAATTATTTCCCAACACACATCACAACCAGTGACTGTTACAAAATTCAGTACTTCCCTTTGAAAAAATAAGGTAGTGAGTTTTTCAGTGGATACTACAGTGTTAAGATGTATGCTGCATGAAGGAGTACTGTTGATACTTTGCTGGATGTTTCACAAATTAAGCTATGTTCATGGGGATTTGTAAGTAAATACATTTATCTGTTCTTGGTGTCAGTAATACGTCAGGTCACTCTCACGGTATTGGAGTGGGTGTTGCTTACGTTTTCTTCTATCCATGTTCATTTATTACTAAACTGAAAATTTAAAGGCTGGGTAAATACTGTGCCAAGATATATTAGAAGATGATTGTTTGTTTGAAGGCATAGTTTACTGTTTGGAACAATGTAATCTTTTTGAATTAATTTATTTGTACTTCAGGGGAAAGCAGTTGTTTCATGCAGGAAACTGACAAGAGCCCAGGTCTTTGGAGGGATACTTTTCTCCTCCTACTGCTGTTTGATTTAATTTGTATTGACAATGTATATTTCTGGTTTGTCTGTTCCTGTGAGAAAGAAAGGGGTCTTTGCTTGATTGTTGTGCTTTCCATATATGCAGCAGTTTTATGAACACAGCACTATTTCTTGGTCAATTTCATTTGGTATGTACTAAATAGTTACAGTATTCATCTTTCAGCTCATCTGCTTGCCAGGTTTTCTGTTTTTTAAATGTATCCCTTCTGCCTACTAACCGAGATCCCCGTGTGTGTGTTGTGCAAGCACACATACAAGTGCAAGATACGATATCCGATGTTGGTACACTTGCATTTTTGTTATACTAGATAGATATACTTGCGTCCCATCAGTGTGGCAACTATTCTTTTTAGTTCTTTCATAATATACAAAGCAACCAAGGCAAGAGGAAGGACTTAAAACATGTTCCTTTCTTTAAACTCCAGTGCAAAGATTACTTGTAACTTCGGACTAATGTTACTGTAAATTAAAGAAGACACAACTGGATGGATTGGTTGACTCATAATGAACGTGGTAGCATCTAACAGTGTGGCTTGTCCTGTGCTAAACTGTGCAGTTGTGGTTACAGATGACTCAAATGCTGCAATTTCATGATTGAATGCTAAGACCCAGTAAGTTACTGTATTTCCCCTTCTATAAGATGCCCTCATGTATAGAATGACCCCCAACTTTTCCAACCCAAAATTACAGCTTCACAACTGCATGGTTCTCTTGGCTTACTTCCATGTATAAGACAACCCTCAAATTTTAGTCTTAACTAAAATTTAGCCGCCCAGAGACCTCTTGGTAGTGAGGCGGCTAAAAAGTCTGGTAAATAAATAAAAACTATTTCAGACAAAAATATAGTCTTATACATGGAAAAATACAGTAGTTTGCTGAAGTGCTGCCTTTCCCAAGCATCAGACTAGTTGTTGGGTTTAATAGCTTTTAAAATGAAACACTGGGGACTTATTCTACTACAGTACTGGAAGAAAGATGCACAATGACATAAGAACAAGGTGAGGAAGGCTGTGGCGGATCCACTAAGCCATGTCCCGAATCAAAGACTAGGGAAATGGGTATGCCACTGAATTATGATTTGGACCTGTTACTCAGCTGGCTTCAGTCTTGCACCTCTTCTCAAATTAGTTAAGGATTCATCTAACTAAGTCATTGTATCTGTAGATGAATTTGTAGCACAGATTATATAACTTTGCTCAATCAAGAAATTTTTAGGAGGAGCAAAGCTAGCCTGGATCTCAACAAACCTTCAGATGAGCTTTTCCTCCAAGTGCAGCTAAATCTCTTTTGTCACTGTCAGGTGCCTGTGGATGAGGAGGCAAACTGCTCCATTTCTCTCTCTGCAGTGAAAAAGCAAAGTGGGCCAGGAATCCTTAGGGGTTGGGCTTCAAGGGAGACCTCCCCCCCCCCAGTTTTTTTGATTGGTCCTGGAAAGGGCAGTTTAGGCCCAGAGACTTTTATTTTATTTTTTTATATTACCCACCCACAGACCTACCCAATTAGTGCAGTGCACTATTCTGGACAGTTGATAAAATCAAACAAATAATCATTAGTGAAATCATCTAGACTAAATCAGATCATAAATTCATAACCTGGAAAGCACAACATTTTACAGTAAATTAGTAGAAAACGGGACAGGTAGGGGGCTGTTAATGCTGTTTGCTTGAGGATTTGTACCATGAATTCATATCTCTTTCGTGGTTGTTAGGGCCTTTTAAAACTAAACCAAACAACTCACCTTAATAAGAGGTTGCCAGGTATCCTTAAGTCATACTGCTCTTTTTTTTTAAAAGTGAGCTGTCCTCATCACCCAAACCAAGGAACCTGAGGTATCTTAGAGGTCATTAGAGCTCATTGTAGTCATTTTATATGAATATTTTTGGGCTGTAGAACAAATCATTTGAGTATCATAATTTCTTATGGGTAAATTTGTTTTGATATACAAGTGCTTTGGACTACAAGCATGTTTCTGGAATGAAGTACAGTATTCTTGTATACCAAGATTTTAACTACTGTTGCTAAATAAATAAATAAATAAATAAATAAATAAATAAATAAATAAATAAAATGATACTTTTGCTGTCACACAGGAGCAAACAAATCTTGCAGGGGTTGCTACTTTGTTCAGTAGAGTGAATTAATGTATTGAGATACTGACTTTTGTTGAGAATTAAAAGTGTTTGAATAATAGTTACGTACATATTATAGACTGGTGAGTATTACAGTTGTTAGAATGGAAATGGAAGACTTGAGAGGCTATATTTATTGAGATTGCCAAAATATGTATAAGCCAGACTGCTCTTCTTTTGCGTGGATTTTAAAAGGGGGCATTTTAAAATTTATTCCTCTCTAAGAAATAGCATGATGGTTAAAAATGAACTTTTCCTATATACTATCCCTCAAGATAACAGGAATAGGGATTTTGCTAAATAAGCTTCACTGAGCTGTATTACTATAAGATTCTTTCCTTTATGTGAGATGGTTCAATGAGATGAGCTGCTTCAGGCACTATACTGATCCAAAGAGATGTTTCAAGATATCCTAGTTGCCTGTGGTCAAAATGCATGCTCTGGTCTTGATGGATAATGACACACAAAAAATCAGCAGAAGCTCTAACTTCAAAAGTGAGAATTGCAATATTCTTGTTAATTGCGCCCACACATTAGAAGACTGAACCAGGGTGGATTTGATTTAAATCACTAGTCAGTAAGGCTCGATTTAAGTCATGATTTTCTACATAAAGTCTCATTTTTGCTGAAATTGTTTTAATCTTAATATTTATAACCACATTAAGGTTTCATTTTTAAAATAATAAGTTTTCAGATTAGTTTACAGTTATATCAGAAAATTACTGATTTGGTGTTTATATACCATTAGCAATACATAGTTCACCTTGCAATAATTTCACAATTATCTATCTATCTCCAGTTTCATAGGTTAATCATTCATATTTGGACAACTGTTCTGTTGTACTTTATTGGAAGGAGACAAACAATCATTACCTCAATAATAACAATTTAAATAGTTTTCTTTAACCAAAATAATAACATTATATAGCATTATGTATACAGTAGAACCCCGATTCCATGGTGGATTGGTTCCCGGGCACCCCATGGATAATGAAATCTGTGGATAAGAGTGAATGCTCTTATCAGATGGTGCCGGGATGAAACCATGGGAGAACCCGCTAGCACCCGGTGAACTATGCCACAGCGCTGTGCTACCTCTGCCAACCTTATGGACCGATGGGATCTCCCAGGCTGTGTGGTTGCCGCCTCCGCCGCTGCCGCTGCCACCAATCTTGCAGCTGGGCAAGCAAGCACTCTGCTGTCACCAGGGAGCTTGCAGCCGGGACGGTTCTCCACCCCTCCCGTGGGTGCCCAGGTGCCTTGCTGCCCAGCAGTAGCAGCGGCTGCAAGGAGGGAAGAAAGGTTTTTTTACCCTTTCCCTTTGCTGCTTGGCTTCAGCAAGGAGAATGAGTTTAAAAAAAACCTTTCTTCTCTCCTCGCAGCCGCCACTGCCGCTGGGGGCTGCAAGGAGGGAAGAAAGGTTTTTTTTACCCTTTCTTTTTGCCACTCAGCTTCAGCAAGGAGAATGAGTAAAAAACAACTTTCTTCTCTCCTCACAGCCATCGCCGCCAGGGGCTGCAAGGGGGGGAAGAAAGGTTTTTAAAGAAACCTTTCTCTTTTCCACTCAGCTTCAACTGCCTGGTGGCGGCAGCAATGGCAGCGAGGAGAGGAGAAAATAAAAAATAAAACTTACCCCCACCAATGCCTGTCACTCTCCTCCTCGCCGCCAGCCACCTGGCCTTTGAACTTCCGGGTCGGGTCCCAGGCAACTGATAGGAAGTTTTGAACTTCCCGCTCAAACTTCCGATCTGCTACCAGGGACCAGAGTGGGAAATTCAAATTTCCCACCCCACCCCTCCAGAGGATGCCTTGCTGGCCCGCCGCAGTAGTAGTAGTGGTGAGGAGGAGGTTGGTGGGCATCGGCAGGGGTACGTTTTATTTTTAATTCCCCCCTCCTTTCTGCCCCCCCCTGCTGATCACCAACCGTGGATAACTGAATCAGTGGTTAGTGAATCAGCAGATACGGGGGTTGTACTGTACTTGTATTTGCTTAAACATCCATGTTTGTTAACTGATGTGGTTAAAATATTTTTAAACAACACTGACAGTCTAGATATTCCCAACCTGGCTCTCTTTTACGGCCTGCTGCCATTATAGGTTTTTCTCCTCAAGGAATAGAGTGAAAATGATAACCCTCAGACTGCTATACACATAAATATCTCAAGATGTGGAGTACTGTGCTCAAAAAGTTTCAATTTCATTTTATTGTTTGCTCCTCCCTCCTCAAAATTTACTCCTTGTGCAGATAACTATTCCATTCTAAAAACCTTCAATTCATTGAAGTTCTTGAAACGTAGCACGTAAGAGGTAAGGGGGTTGATTCTGTGTACATAGATTCACATATTAACAATTAAGGTCTTTTCCTCAATTCTTATGTTTATTTTATAACATTTTTTTCCTATGAAGGAGGCATGTTATCATTTCAGACCCAAATGCACAGTTTTGAAAATAGCAAATCCAAGCATCTTTGATAATATATTGTAGATAGAAAAATTGCCCCAGCATCAGCCTTGATGCTACATAATTAAAAACTAATTTCATGATGATTAACCTTTGGACTATAATGTATCTTAACTAGAACACAAACTTTAGAGAGAGTTTTCCTCAAAAAGCATTTAAATTAAAAAAACTGATTTAAATTAAAAAATCTGATTCAAATTAACAAAAATCCAATTTTTTGATATTTTAAAAAAATCATTCATTTTTATCCACCCTGCACTGCAGCTTTCTTTGGTATGGGCATTTCAAAATATTTCGGCGTATAACACGCACAGGCGTATAACACGCACCCTCATTTTAAGAGGGAAATTTTTTTTTTTTTTGGCCCCCTGACTAACTAAAATTCAGGAGGCACAGGAAAGTTTAAAAACCCAAAGACCCGAAGCTCTTGATTTGGAGAAGTAAAAGGACAGGAAGCAGGGGGGACATTTTGTTCATTTAAGGAATGGATTGCTCCCTTCTTTCTGGATATTTCTGCTCAGCAGCCTTATGCTAAAAAAGGTGGAAACGGACGGCCCGCCCGCCTGCCCACCATCTCCACACTGCAGGCCTTTTCATGATGATTAACCTTTGGACTATAATGTATCTTAACTAGAACACAAACTTTAGAGAGAGTTTTCCTCAAAAAGCATTTAAATTAAAAAAACTGATTTAAATTAAAAAAGAGAGAGAGAGAGAGAGAGAAAAGGTCTGCCCTCCCTTCAAATTTCTAGCCGCCGCCTCTTGCAAAAAAGGCAATTTTTTGATGGCAAAGGTTCCAAAAAAATAACCCACCCCCCACCCACGGAGTCCCTCAACCTTTGAAGCTCGGGCCGCCGAACAGCTGGCGCCTCCCGGGTCGGGACTGCTGCAGCAGAGCCGACGGAGGGAGCCCAGAGCAGCACGACCGGAGCTGCTTCAGACCGGCCAAAGGTGCTTCACATTATATCGGCGTATAATACACATACATCATTTGCCCCCTTTTTTCAGGGGGAAAAAGTGCGTGATATACGCCAATAAATACGGTACTATCCTTACAGGAGGAAAATAGTAAGGAATAAAGGCCATCATGGTAACATTTTTTTAAAAAAAATTTCTTGTTAGTTAGGTGCCATCAAGTCAGAACTGAATTATAGCTACTTTAATAGAGTTTTCATGGTGAGATGTGTAAGAAGTGGTAGTTCAGGTATTCCCTCAGAAGAAGGAATGGTAAACCAACTTCTGAGTATTCTCTTCCTAGAAACCCATGGAAGGTGTCACCAAATGTCAGAATTGTCTTGACACCTCACAATTATTATCTACCAGTTTCACTCCCCCAGTGAATTTCCAAGCTGAAGTGGGGATTTGAACACTAGTCTCCAAAGTTCTGCCCCCTCACACACTCTGCTGGAGCACACTGGGTATTTAATGTATCTTAGAGGTAGGTTTTTTTGCCGTTTGCCTCTTTCTCACTTTTTTGGAAGACTGGTGGGAATTTTATTAGTACAGTGGTACCTTGTGTAAAGGAATTAATTCGTTCCAAATGAAATTCTGTTAAGCAAATTTTCCTTTGTACAAATTTCCCATAGGAATGCACTGAAAACAGCAATCCCTAATCGCAACCATTTTTGTGTTGTACGGATTTGCCCCATAGGCGATTCTGTTAAGCAAATTTCCCCCGTCTCTGGAATTTTTTTATGTTGTACAGATTTTATGTTATACAAGCTGTTGTTATATGGGGGTCCACTGTATTTTAGAAAACTGATTTTGTTCTTACTTTTTTCTAGTGCTTATTTTTAATAGCTTTCTTTCTAAAATTGCTTATGACTATATAAATTGCATGTGTTGCAATAAAAAATTAATTGTAAAGTGAAGTTGAATAATCATTATCTCCAGGCTATCTGGAAATCTCTAACCTAAATAGCAAATGCTAGAATAAGGTTGGAAGTTAATGTAAACAGCTGGAAGCTCTTTTAGATAGGCTTTGGCTTGCAATTTGCTTTGTTTTAATTCTAATCTTATTTTAATTGGACTGTTGCACATGTTTGCATTTTTACTGTTTACAAGTCTCAATCCTTTGCAAGGAAGAGGAAAGGGATTTAAATGATATGATTGTTACTTTGGAAGATGAAGCCTGTCTGAGATGTACATTAAGGTTAAACCCTGTTTTGTTTGTGCTGCAGTGTTGTTTGACATGGCAGATCACCTGCTAGCCTTCCCCAGTATGGGCTAAATGCTGTATGTCCCTTCATTTGGGATTTGCAAAGCTGAAGCACAAAGAGTGATTGTTACCAAATAAGCAGTAGTCACACACTTCTACCAATAGCCTTAGGAGGGTTGGTTACCATGGAATCCACCATCTGTTCCCTCCCCACTGGAATGTGATTATCCTTGCTGTGTTGGGAACTGGGAAAAAGCTGGGGAGTGTGTGCTGCCTACAATTATCTGCAATGGAGTGTGTTAATGGAAGGCTTGGATTAGCTTCCTGGAAGAGCATGTAAAGGGCTTTTTCACTTTAAAAAACCTGTAAAATCAAAAGCACAAGCAATGTTTGAATAAAGGTAAGATGCTAAACATGTTTTTTTGTTTCATTCATAGCAATTATGATATTGTTATTTTATCAGTGTGCTTTTATTGTCAGCCATTCTTCCTAGAGATGCTGATCAGCAAGATGGGGTGTGAGTGTGCTTCTTTATAAGACAGCAGTAATAATGGGGTGGGAACAAGAGTCTTTTGTTTTGAGCATGTTTCTTTTATATCTTTTTTGAAGGAAACATTTTACAAACCCCACCTGAATTAAGATTTAAAAACCTTTCGTAACATTTATTACTGTGTGTTTTTGCAACAGTATTTTGAGGGATGTCAGGCAGATGTGCATATTGGATTTTGTGGAAAAAAAATCTAGCATTAAGATCTGCATTTAAAGGTTTATCTATTTAAAATAATTGTCCATATGTAAGGTGCCAGTAACACAATAGATATGTGGTTATTGTAAAATAATTTGTGTAGGGAATGCTGATGATTTTAAAAAATGTAATAACTGTGAGGCTCGTTTCTTTAGTATCAAAGCCTCTGTCCATTAGATATTATTGTAAACGGACTTTTTGAACAAGTTTTTGGGGTGTGTATGTGCATGAGTCAAAATAATGTGACTGCTTTCTTGAAAAAAATTGTTTAGTAAAGGCGTTCCTTTTGTAATGCTGCTTTTATAATGATGCATGTTGTAGTAGTGTGGGTTATTGTCCATTGTGTGCCATATAATTTAAATATTTGGTTTGACATTTTTATGTAAAAATAAAGTAAACCTGAAGAAGGGAGCTTACTTTGCCTAAAGTATTGTGCCATAAATACTCATTTAAGATCAGCATTGCTTTTGCATTGGGTTTCTGTATTTGTATTGTCTTTTCTCATCCATAGCATTGCTGTTGTAGGGCTACCATTTTTATTCTGTGTTATAGAGATGGAATAGCTTAGAACTAATTGAACTTTGCCAGTCTCCTCTAATTCCATCAGTCCAGTTGTCTGTTGATGCAATTTATGTATTACCAGGTCAGAAGGAATGAGGAAAATGGTTCATGGATCACCAGCTTGGAAAACACAAGTATCAAACATGCATGATCAGATTTGTTTTTTAAAAAGAAAAAGCTATAAGCATTTTTTTTAACATTCAAAATGGCATCAAGTTCTTTCTAGTGTCAAACTGGTATGAAGTGAACTCTGCGTATTGTATACAGAGTGCCTCCCTCCATAGGTTTCCTCTCAATCTGCATATTTGGTAAAGCCCTTTTATCAGTGGAATTCTTGAAGAAGCAAGTCTGAAAGAAGACACTTCTTAGTGGCTGTTTCTTTTCAGTGGGGCCCCCTATGCAGTGGAGTCTAATACAGGTGAAATATTTTCTGGGATCAATGGAAGGCCTTTTGTGCTGCATAGTAATCATACATGTGCAGAAGACTAAGTTGCATTGTCATGGGAGTAGCAACTGTTTAGAATCTGGGGATTTTCAAAGGATATTGTACAAGATAATATTTTATATTGTAACGTGTAGTTCTTCCTTATACTGTAAATGTTCCATTCACGTTTTCCATTTCTGAATGTGATGCTGCTCAAGTCCATGCATCAGCTTTCTATAGGCACTTGGTCTTGTGTTTCTGTTCTTATATTCCGCCGTAGGCTGTTTGTAATCTTTGCTTTACCCAACTCCACTTTTGAATTGTCTTTTGCTGTCTCAAAAAGTGCTATGTTTTGGTAGGGCCTTTACTGCTGTATTTGAACCTCCTGTATCAAGATCCTCCACAAACATCTCTGTGGTATCCCTACTCTTACTTCAAATCCCAACAATTTTCTGAATCAGTGTTTCCCTTCTGTCTTGTGCATAACCCCCTTATTCCCCTGCTGTTCAGCCTGTATACTAATCCGAGGTTTGTTGTTTCTGCGCTTCCCATGCTTCATCTTCTTATCTTTTTTCCTCTTTCTCTTTTTTCCTCTTTTGAATTTGAATTTGTAAGGAACTCTGGACAAGAACCTGTCCTTTTGTATTCTGTCAAGTGTCGGGCATTCTGGTACAATAAAGAATATTAAAATATAATGAACACTAAATACAATTTACTGTGTTTAGAATGTCTGAGATTTTATGGAATATAATTGAATTTGTTCTTGTCCTGAGATATTTGACACACTTGCAGATAGATTTACATGGAACAATTTTTTCTGTTACAGCATGACTTGTCCCCACAAATAAGGAATTGTAAAATTTACCTCTTAAGTCTTGGAAGACAGCAGTGTTCTTGACATGGCACTTTTTGTATCAATTGCATAATGCAAAAAATAGTGTACTTTTGTGCAATTTGCACAAATAGCTGTTGCATGGACTTTTAAAATTAGACATGCTGAATGGCAACTTTGCATATTTGTATCAATTAGCCAGCTCTTGTGTCTGTGCTATATGAATGCTTTATTTTTCAAATGGGAGGATACTAGAACTTCTCTGGCTTCTGCAGAGGCGTTTTGTGCAGGTTGCAGAAAAAAGTATTGTTTCATTCTTGCTCTGTTATGAAGAATACAGTTGGGCTTAGAAACTGTCGAGCCAACAAAGCTTTCGTGAATAGTCTTCACATCTCTCGTTGAGAGGTGCAGAGCTCATGGAGAGAACTGAATAGGTTTTCATGATACTATTATTGGTATTGTCCACTACAGAGAAGAGGCAAACCCATAGCCAGCTCTGGTAATCACTCACACTGCAGTGAAAGTGAGAGTTTAAACTAAAAATTGAGTATGTAGAAGGAGTGGCTGCATTAGTCTTTGCAAGCATTGTAGGTAAAAAACAAAATAAAAAGTAAAAAAAGACAAAATGTGGTGACATTTTAAAGCAGGCATGTCCAAACTTCGGCCCTCCTGATGTTTTGGACCACAACTCCCAGAATTCTAAGCTGAGATAGCCAATGACAAAGGATTGTGGGAGTTGTGGTCCAAAACATCTGGAGGGCCAAGGTTTGGACATGCCTGCCTTAAAGATTAATCTCTCTCTCTCTCTCTCTCTCCCTCTACTTCATGAGATATTAGAGAAGATTTCTCATGACAAATATTAATACGAGAAGCTCTGTCATAAAATAACAATGGTAGAGTAAGATGAATGTTTATAGGCAATCTGACTGTAAATCTAATTAATATCCCTGTGGTTTAGTTATCTGGATGCAGAGCCAAAGGGTTGGGGGTTCGTTTCTCCACTGTGACTTTTAGCCCTGCAGTTCTAATATCTTCTTCTTCTTCTTCTTCTTCTTCTTCTTCTTCTTCTTCTTCTTCTTCTTCTTCTTCTTCTTCTTCTTCTACTACTACTACTACTACTACTACTACTACTACTACTACTACTACTACTACTACTACTACTACTACTACATCTGCTAGATTAAGATAAGCAATAATTACCGAATCTGATTGTGGTAGTGGTGGATAGACTAATATAGTACTTCAGTCTAACATGCTATTGTTCCTGATGAACGTCACTTGCTACAGAAAGACTGTAGCATGATATCTGTAAGTTTTGAGACTGGAAACAACTAATTATTAGAGAGATGACTTGGAATGTTAACCCACTTCCCCAACACAACCCACATGACAAGTCCTATCCCCTTTCAGCTGGCCAGCAGGTGTTAATTTTTTAAAACCGAGGGAACTTTTATTTTGAAATCCGCGTTGCAGCTAATTTGTTTTTTTTTTAAAAGAGCTCTGCTGAATAATTAAAAAAACAAAGTATTCTGCTTATACACTGCCCCACAGTGCTTAAAGAACTTTAATTATATAGGCTACACATTGCTGCCTCCTAACAAGCTGGGTACTCATTTTACCAACCTTAAAAGGATAGAAGGCTGAGTCAACCACAAGCCTGCTACCTAGGATTGAACCCCAGATTGTGAGTACAGTTAAAGGCTGCCGTGCTGAAGTTTAACCACCGTGCCAAGATGCTCATCTCTCTTATTAGATCAACAATCCTTCTAATCCAGCATTTTTTTCTTGGGTGAGAGACAGTTCTGCGTTTGAATTTTTCAGCTTGCAGGCTACCATTCCCATCTTTAAGATTGAGGAAATTAAAGTCTTTGTGTTCAAACTTAAGTTGTTTATTAGTTAGTTGTATCTGTAGTTTTAGAAGAGGTATCTATTTGTCTGTGCAAGCATATCATGCAAAAACCAAAGAAAAATTAAAAAGACAAAAAAAAACCCCACCTTGTGGCACCTTAAAGACTGTGAGCTTGCATGCATGTCGTCAGACATATGGAGTAAAATACAAAGCTCACAAGTAAATCATTCATGCCAGCATTGGGTCAGTGGTGTTTGTTTGTATTTCCCCTCTGACCAAAGGCCACTCTGGCAGTTTACAGCATGTAAAAACAACAATGAACACTATAAAACAAACTACATAGCTAGGACTTCAAAATATAACGTAAAAGTACAATACATTTTAAATACATCATAAAATATAAGAAACATTTAAAGTGACAGTAGTCAAATATATTAGTGGCTAAACATTTCAATGGGCTCTATTGATGGAGCAGTTTGGAAAGTGTTCCCTAATAATAGCTTCTTAAAAGTCACCAGTGAAGAGCCCAGGCAGGCAGCAGGTGGTATTTGGTTCCAAAGATGAGGAGTGACTGCCCAAAAGGCCCAGTTCCTTGTTTTCTCTCTCTGGGGCTCTCTGTGTTGTATGGTTGCATGTCACATGTACAGTGATTTATTACAGTAACCCCCCCCCACCTATCGGAGGGGTTAGGGACCTGAGCCGACCTGCAATAATTAAAAATCCACAATATCCGGATGCTGGGTTGGGTCGGGTTTTTGGGGGGGCTGTCTGGGGCCCCCCTACACTTAGCTGAGGCCTGGTGCTAACCTGTATGGGCATCCAATGGCCTTCCAGGTCCTATCGGAGCCCCCAGAAGTGCTTTACAGTGATCTAGAAGTCACTTCCTGGGCTTCTGACAGGCCCGAGAGGGCTGATGGAGGCCTCAGAAGTGCTTTTCAGCGATCCGGAAGTCACTTCTGGTTCGCCGGAAAGCACTTTTGGAACCTCCGCCAGGCCCGGGAAGGCCATCTTCGGGGCAGCACCAGGCCTGGGGTAAGTACAGGAGGCCTGAAACAGGCCCATCCAGCTTACCCCAGGGGGCCTTGCTTTTCATATACTGCGGTCCCGCGATATACCTGGACCGCAGTATATGAACCACAAAAGGGCGGAGGAACACTATGTTTGGTGTTCAGTTTTTTTTTTTTTTGCTTTTTCAAGTGTTTATTGTGATTATATTTACACAATGAGCATGCATCAATAAAAATCAAGGCAGGGGGAAAGATATTGGTACATTGTTACGATTACAGTCAATGTCTTCACATTTGAAAGTTTTCAGAGGAAAAAGGAAACTATATTTCAGTTCAAAAGTCAACCAGTATCTATATGGTTACTCCCCCCTAGTCTAACTTTGTGGATTTTTATGATTTATTGCCACCTCCTCTTTTACACTGTCTTTAGTATCTCATGGCTTGTTATATTGTTTATTTTGATCACAATTCTCCCACGAATTTCACTTGTCTAGTCTCTTATTGTACCACTCATAAAATAGTTGCCAAGTTTGTGCGTAAACATTTTCTTCTTTGTTATGTATTGCATTTGTCAATTTATTCATTTCCGCACAGTCTAAAATTTTGGAGATTATTTCTTCATCCTTGGGAGATGTTTTCAGTTTCCACTTTTGGGCCCAAGCTAACCTTGCTGCCGTTAATATATGTATTATTAGATAATTTATTTCTTTGGGATGTTCACCAGTAGTCAGTCCTAATAGAAAATATTGTGGCTTAAAGCTTATTGTTCTTTTTGTTATTTCCTGTAGCCATTTATATATTTTGATCCAATATTTTTTTGCTTTTTTACAAGTCCACCAGCAGTGGAAGAAGGTTTCCTTCTTTTCTTTACATTTCCAGCACTTATCAGATATTTGTCGATTGATTTTGTGTAGCCGCTCAGGAGTTATGAACCATCTATGGAACATCTTCAATAGATTTTCTTTATAAGATGCAGCTATGGTTGCTTTGTAGTTAATCTTCCATAACCTTCCCCACTGCTCTAGATTTATTTCCTGACGGATGTTTCTCGCCCATTTAATCATAACATCTTTTACTTCCTCATCCTTTAACTCCCAATCTAACATAAATGTATATAGCTTGCTGATGACTTTAGCCTCCGTGCCCAATAGTAACTTATCTAGTTCTGATTCATGATTTTCTATCCCAATTTCCTTTCCATCTAGTTTATATCTCGCATTAATTTGGTGATACGGCAACCATGGTGTTCAGTTTTTTTAATGCCTAGTTCTGTAAGCATTGTCATAGGAGACAGAAACTTTCTATGTGTCAATGATGATTTGTACTACTGTATCACAGCAGCTTCATCAAGTTATTGCGGCTACACAGATTGCAGAGATTGTAGTATAACTCCATTTGTCAATTTCTATTAGCTTCTTCCATCTTCTGCAGGCAAAATCTGTTGTCCCTAAGATTCTTGTGAGTACCACTAGTTAGGTGTGCAGTATATCTCAGAGAATTGATGAACTGTTTAGTTCTTAGTTCATACTTCATTCTGAAGTCCTGTTGTTGGAAAGATCATATTCCATTGACTATATTTTGTCCTAATGATCTTGACAATAATCAAAGTTGCATTGTCTGTCTAAAGTGCTATAGAAGTCCCAGTGAGCTATTGTTTATCCTTTATTCATACCCTCCATAGATCAAATGCAGAGCAATGTTTTCTTTTAGAATTGCCAGAGGAAAAGAAGATAATGTATTAACATTGCAACTAGGCTGCAAAATATGTTAAAACGAATCTTGGTTTACTTTCTGTACAGAAAATGACTGTCAGATTATCAGACGTGTAATGTAAGGGCATGCGGCAGATGCACGGCGTTTTGTTTTCTTAGTATTGAAGGCTAGATAGTTGAAAACAATGGCTGGCATCAAGTAATAGAGTTTGACTCAATGTATAGGAGTCTAACTGAATGGAAAATAAACTGACCCAATTGTTTCTCACAAACAGACAAGTCTTTCTGTTTTTCTCTTTGACACATTATGCTGGAATGCTGTTGGGCATGACATTCAGTCTGTTGTTCTGCAGAGCTTAATTTTTTGTTGCATTTTCAAGGTTTTAGCATTAAACATATTGTTAAAAGCCTTGTTCAAGAGAGCTTTTCTGCCTCAAGGCTAGATCTGGTAGTCCATTTGAAAAGACATGATTCTTGTTTTCAAATTGTCCCCATCGCAGTTACAGAGAACTAACAATAGTATATATGGGAGGGCAAGCCAGCGGGCATGGGTTTCAATGCTGCCCGATAACCGCATTTTTTGAGGCATGCTGGGTTTGCAACTGGCAGACATATCAGGTGCCTAAATCTGTCATAGCCATTCTCAATGGGGGCCATATCGCCCTTGGAAGGGCCCTGGCACATTTGAAGGGGGTGACCAAGTAGAAGCAATTCTGTCATATCACCTTATAAGTGTCATTATATGATTTATACTGTACATTTCTGATTCTGCTGATACTTATTTCATGTTTTGTTTTTTTCTGCGGGTAAAAAAGAAAATACAGTTGTCCCCTGCCAATTTGTGTTGCATATACTGCGGGCCCAGCATATCACAGGACCACAGTATATGAAACAAAGGGCTCCTGGGACAAGCTACATAGGTCCATTTGAGGCCTCCTGCACTTACCCCAGGCCTGGCGCTGCCCTGAATGGGCCTCTGACAGGCTTCCTGGGCCTGTTGGAGGCCCCAGAAGTGGTTCCTGCCCCCAAGTCCCCAGCATCTGCATACTGTGGATTTTCCATTATTGCAGGGTGGGGTGGGTCCCTAACCCCTGTGATAGGCGGGGGATTACTGTAGCTGATTTGGCTTGCATTTCTCTCCTTTACATTCATTCAAACTGACATTGAGTACAGAATAGTCTTTGTTGAAAGAGCAGCATTTAGAAATGATCCTCCCTATGCCTTATTGTGGTTGCATTCTAGCCAGCCTGCCTAATGGCTGTGTTTCAGACTAGGAAGAACATTATTTGAATGGGGAAGGTGATATATAGACTGATGGAATAGAGATCTTGTCATGTTATTATACTTACATAGACTTGGTTCCTCCCGTGCTGCTGGGAGCATTGAGCAATACGTACTTTCCGGTGGGTTGGGTCTACAGCTTCTTTTTCTGCATTTTCCCATGTGACATTTACCACATTTAGATCTTCACAGAAAGTTGCTCGCCAGGTCTTCTGTGGTCTTCCTTTTTTTTCTTTTCCCTTTAGGAGGTGTCCAGTGCATTGCAGTCTTACAGATCCAGTGTACAGGGAATCGAGGAATGTATCCAGCAAGGCACATCCTGCATTCAGTCACTATTTCATCTAATTTTTGGATGCTACTTTGCTGCAATACATCCTCACTTGTAATATGGTTTCAGCTTCTGGTTTATTCCTTTTCCCATTTTACATGCTTCATTCTGGAGTAGGAACTGGCAAACCACTCCAGTATTCCTACCAAGAAAACTCCATGGACGTGGAGTCACGAAGGGTTTGTCACAACTGTAATGACACACACACACACACACACACACACACACACACACACACACACACACACACACACACACACACACACACACACACTTCACTAGAGTGTATCACAGTCAGAATAACAATGCTGGTGTATAGACAGATCTTTAATGCAACAGAGATTGATGAAGACCAAGTTTGGCACAAGTGTTGAAACATACCAGATGCTTTGTCAGTCCTACATCTAACATCTTTTTCAGTGTCTCCAGCAGTGGATATGATGCTCCCAAGATAGGTGAACTTGTTGACCTCCTTGATGGGTTTCTGTCCAGCTGCAATATTGATTTTTGCTCATTGCTGAACACTGATGGTCCTTGGTCTTTTCTACATTTATGTGCAGTCCCACTTTTTCTGCCCTCATTAGAAGGCTAGTTGTCATAGTTTGCAAGTCTGGCTTTGTTCCTGAGAAGAGTGCAATGTTATCTGTGAAGTCAAGGTCCATGAGGCAGGAATCTTCCTTCTGTGGAATCCCCTCAATGGGGTTGCCCATTGCCCTTCTTATGATGAAATCCATAGCCAGGAGGAACTGAAATGGGGAATTGGAATCCCTGCCTCACACCAGTTTTGATTTTATGAACTTGGTAAATCCTCTCTCTGTTTTAATTCACTAGCTGGAATTCAAACACAGTTTCTGAAAAATACTAATGCATTGTTCAGTTACTCCATAAGACCTCACAATCTTTCACTGCGAGTCTCTATGGACACTATTGAAGGCTTTTTAAAGTCAATGAAGCTGATGAGCAGTGGCTTTTGGAACTCAATATATTGCTCCACAATATTCCAGAGTGTGAATATTTGCTCATTTCAAGATTGTCCTTGATGAAAGCCAACTTGTTCTTCTCTCAATAGTTGTCTACTGCATCTTGTACATGTTGAAGAAGGATAATACAGAAGATCTTGCCTGACATTGAGAGCACTGTGATGCCCTGCCAGTTGTTACAATCAGTAGCATCGCTTTTTTGGGGTGTAGTCTAACAATCACACTTTTTCTCCACTCAGTGTTTGTTTTGCCAACATTCATTGAACAACTTTGTTAGCATTTTTACTGCTACTTGTCCTCCTTGTTACAACATTTCTGGTGCAATTTCATCAACGTTGTATTTCAAAGTGTGTAATGAACTTAACTGCATGTTTTGTCAGCCGTAATTATCTCTATGTTAACGCATCCATGGAAGTGATTGTATTGAAGTCATATGTTGTAGCTGGGGATGGTTGATTTAATGTTTCTTGGAAATACTTGGACTAATGTGCATCTTGTTCTTCTTGGCTGAGCAGGACCTTCTCACTCTTATTCTTAATGGTAATGGTACTATTTTTCCATGCTTCTGTCAGCTCCCAGACAATGCAGAGATCCTTGCTGTCATTTCTATTTGTCACCTCCTGAGTTTCAGTTCATTTTTATTCTATCCACACCTTATTGGTTCAACAACTTCACTTGACATGTCAGTTTAACATTTGGTTCAGGCTGTAGTATCCCAATTCTCTTCCGTCTTTGCCTGGTCACGTTGCAACCTGGTCACTTTTCTTTCACCTGTCAGATTCTGTGTTGTATCCTGAATCTGATGCTCCTTCCATGTACTTCTTTTCTTCCAATGGATTTTTATGCACTTCTGATAAATCCATGTTTAAAAGATGTCTAGTTGTCTTCAGTGTGGACTTCATTCTCTAACACTTTTTCTAGTTCAAGTTGGAATTGTTTTTGATGGTGGGTGTAGTGTTCCCATGCTTTGCCCTGCCCCTTTCACAGGCTATTGACAAGCACTGCTTCTAATTTTCCTCTTTCTCTGCTACCAACTAGATTTGCTAGTAAATTAATGCTTTCAAATTGATTTTAAATTGAATAAAGATAAAAGAAATTTGTTTATTACAAAGGAAAATCAAACTCATAAGGGTAACGTGTCTAGGTACAAACAAAAAGGAAGAATATAGCTCAAAACCACTGAAGTTTGTTTATTGACATAATTGATCACATCCATGTTTTTAAATTTTCAGACATTCATCACTTAATTTTCCTCGCAGAAGTTCTAAATCCTATATCTTCTCTCTCTAGTAAGTAGAAGTCTCACAGTCAGACCCTATCTGTCCCTATTAGAGATGAGCTTTTTTGGAAGTGGCCAGCTTCCAAAATGAAACGTGGGAGCCCAGCTGACATTCAGAATACAATCACCAATCCCTTACCTTGCACTGGAATTGCACAGGCTTAAACTACAACGAGGAAGAAGCCTCCAATGTCATCTTTCCTTCTCCCTGGCGCTGGCCATTCAGAGAGGGAGGCGGGATGATGCATTTTCCTACACAGCTTCTGATTGGCTAGTGCCAAGGAAAAGGAAAGATGACATTGGAGGCTTCCTCGTTGTAGTTTAACCTGTGCAAGTCCAGTGCAATTGGTCCTGATAGCTGTGAGGCTATATAGGTAAAGGTAAAGGTTTCTCCCTCACTTGTGGGCACTCATCTCCATTTCTAAGCCAAAGAGCCAGTGCTGCGCAAGTCTGTGGTCATGTTGCCAGCATGGCTGAACGCATTTCTGCTCATCTACTGTTTACCTTCCTACTTTTTACGGCGGTACCTATTTATCTACTTGTATTTACATGCTTTCAAACTGCTAGCTTGATACCTCTAATGCAGACATATCCAAACTTCAGCCGTCCAGATGTTTTGGATCACAATTCCCACAGTCCTTTGTCATTGGCAATCTAAGCTTAGAATTCTGGGAGTTGTAGTACAAAAAATCAGCACGGCCAAAGTTTGGATATGCCTGCTCTAATGGAACTACTCATCCCTCTAATTTACGCTCCCACTCTGTGCGCCTTTCTCCCTCCCAGGTTCTGTTGCAACCAGAAGGGGGTGGGTGGGGGAGGAAAAGCCCTGTGTTGAGGGGTAGAGGTATGAGTGTGTGCATGTCCACTCTTTTTAGAAGGAAGAGTACCTCCAATGTACTTTTTTGACCACTCTCCATAATGGATGGTGCTGATGAAAGATCCAGTCCAAAACATGGAGTGCATCAGATTCAGGAAGACTTGTCTAAAACATGAAGAGCTGCTACATGTACTTTGGTACAGTAGATGTGTTAAGTACTGAAATATGTAATATCATTCTTGAGTTTATTTTGAATTAGCTTTAATATTTTAATGTTAAAATATCTATTCTTGTAATCTGGGAAATAAATGACAAGCATCTGTGATTTTTTTTTTGGCCATAACTTTTTTTTGTTACAAATATGGCCCTGGATTGACATGGAGTTTTGGACTGAATAGTCACTCACTTAATTATCTCGACATAAATGATAATTTAGACTTTTCATTGTGAGGGTTACAGCACATAGTACAGAGACTTTTCTTGGCAAATGCTGCTTGCAGAGAGTGTTCTTCCTATGTGAGGGAAAGTGGTTTCTGGTTTGGACAGAAGCTTCTTTATCAAGGAAATGTCTACAACATATGAATATAGAAGTTTCAAAATTGTGGTCAGGATAAAGCCTTTTATATTCCTTGTGGAAGCCTGTCGTTTTGCCCAGGATTTCTGATAGTAGAGGCTTGTGTTTCTACATGGCACTTGAGGCCACTGCTTTGCCATTGCTCACTAAATGTCCTTTTTGTTTGGGCATGGAATAGAGCTGTTTCGTCTCTTTTAAGCCTTTTCTTCTTTATACTGGTTACTTATGTGAAATACGTTAAAGTTGGAATCTTGCCATGACATCCCATCAGCCATACTCTGGGGTTTCCCCACCACTACCCCAGCACGGATCAGCTGGCGTACGGAGCTTTGGAAGGGGAAAAAGGGGGGGGGGAACCCACCGTTTCTGCCCCTGATCGGTTTCCCATAGGAATGCATTGCTTCAGTGCATTCATATGGGGAAACGAAAAACAAAATGGAACGAAAGGAAAATTTCCATTTCGTTGCGTTTTTCTTTGATAGGTCACTTTGTTTTTCATTTCATTGGGGAATGAAATGAAAAATGAAACAAAAAAAATTATTTCGTGCCCATCTGTAGTTCCTACTTCAATCTCATATTTGCACATTGTCTTGAGAGCCATTTTGTGTAGAAATGTAATTGCCAAGTATTTTATTAAATAATATATATACACAGCGAGTTTTAGAAATGGGAGAAATATTTGTTTACTTGTTAGATTCAATAATTCTAGACCTTATATTTTCTTTGTACTTGAGGTAGAGAGACTTGTGACTAGAGAGCAGTGGGAGCAGAAAACACAGAGCAGATCTATCGAAATTTGGGGGGAGTTTGTCAGAAGGTCTTATCTGTGGTGGAACTGGTAGTGAGGAAATAATATTTCTCAGCTTCCGTTGTATCCTCACTGAATTGATCAGAACAGCTTTTTCAAGTAGTCAAGTGCCCATTGCTCTAGCCTTCATGAATAAATCTACGATCACTTGACACTTCATTGTGAATCATTTCAACAGTACTGTACTTGGCAGACGAAATGGTTTGAATTCAACCTGACCTGATCACAGTGGTTGGTACAGCCCTGATGGATATAATACTGTCCTTTACTTATCTGGTGGTCATGGATACTTTTAAGTTTGCACAGAACAAAATGATAAGAGGAATGGGGAATGCCTCCCTATAGTAAGCTAAGGTTTCAGTATGTCTACAAGAGGCAATGGTAAAAGGTTTCAGCATGTCATTCTCCAACTTTATATACAATGGCATCTCTTAAGACAAATGCCCTGTAAGACAAAAAACTCGTGTGAATTTGGGGTTTTCATAAGCTCTCTACGCCATAATAATCACAGTTATACCAAAGTAAGGCTTGACATGTCTCGCTTAGCATGTAATGAATCTATCTCATATAGTAATTCCTCGCCACTTCGCTGTTCATGTACTGCGGTCCCGCTATATTGCGGGACTGCAGTACATGCTGGGGCTCTGGGGTGGGGGAGGAAAACCTTCATTTCCCCACCCCAGCGCCAATCATCTGGAGCCCGGGGGTGGGAAGGGGACTGGAAGGGTTTAAAAAGCAGCATGCTCCTTCTACCAATCCTCGGCGGGCAGGGAGGAGGAGGAAGCAGTGCACCACTTTTTAAGCCCTTCTGGTCACCCAGGCAAACGCTGCCTCCGTGAATGCAAGGGTTTAAAAAGCAGCACGCTCTTTCTCCCTTTTCCCCGCAGGTGGGGAGGAAGAGGTGCACCACTTTTTAAATCGCCTGGGCTGCTCCAAGAAGTCTTGGAGCAGCCTGGGCGAGTGGCGGCGGGGAGTCAGCTCGCCCCCCCCCCCCCCCCCCCCAGGCATCCGCATATCACGGATTTTCCGCATATCACGGGTTTTCCCTAACCCCCACGATAAGCGGGGGGTTACTGTATATTAGTTTCACCTTTTGAGTTGACTTACTGAAATAAATGAACATTTGCACAATATTCTAATTTTTTGAGTTTCACCTGTATTAAAAGGAAAAGTGTTTTGCTTATATACCACCCCATACCACTTCAAGTAGCCTCTGGGCGGTTTACAGGAAAGCAACTATTACAGATATAAAAACTCAAAGCAATAAACCATCTTTCTGGATTTAGATCCCCATTTTTGTGTGAATAGAGCTAGGAGTCATAGACTCATAGAGTTGGCCATCCAGCCTCTGCTTAAAAACCTCCAAAGGAGAATCCACCACCCTCCGTGGCAGCATATTCCACTGTCGAACAGCTCTAACTGTCATGAAGTTCATTCTAATGTTTAAATTGAATCTCTTTTCTTGTAGTTTGACACCATTGTCGAAAACATTAATATATTGAAAACATTAAAAAAATAAGGATTTCAATTGAGTGGTAACAGCTAGTTTAAAAGATATTTGGAAGAGTTTCTGTTGAATATGATACATGTCTAAACCTTTAACTCTTTCCTTTTGTTTAGTTAATTTGTTGATACAGTTTAAGAAAATATACAACTGGCCAAACGTTAAGTCCAAATAGGCATTACCTTTTTAGTTTCTTATAGCAATACCCTTTCATTATCTACTAATATAAAATAATTTCGAACAAAAAAAAAGTGTGCCCTTGAGAGATTTTGAACTATTTTAAAGTAACAACAGTGGCCATTAAATTAGAGACTTAATAATGCTTTGGTACTGCACTTTCAAGTGTTCAGAGTTTCCTATGTGCTCATCTGCTTGTAATCCTTACAACAATGTTGTAAGGAAGTCAGTATAACCACGTGTACTTCAGATAGAGATGCTGAGGCTGAGAGCAAAATAGCAGCTTTTATTTTTCAGAAAGCTACATGTATTTCTGGAGCTCCCAAATCACAGATTTAAAAGGATTTATCAGTGATGCATAAGCAGGCAAGGGCCACCAAGTCAAAAATTATTCTGGGGCTTTGTTTGCAAAGTTGGGTGAGACTGGAAGAGAGGGATAATAATTGCCATTTTCTTGCCCCTTGCTATTCTCCTTCCCAGGATGCTTTGCACCAAGAAAAGCAGCGCTGGGAGTAAAGGGAAGTCAATCAGACAGAAGGGCTGGTTGGACAGCAGGGCAGGGGGAATTAGGAACATTACCCTCTGCTCCATCAGTCTACTTCACTTTGTTTCCACCCATCCACCCACCACTCCCTTTATTTATTTATTTATTTATTTATTTATTTATTTATTTATTTATTTATTTTAAAATAGCATTTTGCAAGTTGTAGGGGGAAAGGGTCATTTATTTTTGTTATGTTTGTTCCAATTGGTCATGGCTTTATTGATTGTAGCAGGAGTGAACATGGTTTATAGGATCCCTTATCAGGAAGACAGGCATTAAGTCATATCCCAGGCAAGAGATCCCTTCCTATGGGGATCAAGGAGTGGAGAACTAGGGATGTGCCCAGCTCAGGAAGCTGCTGCATCCCCTGCGACAGGTGGTGGTAGATTTGCCGCACAGCAGTTTTGCACCCAGGAAAGTATATACCCACCTCTGCTCACCAATCCTTGACTGCTAGCATGAGGCTGGCTGGAATCTGCTCCTTTTTCTGCTCCAATCAGTCCACACTGTGGTCTTTTATCTCTAATTCATTTCTTAATAAATTTGTTAAAATGTGTACTTGTGTGCTGGGTAATCTTGCAATGATTTGCAATGATTTCTCAGTCCAGTAGTCACATCAAATGTTATCAAAATTTATTTATTTATTTATTTATTTATTTATTTACTTATTTATTTATTTACTTACTTACTTACTTACCACCCAATTTTCACAAACGGGAAGCATAAATTTAATGATGGCATTGACAATGCAAATCATTACATAGACTTGTTTTGTAACATGAAGAGGTAAATTTAATAACATGGTACTGCAGAGATACCCCACTTGATTTTTGATTTAAAAGCCATTGTTTGTAGAAAGCATTGGCAAACACAAAATCAGTTGTAGATTAGTTTGGATTTACTTAATGAGATGGTCAGCACTGTACCTCCCTTAATCTCTCATAAATCCATTTATCTTTTTACTCATTAAGGATAAAGCAACTGTTCTCTTGACAATCTTTTCACAAAGCTGAGGTTTCTAGGAATTGGAGTGATGTTTTTAATTGAATGGAATAGCATCCATGTCATGCTCAAGTTGAAGACATTCTTGTGAAGTTTTATAAAGATGTAGTTGGAATCTGTTTTGCATATGTTATGAGGCAGCCGTACAATTGTGCCTTACTATATAGCATTTTGTTTTATTCTATTGGCTAGTACTGCAAATATATTTTTCATTTTATTCAGGAATATCAAATTTTCAAATTGCAAAACTTATGTTCAACTTAAAAGGTGGTAAGTTTTAACCATTTTTGTAAGTAGTTTTTAGCTGGCCTTTTATAATGTTTGAGCTCACATACTAATGTATAGGCTGATCCTATGCATAGCTCAGATACTTTACCGCACAACCAAAGTCCATTCATTGACTTTTTTGTGCCCTCATTTGCCCTAGTCCTGCTCAAAAACTGCAATCTTTATCTTTGCCCCAAAAGGAATGGTTCTTTTGGCACTAACTCTAGTTATAGAAGGCTTTTGAAATTGCTGTATATATCTCTTAGAAGAATATTTATTTTATTTATTTTAGAATATTTTTACCCCGCCTTTCTCCTTGGAAAAGGGCCCAAGGCGGCTTCACATATGGTTCATTACAATTAAGGCATGTTCAAGTGCATGTCCAATCTTCGGCCTTCCTGATGTTTTTGACCACAACTCCCAGAATTCTAAGCTTAGACTGCCAATGGCAAAGGACTGTGGGAGTTGTAGTCCAAAACATCTGGAGGGATGAAGTTTGGACAATCCTGATACAACATTCCATTAAAACTACAAGAGAATGCGAGCAGTTAAAACAAAGGAGAATAAAATTCCATGTAAAGTTATGAGTGATCGAAACTAACATTGAAAACATAGTGTCATTGTAATCACACAAGGTAATAAGTAGTTATAAACACAATGTCTATGTGATCCTATAGATTCATATGAAAGACACATAATAGGTAGCCTGAAGAGAAAGGTCTTTCTCTGTTTCCAGAAAAACATCAGAAATGGGGCGGTCCTGGCCTCTAATGGAAGGGAGTTCCAGAGTCTAGGTGCCACAGCCGAGAACGCCCTTTCATATGGTCCCACTTGACATACCTGTGAGGGTGGCGGGATGGAGAGAAAGACCTCTCCTGATGACCTTAACACCTGAGCCAGTTCATACTGTGAGATTTGATCCTTGAGGTAGCTTGGATCCAGGTCGTACAGTGCTTCATAGGTTAAGGTCAGCACCTTGAATTGTGCCCAATAGCTGATTGGCCGCCAATGCAGCTGCTTTAATAGGGGTATAATGTGATCTCTTTATTCCGCTGCAGTCAGCAATCTGGCTCCTGCATTTTGGACCCATTGAAGTTTCCTGAGACTTTTGTCGGTAGCCCCACATAGAGCACATTACAGTAGTCTATGCGATGTCACTAGGGCATGTGTCACCGTGGCCAGAGCTGGTTTCTCAAGAAACAGGCGTAACGTGCGAACTAGCCTTAATTGTGCAAATGCCGTCCTGGCCACCTCTTTTTTCTGTTGGAGGGTGACCCTATCCAGTACAGGTTGTATCCCTATCCCTTGTTCTCCCTTTTGACTGATCAGAAGCACCTCTGTTTTGTCTGGGTTTAGTTTCATTTTGTTCATCCTCATCCAGTTCATTACTGCAGCTCCACTCAGGTAAAGTTGAGATAGTAGCTCTCTTAGAATCCAGAGGTGATGAGAGGTAGAGCTGGGCATCATCAGCATACTGGTGGCACTTAACCCCAAAAGACCTGATAATCTTCCCCAGTGGTTTTATATAGATGTTAAATAACATAGGAGACAGAACAGAACCCTGAGGGACTCCACAGGTCAGTGGCCATTGTGTCTAACATGAATCACTTGCATTCTTTCCTACAGAAAGGACTGGAGCCACTTTAATGCGGGTACTCCCAATTCCCATTTCAGAGAGATGAGTCTGGAGATGCCATGGTCTATAGCAGGGGTCCTCAACCTTTTTAAGCAGGGGGCCGGGTCACTGTCCCTCAGACACTGTTGGGGGCCGGACTAGATTTTGAAAAAAATATGAAGAAATACCTATGCACACTGAACATATATATTTTTGTAGTGCACAAAAAACAGGAAAAAGAATGCAATATTAATATAATAATAACAATAAATTACAATTAATAATAATAAATAATAATAATAATAATAATAATAATAATAATAATAATAATAATAATACCTTTGCGTAGTGGGCAACACACAAAATAAATAAATAAATAAATAAATAAATAATAGTACAGTGGAAATAACTGAGCCTCCCTCCAGTTGTAGCTCAAAAATGTTTGGAAGAACAATTATATAAGAATATAAGAACATCCCAGATGCATTTGGTGGGGCTACTGTGAGATACAGGAAGCTGGACTAGATGGGCCTTTGGCCTGATCCAGCAGGGCTCTTCTTAGGTTCTTATGTACCAAAGAACAGCCTTACTGGAACAGGCCACAGGCCATCCAGTCGAGCATTCTGTCTCACAGTGGCTCACCAGTAATCAACATAAACACATAATATCAACATACACATAATCATCATTTCATAACATGTTTCAATGGGAAGTTTGGGCCTGCTTTTGGCTAATGAGATACTCAATATCTGGTTCCATATTTGTCACTGCTAGTCGTAGCAAGTGATGCAAGTGTTCATCAGTTAGTCTGGATCTCGTTGGAGATTTCACATGTTTCATTCGGGAAAAAGTCTGCTCACAAACATAGGTGCTGCCAAAGATGGTTGCAATTTTGAGTGCATGGTTTCTGAGATTAGGATATGTCTCAGAGGAGAGAGAGGCATAGAAATTAAGAAGGCTGCTTGAGCTGAATGCATCTTTCAGAGAGTCATTAGTCTGTAGTTCAGCTAATTCCATTTGATAAATCAGATCAACATTTGCAATACCAACAGAAAATGGGTTCCGGAAAAGCTGTATGTCCTGTTCATTGAGATGAAGCTCTTTAAATCTAATTTGAAATTCCTTTTGCAGCATTTCTAGTACCTCCATACATGTTTTTTGGGGGGGAATGCAACTGCTGGGTTTTCTGCCAACACTTTTTGAGTTGTGGGGAGATGGAAGAAGTTTTCCTCCTTTACTTGATTAATGAGGAGGTCCAATTTTACTTGAAATGCTTTGACATTTGAGTACATATCACAGATGAGCTTCCCCTTTCCTTGCAGTTGGATGTTGAAACTGTTGAGTACCTCAGTTATATCTGTCAGAAAGGCAAGGTGCCATTTCCATTCCTCATCTTTGAGCTCTGGTACTTCCTTGTTTTTGGAAAGCATAAAATCATAAATGTGTGGAATTAATTCATAAAATCTTTTCAAAACTCTCCCTCGACTCAGCCAACGGACCTCTGTGTGGTACAGAACATCTTCATAGGCAACATGTAGCTCAGACAGAAATTCCTGAAACTGTCTGTGGTTTAGTGCATGAGCTCTAATGTAGTTAACACAGGATACCACAGTTTTCATTACAGAGTCCAACTTCAGTGATTTACAACACAGCACTTGTTGGTGGATGAGGCAATGTATGGCTATTGGATGTGAATGGTGTTGTTTGTCCATCTCTTTGTTAATGCGTGCAACCACTCCTTTCATAGAGCCCACCATGCTAGGAGCACCATCAGTTGTCACACCGACTAGTTTAGCCCAATCCAGTTTCAAATCATCCAAAGTTTGGCAAACTTCTTTATAGATATCCTCTCCTGTTGTTGTTCCCTTGATGCTTCTCAGTGCAGCAAGCTCCTCTATGACTTCAAAAGAATCATTTATCCCACGAATGAAAATTAGAAGTTGAGCAGAATCACGTACATCAGTGCTTTCGTCAAGTGCCAATGAAAAATAGCAAAGTTTTTTTGAGGAGTTTTGTAACTGCAGGTGTACATTTTCCCCCATTTCTTCAATCCTTCTTGTAACTGTAGGAGCGGAAAGACTCAAAGTTTCAAATAAATCTGTCTTCTCTGGACACAACCGTTTGGCAGCAGAAAGAATGCATTCTTTAACAAATTCTCCCTCTATGAATGCTCGGCCAGAGTGCGCTATGAGCTTGGCAATGTCAAAACTTGCTTGCAGTGATGCTATATTTATCTGATTTTGTTTCATAAATGTATTTTGCTGAGTTGTCAATCCATTCTTCAGTTTTAATATTTTATCTTTTCTCACTTGTCCAACCAAAGAATTATATCTATCTTTATGATGAGTTTCATAGTGTCGACGCAAATTGTACTCCTTGAAGATTGACACTGAAGTCTGGCATATCAGGCAAACCGCTTTTTCTTTGTACTCTGTGAAGAAGTACTCGTACGTCCACTTTTCCTGGAAAACCCGGCACTCAGAGTCAATTTTTCTTTTTCTGGATGTCATGATTTCCTGGACCTAGGGATTGAAAATTTCTATTTAGTAAAATGCCAATTTTATTAAATGCCTGCATGCAGCTTATTTGATTTGTTGTTAGTCTGTGGAACTCCCTGCCACAGGGTGTGATGATGGCATCTGGCCTTGATGCCTTCAAAAGGGGATTGGACTGATTCCTGGAGGAAAAGTCCATCACAGATTACAAGACATGATGGAGATGTGTCATCTCCAATGTGATGTTTCGTGAAAAAAAAAGCCCATCGCGTTTCACCTTGGGGAGCCTTCTTCGGGGGCTGTTAAAGACAGAGAGTCTCACTCACATAAAGCCCCCGAAGAAGGCTTCCCAAGCCTAAACACGTTGGGCTTTCTCCCCCCCCCCAAATAAAGCACCTTATTGGATTTTATTTTATTTTATTTTATTTATTTAAGAGAGAGGAAAAAAGGGGGGAGGCGGGGGGAAGGACATATCACTGAAGGCAAGCCGGCTCAGCTACCAAGCAGAGGGGACAAAATGGCCGCCGGGCTGCGCACAGCATGTGCCAGGCCACTAACCCACCACGAGCAACCCAAAGAGCGAACCCCAAGAAAAAGGCTCACTCCCCCCACTAAGCCCCGAGGATACTAGTCAGAGCTGCCCAAAACCCAACCCAGATGGGCACTCAGGGTGTTGGATTAGGGTGGATTAAGGCCAGGCCAAAAACAAAATGGCGCGCTCCCCTGGAGGGGGGAGAACTGCTTCCAAAAGGCTTCCAGGCAGTCGGTGGGGAGGGGGTGGGGGGAAGACTAAAATAAAATAAAATAAAATAAAAATGCTCCTTTTTAATACAAATCATTTCAGAGTTGGAAGGAGACATGGGAATAATGTAATCTATAATTCAAAGCACATCCAGCACAGAACCTCTCCTGTTGCAGGACCCTTGACAGAGGCTTTCCCAAGTCCAAGTTTAAATGTGTATACATAGGAAAGGACAACAGACCGATGAAGCTGTTTGGATGAACAGCGAAATGTTTCTATCTCTCAAAAAAGAAGTCCAGTAGCCATGACTCAACTTCCAGATAAACTCACCTGGATGACTGAAAATCTTCACAGACATCCACATTAAGGTGTAACACACAAGAAAATCAGATGTTCTGAGGTAAAGAAACAAACCCATAATAAAAGAAACATGGTCAGCTAGGAGGCTACTGGAAAATTCTTCAGTTACAGCATTTATGAACTACTTACTGGAAATTCAAGAGTGTTTTTAGCACCTGTTGAAGCAGGTTTAACAAAGCCACTGCACAGGTTTAGAAAAACCAAGAAACTGACAGCTGCAAACTTAACTCAGAGTAAATTCCACTGTGGTACTTGGGTGTCAATAACCGTGGCTAGGTCTGCACACTTATTTAAGGGTGTGTTGGGGGGAAGTGTTCAGGTTTGGAGTGTGAAAAGCACCAAGGCCCCACGCATACCAATAAGTCTGGCATGGCCTTGTTACCAAAACCAATATTATGCCAAATCCTCCCCACCAACCCACCCACCTGCCCCCTGAGGAGCCACTCTCGCCTCCGCCTCGCACCTGCGGAGAGGAGAGTGGAGCCTCTCTCTCTCGCACACATGCATGCACGCACACACACGCGCGTGCACCCGAGGGAGGCGAAGGCGCCGGCCAGGCGAGGGCCGGACGGAGGGAGAGAAGGCCTTGCCTCAATCCCCGGGCTTTCCTGGCGGAGCCCCCCCCCCAGCGACGGCGACGGCGGACGGTAAGAGGGATCCCCCTCCCTCCTTACCTGGGCTTCAGGCTGCTGGCGCCCGGCTCGTAGGCCCAGGCGGTGGCCGGCGGGGAGGAGGAGGAGGAGGAGGAGGAGGAGGCTGCAGCGGCTGAAGCTAGCGGACCGGGGTAGCTGCTGGCGGGGGCTGGAGGGAGGGGGGATGCCACCGGGGGGCCTCCGCTCAGGGCCTGGGAGCACCAGGAGGAGGAGGAGGAGGAGGAGGAGGAGGGGAAAGGGGGTGGGGTGGGAGAGATTGGGATGGCGGCTGCAGGGGCTGAGCCGGGTGTGGGTGCGGGACTCCCCCCTTCCCGCTCACAGGAGGAGGAGGAGGAGAAGGAGGGCGTCGTCGTCGTGAGTGTGAGTGGGGGCCGCCCCCCAGCCCGGCCTACCTTCAATTTCCACTGCGGGCGGGAAGCTGGGACACAGCAGGGGCGCACAGCCGACGAGTTGGCAGCAGCAGCAGCAGCAGCTCGGCCTCGCCGAAGATCCTGCGCCGTGAAAGTTCTCCAACGGCAGCCGGGCTGGCGAGATGCAGAGCGAGCGGGGCAGCGGCCAGAGAGAGACGTAAGAGAGTCCGCCGTCGAGAGGCGCCACCGCCACCGCCACAGACCCCTCAGCGTCTGCCCGCCTCTGCCTCTGCCTCTGCCGCCCGCGTACCGACCGGGCTGTGCTCAGCAGCGCCCCGCCCACGACATGTCGGCCGCCGTGGGGAGGCGGGAAAGACACCTCCCTCCCTCCTAATAGGCGCCTCCTTCACGAAGGGAGGGAGCTGCCTGCCGAATCTTGCTCTCGAGTCGCCTCCTCGCCCCTCCCCGGGGGTTGGGGAAAACTACAAGATGGTTACCCCCAGAGGCTTTACTGGTAGAAGGGCTCGAGCGGCCCCCACGGGCGGGGGGCGCGGGGGGGGTCTGCTGAGGGTCCCGGGGGCCGGATTGAGGGTCCCCGGGGGCCGTATACGGCCCGCGGGCCGTGGGTTGAGGACCCCTGGTCTATAGTGTCAAAAGCAGATGAGAGGTCTAGTAAAACCAAAAAGGACACCAATTCCCTACCATTTCCCCATGTAAGTCATCTATCAATGCAACCAGTGCTGTCTCAGTCCCATAGCCAGGCCTGAAGCCAGATTGAAATGGATCCAGGAAGTGTATCTCATCCAGAAACCTTTGGAGTTGCAAGGCCACAACCCACTCTAGGACTTTCCTCAAGAATGGGATATTTGATACCGGTCAGTAGTATTGTTGGATCTAAGGAGGGCTTTGTTAACAGTGGTTTTACTATTGCCTGCTTTAAGTATGCCGGAATCCTGTCCTGTTCGGAGGAAGCATTCACTACTCTTCCTAACCAGTCTGCCATACCTTCTCTGGCAGCTTTTATGATCCATGAGGGGCTAGGATCCAACACACATGCGGTGGCCCTCACCTCCCCAAGGGTCCTGACCACATCATCCAGGTGTAGGAGCTGAAAGTCATCCATTTATACAGAACAAGCAGGGCAGGGCATTTTATTTACTGGCCTTGGATCAATAACAACATCCAAGGTAGTCTGGATCTGTTCAATTTTACCTGCAAAGTGTTGTGCAAATTCTTTGCAGCGCAATACAAAGTTGTGTTATCCACTCTTGGGTCAGCGTGTAGCAGACTTGACTATTCAGAAAAGCTGCTCTGGTCGGTTTTGTGCCAAATCATTGGTGGTAGAGAAACATGATTTCTTTGCTGCTGACACCTATTGTGTATTATAGAATCATAGAGTTGGAAGAGACCTCAAGAGCCATCTAGTCCAACCTCCTGCCATGCAGGAACCCCCATCACAGGACTCCCGAGAGATGGCCATCCAGCCATTGCTTTAAAACCTCCAAAGAAGGAGACTCCACCGCCCTCCGTGACAGCTTATGCCATTGCCGAACAGCTATAACTGTCATGAAGTTCTTCCTAATTGAATCTCTTTTCCTGTAGTTTGAGACCATTGCTCCATGTCCTAGTCTATGAAGCCATGGAAAATAAACCAGTCCCTTCTTCAATGTGGCATTCTTTCAAATATTTAAACATAGGTATCACATCCCCTCTCAGTCTTCTTTTTGTAAGGCTAAACATTCCCATCTCTCTAAGCCGCTCCTTGTAAGACATTTCTTCCAGACGCTCAGTCATCTTGGTCGCACTCCTCTGCACCTGTTCAAGATTGTCAACATCCTTTTTAAATTGAGGTGTACAGAAATGGCACAGTACTCCAGATGCGGTCTGACGAGAGCTGAATAGAGTGGTACTATCACTTCCCTTGATCTAGACACTATTTATAGTTAAAGCAAGTTAGTCGAAATGTTTTAAGCTGTCTAGCTAATTTAAGAATTAAACTATTAGGATTGAGTATACTGCTAACATGTAAGGTTCTTGGCAAGATGGGAAAAAAGCCAGACAGTATCTTAGTTGAGACTCAGATGTTGGATGTTCTTAGGCTGCATCTGAAATGAAGGGAGGGATGTGTTTTATTGTCCCTGTCCCTCAAAAGACGTGTCACGTACACACATTCAGATAGAATATTGATGGGATAAAAAGGAAATTAAGTATGAAAGTATGAAAATTTGTTAGAAGAACATATTTTAATACTTTCATACTTTATTTCCTTTTGGAAAGGAGATATGAATTACATTGGGCTGAAATGTTGGAAAAATAATTGTGATTGACCCATGCAACACAGCAGGTTATAAGCAATATATGTATTTTATTTTGTTTTGTGTAGAAAACAAATATATTTTTAAAACACCCTGCACTGTTTATCTTTGCCCTAAAAAGGATTAGTTCTTTTGGCACTTTAAATAAACATTTTATTTGACATGCACTTTCACATTATGCAATGCACTTCCTCATAGATGCCTGAACTGTGCAGCTGCGGTTGCCCCACAAATTCCATTGTTTTCTGATTACAAGAAGTGTCCAGGGGCAGGAGGCACACAGTTTTGATTCAGAGGAGGATTTAGAATTAGGGAAGCATTATTCTGCCTACATGTACTTAGGGAGAAATGCTGTGATGCCAATTTGAATATGCATATTTCTTTTACTGAATGCAGAAAAGCCTCTGAAGCTTAGCATGTCCAGCTGATGGAACTGTTAGTAAACAAACATCTTGGATTCAAGTGATATTTGTATAACTGGCCAGAAAAGAGATGCAAAGAGGAGTGCATGAATATATAAACATACACTCACTACTGCTTTTCATTTTTATATGACACCCCCCTCCACAAAAAATGTGTGTTCTGTTGAGATAGGCCCCAAAATGATTGCTGTGGGTGCATGGGTGAAGAGAAGCCTTTATGGCTGGAGGCAGAGTCATGTGCCCAGCTTAGAGGGAACCTTGCTCAGGAGTAAGTTTACCCAGTTTACTTGTGAGTAAGGAGACAGCCAAGGATAGCTGCAGCCCGAGGAGAGAATACTCTGATAAAGGTTGGGGAGACAAAAGGGGGATATCCCCCTCTTTCCCTAGCCTTTTCTCTTGGGCCAGAGTCCTGCTGGGGTGTGCCCTATTCCTGTGCCAGTTGGGTATGAGACAGCTCTTAATGGGGAAGGATGGATCAATCTAAGTAAAAGCACAAGCGTGTAAAGTCTTTTTTTTTCATGCCACAGAGTGTCCTCAGTCTTTTATGAGTTACTGACTTTCAAAATGTTCTATCTTTAACAGCTCTGCTCAGATCTAGTAAGCCAACAACATCTCATGTTAGGTTATTACCTTGTCCTAATGCCTCTCTCTTCCTATCAGTGCTATCTTTTCCCATAAGTGCTGCTGGTCAGATGTTGCAAACTAATAGCTATGCACCCTCTATTGAGTCAACCCATCTCATATTAGGTCTTCCTGTTTTCCTACTACCTCCCCTCACTTTCCTCAGCAATACAGTTTATTTTGGTCACATCTGTATTTCCTTTATATGTTCATGGTAGGATAGGTTCAGTTGACTCATATTAACTCTAAGATGCCCTCAGCACCTCCAATCTCATCTGATTTTGGAAGCTAAGCAGGGTCAGCCTTGGTTAGTACTTGGATGGGCGACCGCCAGGGAATACCAGGTGCTGTAGGCGCCTGGAGGAGGTTCCAGTTTCCTGCCAAGAAAACTCATAGACATGGAGTCACGAAGAGTCGGTCACGACTGTAATGACACAACACACACACAAGACTCTCTGCCTTTCTGACTGTAGTATCTGGTATCCTCCAACACCACATTTCCAATGAGTTGATTGTTGTCCCTGTCTTTCTTTTACACAGTCTGCATGATTTTGACCTTGGTTTCCTGTGACATTCTTTGCAGATTCCAACCTCTTCCTTTTTTATTTCAAAAAGCAAAGGGGCATCTTTTGAAAAGCATGCTCATATGTCTGTAGATCTTTTGCTCCAATGTAGCTTTTCTTCCTCAGCTTCCCTAACTCAAGGAAATGGTTTGTAAATTGGATCACAACTTTCTAATCTGCATTCTGCAGAGTGAGGATAGGAACATTAGTTTTCTTGAGAAGTTAAAGGGTATGCGTACTTCTTCATTGTATGTGTTGTACTAACTCACAGTTAATGAAATCGCTTCACTATTCCATTAAGTCTGAAGTAGTCTTTCAAAATATTTTGGCACAGAGGGACAACCCAGCTGTTGTCACTTAGAATTTTTTTAGCATTTGGGTAATTCTATATAAGAAAAATTCTCTTGAAATTTGTGTGTAGTGTATATATATTTAAACTCTCATTTTTAAAAAACAGAAAATTCAGTTCTTAAGGGGGGGAGTCTGGTTTTTGAACAAGGGATATTGTGCTTTTGATCCCGTGATTCATAAAGTCAGGAAATGGCCTGAGATAGCTACACTATATTGAGCCCATGTGGTGTAGTAGGCTTCTGGATGCTTTAGTGCAAGAATATCCGAGGATCCAAGGTTGGGAATCACTGCTGTTTACCATTTTGACTGCTACCATTGGTGTTGTTAATATTCAGGCTGTCCTTTGCTATGTCAAGCTTGACATCCCTTTTCCTGCTGACAGTGTGGGCATTAAAATGTGTATCAGTCTTGGTCCATTTCCTGTTTTTTTTGAATTGTGAGTATAGAAGTGCCATATTCTACATTCGTAAACATTTTAAATAAATAAATAAATAAATAAATTCTTCTAGACTCCCGTTTGGATTAATCTACCAATGTGCAAATTCATCCATATTGTACACCAATAAATAATTATTATGAACTCATTCTGATTACATAGTCAAGAACAAAAGTAGAAGGAAGGGAAACCCAAGGTTTACAGAAGTACAATAACCTTTTGAAGCAGCAAAACCAAAAACATTGTTTGTAAGCATTGTTTGCTGACTCTAAAAAGTTCTGCTGTTTTAAACATAGGAAATAAGGAAAGTAACTTGATAGATCTGATAGCTGATGTTTTGTGAATGTAATGTTTGAAAATACAACATCTATTGCTGTACTTTTTAAAGAGAATAATTCTACAGTTTCCTGACATGACAGGCAGGAAATTGTTTAAAAGGAGTAACTTCCTCTTTCTAGAGTGCTGAGCTGTCTGTTCTTCAGCAATTGCAGACAAAAAAAATTGAGGTTGTTGTGTTTGTGCACAAAAGTATTTAATTTACCATATGTTAATCTGTTTGTCAGGACATTAAATCCTAGTTTAATGCAGATGCCTTCCTTTTACGTTTAGATGTTAAGTTTTGGTAGTTCTGAGACTATACTGCAAATTAGAAATAATACTTAGTTTGAATTTAACCCACTACCTATAAAATGTGTCCTCTGTTGTTAGAAGTATTATAAAGATTATTGAGTGAGGATTATGTGAGTGATTTGTACACTTGAATGATGCTAATAGAATAGAATTATGTTAATAGAAATATAACATTACAATTTTTATTAAATGCCATTTTTTTTTTTTAAAAAATTAATGAGTCTGCTTTCTACTGTCTTCACAGGTATTTCTGTAGAGAGTGTTATTTTTGGGTGTGCTCCCATGTTTTGAAAATCATTTTATGTGGATTAGGTTCTCCGCCCCCCAGCTGGCTGGAAGGCAGTTCAAGAACTTTCTTTGTACACAGAAAAAAATCATAAATTGACTCAAAACAACACAAAGGTGTTTAATGTGGGATGCTGTAAGCTTTATAGCCTTCTCATGTGATTTTAAATGTGTATTAGAATATTTTAAAATTTGTTTTTAAACAAAGGCAGATGTTTTATTATTTTTTAAAAATAATTTATTGTGGGTTTTTATTATTTTCTTTTAATCATTTGTGAGCTACTTTGGGTTCCCACACTAAGAGAAAAGCAGGATTGATATGAAATAAATAAATAATAAATGTAGCATACCAGTACAGCACATAATTGTTTGGGAGCTGAGAAGTAGTGATAGGGATAAATATATATATTTATTTATTACTTTTATTTATTTATTACTATTTTACCACACCTTTCTCCTTGGAAAAGGACAATACCGTGGGACAATATACAATCCTAACTATTTAACATATATGTAAGTTTAAGAACAGTGAATTAGAAGATTTATTTATTTATTTATTTGTTATATTTCTATCCCGCCCATCTTCCGGGCGGAACTCTGGGCGGCTTACAATTACACAATCAATAAAAAGTAAAAAAGAAAAAGAAAAAAACACATCAAGTGCTAATAAAATAAGGAGGGACGAAACCCTCCATGAAAGATGATGCGGGCGGCAAAAAAGAAAAGAAAGAAAAAAAATAAGTAAAAAGGTCGCCATAAGCCTCTTTGAATAGATGGGTTTTCAAAGCATTTTTAAAGGCAGGCAGGGACTGTGCTAGTCGCAGCTCACTAGGCAGATGATTTCACAAGGTGGGGCCCACCACAGAGAAGGCGCAGTTACGTGTGAGCGATTTCCTCGCCTTTCTGGGTGTGGCCACCCTAAGTGAGCATGCCTGCGCCATTCTTGTGGGCCTGGCTGCAGTTGACCTCTGGGAGATACGCTACAACAGGTACTCTGGTCCCAAGCCGTGGAGGGTTTTGAAAATCAAAACCAGGACATTGAACCTGCTCCGGAGGACAACAGGAAACCAATGCAGGCGAGCCAGAACTGGGGTGATGTGCTCAAATCTACAAGCACCCACCACCAGTCTGGCCGCCGCATTCTGCACCCATCTTACATTAAAAGGCGGCTTTAAAGTTAAAAACAGCACACAAACAATTAAAAGGAAAAATATTCATTATGAAAGATGGAAACTAACATGGAAAACACAGGTGTTATTTATTATGAATTCAGTCTAACCAATCATGCATGGCAATCAATCTAAAAGTCACAATAGAAGGCATTCATTTAGGAAAAGCTTGCCTGAAGAGAAAGGTCTGTGCCTGTTTATGGAGGCAGTGGTGTAGCTATGGGGGGGGGGGGGCAAGTGGGACATCTGTCCCCAGGCACAGCATCTGGAGGTACCAGATTGGGTGCCAAACAGCTCCCCACCCAGGAGCTACGGGAAGGCATGTTGTGGGTGACCTGCCAGGGCCAGTTTGGGGGACTCCCCAGCCACCACTGCTGCCTTTGTAGCACCCTAGCCCCTCCCCGTCACTTATGGGGCACAAAAATGACTTTGTCCCTGGGCACTGAAAACCCTAGCTATGCCTCTATATGGAAGGACAGCAGAGATGGGGCAGACCTGGCCTCCAGTAGGAGGGAGTTCCAAAGTCTGGGAACAGCAACAGAGAAGGCTCTTTCATATGTTTATTTTAAAAAGCATTTGGGTGTGCTCCCAGGTTTTGAAAACTATTAGGTCCACACAGAATGTGAAGGTGGCCGGATGGAGTAAAAGGCCCCTCCTGATGCCTTTATCAATAACGAACAACCTTTAAGTGCACACCCTGTATGTTTGAAATTGATATTGAGCAAGTAACTATTGCAAATATCAATTGACATTCTTTGCTTTTAGCACTGATGAGTTGTCCTCACATCTACTTGACTTTCTATGCAAGGATGTACACTTCTGCTACTGATTTTCATGAGAAATGATAAGAGAAACAAGTCTTGAAGTAACAGTAGCATTATTGATGGAGAGGTCATCGCCCATATGATATCCCAGCGATTCAGTATCAATATCTGATAATTTACACAGTCTGTAAAACTTATTCAGTAGCTAAAATCATGTTGCTTAACACAACAAATTGCATTAGAGTAGGCATACTGAATCAGTGGGGATGCTAAACTACAGGTGAAACTTGAAAAATTAGAATATTGTGCAAATGTTCATTTATTTCAATAAGTCAACTCAAAGGGTGAAACTAATATATTAGATAGACTCATTACATGCAAAGCGAGACAGTTCAAGCCTTACTTTGATATATTTCTGATGATTCCGGCATATAGCTTATGAAAGCCCCAAGTTCACAATCTCAGAAAATTAGAATAGTGTGAAAAGGTTAAATATTCTAGGCTCAAAGTGTCCCACTCTATTCAGCTATATACCTACAAAGGGTTCCTGAGCCAGTTTAAATGGTCTCTCAGGCTGGTTCAGTAGGAATCACAATGGTGAGAAAGACTGCTGACCTGACAGTTGTGCAGAAAACCGTCCTTGACACCCTCCATTAGGAGGGAAAGCCCCAAAAGGTACAGATTGCAAAAGAAGTTGGATGTTCCTAAAGTGCTGTAATCAAAGCACATCAATAGAAAGTTATGTGGAGGAGGAAAGTGTGGAAGAAAAAGGTGCACAAGCAGCAGGGATGACTTCAGCCTGGAGACAATTGTCAGGAAAAGGTCATTCAAAAGTGTTGGGGACTTTCACAAGGAGTGGACTGAGGCTGGAGTTAGTGCATCAAGAGCCACCACACATAGATGGATCCTGGACATGGGCTTCAAATGTTGTATTCCTCTTGTCAAGCTGTTCCTGACCACTGTTACTCAGTGGTCCAAAGTCCTCTTTTCTGATGAGAGCTGCTTTTGCATCTCATTTGGGAACCAAGGACCCAGAGTCTGGAGGAAGAATAGAGAGGCACAGAGTGCACAATGCTTGACGTCCAGTGTGAAGTTTCTGTAGTCTTTGTTGATTTGGGGAGCCATGTCATCTGCTGGTGTTGGTCCACTGTGCTTCATTAAGTCCAGGGTCAATGCAGCTGTATACCAGGAGATTTTGAAGTACTTCATGCTTACTTCTGCAGACGAGCTTTATGGGGATGCTGACTTCTTTTTCCAGCAGGACTTGGCACCTCTCCGCACTGCCAAAAGTACCAAAACCTGGTTCAGTGACCATGGGATTACTGTGCCTGATTGGCCAGCAAACTCACCTGACCTGAACCCCATAGAGCAGGCATGGCCAAACTTTGGCCCTCTAGATGTTTTGGACAGAACTCCCACAGTCCTTTGCCATTGGCAATCTAAGCTTAGAATTCTGGGAGTTGTGGTCCAAAACATCAGGAGGGCCGAAGTTTGGACATGCCTGCCATAGAGAATCAATGGGGCATTGCCAAGTGAAAGATGAGGGACATGAGACTGAACAATGCAGCAGAGCTGAAGGCTGCTATTGAAGCATCCTGGTCTTTCATAACACCTCAGCAGTGCCACAGGCTGATAGCATCCATGCCACGCCACATTGAGGAAGCATTTGATACTAAAGGGGCCCAAACCAAGTGCTGTGTACATACACATGCTTCTACTTTTCAGAGGTCCGATATTGTTCTATTTCCAATCCTTGTGTTATTGCTGTCATGTAATATTCTAATTTTTTGAGATTGTGAATTTGGGGTTTTCATAAACTGTACACCATAGTCATCACAATTATATCAAATTGGGGCTTGACATGTTTCACTTTGCATGTAATGAGTCTATCTCATATATTAGTTTCACCTTTTGAGTTGACTTACTGAAATAAATGAACATTTGCACAATATTCTAATTTTTCTAATTTTTCTAATTTTTTCTAATATTCTTGTGTCTGCTTCTACAAACCCTGCCCCTTATTACCTTCCTATTGCATTGAGTGACAACACAGAGGCCCCTGGGAATGATTGTTAGGCCCTGTAGCTTTGACCTCAAATACCTGGTTTCTAGGCAGTGGATGGGACCCCAGGTGAATCAGACATTCTACTTCTTTCCACATTTCTCTCATTGACTAACATGCATTTGCACATATATTAGAAAGACAGGATTTTATTTCACAATTACTTGCATACTGTCTAATTAAAGAGGAAAACAGAGACCCATTTCATGCTTGCAGTTTCATCCTGCATGGAAAAATGCACAGCTTCACTGAATACAAATCCAGTAAATGTATTTGAAAAGTCATTTAATTTGAAGTTCTTTGCCATTCCTGCTCTAAATACAGTGGTACCTCTACTTATGAGTTTAATCCGTTCCAAATGCATACTCTTAACTCCAACAACTCTTAAGTAGAGCAGCCCTATCTAAAAAGTCAAAAATAAATAAATAAATAAAACATCAGACCGCATCTAAAATTTGTAAAGCAGCAGTTTAAACACCAACGGTTTTTTGCTCTTAAGTTGAATTGTTTTTAAGTTGAGCTGCTCATAAGTAGAGGTACTACTGTATTGTGCTCTTTGGATGTATATTGAGCTACATTGTTCTGTTTTCATTCTCTACCACAATTTATATTACAGTGGTTTTCTTAATCAGTAAAATTTAACCACAGTTGTATCAGTTCACACTCAAGTTTTTTTAGTTCCCCTCAAATAAGCAGTTTGAGCAAAATAACTGTTTGTTTTGTACCCTGATGAAAGTAAAATAGAAGGAGCGCCAGGGATTATAAACTTGGAAGAGGGGGAAAAAACTATTGACCGATTTGTAGAAATGGCTGTTACAGTTTTTAACCTTGAACTGCTTTGTTTTTCTGACTGGTTGACATTAAAGATTTTTAACAGTTGAGGTACCAGTTGAAAATAAAAGTGGAGCTTTTTCTTAAGACTTTTCTGTCTTACAACTTTTCAGTTATAAAAATATTTAATCTGTCTATTTAACTGGAACAACATTCAAGCTCTTTTGATCCAACTCAGCTGTTGCTGTTTTGTATGCATGCTGATTCAACTGTCTCTAGTACGAGAAACAGGCATGCCCCAAGGGAGGCTGGACTGGCTAATTGTGACTCTCTTGAACCGTAAACTTCCAGTATGTAGTGTTTTAGAGCTCCTCCTAGGTCTGATCTGCAAAGCTTGCAGCTGTTAAGAATATGTGAGGCTATCATATGATCTTTACTATTGCAAAATTGATTCTTTGTGTACACAAGGGCACAAGATTGATGTCTGAATTTAAATATCTGACTACCATGTCATCTGATCCAGGTAAAAGATTGAGTGTTTTTATTTTCTTATTCATTGCTTGCTCTAGTAAAGTTATCTGCACTCAAATTTCTTTTCCATGTATTTGCATGCATTCTTTTCATAGCTACGTTAGTGAGAAGTTTTACTGAATGTTTGGTAGAAAATCCTAAATGTAATTTGTGCAATATTTCTGGAATGCTATCACCTCTGCTCCTCCTTCCCCAAACCAAGGATAGTTTTGTATAGCATTATTCTTTGGTAACTGTAAAATCTAGCCAATATGTCATGCAAAAATACTGCATTTTAGTTTTGTCTTCCTTTTTATGTTGTTTTAATGTGCTTGAAAGTTCTCTTGCGTAACTAAATTGCCTGTTACATTAACTGATTTCTATTTCCAGTTTACTTCCTGAGTTGACAGCCTGGGAATCTGTTCTTCAAACTGAATCATTCCTTGCTGTTGATTAGTATTGAAAATCCATTTCTGTTTTCAGTTGCTTAAACACACGTTTTATTTTAAAAAACTTGTTGATTTCCTTTCGTGAGACACCTTTTAAAATATGTACAGAACACCAATGTGAATGGAAAAATATGCTTGGGCTTAAATATAAGTTATTTTTATAACTATGAATTCAGCTTAGTTTAAAGGTTCCTTATAGGAAACCATGTCTGACATCTTACGATCTTATTCTACAGGAATGGGTGGGTGGGGTGGAATCTGAACTTTGTTTTGCTTCTACTTACTGTAGTACAGTACTTAACCAGAAGGGAGTTTGCTTTTAGAGTTCAGGAACTTAAAAATAGTGTCTATTCTATGTGTTTGTTTTTGTATGGATATAAGCAATGTGTGAGTAGTGTGTTAAACTCAATGGTGTAGGAATGAGATATTAATTCATAACACAGTAAATTATAGCTCCTAATAGTTCGTTCAGAAAAAGTAAATAAGTTTGCTGTCCTTGCTCAGTATTGGTTCTTTGAAATATATTGCATCTGTGGAAGTTTTAGCTATATATTATTTTTCCCTTGCTGTCCATATCTAGATGCGGATGCAGCCTAAAATAGTACTTCCAAGACTTCCAATAGCTTAAGCTATGACAAGATTTTGTTTTAAAGGATTATTTGTACTTGGAGGACATTGTTTCTGAGTGAATCAGTTGTGTGCATCCTCAGAGGGTACATAGGCCTGCTGTACCTCGACTTTAGAAGATAACTTCCACTCAAGGGGATGGCAGAGTAACTCGAGCCCACAATATAGTCACTGATCATTGTTCCTTTCCAATAACACTCTCCCTTCCTCAGGGTAGATAAAAATGAATGATTTTTTAAAAATCAGATTTTTTATTTAAATTGGAGTTTTTTAAATTTAAATGCTTTTTGAGGAAAAATCTCTAAAGATCTGTTCTAATTAAGATACATTATAGTCCAATGGTTATTCATCATGAAATCAGTTTTTAATTACGGTATGTAGCATAAGGCTGTATTAATCCATTCACGAGTCCAAGAGTCGACCACGGGGGATGTATAGGAGCATCAGGTAGGCCGCGGGCTGTTCAAAGTTTGACAGCCCTGGCCTAGGAAATTCACCCTTGCACTGTGGCTTCCCAGTAGCAGAGTCGAACCCAGTGTTATGTATTGATAACAAGTACATTCAAGACAACAAAGAACTCACTAATGGAGCTAATTTTTAATTGAAATGGAACCAGTCTTTTCAATTAGATAATTAAAATTAACATTCAGTGTTGACTAGCAACACTCAGTAATATTTTGATGTTGCCGAATAATGTACACAAATACATGCCTAATAAGGATAAATTGCAAATGCCCAACTTTCCAAATGCCAGAAGTTGAAACAGAAATGATAAATTGGTATGTTAGCTTCCTATTTTCTAAAAGAATCACCACCACTTCCTTGTTGTTCAGGAACTTGTTAAAGCCAGATACACAGCCTTGTAACATTTTTTGTATACTTCACAAGTAACACAAAGGTAATTTCACTTGCAATGTTAGCTTAAGCTTTAGTCCATTTAACTGATATGAATTCATGTTTTTAAAAATCAGATTTAGTTTGAAGAGATGATTAAATTACTGTTTTGGGATCAACTTTGATGAGTTTACCAGAAGTAAAGAATGAATTATTTCACAGAGCAGGACTTCCTGGCTTGAACTGGGCCTGTGAGGCCAATCTTAAAGAATTCCAGTCAGGTCAGAAGTGCCTCACAAGAACTTAGAATTCTTTGTGTGAACACCCAGCAGGGATTTGCTATTCTGCTCTGCATTATAAGCTAGAAGTTTTTTAAACATGGCAGGAACGATGTGAAATAAACAAAACCGTTTTAGGGACTTGTCAGAAAAGCAAACTGAAGCAGATGCTCCTCTTTCACCTGGCATCTTCATTTGGTTCATTTTGACATTTTTGGTCCATGACCGTAAATAAACAATTATTGTTATTATTACCTGGCATCCTCAACCCTTGTTCTAAAGTGAACTGAATGAGCTACCTGGCGTTAGTACTCTTCATGTTATAAATTTAAATCCATCTCTTGCCTAGTACTTTCTGGTACCTGTTCATTAGACGAAGTTGTAGCCCAGTACAAGTATTAAAATCAAGTTTATTTTAATTTTTATGAATCTCTAAACAAACCTGTATTATACAGTATTATGATCATCCCTGGCAAGACTGGGCATATAGTAAAATAATTTATTTTTAAAAATCCACATATAGTTTTTAAAAATAGTTTTTAGTTCTTTACCATAAAGAAATAGAACAGGTGATACTTTTAGGCAACTATTATTTATTTATTTATTTATTTATTTATTTATTTATTTATTAAATTTATATACCGCTCCATCTAGCTACATGGCTACTCTGGGCGGTTTACAAGCTGAACAAAAATCAAACCATAAGCAGTAAAAAACAATATAACAAATAAGCACAAGTATATAAATAAAAACACTATAACTAGTAAATAATATGTATATAATAAGAAAAATAACAAAACTAGAAAAATAACAAAACAGTTTCTAATACAGTAATACCTTGACTTACGTCATTAATCCGTTCCAGAGGTCTAGAATTAAGTCAAACATGACTTAAGTCAAACAAACTTTTTGCATAGAAAGTAATGGGATAGTGGATTAATCCGTTCCAGACTATGAAAAAGACACTCTGACCCTAAAGGGGGTGGTGGCAGGAATGGTGGGGGCAATGTTGGTGGTGGGGTGGGGTCGGTGGGGTCGGGAGCCACTGTGAGATACAGGAACCTGGACTAGATAGCCTGATCCAGCAGGGCTCTTCTTAGGTTCTTATGTTATTTATTAAAATGTTTATTAAAAGAACCTTTATTGCGTCAGGAGCAGAAGCCACCTTGGACCCTTTTCCAAGGAGAAAAGACGGGTAAAAATGTTCACAATAAACAAATAAACTTCACCTTTTGTGAAGACACAATAATTTTTCATTTTGCCTCCCTTTGGAACATGACCGGAAAGAAAGAAAAAAACTTTACGGGCGTGCTCCTGACGATTGCTGGGGGGAGGCACCCCTACCCCCATGCGTTCCCGGCATCAAGGGCACCCGCGCCGTCCCCACGCTCCCGACAAAAGCCTGAGTGCCTAAGTCTGCGCAGCCACAGTGGGGGAAACCACTGGTGGGACTGATTTGTCCGCTTTAAAAGGAAGGAAGGGGGAATCATCCCTTACACCCCATACAGAAGGGTTAAAATAAAATAAGTGAGTGAGCCCCTTCTTTGCTCCCAACTACCCACCAAATAAGTCCTGCCAAGCTGATCCCAAACCTCCCGACTGGCCCCGGTGGGGTGGAGGTGCGCCTGCACAGAAAGAAAAAAAAAGCCTACAGCCTCTGAGGTGGCATGCCCGCGCGCGTGCATTCTGGAGCCCGAGCTTTCCTCAGAGGCAGCCCAGGCAGGCATTCCCCCACCCCACCCCACCCCCACCCCACAACACACATACAAACCATAGATTCCCCTCAGCATTGGCTCCGCCGAACCTTTGCCCAGGCGTCGGACGGCAGCGGCTGAGGTAAGACAGCCCCACATTTCCCCCCCTTCTGTAGGGGATGCATCCTCTCCTCGTCCTCGTGCTCCGCATGCATGCACACGCCCACCCATTGGCTCGCCTTCCGGCCGGCCAGCCCACCGGCCAGCCTGCCTGTCTGCGGGGCCCTGCGGAACATCAGGATGTTACGGCAATCGCGGAGACATGGAGCACAATCCAGCGCCCCGCGCCCCTTCCCCTCCCTCCTTCCCCTCACGTTGCCAGGCAGGCAGGCAGGCGCGTGCCCCTTGCACTCTTTCTGCCCCCCCCACCCCATCCACCTCGCTCCTTCCCTCACTCCCTCCCCCCACCTCTCTCTCACCCAGAGAACAGTTGCAGCAACGGCCGCTGCTTCTTCTGTGCACGCCTGGCTTCCTGGCTGCTGCCCGATTCCGGGGCCTTGCGCCGGGGCTCCAAGACGTAAGTCGGAGCCCACGACGCAGGTCAAACAGACCCTGAGTGGACGCAAGTCAAATATGACGCAAGTCAAGTGGGACGTAAGTCAAGGTTCCACTGTATTTTAGGGGCAAACCCCTCTTCCTTAGAGCTGTACCAAAAGGTTAAAACATGACAAAATATGGCGCTACCAGGAGCCATAACTAAGAAACTTTCCTTCTTGCCACAGACTTTACATCTAAGAAATAACTCCTGGCAAATCCATCTTTTGCCATGGTTTACCTTTTGGTACAGCTCTGAGGAAGAGGGTTTTGCCCTCAAAATATTAGCAACTTTTTTGTTATTTTTCTAGAAGCCTAAAGGTACCACCTATTCTACTTTTGTATTTGGTTTTTGTGATGGCTACATGGCTCCTCAACTTGTTTTGCTTCAGTTGGAAATATCATAAAGAAATGTAACTGCAATGAATCACTAACTTAATATTTTTAGAAACAGGATGTCCCAGAAAGATACTTCAGCTCAACACCGGAAGTTTAAAACTGACCAACAACTTACATATAACTTATGACATTAAATGTAACCTAATCATTTTAAATGATAAGTGTGAAGTCTGTTATTGTAATTATTATTGGCCTCCGGTTACATTTGTAACATTCTGTTTTTCAGCAGCTAATGTTAGTGGCTTCTGTTTATTTAGGGGAATATCAAACTCTCCTTGTGCTGGCCCCTCAGACGTTTGATTGTTCTGTGCTGCCTCATAGTAGACATAAAAATTAAAATGAGTCATATGGGGGGACTTGAAGAACATTTAATTTCATATAATGATTCTAACTAGGAATGGGATTTTTGGATTTTTTAAAATTACAGATCCCATAATTCTCCATTTTGGCAGTTCTGTCTGACAGACCTACAACTACAGATAGCTGAAGAAAATTAGTAGCTGGGAAGGTATAAAGGCTTAGCTGAAAGAAGGAAGCTCCACTGCTGGCTAGGAGCTTGCTTTTTGGACAGGAAGCTAGACTAGAGCTAGACCTTATGCTAAATCTCACAGCCTTCCAAGTTTGGCCTTTTCTCCATGGGATCCACGTTTATCTGCCTGTAGCTGTGGGTCTGTCAGGTGGAATTCTCAGAATGGAAAATTATGGGATTTCTGGTTCGAAACATCACATGCTTAAATATGGTGGCAAGCATCACCCTTTGCCAACATGCCTGGCTTTGTTCAGCAGGTCTTCCGGAAGACTCCCAAGTCCCTCATAGGGTACCTTCCCCTGAACGAAGAGAAAACTTGAATACGTTATGCAAGACCTCCACAGAAAGAAGATGCAATGAAGACGGGTATTGACACATATTGCTCAATACCTCAACGCTTCTGTCCTTCTTGGAAGCAGTCTTTTCCATACAGCAATTACAAGTCACCTTCTGAATGGTCCTAAAAATCAGACATCAGTGTTGCAACCCTACCATCTTCTTCCACCAGATCTAAACAAGTGACTCTCGCCAAGAAAACAGATAGGAAACCAAAACAGCAATTTTGACATGTCCCAGCTTAAGCTGGACTCACACATCTCTCCATTCCATATCTCTGCAGCCATAGACATACACTTAGCACCGTACAGCAACACCTGGCACACCATCACTTCTGACACATAGGCCCTCAACATTATAACCCAGGGATATGTGATATATCATCTCCTTCAGGAAGAATTCTGTGACTTGCTGAGAAAAGGAGCCATATTAAGAATGCCTATTGCTCCCCTTCCCCCCATACATTACCATAATGAAAAGGGATGGTGGAGGTGCGAACAACATGATCTCCATACAAAAAAGTCCATCACATCAACTTCCTCAAACTCTTAGCCATCTTCAAAGCCCTCTAGGTGTTTTGGAATATAATTCCAAAGTCACACTACAGATGGCTAAAACAACACCACTGCAATATATTACTTAAACAGTGAGACACAAATTCCTTTATCTCTCCGGCCTTCTCTTATTGCTCAATAGATTCTCCTGATGGTGATCCATGTCTCAGGTACAGACAACAAAATGGCAGACTGACTTAATCTGAAGATTCAAACATACAAGTGGGAACATCTCCAAATGTGTCCACTACTGCTCCTGAGCAGCCAGGAACAAATACTCCTGGAGGAGGCTTTCACCATAGACTGGACCTAGAAACTTCTGTACATGTCCCTTCCTTTTTCTACGATCCATTCTTGTTGTGAACACCCATCAAGGATTTGCTGTATTGTTCTACGTTATAAGTTAGAACGCCTACTTTTCATCACAACATGTATCCTTATATTTATTTATTTATTTATTTATTTTATTTTTGAGTGTTTTTACCCCGCTTTTCTCCTTGGAAAAGAACCCAAGGTGGCTTGCCTTGAGCCGCCCCTCTTGACTAAAGGATTAATTCAGGGAACTGCCGGAGGACTGGAGGATAAAAAGGAAGGAGGGGGGACCCAGGAAACTACAGGCCGGTTAGCCTTACATCTGTCCCAGGGAAGATGGTGGAAAGCCTCATCCAAGAGAAAATCTTAAAACACATAAAAGAACAAACCTGGAAAGCTTTCTGCATTTCGTGGTATGTTGCTGTCATTACTTACCATTTTGAAAGAAATTAATACATTAGCAAACAGTTTCAAAGTCTCTTGCTGTCAAACTTTCACAATTTCTACTGGAAATGCTGTGTTTTTCTTTGCAGTTGCTGCCATGTCTCTCTTTTTTCCAAAAGCAAATCCAGATGAGATTGTTTTGAGGACTTTCTGGTTTCTCATATTCATACACTTCAATCAAAATGGAAACAGGAAAACAAAAAAAAAATCAAGAATATTTATTGTCTAGTCTTCTTGTTGTTTCTGGAGACTTTCAGTTGTTCTCCATATGTCTTTATTTTCTATTCTAGTCTAACACATGGTAAAAAGTCATTTTGCATCAACAAGACTTGTGATTATTGAAAAGTGTGTGTGTGTGTGTGTGTGTGTGTGTGTGTGTGTGTGTGTGTGTGTGTGAGTGAGAGAGAGAGAGAGAGAGAGAGAGAGAGAGAGAGAGAGAGTATGATATGTGTGTTCAGACACTAGTTTAAAGTATTATTGTGACTGTTTCGAGGTATACATTTTTAAAGTTTTTTATTTTTGAGATTGCTAAATTTAGTGCTTGAATTAGTTTAGGTTTACTGGCAGATACAGAACATGCTTTCTAAATACATCCATTGTTAAAGGAGAAGCATGCAAGATTGTATTTTTCCAACATACATTTCTTCCAGCAAAAGCCTACTAACTGAAAAGCAGATCTTAATAGTACTGTACCTAGTTTATACATTTAAAATAACACATTCAGCCATAATGTTAATTTGTAGCAATTGCCGTCTACTCTTCAAGTCAATGTTCCTGGCCCTGTTATCATCTTCTGTATTAATCTGTGACATTTCCTGATGTCACTTGTTAGGAAACATGATCTACTTATTGCATTGTCCTCTTGTGAGTACAGGTAGCCAATTTCTGCAGCTGGTCTGTCAATGCATTTCATTAAAGTGCCCATCTCTGTTTTTACAGCTGTATTTCTGCAATATCTGACAGCAGTTTGGAACAGTTTGAATAGTTCTCCTCCTTAATATTATTCATCCAGCCAAAGACATTCCTTTCGTTGAACTGATGTAATTTATTTTCTATTTTTTTTTTCTTTTTGCAGTTTGAAACCATGGCAAAAAATTTCATGTGCAACTATAGGGTGGAGAATGGAGGAAATGTGATTTAGTTTTTGACTTAAATAGTTAAGATCCAAACTGGTGTCTCTTTAAAAACATATTCACACATAAACATTTGCCAGAGGAATGCTTGATGTGAAACTATCATCTAAATCAGTGGCTCTCAACCTGCAGGTCCCCAGATGTTTCTGGACTGCAACTCCTAGATATCCTGGCCAGCTCAGCTAATGATGAAGACTTCTGGGAATTGCAGTCCAGGAACATCGGGGCACCCACAGGTTGAGAACCACTGATCTAAATCAGTGCTCCCCAACCTTTTTGTCTCCACGGACCGGTATTTGTTTGATTTTTCCCGTGGCCCGGGGGTGGGGGTGGGGAGGGGTGTGGGGGGGGGGGCAGGGGAGGGTGTGGGGGCGGGGGATGGGGGAGGGAGGAGGGGGAGGAGGAGGTGCGGGGGGGCTTGGCGTGTGTACCTTGGGGGGGCCACAGGAGCGGCGGCGGCGGCGGCGGCGGCGCTCGCCGGCTGGGGGCGTCGGGCGTGCGCTCCCCCCGCGCGCACGGGCGGGGGGGAGCCTGGGGCTCCTGGGCGGGCGGGCCCCCGCCTCCTCTTCCTGTCGGCGGCCGGAGGCAAGCAGCGGCGCAGAGGTGCCCCAACCGAGGCAGGCCGCGGCGGCCACGACCGCGGCCACGGCAGCCGCCCGGGTTCGGCTGTGGCTCCGCGGCCGGCGGCGGGGGCGCCCCGCGGCCGCCGCCGCCGCCGCCCGCCTCGGTGGGGCATCTCTGCGCCGCCGCTTGCCTCGGCCGCTGGTCGCGGAGCCACAGCCGAACCCGGGCGGCTGCCGTGGCCGCGGTCATGGCCGCTGCGGCCCGCCTCGGTTGGGGCACCTCTGCGCCGCCGCTGGCCTCCGGCCGCCAACAGGAGGAGGAGGCCGCCCTCCTCCTCCTCCTCTTCTCTCCCGCGGGCAGCCGGAGGAGGAGTCGCCGCTGCCGGGCACGGCGCACGGGCGGGGTGGGGGGGAGCCCGGGGCTCCTGGGCGGGCGGGCCCCGCCTCCTCCTCCTGTTGGCGGCCGGAGGCAAGCGGCGGCGCAGAGGTGCCCCAACCGAGGCGGGCCGCAGCGGCCATGAGACGCCACCCCCCACCGGCCTCCCTCCCCTCCCCCCTCCCCCCCCTCCCGTTCGCCCGCCCGAAGGCCGCAGCAGAGGGAAGCGGCGGCGCAGAGATGCCCCACCGAGGTGGGCGGCGGCGGCGGCGGGGCGCCCCCGCCGCTGGCCGCGGAGCCACAGCCGAACCCGGGCGGCTGCTGTGGCCGCGGTCGTGGCCACTGCGGCCCGCCTCGGTTGGGGCACCTCTGCGCCGCCGCTTGCCTCCGGCCGCCAACAGGAGGAGGAGGCGGGGCCCCCGCCCGCCCAGGAGCCCCGGGCTCCCCCCTACCCCGCCCGTAGTGGCGACTCCTCCTCCGGCTGCCCGCGGGAGAGAAGAGGAGGAGGAGGAGGGCGGCGTAGGAAAAGGGGAGGAGCCTCCCCGGCGGCCCGGTGCCCCAGGCGGCCCGGTGCCAACCGGTCCACGGACCGGCACCGGTCCGCGGCCCGGGGGTTGGGGACCACTGATCTAAATCATCTCGATGTTTTATCATAGAAACGTTTGATACTGGTAGAGAATATTAACTACTAAGAGTGGCTTTTGAATTGTTTTATAAAAAGCAATGATGACCAAATAACAACTAGACAAACTATTTACTTCATCATGGCCCTATCTACATATCCCTATCTCTATATTGGCAGTTCCCTATCTTTACATAACTAAGTATCCTATCTCAGCCAATACAGACGCGTTCACAGGTATATAAACACGCTGGCTCCATTCCCCAAGCTCTACTTTTGGCTATGCAAATGCCAGTTCTTTACATTCTACTAAGTGATACATATTCAGAGTTTAGGCTGCCGCTACGGTGACCAAAATATGACCGCCTCAGTTTCATTATTTTAGCTCCTAAAGTGACTTCAGGCTTGTCTGGTGTTTGTCTGTGTTATCTGCAAAATTCTTCTGCAGCACCGTCTTTCAAATAAATAGATTTCCCCCCCTCTACCATCATTTAGAACTAAAGCAATAGAACTGGATATGGGAACCTTCTCCAGAACCAGATTTCTCCAAGAAATCGTGGTTCAGATTTCATTGCAGTTCCACCTCTTGAAAGTACTTTCAGAACCAAAACATGTCCAGATGTTTCAGGATGGCCCAGAATGTTTTCAGTACAGCCTTATAAAGAGTCCCACATTACTTGAAAGCAAACCTGTTTGAGAGATTTTGTTGATTTATTTAAAAATATCAAGAACCAGTATGGTGTAGTGGAAAGAAGGTTGGAGTAGGATTTAGGAGACTTGGGTTCACATGGCCATGGAAATTCACTGGGGGTTGACGTTGTTGGACAACTCATTGAACAGCTTTCTTACCTCAAAGCCCTGTTAAAGTTGCTGTGACTTAGAACTGCACATAACAAGAATGAAAGTATCATGCACCCTTGCTTTTAGATTTTTCTCACATTCAAGCATTCCTTGACATGATGCAAAATTTTGTCCCAACCTTGTAGTATAATACTAACTAAGCAAGAAAGAGCTAATTCAGTTATGTTCTCATCTGCTTTTGCTTCTTTCTTACAGGTAGCAGTGCATGTTCAAAGATCTTCACAAATCCACCCTGCTCAGGAAACAGCACAGTTAGGTTATGTGAGCCAAACATCTGCAATGAAGTGGCTCAGGGAATAAATGGAAAGGTGCCAGTGAAGTATTCCCCACGGCCAGCTTCAAATTCAAAGCCACAAGGTCAGTTGCAATTCAGCTTTTGTGTGTGGAACTCTGAACCTCAGGGATCAACATGTCAGTTCTTTAAGTCAAATACGTCATATTTTGCGACAGAATGAGTCGAGATAAACATTCATGATTATTAAATAATGAATAGGCAGGCTATGTCAAAATTGGGGATGGGTACATTTAATTTTGATCTGAGTTCTCAAGGATGGTCTTGTGTTTCATTTAATGTCAGTTTCTTGATGTGTTTTTATTTTTATTGTTTTAAAGTAGAATGTTTAGTTTTTCTAAGTAATCTCGTGCTCTGAGATAATTGTACATAAGGAGCTCCTTTCAGTAGCTGAGAAGAGAATGTGGTCCTTAGGATAGTGGAAAGCTGAGACATAAACAGAAGGTTTTTTTTTGCAGCTGTATACTCTTTAGTCTTCAGCATAATATAAAAATCATTTGGTAAGTAAAGATAAGAACATAAGAAGAGCCATGCTGGATCAGGCCAAAGGCCCATCTAGTCCAGCTTCCTGTATTAGGATATGTGTACCCTGGTTTAAAGCCTAGAGATTTCTCCATCATGGTTTGTAACCCGTGATGGACTTTTCCTCTAAATCTGTCCAGAAGGCATCCAGGCCAGATTCAGTTTTTTACAACACGCTGGGTGAAGTAGTTCTTACTCTCCCAGCACTCTTTGAGTGAGATAATCCAAAGCTTTTAATAGTAAGGAGTATGCATTCAATCATATCCCCCCCTCAAGCGCCTTTTTTCCAGACTAAAGAGGCCTTCATAAGGGAGGTGCCCCAGCCCAGTAATCATTTTTAGTCGCTCTCTTCTGTTTTCCAGTTCCACTATGTCTTTCTTGAGATGCGGTGACCAGAATTGTACACAATGGTGGGGCCTTACCGGCATTAGTTGGCTGTTTTATTTTCAATCCCCTTTTTGATAATCCCTAGTGGAAACTGCTGCCACACATAAAGACACCTTCAAGCTGTTTTTTTGATCCGCAGCTGAGTTGATACTCTTTAGTCTTCAGCATAATATAAAAATCATTTGGTAAGTAAAGGAAGAAGACATGTTCTGCTTATGTGGACAAATGACCTTATCTCCTTTTTCCTAGTGGCACAGTGGCTAAACTGCTATACTATAGCTCAGGGGTCCTCAACCTAAGGCCCCGGGCCCGGATGCGGCCCCCCAAGGTCCTGAATCCGGCCCCCGGGGCCAATTGCAACCCCCCCCCACCTGCCCCCTGCTTTGCGAGCAAGCCAACCTCCACAGCTGCTTCTGTTGCTGAGGCAGATCAAAGCAGTGGGCTATGTCACTTCTCCCACTCCCCCCAACTACCGCCCAGATGATCAGCATGCTGGCTAGTGGGGAATTTAGAGTGGGAGGGCTACGGCAAGGTCCCCCGCTCCCCCCACCCACTGTGGTCCGGCCCCCAGTGGTGCCTGGGGCGTGGTGGACCGGCCCGCTGTTTGAAAACTTTGAGGACCCCTGCTATAGCTAAACTCTGCTCACGACCCTGGGTTTAATCTCAGTTAGCTGGCTCAAGGTTCACACTGCCTTCTATTGTCCTGAGATTGGTAAAATAAGTACCCAGCTTGCTGGGTGGGGGCAATAGGCACACTGTATAATTAACTTGAAAACCTTCGAGAAAAATGCTCAGAGAGTACTTTAAGCAGTATGGGATGTGTTTGTAAACTGCCCAGAGAGTACTTTAAGCAGTATTGGGTGGCATACAAGAAGCATGCTTTCCTTTTTGTTTGTTTGGTTTCTGTTTGTCCCAGTGTGATGTATTATGACTCATGGAAGATATTAAAAAGCAGAAGGAGTTGGGTGTCATCAGCACATTGGTTGCACTGGACCACAAACATCTGGACAGTCTTTTTCATTTTTTATGTGCAGTTGCAAGAAAAAATTTGTGAACCTTTTGGAATTTAATTCTGCATTAATGTGTCATACAATGTGATCTGATCTTCCTCTAAGTCAAGCATATGTACATATATATTGTGCCTAAAATAATAGCACAAAAACTCAGATCTTTCATGTCTTTATTGAACATACTAATTCAACATTCAAAATGCTATTATTATTGGCACATTAAAAACAAAGCCCAAAATCCACTTATTAGTCCCAAGCAGAGCAGATTCTGCAGCCAGGTACCTAAAGCCATGGTGTGGATTTGGACTTCTAGCCAACATATTTCATGAGCTTTGGCATTGTGTGTGTATGGTATGTGGTCTATGGGGCCCCAGAATGAATCATCTGATTTTTCGTTATTTCTTATGAGGAAATTTGCTTTGGTTTACAAGCATGTTTCCCGAACTGCTTATGCTCATAAACTAGGGTCTTACTATATTTGTAGGCACCGAGTACAAGCTGCTTCATAAAAAGATGACAGAGCTCAATCTGTATAGTTAAATTTTGAAAGAAGCTACATTGTTTCACAGTATTAGAATATGTGGAAGGATAATAGCCAATTAATCAACTTATATATATATTTTTTCTGGAAGCATGCTCGTAAACCAAAATACTTGTAAATCAATGCAAATTTCCCCATAGGAAATAAAGGAAACTTAGATTATTTGTTCTGGGGCCCCTCACCCCAGAACGAATCATGTAAGTTTCCATGATCGTACAGCATTTCCTATGGGGAAATTTGCTTTGATTCATGAGTTGATTTACAGCAGGCAGAGGAGCAGCTTAGTGCCCTGGTGCTTGTTTTATAAGACAGAGCTTGTTAACTGGAACAAAATTGTTATGAAATTTTTCTCGCCTTGTAAAATGCTTGTAGACTGGGAAACTCATAAACCAAATTCTTACGGTCCAATAGGGGCCTGCGTATCCACAGGGGACTGGTTCCGGGACCTGTATGGATAGAGAAATCTGCAGATAAGAGCAAAAACTTTATCCGAGGATAATGGTGGTGCCGGTGGTGAGGGGGAAGTAGCAAAAGCGATGGCGGGGCAGTGAAGATGAAAGCAGGGGGTGCCAGCATGGCACAGCTTTCTTCCCTGGCACCCCCAAACCCCCACCTGCTGATCTCCAACTGCAGATAACTAAATCCACAGGTGGCAAATCAGTGGATATGGGGGTGGTACTGTACAGTATATAAATTTAGAAACAGCTATGAATGATGCAGACCAGTTAGCAAAGTTAAACCTAGCATGGAAAATCTATTAAAAATCAAGTGGAACTGGTATAAAATTAAACAAAGATGTGGTAAATGGATTTTTTATCAGGAAAAATATCTGTCACAGATATTGGGATTTTACCACACAAGCCCTGTTCCTATTTACCTAGCCAAATATTTCTGGCAGTGAAGAAGAAAGTGATCTGTTAGATATCCTGGATCTAGACTTGGGGTTTGAAATGAAAATTAATTTAAGAGCAAATAGTTGCTGTGAAAAGATGGCTTCTGTGAGTTCAGGGACCATCCATAACACTTTGGATTGGCTTTCTTCCAACCATCCTTTGCTAGAATTTCCTCCCTTGGGATTCAGTTTGACCATTCAGTCCCTTCTGAAGTCTGCAGCAGGATTATGCTCATAAACTAGGCAACTTCTTCTGCAAGAATATCAATACCAGGAAGGACTGGCAACCCCAGCAGCCTCCAACAGATGATCCAAGGGAAGGAGGTTAGGTCAGAGCAGTGATTTATGGAAAGACAGAAGATCAATTGCTTCTTGAAGGCAAAGGTACCTTTATATGGATTATGCTCAGAGGTGGCTCCTTCCAATATAAAGTACACTCGCCAAGAGTGACTCATATAGAAACGTTTAGCCCGCTTCTCTGGCTGACTAAGTCTTATTGAAAGTGTATAAGTCGAAAGTGTGCCTCCTGCTTTGTATTCAGAAGAAAGTGTGTTACTGCTATCAGCTGTGTAGCTTTGACATGTTGCTTGGGAACTGCTCTGAATTTTTTCATTAAAAAGCCTTGTCCTGATCGGTAGAAAGCACTTCTTGTTATAATAGCAATTACCTGATAGAACTTTATAAAATTGCTCATGGTGTGGAGAAAACGGTTGGGGACTTTTCTCTGCTGTTTTATAACATTAGAATCCATGATAATTAAATGAATTGATTCACGACTGTATTCTGGGCAGAGAAATGGCATTTCCCCCCCAGACAGGCCATGTTTTCCTGGATGATATGGTGATGGCTACTATTTGATCTAAATTGCTTATCTCTTGTAGAGTAGTAGGTCTACTGAATTAATGGAATTTGTGTCCGGTGATTAAGCAATTAATTTTAGTGGGTCTGTTCTGGCTGGGACAACAAATTTATTTTATTTCATTTTATTATATATAGACCCTGTTAGACAAGTTATAACAGATAAACAGGTAGGAGTTTATAACTATGAAAACGAAATGGAACCTGCATGTTTAAAGGCAATATGCCACTGTATAGCAAGCATTAGATGACAAAGACATTGCAGGAGTGCTCTTGCTGTAATGCTTTGCTTGTGAGTTTTCTGAAAATTTCTTTATAGCTTCAGTTTTTGTTTTCAAAAATAACCGGACACATTGTTCTACCTTTATTGTTCCTGGCATTCCTAGGAGGTTATGCCAGGTGAACACTAAAACCATTGGGTAACCTGGGAGTTGAGTCATGGCTACTGGACTTCTTTTTTGAGAGATAGAAACGTTTCGCTGTTCATCCAAACAGCTTCATCGGTCTGAATACAGCTAGTGCAAGAGGCCTTGGACACTAATGTCTCCCTAACGAGCCTATTCAGGCTTTGTTCATCTTATGAGCCAATCAGACCAGGGGACAAGAGGTCAAGCTGACTATAAGAAGGTATCGTGCACTAGCTGTATTCAGACCAATGAAGCTGTTTGGATGAACAGCGAAACGTTTCTATCTCTCAAAAAAGAAGTCCAGTAGCCATGACTCAACTCCCAGTTAAACGAACCTGGATGACTGAGAATCTTCACAGACATTGGGTAACCTGTTGGAGCCTCAGTTAATTGGTTATAGACTTTTCCTTTCTCATTCCATGAGGGTATACAAATATAATGGAGATACTATGACTTAAACAGCCTCTTAGACCTCATCTCATTGCTGTCTTTTTTGAGGAGATCTTGAAAGCCTCCCCAAATTTTTGAGACCTTTTCTTTGGCCAAATATATTAGTACTTTACATTTTATCCCTTTAACCTATACAGCTGCTTTAAAAAAATACGGGGCTAGTCTATGCTATTCTTGACTCAGATGAGATTTCCCTCTCTGCCATAAGCATTATGACAATAGTGGTTGGAGTTCTTAGGAAAAGGAATGGATCTTTGAACATAAACATATATTCATGATGGTATAGGTAATTCATTCCCTTCATGCATTTCTTCTGGAAGACAGTTATTTAGCATTTTTTACTCCGCTCAAGATGTTTTGTGTGATAGTTTGCTCATAATCATTAGCTCCCATGTGATGTAGTGGGTTTGATGGAAAAGTGATTATTCAGCTCTTTATTCCATCACACTCAAACAGATTACATGGGGATAAAAACCTACAGCTAAAATGGCCCAAGGGCCAGTTTATATATATACTATCAGGATTCACCCATGGCTGGCCCTAGGACAGTTTAAGCAGCCTGCTGGCTCCCGATTGGATAGGCCAGAATCCTACCCTTCTACTATTCTCCAGCCTCAAGCTCCCACATCCCACACCTGACTCTAATTGACATTGAACTTGATCAGTCTCTGCTTGGCTTGAGCTAAGGTAAGCTTGAATCTTTCCTCTCTCTAAAGACACAACACCCCATCTAAACTGCTTCATTTTCTGTGGTCTTCCTCCACAGGCTAATTCACTGTCCTCCTTTTTCTCATCTACTAAGTCTCAAATTCTCTATCTCATCTCTCTGTTAGCTAGCTGTTCAATTTTGTGGTAATTATCTGATGTTCATTGGCCTAGATCTGCTTGTCAGTTCAAGAGGGGAACACAGAGTAGAAAATGGCTGAGTATTCCAAGCAGGTAGATGTTTAAATACATTCAAAAACACAGGGAAACAACATAGCTGTAATAAGGATTATGACAGTTTTAAGAAAAGTAAAATTAGCTATCCTTTTTATGTTATGTTTTTAAAAGACTTTGGTTATGGCAGGGAATAGGACGAGTAGATGGCTGAGTTCAGAGTTTAATTACAGAAGGAAAAAATGGTTTGGAATCATGGAGATGCTGTAAAAAGTATTGTGATTCTGTTATCATTATAAACTTTTTTTAAATGCATCTTTTGTATCGTATTTACTTTCTAATCTGATTTTTTAATGAAGTTACACACACACGCACATACACACAGCACCTCCCCACATATTCCTGAGCTAATAGGTAACTTTGTCCTTTACAAAAAAAACACTTTCTTGTTCCACATTCATTGTTCATTATTCTGCCTCTCTTTGACATTCACTTGGTCACCAGCTGTGTTGTCTGTCAACCTGGGTGCATCATATTCCAGTTTCTTCATGGTTTAAGGCCATAGTGTTTAGGGAGAGAGAAACCTTGTCGTTCCACATCTGCCTTTCCTATTATCATTAAACCCCTTCAATAACAATTGATTTAATTACTCTGTTTCCATTCCATAAACCTTTAGTGGCATTAAAACAAAGGAAGTACACATTATAAAATAAATCTCGCCAATGCTCTAACTCAAGTTCACAGAAGGTTGCTCTTTCTTAATACAGCTGTTAGAAATTCAGCTACCCGAACAGTGACAAGTTCAGAATTGTCCTGAAAGAGGGCCTGGGAAATCTAGGAGTATTTGCTCCAAGAAGAGTTTGAGTAGCTTATTGTGTGCCCGACAATGACACAAGATGTGGGAGACTCTGTTGGGTTCTAAGTGGCAAAAAGTACAAATACTCTGAGCAAGAGGGATATTATGGTATCTTCTAGACAAAACTGAAGAAGGAAAGATGTTATGTGTAGCTAACATAAAGGCATGTCTCTTATTTAAGGCTTAACCAGTATTTAAAAGCCAAGGACCATGCCATGGTCAAAGGTAGGTGAATACCCAACTCAAGGGTCATAGTTGATAGTTTAATCATATTAGGGACACCTAAAATATGTCTTAAAAAGGAGGCCATAACCAGGTCTACGTTCTCATTGGCCACTCTGATCCAAATTGGGACACCATACAGAAATTGGCTCATGGTCTTTGTAAAACGTTAAGAACTGCAGGGATATACTGGTTGCCGCTATTATAATGGAAGTGGGCGACTGCATTTAGGTCAAGTTTTGTTAGTGATACTGTATTGCTGAATTTCTATGTAAAGTCTAATGAAAACGAAGTGGAAAATTATCCCTAGCTATTTAAATGATTTAACTTGTTCAATAGGGCTATTATTGATACTCCAGTGTACTGGGTTCCAGGATTTTGAAAAGACTAATATTTTAGTTTTCTCTGAATTGATTATCAGGGTTGAAATGCTGTCAAGAGGTATCACAGCCCAGTTCTGGAAATAGAAGAACCAAGTCATCGGCATAGAGCAGTAAGGGTAGTGGAGAGTTATTGAGGCAAGGGGCAAACATTTTTTTATTGGGATAACTGAGGACGCAAGTCAGTTAGAAAAATATTAAATAATAGCGGAGCTAGTATACAGCCCTGACACACACCTTTAGCTATTGGAATCTGATATGAAAGGGTGCCACTACGACTAGTCTAGTCCGTACCAGGCAAGAGTTAGGGAGTGACGTTTTGTAATTAAAAAGAGCAAATGAGGATAAATTCCCCAGGAAGCTAATTTGTTCCATAAAAGTTCTCTGTTGATTGAGTCAAAGGCAACCCGCAAATCAATGAAGGCTGCATGGAGTTTGCCTTTAAAGTGAACTGAGTATTTTTCGGAAAGAAAGGATAATACGAATGCATGATCTAATGTCGAGGATCGCAGACTGAAGCCAATTTATTCATTACTGGGAAGACGCTTTTCCTGGGTCCAATCTGTTAGATGTTTTAATAGGTGCCTGGCATAAAGTTTCCCCATTGTAGAGAGCAGACTAAATGTTCTGTAATTATTCGGGGAAGAAGGATAATCTTTTTTAAAAATTTGGACTAGAATTGAGGATAGCTAAGAGTCGGGTAAGGTCCCAGTTTGATCAATCAAGGTGAACAGATTAGCCAATGGAGCTGCCCACCAACTAGGGTCATTAATTAAAAGTTCACATAGGACCCCGTCAAGTCCCGGAGCTTTCATATGTTTCACGGAACTTATTAATTCTAGTATTTCATCTTCCAGAACTGGGGGCCAGGAAGGCAGGTCAGAGGACAAATGCATGGATGTAAAAACCAAATCTGAGGCAGCAAAAATGTTGGTATAGTGTTTTATCCAGGCAGTGGGAGAAATTTGGAGAGGAAAGTGGGTTAGAATGGGAAATCAATTGCCAAAAGACTCTGCTGTTCTTAGAAGAAATGGCTTCAAGCAGTCTGGACCATTTATTCAGAGTTGTGTCACTTATCTTTCAGAAATAACTGGCAGCTTTTTCTAGTTGTGAAATAAAAGGCCAGTAGCTCAGGAGAAGGTTGGGTCTGGACAAGATGGAATAATCATCTCACTTTATGTTTCACAATCCAGCATTCTGTATCAAACCAGGAGGCTGGGCCATTGTTACCTAAAGAGGGACGAGTGGAACTGAGCATCTAGGTTAAGCTTTGGGTGATCAAGGAATATGCTTGAATAGCAGCTTCAGAAGAATTAGTCAATTGGATAGTTAGATACTGGGTAGTTTCTGGTAATCTGGACCATGGTTCAAAGGCCAGTAAGGTTCTTGGCATCCACTTGGGATGTAAGAAAAGATTTGAGGAGAGGTCCCTAGTATCAGTTTCCATAAGGGAGTTCATATTGCATAAGGGAGTTCAGTAATTATTTCATAATCATCTGATAATTATTTTCAACTTGGTGAGGATCATCCTGTTCGATGGATGTTTGTCTGTCCTACAAGCAGTTTTCTTGATGTGCTGAGAAGCTTTGCATGTGTAAGAGATGTGGTGGGGAGAAGGTTATTTGAGGTTATGGGACAACCTGTTTGTGAGTTCTTTGGTTATTTTGTTTGGGGACAGAGGGACTGCCTTTTAGTTTAAAATGGCACCATGTTGTTTTCCTCTTTCTGTCCCCCATTTTATGGAAGGCATTCTAAACTTCTATGGATTTGAAAAATGTAAACTGGGTCCAAAAAAAGTAAATATGAAGGAGGAATTCTAATACAAAAGGAACTTTTGTATTATATATCCACACACATTGTTCAGTGGGAAATTTCCTGACCTACAATTGAGATTATTGTGCTGAATTCAAAATTAATGCTTACTCTTTTTATAATTCATCCGCTCTCCTTTTAGATTGAGGAAATGTTAGCCTGGAGGCCAGATAGCCATTTGTGAGATCTCAGGAAGACGTGTCAGCAGGGAGTGGTCAGAGCCCATGGTGGTATGGCCAACGTCTTCTTTCAAACACCATTCACCCTCACGTGGTATTTCATGTGTTCATAGTCCTTCTGACAGATACTATCATATCTCTCTCAACACAATATCTCGTAAAAGAAATTCCCTTCCCAGTTTGTTTGCTTGTTTGTTTGTCTGTTTAAATCCTATATTGCCCATCTGACAACATGACCACTTGGCAGTTTCAATAGTAAAACAATAAAGACACTGAAACATTCTAAATTGAACTTAAGCTCAAAATTTGCCCTCAACTTTTTGGCTGGATGAATGGATCAGCTGAGGAAAGACCATTTTTATTGCTTAGAAAGAATGAGAAAATTAGTCTAATTAGACTAATAGCTAGAATTTGGAAGGGGAATTATGAACTATGTATGGATGAATGGTATAATGAAGTTTGGAATGTTGCCTTAAATGACAAATTGACATGTAATTTAAAGCTTAAGAGAGTAAAAAAGAAATATTTTTAATGATAAATGGGGCAGATTTGTTGAATATGTCCTTGTAAGAAATAAAGGTAAAGTTCTAGTTCAGTTCTGGAAGGGAGAGATAATTTGTATTTGCATTTTATATTGTTTTATTAATTTAATAAAATATTTTTTAAAAAGAGAAAGAAAGAGAAAAGGAGTCCTTCTCAGGCTGAGGAGAAGAAAACGTCTCTTTCATCAGTTGTTGATCTAGGAAAAGAGCTTTTTTAAATCTAGGGAAGAAGGGGGTGTCTGGAGAAGATGGAAGTATGCCAAATGGGGAATCCTTGTAAACTCTGTTCCAGTGGCTGGTTGAATGTTCTGCATGCATGTCAAAGATGCAAAGGGTGTATGTAAATACAGTATACATACGGGTACACTGTGTGTAGAATTATGTAGTATTCTTTCTTCTGTTATTCCAACGTATTGAACCAAGGTTTACACAGTGTATGAAAAAAATATTTTGTTGGTTTAATCTTTGCTGGACTAAATTTTCAGTTAGTATGCAAAACCAATTTTAAACAATGTTACCTTGGATTGTTATCAGTTATTTAGTTATTTAGGGATTGAGAGGGTTTGTTATACTAAAACCAGGCTTACTTTGACCATCTACCAGGAATCTCTTTCTTTTGTGGGTATTTTTCGCATTCCTTTCGTGCATAGTTGGCATAAGAGTCAAATCACTTAATCTTGTGGATTTTTGTAACTCCCTGGAAGCACTGCTTTAGCCAAAATGGGTGGAGGTGTTGAGGTGGTACTGAGAATGAAAATGTTCCCACAGCTATCAGCACATTTGGTCCTCTGAAATTTTACCCACACCAGCATAATCAGGGTGCTGTGAGTGACTTTTTACTGCGCTCAGAAAGTGAACCTTTCTGATCTGGGATAACTTTGACAGTCATAATGTGGCTGTTCAGTGTTCAGAGTAGTTTGCCTACATTATCTCATTTTGACATCAGCTCTACAAAGCAGGCCAGTATTACCATCCTTATATTACAAGTGGGAGGACTGCCATGGCTAAGAAAACTTTTTATCCACTTGGAGAATTCATAGCAGAGGTGAGAGTTGAACCAGAAATTCCCAAGTTCAACCTATAGCTTAGTCACATGCTCATTTACTCAAAAATAAGTTTGGCTGCGTACACTGAGATTTTATGCATTGAAGCAACCTCTAGATTGGTGTCATGTAGATGTGTTGACTGGGAATAATGGGAATTATAACTTGTCCCAGACATCGAGACAGCACTTGGTTGCAGAATGCTGGTCTTGAGTGTTGATTGTTGCAGGCCTAATTCTGAAAGTGTTTTAAATGCAGTATTGGGACTATTTTATGGTTTTAGAAATGTTTTAAGTTCCACATTGGACAAAATCTGGTATATTATCAAAGGGAAGGATAAAAGGAAAACTGGAAGCGTGGAACCAAGAGGAACAACCAAACTAGGTTGGTTATTCCAAATTCTGTTGCTCAAGGGCCCATGAAAACATGGAGCAGATTTGCAGTAGGGATTCCGGACACGTTATTTCTAGAGTATGTCTATAATCATTGTTAACAGTATTTATTGTTGATGCATCTTTTGATGCACCTAAGAAAACAGAGCAGAAGGCAGACATTGCTTGGAGATATGAAAAAAGAAGGCTTTTAACAAACCACATTTCCCTTTGAGATCTTGAATCTTTGGATTCAAATCAAGAATCCTGGAAAGCTGGTGGGTTTTTTAATGTTTTGTTGGAAAATCCACAAACAGTCCTGTTGAATTTCTGGGGAACCATGGGTTTGAACAGCACTGACCTGTAAAATTTCTAAAATCATGAAATATGGTTTAGTATGTGTTCCTTTTTCTTGCAGTGCCTCCAAAACCATTGCATCTACAGAATTCACAGTCATCCATTGCACAACAAACCCCTTAGACATAAAGCTTTACATACTGCGAAGCCAAGAATGGAGGAAGTTACACCTACTTCTTCTTCTGTAACAAAAGAAAAAACTAGTAAAGTGTCTGATCTCATCAGTCATTTTGAAGGAGGCAGGTAAAGATGTTTCATTTTCATTTTAAAGGCTATAGGTTAAAAAGAATGCAAGTGGTAATGAATGAAGAGTTTTATATGTTATATCTAAAAAACTGGAGAAAATTCCATGAAAGCTTCCATTAAAATATCACAGTCTTTAGGGTGCCACAATATTTTTGTCTTTTTCATTTTTCTTTTGCCTGATGTGTTTACATAGACTAAAACGTCTACCTTGTCCAAAACTGTTTCCAAAGAGAAATTGATATTCCTTTGATGTTAATGGGCTTGATTATTCTTGTATTGCTCAGTGTCTTAGAATCAGAGGCATGAAGAACTCAATATTCATGTTCTGGCACATTTTTTACTGCATTCAGAAACCGGGCTTATTTTGTAAGTGGTATACATGCATGATAATAGCAGCAAAAATGACAGAACATATTTCTGAGAACATTACTCCCTGTTCTTTCTGTACTTGTGTCATTTCTCTGTTAAACCAAACACACAAGCAAAAAAAAGTTTCTCTAGCTAAGCCACTGTTGTTTATTTATATATCTGTGATATTTTTGTGCATACTGCATTTCGTCCAGTGAGCTCAAGATGACATTCAGGTCTCTTCTCCTTCCTTTTCACTTTGTTTTCACCACATCCTGATTATCTGAGATGGTACAACTGTCCTAAAGCTATTCATATTTGAACCCAAGTCCTAGCCTAACATAGTAACCACTTTGCCACATTAATTCGTGGCCATATTAGAATGTAATATTTTTATAGTTTATTGGGTTTTTTTAAATAAACTTCAGGCATTGGTCCTTTGTCTTCTTATTATTTTTCTAGCCTTGGGCAAATTCACTGGTTTTAACTGTGGTGTATTTAAAGAAAACAACTTTATATTATTTCTAATATTGGGTTGTTCGAATACACCACAAAATCTTTAAATCATTGTTGTCTCTGTTTTCAAAGATGAAATAGATGAAGGGACAAAACGGCTGTTTCTTCAGAATGGAAATTGAAGAAAGTAGGACTTGTGCATAAAATCAGACCATGAAATATCAAATAAACCAAAATAAAATAGATCAGTAGAATTAAAAAAGCAAAGCAAACATAAGTATTTTACTGAAGACATGGGAGAAAAATTGAACAAGGAGCTGTAAACCACAGGTTTGCCTTTTGCCTGTCTGAATGTCAAACTGTGGTTTGTATTCTTGACTAAGGTTAGCACATTTTATGGTTTTGCATTAGGTCTGTTCTACATTTTGATGGTTATCCCCAAGAGTTTGGATTTTTGAGGTGTCCTGTTGGTTTATTGAGGCAGAAATATATGACTTTCCCAGAAAAATCCTTGAACTTAGAATGTGAGGTAAGATGAGATGTGTACTTCTTCTAAATAAGTAGCCCGGTTACTGGTTAATACCCTATATGGTAACTTGTAGAAAGATAGCAACTAAAGCAGTGGTTCTCAACTTTCCTAATGCCGCGACCCTTTAATACAGTTCCTCATGTTGTGGTGACCCCTTGCCCTGCTTGGAAGAGGCCACAAGCCCCCTTTGGCAGGCCACTGCTGCAGGTTCCATAGACAACTTCCCTCTACAGGCACCCTCAGCCAATCACAGCCTCCAGGGCCATTGACTGACATCCTATCCAACCTACCAAGCTGTAACTCACTCTTCCCCCACTTCCTCCCCATCTCCAGACCCAAGCCGTTTGTGCCTTTTTCTTCACTGGTTCATGGAGACCCTTGTGAAATGGTTGTTCGACCCCCCAGGTTGGGAACCACTGAACTAAAGGAAATATCATTGGTTTCTCTGGTGCATTTTTTTCATAATGTAGTTGTGGGAAATGCGAGGAATGTGTATTTTCCCTTTTTGTATATTGTGTAGAAGATTTGGTGCGAATTTGATGTGAGGGACATGAGTTTCTGATGTTGGGGAACAAATATAAGGAGGTGGCATGAAGGAATGCAGTATAGGGAGCTTGATTGACCCATCACAATTCCATGCTTCAGGCCAATTATTTATTTTTTCTTAGCAATGCCTATATTTGAGGCGAGCCCACTTATTCTAGATGCCAAACATCTCCTAATTAGCTAAACTAGCCTCTGTATCAGATATACAGTACATGCAAATGACACACATCCCCTTGCTTTAAAGGGAATTAGTTATTCTCCTACATAGCTAAATATTATTATTTTTTGAACTATGATCTATCTATCTATCTATCTATCTATCTATCTATCTATCTATCTATCTATCTATCTATCTATCTATCTATCTATCTATCTATCTAAACTAAAATACAGTGGAACCTTGACTTACGTCATTAATCCGTTCTGGAGGTCTAGACATAAGTCAAACATGACTTAAGTCAAACAAACTTTTCCCATAGAAAGTAATGGGAAAGTGGATTAATCCGTTCTACATGATGAAAAAGACCCCCGAAAACATGGACTGCAACTCCCTTAACCTGGCCAGCTCAGCTATTGATGAAGCTGAGAGTTGCAATCCAGGAACATCTAGAGACCCACGGGTTGAAAACCATTGGATTAAAGGAAGATGCTCAGCTCCTGAAAAGAAAGGAGCCTCCCTACCCACCCACCCACGAGCAAGGTTGCCTTCTTCCTGGCCGAAGAATGAGATCCAGCGAGTCATCTAGCCTGGCCCTGCACATGGCAAGGAAAGGGTCCAGGGTCCCAAGACCCACCAGACAAGCTAAAACCTCAGCCTCTCCTCTTCATGCACGCCGCAAAGGGGGGGGGGAGAAGAAGGGGGGAGGAATAGGTACAGAGACAGACAAACGTGTCTGTCTTCCCCCTCCTCCTCCTCCCCTTCCCTCTCCCCCCCCCTCTGGGATACTGAGGTCGGAGCCCAGGACTTCCTTCACACGTGTCGGGTTCGCGACCACCCCCATCCCAGACACTCAAGCGAGAGGGGTCGTGGGGATGGAGGAGCAGGGAGCCCTACAGCAGCCCAAGCCCACACCTACAGGATATGCCCCCCAACACACACACACACACACACACACACACACACACACACACACACACACACAGAGAGAGAGAGAGAGAGAGAGAGAGAGAGAGAGAGAGAGGCTTTGCAAGCATTGTATGTTCTGGCAGTCCGTATCTCGGCTTTGCTGTGACACACCTTGGCAGTGATGATCCAGCAAACACAACAGCACCTGAACCAGGAAGCGGGCGGAGGGGGGATTTAAAAAACAACCACTAACGCGTGGTATTGCGGCGTGGAGGAGGTGAGGGGGGGAGGGGGAGAGAGAGAAAGAGCCACAATCCAAGTAGAAAGTTCAGCACCTGTAAAGCTACATGCAAGCCGACAAACAAAAGAAGTGGCGCCTCGTCCGTCCCCCTCCACGCGGAAGCCGGCGAAAGAGGAGGAGAGAAATAAGGCAGGAGCAGTCTGGAGGCGACATCCAGGATGCTGGGTTCTAGCTGCCGCCTGATTCCGGGGCCTTTTGCCGGGGCTCTGAGACGTAACTCGGAGCCTGCGTCGCAAGTCAAACAGCCCCCTAGTAGACGCAAGTCAAATATGACGCAAGTCAAGTGGAACGTAAGTCAAGGTTCCACTGTAAAGTATTTAAAATAATTGCTTTAATCTGAGTAACAGACCCTTCAGTCATAGTGGGAATTTTGCTTTACCCCTGGATTGTTATTTGTGAACTGAAATGGCATTCCTGATAGCACAACAGATTACTTAAACATTTGAGATACATAATTTCAAATGAGCAAAATTAGAGTTGCGTGATATTGGACCAGTGAACATTTTTCCCAAAGAGGAAATTCTTTTCAAATACTCAGGACACTTTATTTACCTTGGTACTGTAGAGTTTGTATTGATGGATAAAGAGATAAATCCAAAAATCATGCTGTAGCTATATCATCTGAAATTAGGCTGAAGTTCCATGGTGAGGATTGCAGACTTTAAAAATCAGCTCAAGATATACTGATTCCAGGTTTCACATCAAGAGATACAAAAATTATTTGTCTTTCCCCCTCTCTGTGGACACAGAGCAACCCATCACGCAGCATACTCCATTGCCTTTTGTTGAAGCACACAGCTTCTAGCAAGCAGAATTGCCCAAAGGCATGTCAATTTCTGTATCAAAGATAGATATTTATTTTGCACGATACATGGGACAAAAATAAGTTGAGCTAACTTATTTTTCAACTCATAAGTTGAATTAACTTATTAGTATTACCTAGTTGTTAAGGGGCGTGGTGGCTCAGTGGACTAAGGCACCGAAACTGTAGACTGCAAAGTCGGCAGCTCGGCGGTTCGAATCCCGGGTGTCACGCAGCGGAGCGAGCTCCCGCTGATAACCCCAGCTCCTGCCAACCTAGCAGTTCGAAAGCATGTAAATGCAAGTAGATAAATAGGTACCGCCGTAAAAAGCGGGAAGGTAAAACAGTGTTTCCTTGCAGCCATGCCGGCCACGTGGCCATGGACTTGCACAACACTGGCTCTTCCGGCTTGAAAACGGAGATGAGCACCACCCCTAGAGTCGAACATGACTAGCACGCATGTGCGGGGGGAACCTTTACCTTTACTTACCTAGTTGTTAGGGGAAAAGTGGCCTCCTCAGTGTACTGCTGTAATTGGGCGGTGATTATATGATGTAGTGATGCCATCCTTTTCATTGTAAAAGGAAAAGAAGAGAGGGATTGTAGCTGTATGGCCTATTTTAATTATGATTCTTAGTTTTTTCTTTAGGACAAAAACTGGGAGGTCAGAAGTGAAATTACTTTCCACTCATTCTGTTTTCACAAGAAATGGGGAAAGGACACAAAACAAGATTCAGAATGAGAAAGTAAGAAATGGAAAAGTTGTTTCCTACTCAGAGAGACAGCCTTGAAGAAATCTATATCTTGCTGACATAGGCTTAGAAAGAACACACTCTCACCTGGAATGTTGACCTCTGAATGTGAAGATGATACTTAGGTTATTTTTTAATGTTTGTTGTTACATTTGAGCTCAATGGTCCTAGGAAAAAAACAAAGTAAACCTCGGGTGAATACTGAGATGGTATGCAGCAAAATCATGAGTTGCTGATATCAAATCTGTCTGGGTTTTTTTTTCTTGGTAAAAAGTAATATAAAATATTTACTCTTTTAAGTACTGTATAGCATAAAGATTCTGTGGAGGCAATAGGTGTGTCTAGATCGGTGATGGCGAACCTTTTAGAGACCGGGTGCCTAAACTGTGATTCAAAAAACCCACTAAGTTTTCACAAAGTGTCAGTACAGCACTCTAACCTCAGGTGGCTATGAAGCGGCGATGTCGGGTGCCCACAGAAAGGGCTCCAAGTGCCACCTGCTATAGGTTTCCCAACATTGGTCTAGATACAAAGAGAAGGAGTAGCAGGTGTCGGGGAGAGGGCAACACTCAACATTTATGAGGGAGAAGGGTGAATCTGGGAAATAAGACTCTTGTTCCATAATAATTTTGTAAGAAGTGTTGAACATATAAAAGCTGGAGTTGGGTGAGGGGACACTCTCTGTTTATATATTGTCATTTCTTACCATGCACAGTGGAAGGAACTGAAGTGAAAATGAAGAACAGAAAAAAGAAATTATGAAAATACCCATAGAAAGTAAAATAGTAGTGACATTTGGAGAAACGTTATAGACTATAATCTCATTACATTTATAGTTTGTATAACTGGCATATACATTTTCAAAATAAACAGCTGGTAGATCACAGTTGTAGTTTCAGTCTGTAGTGTATGCCAGTCCTCCCTCTCTGATATACCATTTGTGAATCTGAGGAAGATGCATCACATTCATAAAAGACTGAAATTGCTTTAATCAGAATAGACCATTGCTCAGTAACTCACTGTGGGGTTTGCATGCAGAAGGTGAATGATTAAATCCAAACATCTCTACTAAGAATTGGGTAGGACTCAATGGCAGCTGGAAGACACTGCCAGAGTAGTGGCACTCCTAGGCTGGATAAACAGCAAGACTTGACTTAATGGGTATGTTTGGACATCACAGTAACCCAGACCAGAGTGCCTTGAAACTCTGCCTTGTTGTGCAAAAAGATGTGTGCTTTAATGCTGCTTGAGGGCTCCCACTAGGCTGGTGGTAGGAATTATTAGTCAAGATGCCCAGCTTACTTTCTTATTTTTAATTACAGTGTTTAGAGTTGTGGGTGTGGCCAGTGTGAGTTCCTATGCTCATAATTTTTCAGATGCAAAACTTCAAGAACAAATGGCAAGAACAACTGACAAATTTGATAACTATTTAGATTAAAAACTGGTTAATTAAAAACATGTAAAATTACTGTGGTAAGCAATATATATGTTGAAGATCAATATTTAAAACCAAAGGTCTATTGTATTTCTAAAAGGAAAAAATATTTAGCAAAATACACAGTCTGTATTCTTTGAAAATTTGTTTTCCTTTTGTGTTATGTTTTAGGGGACTCTAAACAGCAGTTTTCATTTTCTTACAACACTTTTTTAGTGTAAGCCTTGTACTACTTTAGGTGGTAGCAAAACTATTTGTTTATACTGTAACCAGGATCTGCGTATCATATTTAAGGCATGGGAAGAGTAATCATTAAAGCAAAAAGGATGTGCTTATTCTGCCCTGGAACTTGCCAGTTTCACTTTTTTCAAACCAGGCTACTATTAAAGCAATGATCTCAGCTGAGAGAAAGTCACTTCCTCTTGGGTGAAATTGCAAGGAGGTAAGCAGAGTGTCTGGGGAAAGTTGACGTTTCCTCATCTTCCAGTCCTATAACTGTAAAGGGGGGAGCCGTGTGGCCATTACAAAATACAAATGCAAGACTAGGCTATATGTGATAGCCTTTATAGGCCACTAATAAAATAACAAAAAATCACTGCAAGATTTCAAGGGCAATGCCCTCTTTTTCAAAGCATGTGCCAAAAGTCCCAACATGGCAAAAATGTGGTTTGCCAGGAGATTATTCTTAGATGTAAAGTTCTTGGCAGGATGATATGGCATGTCTGTCTTTGATGAGGTAGGAAGCAAGAGGGCTGTTGTTAAAGCTGCATCTGACCTGGGTTTCACACCCCAGCCCTTCAAACAAATGGACATAGAGTAGGTCATTGCATGTCCCTTAGTTTGAAGGGCTGGGGTGTGAAACCCAGTCCTTGACTGCAGATGCAGCTTTAACAATAGCCCTGCTGCTTCATGCCTCGTCTAAGAAGACTGCCTGGCAAATATCATTTTGCCAAGAACTTTACATCTAACAATGATCTCCCAGCAAACCATATATTTTGTCATGTTTAGACTTTTGGCACATGCTTTGAAAAAGAGAGTATTGCCCTCGAAAGCTTGCAAATTTTTTTTGTTATTTTATTAGTGGCCTATATAGCCTAGTCTTGCATTCCTATAACTGTACAATCCTTAGCTGCTTTGCACAGGTGCTGGTCAGAATGCATTTTAAACAAAGAGTTTTTCTGCCATTTTAGGTTGTTTAAGCCTAAATATGTATCCAGAAACTTTGACTATGGCTTGCTTTTTTTCAGTGGGGTTTACTTCATTCGGGCAAGTCACAAATAAGTGAATGTGATTTGGTTGCTCTGAGGCTGCTTTTACACAACCCCTAAAATCCACTGCAAAATGCTCGCAGATGCGGAGCATAAAATTGTTTTCCCACCAGCAGTGGACTTAAAAAAAATAAAGTATGACCACGCCCACTTAAGCGTGCCCCAGCGCATTTTACAAGTACCTGGTCTGGAGGAGGTAAAATCCTTGTTGCTGTTTTAAAGCATTGCATGCCTGGCCCTCCTCCACTTTTTGTTTGTTTTTGTTGGGTCTCCCCCCTTTTAACAGACAGGAATCCTAACGGGCTGGAACAATTAGGTGTTGCCCAAGGCAGGCGGAGGTGAGCCTGCATTTTTTTCTCTCTCCCCTCATCGCAGACAGAAGCAATCAGTATCAGAGTGCGGGAGGGGGGAACACAGGAAGCAGAACAAAAACCATGTTGGAGGGATCTGCATTTAAGTTGCCAGCAGATTTTAGGGGTCGTGTAAAAGCAGCCTTAGTCTGTGGTAAAGTATTCTTAATACTTTCTGGTTTTGGCTAATCGTTGTTTTTTACTTCTCTGTGATCATGTATTTTTTTCTTTTTCTTTTTGTCAGAGAGGTAAATAATGATATCTTTATATTTATCTTACATAAATGTGTAAAACACACTTTTGATTTTTTACTTTATACTTTTTAGCTTGTCGATTCCTAGTGAGCTGAAGAGAGAATCCTCTGTTCCATATGTTGCAAAACCTCAAGGGAAGCATGGGTCAGCAGCACTATCACCGCAGCCAAAAATCATCAATCAGCACCCTCTACAGAAGCAGGGAAATAGGACAGATCAATCTAAGGATATACAGAATCACACAGCCAATGGAGTCGTAACACAGGACAAGTTGGACTGCAGAGACACGTCAATTCATAATGCCACCTGGCCCATTCAAAATGACAATGCTTCATTTAACAGCTGTTTGGTAAATGGAGAAAGAAAGAGCACTAGCACAGAATCATTGCAAAGTACAATGGCCTGCAAAGGGCAAGCAGTCAGTAGTGGCTGCTGGATTCCAAGTGTGAATGTATTTTCATCTGGAAAAGAAACTATAGAAATTACTACCAATATAGAAGATAAGCAGGTTGAGGAGCACAGCAGGGCAGATTCAAGTATGGAGACAAAGGTAAGGGAGTTGGTTTACTACAAAAATGGAATATAAATTACTAAATTAAAATAAAAAGTATAGTCTGCAGTCTTTAAATACAACAGCCTTGCAAATCCTTGTATGTTGTTTATTTTCAGTCCTGATATTTGTGTTTCTCTAATTGTAAAACAAATCTGCAGCTTGAAGAGTACTTTGTAGAGAGTAAGAAAATGGATACTTTCTTCCCTATTCTGCATTTTTGCTGCTGCACAAATGTGGCAGGTAGATTTCTATTTACTGCATGATAAAATAATTTGAAATATGCACACCCTACTGTTTTTTTGCATATAGTGTCTGTCTGTCTGTGTGTAATTACATTTCTTGTTCTTGTAGTATAAAACCTCAGAAATAATAATTATTTCTATGTAAATATGAAAGGTGATGTCACTGTGTAAACAGGAGAGCTGGTCTCATTATTAATCTGGATGTGAAAGGAATTCTAAAGTAAGTTTGGTGGATGAATTTACTCTAAAAGGATATGAGTTTGTTTTGGAATTCTAAATGTGCTTTTGTACATAAAAAGTCTTCTTTACTCTGCTAGAATGGTCAGAACGATTATTTTGCTTTCTCATGTGTATCCACCTCTGTACATTGTGTTGAATGCTAATCTACACAGGAAGTACATTTAAATTACGAAATGGTTTTTGGCAGTAGTGTACAGGACAAGGCAGGGTAAGGATTGTAGTGCAGTTATGTACCGGAAAGAAGTTGCCAAACCCTTGAGAAAGCAACGGAAGGAAGCAGTTCAATTTAAACCATTTATATTCTGAAAGATGAACTAATGTTATGTCACACAACCTCTGCATGGTGCAGCTTCTGTATTGGAGTGCCTTTTTTCCAGATTTATTTCATGGCTCAGCAATACTGTTTAAATTAATGGCCTGTAGCCACATGGGTAGGGCTGTTCTTATGGGTGTTTCCCCTGAAATTGCCATTCCTGTGGGAGTCGGCCAGTCCCATAGAGGGACTGTAAAGTGGGAAGGAAACCAAACAGGAGCATAGAACATTGATACATCCTGCCATACAAGGAGTGAAACAGAGGAACAGTAAATGATATTTATTCTTCTGTAGTTCAGTGTGAGACAGATGTGTGTCATGTTCCACTGTAGAGACGGGCCTGAACGACCAGCTCAGTGGATGACCAAACAGGTGTTCTGCAGTTTGGTGCCCTGCCTCCCCTGCAGCAAGTGCTCACTCAGAAGCAGCACCCCACCTTCCCTGCCCTGCCTCTTCTGGGCTCTGCCTCCGAGTGGAGGCCCGTGGGTGGGGGTGCGGCAAACCTTGGAAAGTCTGTTCGACTGCACACCAAACCAACATGAACCACTGAGCTGTCTCTATTCCAGTGACATCTCTGTACAGCCCAGCCAGCACAAGGTGCCAAAAATATGGCATAGAAGGCATTTTTTCATCCAAAGAGCCAATGTGGCAGAGAAAGCAAAAGATGACATTAGCACTTAGGGCGTTTATACACGGCCCCTAAACTCCGGGGCAAATGGCTCTCAGCTCCAGAGCTTAAAAATGTTTACCCACCAGCTCCGGAGTTAACAGGAAATTAAGTTCGACCCCGCCCACTTTAGCGCGTCCCAGCGCACTTTTCTTGTACCTGCTCTGGGACAGTGAAAATTATTTGATCCGGTGTAATGATAGTGAGTACGGGGCTCTCCTTGCTTCTGTTTGTTGTTTTTTGGCTCCCGCCCCTTTAAGAGCTACTTTTACAGAGACAAGAGGCAGAACGAGGTGAGCGGCATGCTTTTCTTTCTCTTTTTCTCCCTCCCCTCACGCAGCCAGCAACCAGGAAGTGCGGAGGAGGTGGGAACGCCTGAAGAGCGACAAACCCCTAAGATCTCTGGTCCGAATTTAAGTGGCCAGTGGATCTTAGGGGTCGTGTAAAAAGGCCCTTAGACCAGTGATGGCGAACCTTTTAGAGACCAAGTGCCCAAACTGAGATTCAAAACCCATTAATTTTTCGCAAAGTGCCAATACAACAATTTAACCTGAATGCAGGTGGCTGTGAAGGGGTGATGTCGGGTGCCCACAGAAAAGGTTCAGAGTGCCATCTTTGGCACCCGTGCCATAGGTTCGTCAACACTGACTTAGACTGACACTGTCAGCTTGGGCAAGAGCAGTGCTGCTGCTTTTGTGATGGGGAAAAGACCGTGGCTGCTGTTCTGGATAGAGAAAAATGGAACTTCATGCGAGTGTTCTCTCAGGCAAGACACACTGTCAGTCCACACTGCTCATGTCCTGAACATGGATCTGTCGAACAACCTATTTTTCTTTAGGTCCAATCAGTATGCCCATTATTAATCATTCCTAATACTTAGACATTGCAGGTTTTGTGCTCCTTTTGTTTGGCAGAATTACTGGGAAGACATGAGAAGACACGCAGAAATCCCTTAGAATGTTTTGCCTTTTTGTGTGTTTTGAAAGGGGAAAACAATGACTATAGTTTTCCTATTGACTGTTAGTGGAGTTCCAGATATTTGGAAATTCTGAATCCAAATGCTGGTAATTTTGAATTCTATAGCCAAATTCCGAATGTGAATTTTGATACTATGTGCTTATCCCTAGTTATTACTGTATAACAAAACTTTAGTTTAGAAGACTGCTTCTGAATAGTTAAATCTTGTGCTAACAATATTAGTTAACATGATAACAAAGGAAAAAGTAGAATCTGTGGTCTGCAGATGTGAAAATATATCCAGACACCTGATTTAAGCAAAGCAAAAGCAAAGTGTTCTGCTTATATACTGCCCTATACCACTACAAGTAGTCTCTGGGCGGTTTACAATTTTTAATTACAGTGTGCAGGCTACACAAGGTAAAAACATGGGCTTTCGACCCAATGTGGGGGCTGACTTTTTGCCAGGGCCCAGACAACATAATACTTAGAGCAAACAAGCCCATCTCCAAAGCATTCCCATCTGTACCTTTCTAGACCCCTGCAAGGGATGACTGCTTTTTTGTTGTGGGTAAGATTGCTATGTTTTGATTCATTACCAACATGTGCAATTGCAAGGATTGAATCAAAATAGAACTTCCTGCATTAATTCTCCAGGTGATTTTAAGTCCCCAGTATAATTAGTGGCTTCAACAAACAGCTTAGCCACTTAATGTTACTGGGAAAGTGGCAAATTAAAAAGTTCCTTAGAAGGACAGAGAGAGGAAGCAGATAATTTTTAACCAATTATGGCAATGATAGTGTACTGTAGCTTTAAGGGGGGGATGTAAATTGAAAGCTTCTTCTGGAAGCAGGAGGATACACAAACCTAAATTAATTTCCCATAAAAGCATTTTGAAACTGTTTCATTTCAGAAAGCCATAGTTAAGAAAGGAAGGAAAAATCATGATTTGTTGTACAAAGTCGTCTGCTTATATACCGCCCCATACCACTTCAAGTAGTCTCTGGGCGGTTTACAGTTTTGTTTTGTTTTTTAATTACAGTATGCAGGCTACACATTGCCCCCCCTGAGCAAGCTGGGTACTCATTTTACCAACCTCGGAAGGATGGAAGGCTGAGTGAACCTTGAGCCTGCTACCGGGGATTGAACCCAGGTCGTGAGCACAGTTTTACCTGCTGTACAGGCATTTAACCACTGCGCCACGAGGCTCACTTGCCACGAGGCTCACTGGTTCATATAGCAGAGGTTCATATAGCAGAGAGAAGTTTAGTTTCAATCTATGTGATCTGAAAATTCAGAATCCCATTCAATTAATAGTGTAGTTTACACACTTCATTCCTCTGTTTCTTTTGTGATGTTAATCATAATTCTTCCATAACTTCCAACGCTGAAGAGCCTCGTGGTACAGTGTTTAAATGCCTGTACTGCAGGTAAAACTGTGCTCACGACCTGGGGTTCAATCCCAGGTAGCTGGCTCATGGTTGACTCAGTCTTCTGTCCTTCCAAGGTTGGTAAAATGAGTACCCAGCTTGCTCAGGGGGGGCAGTGTGTAGCCTGCATACTGTAATTAAAAAACAAAACAAAACTGTAAACCGCCCAGAGACTACTTGAAGTGGTATGGGGCGGTATATAAGCAGACGACTTTGTACAACAAATCATGATTTTTCCTTCCTTTCTTAACTATGGCTTTCTGAAATGAAACAGTTTCAAAATGCTTTTATGGGAAATTAATTTAGGTTTGTGTATCCTCCTGCTTCCAGAAGAAGCTTTCAATTTACATCCCCCCCTTAAAGCTACAGCACACTATCATTGCCATAATTGGTTAAAAATTATCTGCTTCCTCTCTCTGTCCTTCTAAGGAACTTTTTAATTTGCCACTTTCCCAGTAACATTAAGTGGCTAAGCTGTTTGTTGAAGCCATTAATTATACTGGGGACTTAAAATCACCTGGAGAATTAATGCAGGAAGTTCTATTTTGATTCAATCCTTGCAATTGCACATGTTGGTAATGAATCAAAACATAGCAATCTTACCCACAACAAAAAAGCAGTCATCCCTTGCAGGGGTCTAGAAAGGTACAGATGGGAATGCTTTGGAGATGGGCTTGTTTGCTCTAAGTATTATGTTGTCTGGGCCCTGGCAAAAAGTCTGCCCCCACATTGGGTCGAAAGCCCATGTTTTTACCTTCTGTGATTACATATTCCTGAAGTAATTTTCTTCCTTATGAGCCAGAATGGGGGTTGCAGCTTACCTGGTGAATTAAATGGTCTGTATTAGTGTTGGCGAACCTATGGCACAGATGCCAAAGGTGGCACTCGGAGCCTTTTCTGTGGGCATCCGGCGTTGCCCCTTCACAGCCACCTGTATTCGAGTTAAGTTGCTGTATTGGCACTTTGCAAAAAATTAGTGAGTTTTGAATGGCAGTTTGGGCACTCGGTCTCTAAAAGGTTTGCCCTCACTGGTCTATAGTATTTATAAACATATTTTTGTAGCAAAAATCTTGTAATTAAACTACATCAAGACATTAATATTATATTCTATTGTATTTTACTTCCAGGAGACAAATGAACAGAAATGTTACAAAATTGCTAGTGAGCTTTTGCAAACAGAAAGAGCATACGTTAGCAGACTTGCTCTCTTGGATCAGGTAGGAATTTCCCCTTCTGCTATTTAAAAATGTTTTTTGATTTTGGTCTACAGTTGCGGAGGAAACCTTATTTGACTACTGTCTGCTTTTTCATTAGCCTATGGATAATGAATAACAAAAGAGTCTTACATGTTTTCACATCACTCTTCTGAATTCATAGTTATTATTTCCTTCCTCCTTTCCCCTTGTCAGTTCTTCTTATACATCTTCCCTATAATTTCTACTTATTTTTGGAAAAAAAAGTTCTCAGTTCGGAGTATAAGTCCCAGAAGCTCACCGCCTACACAGCCATTTTATTAAATATAGGAAGTTGGAACTATATTAGCAGAGAAAAGGAAATACTTTTGTATACATGCAGTTATTCATGAATACAATTCAGCCGCTGTCTTAGATTATTTTAAAAGAAGGTAAAGCGAAGTTGTGGAGGCCATTGTGTCTGGATTATGAACCTTAAGGGGCAGAGCTAGGAAAAGTTACTTTTGTGAATTGCATTACTGAGAATCTCTGGTGCTGGTTGGGGGATTCAGGGAAATGAAATGCAAAGCCACAGACTTTTCCAAATGTTCATCAGGCCACAAGGACAAGATCCACAGAAGTGAAGGATATTGGTCTCACTTTACCAGTTTCTTATTCAGGAATAAGGGCTATTTTCTCCCTTGCAGTTCTGAGACTTTGGGGACATAGACACTTGTTCACAACCAGTACTGAAGCAGCTTTGGTTGGCAATTCAGAGTGAAAAATATTCCATCTGAACCTCTTAACTGAGTGATGACTAATAACTTAATAAAATGACTATGAATTACTCATATCCTTTGTTAGAGTGATAGAACCCATTCAGGTTCCAGAGCCAAAAAATGTGTTTGCCATTTAAATGTCACCCAACCCACATTTCATATTTTGCTCTCCTGATTCAGTATCCTGCTTTCTTCCTCTTATAATGCATTCTTTCTTCTGCTAATTAATGCCTGCACATTTTTCATCATATGCTGTCTGTTTGCAGGGAATAGTCCTTGCTGTTACTCTCTGCATTGTTAATCCCTTGCTTTCTAGGTCACTGGATCATGAGTTCAATTTTGATCAAATACATCCATTTTTCTTACTTAACAAGCCTCTCCCTCCCTCCGTCCTTTCATTGTGCTGATTAAATGTAACAAACACCACATAGCCTTTCATAGGGCAGAAAAATGACATTGTTGCTACCTTTAAATTGCTCGCTGCTCAAATTCTTTCCCTTGCTAGCATCTTACTACATTTTTCAGCAATAACAATTCCTGCTATTGCTTTCAATTTTATAGGAAGCTGTAGGTGCAAATGTGCATTTCAGCTTACATAAATTTTGTACTTGAAATTTATCACTCAACTTCCTTCTTGACTACACTGTGTCCCTGTGGAGTGTTTGTTATAGGCATTCCCTTTTGACGTCTACTTTCTTCAGCTTTACTTTTGTTTCTCCTATTCTCTTTTCAGATGCCCAGGTACTCTTTCCTACTTCCTCCAACCATCTGCCTTATGACCATTGCTCATCATAGCTTTTTGGCTTCCTGGTCCTCCAGTTCATAGACCCTTCTTGAGAATCTCTCATTGCATTTCTATTTTTTTCAATTTACTGTTGCCATTGCTGTTTTCCTGTTAGTCCTTTTCCCATTAACTTTCATTTCAGTCCCTGTTAAATTCTGCCTTGTGTTCATTAAATGATGCATATTATGTCTTGAATTTAGCCATAGCAGAGGGCTGTATAGAGAGGCTATGTGAGGAATAATGAATATGTTTGGAATAAGTTTTAATGAGTCCTAGGCTCACATGCTCCACCCTTTCCTTCAGCACCGCCACACAAAGCGAACAGATATTTGCTCATCCCTTTTAGATTAACTGCTTTTTATTCTGTCATATGACCCTAACAAATTGAGGTTAATTGTTAACTATGGTTGGCTTCTTTTGTAGTTGGGTTGTTTCAACAGAACACTGGAAAGATTTACTATGCTCTGTTTCAATTTAGTAGACTTAACAGACTTCAGTGAAGCTAAAACGAAAGTTAAAACATCCAGACCTCTGCTCACAGCTGTGAGGTTTTAGCCTCACACCCAAAAGTTTCCTAACGCTGAGCTTTTAAAATATATGATATATGGTATAAGTGATAATATTTATGTTTATTATATAAAAGAACATGTATGTACTTTAAAAACCACTTATAATCTAAGGAATATAAATGAGGAACATAAATTGCAGTGATAGGGTTGAATATTTGTGAGCAAGAACTAGAGAATGAGATACAAATCATTTAAAATATAAATGTATAAGACTTCCTGGAAGAGGAATTGGCTTATTTGTTTGATACTTGAAAATTATCCCATAATCTACTTTCTTTTCTACAAAGAAGTATGATTATGGACTAAATTGTGTTACTATGGTGCTGGTTTTGAAAAATCTGAAAATGGGTGATATAACGAAGGGGGGTAATTTTTTCTTCTGCAGATTAGTCATAGAGATGGGCACAAAACGAAAAATGAAACACTGTTTTGTTTCGTTAAGTAACAAATTACTTTGGTACGTAACAAAACGGCAGGGCACATTTCGTCACAAAATGAAACAAAATGCCATTTTTTCCCTCTAGGTATGAAACAATTAATCCTAGAGCAAATGGCAGGAGAGCTTCCTCAAGCTGTTCCCTGTAAGCCCCTGAAATTTGGAAAGGTTTGGGGGGGTCAGGGGGCTGAGTTATTGAGCTCTGAAGGCGTTGTCCCTATGAAAAACTCTTTCTAATTGAATCGGGAAACCTTAGTAGTGCCCCCCATGGGTAAGCAATTAGTCAAGTGCCATCACAGCTTGGCTTCCAAATCCTGATTCAATCAATTAGAAAGATTTTTTTCCTAGGGGCACCCTCTTTGGAGCTTAGTAACTCAGCCCCCTGAGTCTCAAACCTCTCCGGATTTTGGGTGCTTACAGGAAAGAGCTTGAGGAAGCTCCCCAGTGGTTTTGGTGCCTCTAGGACTCAGGGGAGCATAGTATTTAATTTTGTTTTGCAACAAAACTATTTTTAAAGTTACAAACAAAACAAAACTACTAAAGAAACGAAATGAAATGCTATAATTCCGTTTTCTGCCCATCTCTAGTTATACTTCAGATCATCCCCTTAACCCCCCCCCCCCCGTACTGTTTGGATGGAGTTAGCACTGCATGTATTATGGTTGACTTTTTTCTTTCATTAATTCATTGCAGGTGTTTTATTGTAAACTCATGGAAGAAGCTAATCGGGGTTCTTATCCAGCTGAAGTTGTTAATAAGATCTTTTCTAATATTTCATCCATAAACCAATTTCATAGTCAATTCTTGCTGCCGGAGCTTGAGAAAAGGATGCAGGAATGGTAAGCATTGTTGCAAATTATTGGAAGGCCATACTCTGTGAAGTTAATTCAAACATTTCTACCCCAAAGAGATTCTAGGATTCTGTGTTAAGGGGATGATCTACCTGTGTCAAATAAGGACATGTTGATGTCACCTGAAATAATCTAAAACTTCTGTTCTGGAAAGGTCCAGATAGTTGCTACCTGAATTAAAGAGTTTAGTTACTTCAAACTGGTCTGGGCAAACTATCCTAGGCAAATTTCTCCTATCTGTTTTCTGTCTTCCCTGAGATACCGTTTTGCAGGAGTGGAATAAATCAATAGAAAATTAATTTTAATTAATATTAATTTTAAGGATTACTGGAATAAGAATCCTAAATCCTATGTTTGTGTGATGTCTTTAGTAGTAGGTCTGAAATCATTATTTAGCTATTAGTTAATAAATAAGAAGGTGATATTTTAATTATGCAGCTGTCAATGAAAGAAATAACTGTAGGGTTTTTGAGAGCTTTAGTTCCCATATGTCACTGAAATGGAAAATAAAAGGGAAAACATTCAGCTAGCATATTTTGTACTCCCTCATTTTTGTTTTTCTTTTCCTTATTCTTTTCCTGGCTCTGGAAAATGGAGCCGAATTAGGGTTTAGTTTTAATTGTTGGATGGTGTTGATTTGTAGGCTGTGAGGGGAACGGTATTGCATGTTGACAGATAATTCATTTTGTACCATTAATTTTTTTTAAGAAAACAATGTTAAGAAACAGATACGTTACTATTCAAATCTATTGATACCTCAGAAAGTCCTTAAATGTTATTCATTTAAATATTCAATGATAAATTAAGAATAGAGATGGGCACAAACTAGAAAACTGTTTTGTGGTTCAGTTTGTGCCCATCTCTAATGATGAATTTTTTTCATCACTAAGCTACTCTTTTGAAAGGGCATAATTCTTATCTGGGTTTCTTTGCGTTTTTAAATAAGTGAAAAGAAACACTATGGGATCTTGCCAAAATAAAATGTTGGAATATCTGTCTAACAAACAGCCCGGTTTGTATGGTAGCAGATTGAACTGTTGTCAGGCAGTACTCACTGCTCATTAGCACACCATCTAAAACAGATTGATTTGGTAAAGCAGGGGGGAGTTTATAATTTCAGGAAGGCTTCTACTTTCTAAAAAACATATTATCTTGATATAGTCATCTGTCATAGTGACTAATATGAGTATATTTAAAATTGTTTTAAACTCTGTCCAGCATTATAAACTTCAAAGGCAGCTCAACAACTTCAAAGGAGATTGCTCTCGCAGATTATTTTATCTTGGAAAAATAAGGGGTGTTACAATGTTCTAGATGTTGGGTTTAGGATAGTATTTACCTTAGCTATGAAGAAGTTCTTTGTATGATCAGTATAGCTTTTATGAGTTTTCCTCATGGAAGATGGAAGATGGAACAGATCCGGGTATTCATGGTCGATTTATGAAAGTGTGTTGAACAAGATAAACACTGATATACCATATTTATTTTATTTATTTTCAAAATTTATATATCGCTTTGCTTCCCCAAAGGGAACTCTAGGCGGTTTACAGAATAAAATAACAACAAAATATTTGAGGAACAAGCAGGTTTTAGGAAGGCTAGAAGCACAATAAATTAGGCCTTTGTCTTATAGAGTAATACCTCGGTTTATGAGTGCCCCAATCTATGAGCATTTTGCAAGACGAGCAAAATTTTTGGAACATTTTTATTCCTGTGTGCTCGTCTTGCAAAACGAGCACTGGAGCACTGATTGGCTCTTCACCTGCCGCAGCTGTGCACCCACCACCACGACCACCACTACATGGACATGGCCGCTGCTGCCACGTGTGGGCAGGGTGCTATCGCTGCCATCGCTATGCCCAGGCAAGCCCTTTCTGCCACCACACACATTCCCAGGGAGGCCCTTCTGGCTGCTGCATGCATGCCTAGACATGCCCAGGCAGGCCATTCTCACTGCTGCACCTTGGCAGCGTGCCATTGCTGCTGCCGCTGCACCTGAGCAGGCCTTCCCTACCACCACAGACACCTAACCGTGGCTAGGGGGTAACAGTGAAGGCAGCCTCTGCGGCCATGGGGTGTACAGCCAAGAAAGAAATTAGGTAAATTTTAATTATTTCTTGTGGGATTTTTTTTATTTACATGTACTTTGGTCTACGAGCATGCTTCTGGAATGGATTATGCTCGTAAATCAAGGTACTAACGTATTGTATAATTGGTAAGGTTACTAAGAGCTTGAATAAATTCATCTTTGCAGCCTCGTGTATGGCACACATTTTAAGTTAATAACCTATTCCCTGGAATAACTTCCCCTTCCTTTTTTTCCCTCCTGCTCTTAGCAGTTGGAAGATCTCAATTTTGTTTTATGCCAATGAGTTGTCTTTGTTATATCTAAGTAACATTGATTTTAAAAGAATGTTAGCTAAATTTGGAAAGCTGTAAAAAGTTCTGTGTTTAAGGATTATCTCAGAAAACCAAAACCAAGACCACCATACTCTTTGTATAGCCAGTCATGTATGGAACTGAAAGCTGGACAGTAAAGAAAGGTGACTGGAAAAATATTATTCGATTGAAATCTAATGCTGGAGGAGAGCTTTGCCGATACACTGAACTGCCAGAAACACAAACAACTGGGCTATAGATCTAATGTCTCCCAGGTCAAATCAAGTATGAACTATCACTAGAGGCAAACATATTGAAGCTGAAGCTGTCCCACTTTCTGCAAATAATGAGAAAGCAGGATTTTCTGGAAAAGACAATAATGTTGGGAAAGATGAAAGGCAGCAGGAAAAGAGGAAGACCAAATACAAGATAGACTGACTCCCTAATGGAAGCCATGGGCTTGAGTTTCCAAGAAGTGAGCAAGGCGTTGAGGACAGGACATTTTGGAGATTGATCATTCACTATGTGTTGGAGGTGACTTGACAGCACATACAGTAACTACAACATATTAAAGGCATTTATTCATGCACTATAAATTTGTTCTTAAAATTCCAGGTGCCTTTTGGTTCACAACTCTTGTACCATTCACACCCTGTTTGAAAGTATCCTGCCTTCTAGTCACTAATATAGTTTTGTTAAGAAAATCTGCAGTGTTCACAGGGTGCAGTTTAAATTCTTGTTGAGGTTTGGGGGTACTCTTTCTTTAAGCTACTTTAATACAGTTATTGACACTAGACAGAATAAGCTACAATACAAATACAGTATACAAATAATTGAGAGGAATGAGAACAACAAAACAAATATGGACTGATAGTATACATGTGCATGTCAAATATATACTTTATTTTTTTATTCAGGGACACAAACCCCAGGATCAGTGATATATTGCAGAAGTTAGCCCCATTCCTCAAAATGTATGGAGAGTATGTGAAGAATTTTGACAATGCAATGGAATTGGTCAAAACATGGACTGAACGATCACCTCTCTTCAAATCCATTATTCAGGATATCCAGGTAAAGTGTGTGTGTGTGTGCGTGCGTGCGTGCGTGCAAGAAACAGAGTCAGTCAAATAGTTGGATGGATAACACAGCAATCAGTGAACCTGCAAAACTAGGTGAACCTACAGCTCCATGTTTGAATATTTTTATCATGCCCCATGTTGTATCTTCCTGTGCCTGATTGCACCACACTTTCTGCCTTGTTGAATATTGCAAGGATCATATGATGTTTATTTAAAGAGCAAAAACTGAAGAGGTTGGTGTGGAAGTTGATGGGCAGCACATAATGTTGCTTCTATGGGTTCCCATATTGAGTTTTTTGTGAATTCCTGGTTTCAGCAAGCTGACTTCATTATGTTACTGAAGATGTCTGAGTGGGTTTTTTGTCTTTTAAACATATGTATCTGTTATATATAAAATGGAGCAGAGGGATAAAAAGATAAGGTTGAGGATTGGAAGCTAAACTGAAGCCATAGCTAAATTATACCATTTGTATGTTTATTTTTATACCATTAAGGACTTTTGTGAACTGATGTTTTTACATTGAATAATGTTTCTTACAGATAAATTAGTTTTAAATTGCTGTGATTTTCTGCCTTTTATATGCCTCTCTATACATTTTTTTAGATAACAAGGGCTAATTCATGAGAACTATGAACACTTGGTATTTTTATATATCTAATAAAAAGAAGTACATTATTATTATTGTTATTAAATAGTAATAGGCCTTTGGGATGTAAATAAAATTCTTACCTGAAATGTGGTATGTTCATTTGCAGGCTTTAGTATAGAGAATTTTTATAATATTAGCATAATTAAAATAAAGTATTTTACTTTAACAAATATATGCTGAAATCATGTAGTGTAAGAAAATTCCCCTGACACCAGGGATTTTTATTTGCCGCTTAGAAACAGACTGAAAGTTATAAATTTTCTTCCACAAAGCAATAGGATTTCAGCTATAGAATATAAGAGGCGTATTTCTCAAATAACAGTATCAACGGATGTTTGTTTTTTAGAAACAGAAAATTTGTGGAAACCTGACCTTGCAACACCACATGCTAGAACCCGTACAGCGCATTCCCCGGTATGAGATGCTTCTGAAGGACTACCTAAGAAAATTGCCTCAGGACTCTGTAGACTGGAAGGATGCTGAAAGTAAATATGTTTGTGTGGGTTCCGGGTCTGGTGTCTCAGGACAGCTGAAAGAGAGCAGCTGCTTAACAGTTCAGAACTACATGGGAGGCAACAAAAGTCACAACAACTGCTTTTCTAAGCATGCTCTTCTCTGTAGTAATGAGAAGGGTCTTTAAAAGATCCTTTTTTATTAAGAGTATTAATTCATCAGGATTAATTCACAGGATACCCAGTGTTTTCAAGAATGTGCTTCTTCACAATTTCTATAACTCACTGCCATAAGGTATAATGTCCTGAGAATTAAAAGGAGAGTAGATTGATTCCTGATCATTTATCATCTAGGGTTCTTGCTGCACATGAGTGCTCCCTTCTGTGTAGCCCCTCTTTTGCCGTTACTGGTGCAAGTAGGACTGCACCAGCCTTCCACAAGCAGGAAGCCCTGTTGTTTTCACAGCATGTCCTCTGGGTTGCATAACTGCAAGTCAGCAACCTCCAGTACATATGTAGAGCACTATGAGTGCACGTCGGACCATACAAGTCATATCAGTGCCTGCTAGTCATGAGATTTGCGAAGAGTTCTCAGATTCAGCAGCTGTATCGTTGATTACCAGCTTCTGGGAGATATTACCAGTAAGGTTCCCTCTAAGGTGTGTGTGCACATGTCTCCCCCCCCTCTGTGCACGGCTTTTCCATCTCCGTTCACCCATTGCACCTTTTTTTTTGTTTGGGTTATGACTGAACCCATGCAGGGAGGGGTTGCATGCATGCGCATATGAAACAGCCCCACGCAGCGAGGATGAAAATTAAAGGTCACGTTAATTACAGGAGATAATTCTTGCCTTCTGGTCATGCTTGTGGATTTCCCAGAGATGACTAGTTGACTTCTGTGGAAAGCGGGATGCTGGACTGAAAAGATTGTTGGTGTGATCAGTCAGAGCTTTCTTATGTAGTTGTATAATATCACTTAATCATGATCTGTTATTTTAAATTTTTTAATTAAATAGGGAAAAAGGATGCAAAATCTTAAACGTTTTAGCACCTTCCTCTTATCACTGTACATGTCCCTCTCCTATTTTTATTTTTCCAAGTATGTTAGCTATATATTATGTCTTTTTTGAATATTTAAATGTTAAGGTATATTGTGAGCAGAATCTAAATACTCATGGCGAGACAATGTAATGTTGTCCAAGGGTCCATATTTCCTAATAGGCTTTCCTTTTTCCTAACTCTCTTAACTGATATATGTGCTGATTTCTAAAAATAGTTTTGTTTCTTTACATGGGTAAAGCAGGGTAGGATTTCATTGGATTCTATATACTGTACATATGAAGAGAGTTATTTTCAAAAAGATTTTAATTTGACATGCCAAGAGCAGCAGATGAACTGTTGAAGTTACTGAATTTCTAATTTCCAGAGTTGAAGGAAACTTATGCTATAAACGTGGTTTCTATTTCTTTTTGACAAAATATATTTTACCTGACTCATGTCTATTCATCTGGATCAACTCATGAAGTCATTTTTCTAAGTTTTAGCTCCCCCCCCTTGACTTTAGGATCAAATAAAGGTCTAATATGGGAAAGTATTTAGGGAGCTGTTTGGTGTGCTGCTGGGATGGGTTAGTTTGTACTTTTTTCCAGCAATCACATGACGTTATCACTAGAGTGAACCAAATAATCCTCAGATCATTCCTTTCTGCCAAAGCCCTGACAAAACAGAGCTTCTGCTTTTTTTTTTTTTTTTTGGTGTTGATTCCTAGGAATGCAGCAAATGTGATCTTTCAGGCTCCTCCCAGTTTGAAGTTTCAGAATTGTGAAGTGGCTAATTAAGCAACTGCTTCGGGATATTATTTGTTTGTTTATTCTGAATATTTTTACCCCGCCTTGTTCCTTAAAAAGGACCCAAGGTGGCTTACAATATTGAAGGACAATATACAATCCAAAACATAATCAAGTTTAAGAACAATGAATATGAAGCGGTGTCTTACAACACTAAAAGGCAGTATTAAAAGTTAATAACAGCATGTGAACAGTTAAAGAAAAAAAAATCCATTATGAGAGATGAAAACTAAAATGTAAAACAGGTATTATTATGAATTATTTCTAAGCAGTAATGCATGGTAATCCATCTAGAAGTCACATAATAGGTAGTCAGTTATTTAGGAAAAGCTTACCTGAAGAGAAAGGTCTTTGTCTGCTTCTAGAAAGACAGCAAAGATGGGGCAGTCCTGGCCTCCAGTGGGAGGGAGTTCCAAAGTCTGGGAGCAGTAACAGAGAAGGCCCTTTTGCTGGGATGGAGAGGAAGACCTCTCCTGATGATCTTAGCACCCGAGCTGGCTCATACTGAAAGATTCAATCTTTGAGGTAGTTGGGACCCAGGCCATGTGGTGTTTTGTAGGTTAAAACCAACCAGGATATCATACTTCCTCAATGGAGTATTTACCCCCCCCCCTTTATCTGAAGAGCTGGTTGAGAAACTGCCTGCAACCAAATCCATGGCCTGGTCCTTTGAGATAAAGTAAAGATAAAAACTAGAAGTGATTCACCACATCAGTGATGGTCTACTAGTTTAAAAAAATTAGTCCCTCTGCTCCTCTGCCAAAAAGCAGAGGAAGTGTTCAATTTGCCTATATCCTGAAGTGGCTCGCTTATTAAGCCACAGCATGCATTGCTAATTCATTCTGGAAGGAGCCAGACCAAATAGGGTCACTTTTGCTCTGATATCCTATTTGGATGTGAGGATTTCACCTATTGGCATATTACACCCCATAAGCTACCCCAGGGTACCCTACTTAGCAAACACCAGCCTATTCCCAAAAGACACGTGTGAACAAACACTTCATCTGAGAAAATTTGCTGAAGTTAATCTTGTTTTTTTTCTTTAACATTTTGAGCATGAAACAGCGATTCATGTATTGTGGAATTAGCAATATATCACGTCTGTATTATTGGTTTCTCTTGCAGAATCCTTAGAAATAATATCCACAGCAGCAAGTCATTCCAACAGTGCCATCCGAAAAATGGTGAGTGACATCTGGGGGATTTTCTCTTTTGTGTAATTTGCATTTAAAAGAATTGTTTTTGGACATTTCAAAAGCAATTTCATGGATATCAAAGTAGAAAATACAGATATTATTATTAAGCCATTAATAATTAGATTTTTCTAATATATTTTTCTCATATTTAAGGAGAATTCTAATAGAGTTACCACAGAAGTTATCAAGCAGGGCTGTCAGTTAATTGACAAAACCTTCATCCCTGAAATACTGAAATAGCTGTAGGAATATTATTTTTAAAAAGATTTGCTTTTTATTCTAGGAAACTTATTCTGTTCCAAAAAGATGCCCCAGACATTTCCATATGAAATAGTTCCTATTAAAAACCTGCACATGCTTTACTTTTTAGAGCTTTTAAATTATTTTCATAGAAATGTTCACAGAGGCCAGCACTAATTCTGTCGTGGGTTTTTTTTTTGTTGCGGATGGAATAGGAAAATTTGAAGAAGTTGTTGGAGGTTTATGAAATGCTAGGAGAAGAAGAAGATATTGTGAATCCTTCAAATGAGCTCATAAAAGAAGGGCAGATACTTAAACTTGCAGCTCGTAACACATCTGCTCAAGAACGATACCTTTTTTTAGTAAGTATTTTTTTCTTATTGTCGCCATATCTAAAGTGTTGAAATGTTTCAGTTCAGGGTTGTTGTTTTTGGCACCATGTAGGCTGCAGTAGTCAAAAGGAGAAAGGGAAGTCCCTAGTATTCCGTTCTGGGTACCAAAATACACTGTTGGATCTTGGCCAATCTTGTCCAGCTTGTACTCTTTCCTTTACTTTCGAATGCAAGCTGTTTTTGACTGTTCCTCATTGGCTTGACACACTGTATAGTGGCACATCTGAATCAATGTCTTTCATGCAAACTAGCTGTCTATTTAATCAGGGCTTGTAAAGTATTTGAAACCTGCATTCAAAATAGAAGTAATGATAATAAGACCAGTGTGTACAGATGTTTAACGCTAAGCCGTGGCTAAGGCATATAGACAGGGGGCGGGGGGATTTGTACTAAGGACAGGAGGGTGACGTATGATTGCAGACTGATTGTAAAGAGCTAGTGTTGTATTCCAATGTGTGTGTTCTTTTTAGCAGTATGTGTTGTAGGCATGTCTGCCTGTTTAACCTTTTTACATGTTTGTAAAACATTTTGTTCTGAATGAGCAGTAAGGATCAAAAGTCAAAGTTAAAAGTTTCCTTTGCTAAAGAGACATACAGCATTTTTGTCTTCACTTTTCTTAGCCAGTTAGCAGGTTTTTCTTTCCATCTGAACAGTAAAGTATACATTCTATATTTGTGTTCTGATCTTTATTGTAAAAAATCAAATTTGTTTCTTCCATTCAAATGGTTGTGGGTAGTATGTTTAAACCTGAAGTGAAGAAAGTTCACTTATACTCCGTGAAAGCTTCAGTAGACACAGATGTGGCTTAAATCATCAAAGTGATCCTGGAGAATCCTTGTATACATTTAATCTCCTCTTAACCTAATCCATAATTATTCCTTCCTATAAGGCCATTTTATAGTGCACTCCAGAGATAAGAAGCAGACCTGCAAGCCAGCATAGCAACTCAATATCAGAATTGCTTAAATTATCTTCATGAAATAGTTATGACTTCATGAAATTTCATGTAAATGAGCTCCATGTGTATTAAATCATTAATGACAAGTGCAATAATAATTTTAATTCTGGCAAGCATAAAATCAAAATCTATTTTATATGTTAATCCAAGAAGTAGGAATGAATTCTGAAATGTGACACACAGCCATCCTTTACCTTGTCTTAGCCTTTAAGAGAAGATCCACTACATTTGCACTATTTATTAAAAAATAGTGGTGTGCATAGCCATATGGATGCTAAGATCTATGTGGAACAGCTGGCTGTAAATAATTTAGTCCTGGATTTTCTTTTGCACTTCCTGAAATTTAGACAGATTAAATTTGTTTAAAAATCAAGTCAGCAATTGCCACATGTCTCAATGGAAAAGTACTCCATACGAAAAATTGAACTTAGAATGTTTGCTGTCCCGGAAACTTGTGGTGGAGTGTTGCTGTTATACATTCCTCTCTTACTAATCTGCTAGTTCTCTTAGATGTTGTGGTCTTTTGCTCCCATGTGACCTCAGCTATAATGTTGTATGGGATGAATGTGTGGAATTGCGTTTTTCATTATCATAGCTGACACAGTGAGCCATGGAAAAATGGCAGTAATGGTGGCAATAGCCCATATGTACTGAAAGTACCTTCAGGGTTTAAAATGTAACCAACCATCATTATGATTTTACATGAAGTGATGGGACAATCACCACCCAATGTTAATTTAGCATGTTTGAAATCTAAGGTAGTTTGGATTTTAATAGACTTTTTGCATAGATTTTTTGTGCGCCAAAGATCTGTTTATTCCTTCTGTTTTTCACATTTCTCATGCATGCCTTTAAAGTAGCCCATTTACTGGCCAGAATCTTGTTGCACAAGTTCATGCACGGAACTTGAGGTTGCATCCATGGTAGTTGCAAAAATGACTGAGACACAAGTGTGGTCCCCACCCCCAATTCCACCAATTCACTTGGCTCAATCTCTTGTTGCCAGACGTAACACCTGGCTCATTTACACTGGCATAACTTTATATTGATTTATATTGATTTACATCATTTAAGTAGGGTACTGACCACTGTGACCGTGTGAGTTTTCCTTTAATTCAGGTGCTGACTAGACAAGGCAAAAAATGTGTATATTAGATCCTCCACTTATTTTTCTGCCCTGTTAGGTAGCTTCCCATCTAAGATGCTGGTGGTGGTGGTGGTGGTGGTGGCGGTGGTGGTGATGGTGATGGTGATGGTGGTGGTGATGATGATGATGATGGTGATCATCATCATTTGTGTGGCATGATGATTGATAGCCCAGAGCAGTGAGTCCTAACTTTCAGTAACCCAGGTATTCTTGATCCTTTCAGAAACCAGCAGCACAGTTAGTGATGTTAGTCTATGTTCCCTGGCCCCCCAGAGGAATACACAAACTTTTTACTTTGTGACAATTCCGAATGGGTCACCTTACAAGTTGCAGATTTTCTGGTAGCCGTTATTAATAAGAAATGAGAGTGCATCCCCTTCTGGTCTTTTACCTTTGGTTTTATTTGACAATGCTCTCCCATCACTGTTTTGGTTGTGTTCTATTTTTTTCTGTTTTAATGCCAATAAAGGTGTATGTATGTATGTATGTATGTATGTATGTATGTATGTATGTATGTATGTATGTATGTATGTATGTATGTATGTATGTATGTATGTATGTATGTATGTATGTATGTATGATAAAAGCTTTTGGGAGTTGCAGTCCAAGAACAATTGGGAGGGGGGTATCCTATCATCTCTGTACGTCAAGTCAATTTTTCCTCCCCTACCAAGATTTAAAATGAAAGAGGCTTTTCTTATTTATTTTAAGAGAGGAAAAGCATTCTTTTGCTCTTATTGTGTGGGTTTGTGCACAACTTTTAATTAATCCTATAAATTCCTGTTTGGTACATTAGAAAGTGCAGTATTTTCTCCAGATATCGACATCTATACACTGCCACTTGCATTTTGCAGATCTGCAACAGCATATAAGGAATGATATTACCACCAGTGGCAAAATGTCACTAAATAAGGCGTTCTGATTGTGGGATGGATGTAATTTGCATGCATTGGGACAAATTACATGGGCACCACAGAACTGGACAAAGAGTACTTTAATTTAGCAGTATTCTGGTACTGCCTGAAACATTATTACTGCCACATTGGTAGAACTTTGCAAGAGGTTATTGTCTCCTGTGATTAATATGTGGCATTTGTTGTTGTTCTGTCGTTATAGTCATGACCGATTCTTTGTGACCCCATATCCATGGAGTTTTCTTGGCAGGAATACTGGAGTGGCTTGCCAGTTCCTATTCCAGGCACCTAAGTACCTGGTATTTCCTGGTGGTTGCCCATCCAAGTACTAGCCAGGCTTGACCCTGCTTAGCTTCCAAAATCAGGTGAGATCGGATGTGCTTAGGGCATGGCTGTGTGAATGTCTGGGATAGTCACAACACAATCATTGGTAATTAACTCAGCTCCTATGCCATCTTTTTGAACCATTGTGCTATTTTTAGGTTGTGTTTCAGTACTGAACAGTCTTACTTTTACAAGATATATGTATAAGTAGGTACTTCATGGGATGTCCTTGCTTTGTTCTTGTGACAATAGATTACTGATTTGTGTAACCTGTTCCCCCCCCCCCTAGTTCAACAACATGCTGCTGTATTGTGTCCCCAAGTTCAGCTTAGTGGGATCTAAGTTCACTGTTCGGACAAGAGTTGGCATTGATGGTATGCAAATTGTAGAAACACACAATGAAGAATATCCCCATACATTCCAAGTATCTGGGAAGGAACGAACTTTGGAATTGCAGGCCAGGTAAGAGAAGCACAAGTTTGAGATCTTAGCATCTAGTATAATGGTGTTTAAAGATGTACTTGAAAATAACAGCACACAAATGTAAATGTATTTGCAACTTGGTCTTTATAATTGTGAGCTTTTAATGCATGCATTCTCATACTCTTGCCTAAGTTCTCTGTACTTGACACTAAACCTTGGTAAACTACTATATTAGACCAAATTCCATTTATATTAAGCTTTATTTGCATAGATTAGCTTGGGGTCTTTGCACAAAAGTTGAATAAAAAGATGCATGAGGAAGAATGGAACAGTCTCCCAGACCAAACCAGGGGGAGGAGATAAACTCAGGTTGGTTAGGATTATCTCAGACTTTTATGTTGAAAAAAAGTCACAAACACAAGGAAATTTCAGAATATTGCAGTCAGTTGCAGCCAAATTAAAAGTATTACTTAGTAGTTAGGAGATCATGTCCTCAATGTGCAGACCTGCTAAGGTGATGTTAAATGTTCTTGTTTGGTTGTAGATACATGGGTATAGGATACTGAAACTTATAGAGCAGGAAATCTTAAATTATGCCACCTACAGGCATCTGCAGACAAAGAACTTATACAATTCTATACACAGTACACAGTAGAATTAAACAGAATTCTGTGTACTACTCAGGTGCAACTGCTAGCGCTGTGCACATGGAAGTCTGAGGATAGGGGTAAGAAGAGAACTGGCTGTGTTGTGTTACAGAAATATTCATATTCCACAAAACCTTACACATACTCCATTGCCAGAAATTCTATCTAGTGTGCAAGTTTATGGAGTTAGATAGGGAGGGAGTTCAATATAGTAATATGCACTATTTGTCTGAACTTGTTTTGATACGAGCCAATAGCTTTGTTGTTGGAGGAGGAAATGGAAGAAGGGGAAAGGGGAGATAGTCACACTAAGTAAGAGCTCCTGTAAGAGAAAGGCCTGAGCTGGAAGGCTTAGGGTCTAACATAGGCCTAAGTTCTGCCTAGCTGCCTGGTTTTTTTAATATATATAAAAAGGAACCTCTCAGAAAGCACTGAGACAACTTCCATTTTTAAAACAGAGTGATAGACCTATGCTAGGCCACAGTACTTTCCAGCTTAGGCGTTTCTCCCAGGTGAGTCACACACAGTTCTCTGTAGGTATTTGTCAGATGGGACTTTCAGAATGGAGAATTGGGGAGTTTGCAGTCCAAAGACAAACTCATGACCGATCCCTACTAAGAGCAATAGAAGAAGCTGTAAAGATTCAAGGGGATTTTTGTGAATACATGTACCATCATATATCCTATTCCAGCTATGACTATTTTACCTTGGCTTAATGACAAGTACTTGTGAAACAGGAGACTATTTATTTATTTTATTTATTTTAGAGTATATTTACCCAGCCTTTCTCCTTGGAAAAGGACCCAAGACAGCTTACAGTAATGAGGGTTTAATATACAGTCCAGTACAATTAAGACATATTCAAGTAATTGAGAACAAGGAATTGAGGGCCATCTTACAGCATCAATAGACAACATTACATTAAAGCAACACGGTTATAAGTAGGCATAAACACAAAGTCTATGTGAACCTATAGAGTCATATACAAGACACATAATGGTAGTCCATCATTCGGGGAAAGCTTGCCTGAAAAGAAAAGTCTTTGCCAGTTTGTTGTAAACTGCCCAGAGTTCTGCCTGGAAGATGGGCAGTATAGAAATAAAATAAAATAAAATAAAATAAAATAAAATAAAATAAAATAAATAATGTTTCCAGAAGGACAACAGAGATGAGGCAGTCCTGGCCTCTAGTGGGAGGGAGTTTTAGAATCAGGGTGCAGCAGTCAAGAAGGCTCCTTCATGGGTTATCACAAGACATACCTGTGAGGGTGGTGGGATGGAGAGAAGGGCCTCTCCAGATGACCTTAACACCTGAGTCAGTTCATATTGTGAGATTTGATCTTTGAGGTAGCTAGGACACAGATTGTACAGTGCTTTGTAGGTCAAGGTCAGCACCTTGAATTGTGCCCGATAGCTGATTGGCAGCCACTGGAGCTGCTTTAATAAGGGTGTAACGTGATCTCTGTACCCCGCCCCAGTCAACAGTCTGGCTGCTGCATTTTGGACCTGTTGAAGTTTCCTGAGACTTTTCATTGGTAGTCCCAAATAGAGCTCATTACGGTAGTCTAGCCAGAATGTCACTAGGGCATGTGTCACCATGGCCAGAGCTGGTTTTTCTAGAAACGATTTGTGCAAATGCGCTCCTGGCCACAGCCGTGACCTGGGCATGAGTCCCCCCAAGCTGCGTACCTGATTTTTCAATTGAGGGTGACCCCATCCAGTACAAGTTGTATCCCTATCCCTTGTTCTCCCTTTCAACTAAACAGGATCACCTCTGTCTTGTCTGGATTTAGTTTCATTTTGTTCATCCTCATCCAGTTCATTACTGCAGCTAAACACTCGTGGAAAGTTGAGATAGTAGCTCCCTTAGAGTCTGGAGGTGACGAGAGGTAGAGCTGGGTATCATAGGCATACTGGTGCCACCTAACCCCAAAAGACCTGATAATCTCCCCCAGTGGTTTCATATAGATGTTAAATAACATAGGAGACAAAACAGAATCCCGGACAACTAGTACTGTCATAATTTCAGGACTTATTTGAGATATTTTAATATAACATGACAAATTGAAACACGTCAGTCTGAACACAAGATAACTTTTATTCTTTTACATTGGACCTATTCAGTATCATAGTCCCCTCTATTTAAATCGGCTTTAATATTAATCTAAAGTTGTGTGTGTCCTGAAATAAGTTATAACTGAAAGTTAAATGTCTGTAGTTTATCCATCTTTCCCATATTTGTTGCTAACTATTATCTCCAACTGTATCCTTTAGTTCGGAACAAGACAAAGAAGAATGGATAAAGGTAAACGAGCCTTTCTTACTAAGTATGCCACTAGAAACTTTTTAGTTGTTTAGATTTGTTTTCTGTTACTTGCTGTATTTAATAGACCTTATGCACTTGATTCATTTAGGCTCTCCAGAATACTATAGATGCTTTTCAGCAGAGAAACGAAACATTCAGAAATGCTATTGCAAAAGAATATGATGACGCGCCTATTGAAGTTTCTGTAAGTTTTATGCCTGTAATCAAGAAAAGGTTGTGTTATGTAGACCTCCTATCTTGCCTTCCATTTTCTAGCTTTCTTACTACTACTTTACTTAGCACACTTACATTTATATAAATAACCTTTGCCCACACAGAGAGACAGGCATATTTTTAGCATTGGTATTGCTCGTTTTATGAGCATGCTGCTTTTCAGAGGACAAGAGAAAAGACGCTGAAAGGGATACAGTTTTTTAAGTGCCTCCAGGAAGACAAAGAAAAGGGAAGGAAGTGAAATGACTAAATAGGTAAAGGAATAGGACCTTATTTATATGAAAACTGGTATAGTTACAGATCCAGGGGATTGTACCAAAGTCTTCATGGAAAAGTTGGGTTTTGAGGATAGATTTATTTATGCAAGCCATATACAGTACTCCCCCGACGTATCATGCTTCATATACTGCGGGCCCGGCATATCGCCAATTTACTGGGACTGCAGGCAAAGGCAGGCAGCAGGGAAGCGGCCAGACGGTGCTGGGTTCAGAGCAAGCTGTGGATCGGGACCAGTGGGCTTGTTTGGGGGCTCCTATACTTACCCCAAACCTTGTCCTGCCCGGAATGGGCCTCCGACTGGCTTCCTAGCCCTGTATAATCCCCAAAAGTGGCTTCCGGTGGCCTGGAAATGATTTCAATTTTACTGGAAGCCACTTCTGGGGCCTGCACAGGCTCTAGAAGCTCAGTGCAGGCCCTGGAAGTCACTTCTGGTCCACCAGGTCTGGGGTAAGTACAGGAGGCCCCAAACAGGCCCCCTGGTCCCAGCCCAGCCCACAGATAAAGGTGTCCACATATCACATAATTTTCTTTATAGGAATGTCTGGGATGTAATCCCCATGATAAACGGGGAGGGGGGGTACTGCATTATGTCAGGAGCAAAGGGGAAACAATTGGACTTTCTAGCCTAATTGCTTTATCATGCCTATCTAGCTACAGTGTTTCCCTTAGCTACACTTTTACTCCTATCTTTATTCTCAGCAACTTGCTTGAACCAGTTCACCATGAAATGGGTTTCTTTGTTCCTAGAAAGGCTGTTACAGTTTGAGATGCGTGTCCATTATGAGTGGGTACATAATTTATTTTATTTATTTATTTTTGCATTTATACCCCGCTTATCTTCAGACGAACTCTAAGCGGCTTACAAGGGCTATGTTAGGCACACAAGTACAAGATATAATGGCCCTTTCCTTGAGGCAGTTCATTTCAGCTTTTTGCTTCTGCCTCATAAACAGATTTGCTGTACCTGGTTTGGCAATCTGTACTCTGTGTACATATTATATACTGTATTATAGGTGCTCATAGTTATGTGCTGATTTCCAACATTCATTACATGACTAACACTGTATTTAACCATAATGCTTGGAAAAGGGAGCACGCATGTAGGGGAGATGAAAAGGCTGCATAGAGAGATAGAAGCGTCTGCAGTGCAAATATTCTATTGTTCTTGAACAATAACTAGAAATCCTAGCCCACAGAGCTACTGCTGAAGCCTTCTGGAAGTTTTTGTCCAAGGGCACCTGGGAACCCAAGGTTGGGAACAAATGTTCTAGAGCAATGAAAGCACATCTTCTGATTTAGAATGAATTCAGGTTAAGAATGTACTGTTGACTACTGTAACAGACATTAGTTTCTCTTCTGGTTGATTCTTTTGTCCCATCAACATGCTGATGTCTGTTGAAATTGTACTGTACTTCATTTTACAGCAGCACACATTTTTACATTTTGCACAAATGAACGTTGTAGAAGTTTTTCCAGTAATTCTATTTTAGTTTGGATCCTGCTACGGTTGTAGACAGAGGTAGATGCAAAACCATAATCCCTACCAGAAACATGGCTATCCCTCTGCTGCTGCCAAATACTGTTTAATAGAACTTAATTTATGGCAACGCATTACGATTTCGCTGCTGTACATCCGCTGTATTCCACTTTGTTGTTTGTTGCTACTGGAGAAAAGTGAATGCAAACCATCAAGACACAATTCTGCTGTATTTGCATGCAGGCACACTGAATTGCTTTTCGTGTAGCCATTGCTTTCAGTTGACAACTATACATTTAATGTAAGGTAAAATGTGTCATTTAGGTTTTAGAACAGCTTGTGTTGTGCTGCTGCTTTACTAATGGAAGAAAGTGGTTATTCTTGGTGCTAATAATACACCACAATTTGTCCTCTTCTTTCCCTCCTCAGACAGCTGAACTTGGGAAGAGAGCGCCCAGATGGATTCGAGACAACGAAGTGACCATGTGCATGAAATGCAAAGAGCCCTTCAATGCGCTGACAAGGAGAAGGCATCATTGCCGAGCATGTGGGCATGTAAGCACAAAGCAACATCTGCTAGCTGGTTAACCAGAGGCAAAAGCAGCCAAGAAATCTTTTGAGAAACTCCATCTGGTGGTGTGTTCTCAGTGCTGTTTTGCTGCAGCTACAGCTTGTCATAACAACACTGGCCAAAACTGAGCCCCCTTGTGGAAATGATAGAATGTGTCTTGGAGGAATGCTTTCATGGGATAAATATTCACAGCATTTGTTCATAAAAATGTCCCCTTAGCAACATGTGCTTTAGTTTATGCAAGTCTCAGCTTATTGCACGGATGATATGATGCTCCTGAACCAAAGATAAAATTTCCCTTAGTTTTCTGTTTTAAGCTGGCTGTACTACCTACCGGTAATTCTGCTGCCAGTAATGCTTGGACACATTCAGCTAATTACAATTTGCCTTGAATGGTTTTTTTTCCAGCAGGAGAGCAATGAGTTGCAGCTCTGTATGGTTTTACTAGATTCAGAGCTATCATTCGGAGCAACTGGGAATAAGAGGTTTCCTGCTGTTTTCGAAATTGACCTCAGTCATAAATTGAGAGGATTTTATTTCCCTTGTATGTCATTAGTGTTTCAATTCTTTTCTTAGCAAGATTCTGTATGTATTCAGAATGCCTCTTATTTCAAGCCTTGGATAGCTTCCAGGACAGATTAGCAGAGGAAAATAGTGTGTGTTTTTGTTCAGGCAGTGGCATTTTTCCTAAATCAAGGGTAGACAAGCGTTGACATTCCAAATGTATTGGAATAAAAATCTCACAATCCTTAAACATGAGGTTCATCAGAGGTATGGGCCGATGCCTCCCCACCCCTCCCTTAGATAACAATTCGTGGCATGCTTTTTTTTTTTGCCTTACAATCACAGATCCTTCCATTTAAAAGGCAAAATCCCCCCCCCCCCCCCCGACCTTGGTGTAGAATTATTTATCTAGTGGTTATTCAGTCTCTGCCATTCTGTCTCCCATCACTGACCCATGCACTCATCTGCAATAGAGAGAGGAAATGGTTTTGATGCCAGTATTAGTCCCATTAGAGCTTCCCACATGCTGGTGAAAAGTGGAGTAGAAGGAATTTCCCAGCTTATTTTTTTATCAATATTAAATTGTCTCTGGTGGTATTATTTAGTAATGAGTTGAAGGTTGGAAAAAACTGGTCTTCTAACAAGAATGGATTACTTTTACTTTTCACTTTTTGCAATGTCCATATTTATGAAGAGGTACAAATTTTACAAAACCTCACCATTGAAAATGAACATGTGGGGAAGGAATGGGGATGTTCTGTTAAAATCTTTCTCCTTCCTCTTAAGGTGGTTTGCTGGAAGTGTTCTGATTATAAAGCTCATCTCGAATATGATAGCAATAAACTGAACAAAGTTTGTAAAGACTGCTACCATATTATAACAGGGTGCACAGATAGTGAAGAAAAGAAAAAGAGAGGAATACTGGAGGTATGTTTTTAAAATAATTATTTCAGTGTTTTGCACCCATTGATTTTTTTTAACTTTCATTGCTTGTTTCTTTGAAAAAGTTTTCTAAACTTTTTAAAAAACCACCTGAAAAAAATCAGCAGTAGCTGAACACACGCTGAAACAAACTAGACATGAAATCCTCTTCTAGGAGGACACAGAGGTACTGGAAAACACTACAAATCACTATGCCAGGCTATACAGGGAAGCCACTGAAATCCACAAACATAAGCACAGTTTCAACAAAAAAGAAGAAAGTCTAAAAATCAACAAAGACTGGCTTCCAGTACTAAAAACTGAAGAGTGCAGAAAAGGTCAAAGCTCAATGATTCCCATCCGGCCACAAGCAAAGGTGATCAGTTCACACAATAGAACAACTAAGGACACCTGCTACCCCTGATTACATTGAAACCTCTTAATCCCTCCAGCACAATACAATGACTAACACCTCTTGTCCTGCATAGGACAAGCTTCCTCTATCCCACAACTTTAAGAACCCCAGTCTCACTTAGGGCGTTTTTACACGACCCCTAAGATCCGCTGGCCACTTAAATTCAGACCAGAGATCTTAGGGGTTCCTCGCTTTTCCTCTGTCCCCACCCCCCTCCGTACTTCCTGGTTGCTGGCTGCGTGAGGGAGGGAGAAAAAAAGAAAGAAAAGCATGCCGGTTTACCTCCGTTTTGTTCCCGGCAACATTCAGATCTCTTAAAGGGGCGGGGGGGGGCGCAAAAAAAGAACAAACAGAAGCAAGGAGAGCCCCGCACTCACTATCCTTATACCGGATCAAATATTTGTCTCATCCAAAAAGCAGGTACCTGAAAGCTGCGCTGGGATGCGCTAAAGTGGGCGGGGTCGCACTTAATTTCGTCTAAACTCCGGAGCTGGTGGGTAAACATTTTTAATCTCCGGAGCTGGGAGCCATTTGCCCCGGAGTTTAGGGGTCGTGTATAAACGCCCTTATTCTGTAGCACAGAGAGAAACTCCTAGTTCCCTGAGCTCCTTGCCCTCTGAAGATGCCAGCCACAGAGTCTGGTGAACCGTCAGAAAGAAAAACTTACAGAACATGCCCCAAAAGCTCACAACAACTACTAGATATCTGTCTCCTGATACAACTCCCCTGCATCTGGCCCTTGAAGTACCCTGTTTTTTTTAAGCCTGGAGATTACACAGCCCCATCATGGTTTGTAACCTGTGATAGACTTTTCCTTCAGGAATCTGTCCAATGTTATATCTTCAACACCAATGAGGAGACTGACAAAGAGGGAATATAAGAACACAAGAGCCATGCTGGATCAGGCCAAGGGCCCATCTAGTCCAGTTTCCTTTATTTCACAATGGCTCTGCCAAATGCCTCTGGGAGCTCACTAGACTAGATATCTGTCTCCTGATACCACTCCCCTGCATCTGGTCCTTGAAGTACCCTGGTTTTAATCCTGGAGATTACACATCTCCATCATGGTTTGTAACCTGTGATGGACTTTTCCTTCAGGAATCTGTCCAAATCCCCTTTTGAAGGCATCCAGGCCAGATGCCATCACCACATCTTGTGGCAGGGAGTTTCACAGACTAACAAGACGCTGGGTAATGAAGAATTTTCTTTTGTTTGTTCTCACTCTCCCAACCCTCTCCAATTTGAGTGGATGTCCCCTAGTTCTGATATTTTGCGAGAGGGAGAAGAGTATCCCTCTATCCACTTTACTCATGCCCTGCATAATTTTGGTCGTTTCAATCATATCCCCCTCCCTCAGGTGCCTTTTCCAGACTGAAGAGCCCCAAATGCTGTAGCCTTTCCTCATAAGGGAGGTGCCCCAGCACAGTAATCATATTAGTTGCTCTCTTCTGCACCTTTTCTAGTTCCATTACTCCAGGTGCGGCCTTACTATTGTTCAGTACAATGGCATTATAATGTTGACTGTTTTATTTTCAGTCCCCTTTTTGATTATCCCTAACATGGAATTGGGCTTCTTCACTGCTGCCACACATTGGGTAGACACTTTCATTGAGCTCTCCACCAGCACACCAAAATAGATCTCTTTCCTGATCTGTCACGGATAGCTCAGAACCCATGAGCTGATAGATAAAGTTTTGATTTTTTTTGCCCCAATATGCATGACTTTACATTTTCCTACAATGAAATGCATTTGCCATTTGGCAGCCCATTCTCCCAGTTTGGAGAGATCTTTCTGGAGCTCTTCACAATCTTCTCTGGCCTTCACCACCCAGAGAAGTTTTGTGTCATCTTCAAATTTGGCCACCTCACTGCTTATCCCTGTCTCCAGGTCATTTATTAACAGATTGAAAAGCACTGGACCCCAGGACAGATCCCTGGGGTGCACCACTTTTCATTTCTCTCCATTGTGAAAATTGCCCATTCACACCTACTCTTTGTTTCCTGGATCTCAACCAATTCTCAGTCCATAAGAGGACCTGCCCTCTTATCCCCTGTGTCAAGCCCCGCACACAGAGCACACACACAAACAGGGTTCAGTTCTTTGCCAAGATCTTTAGTGGAAAGCCAGGCAAATTCAAGTCCGTTGTTAACAATCAAGTGCCAGATAAATAACAGAATCCAGCTCCCAGCAATTAACAGTCCAAGTCAAAACCAGAATATCTCACGGAAATCAGATGCCAAACCCAAGGGAACAGATCAAGCCGTGGTCCAGGAAGCCAGTCTGAAATCAGGAGTCAGAGCCAGGAACATGGTTGCAGGTTCAAATGATGCATTGCTCCCACAAAGAACTCAAGGTGAGCTTACCAGCTTTATCCCAAAACAGGGAACACACCCTTACTCCTGGAAAGGCTTCTGCTAGTACTCAGGGCTTGCTGCCCTGATTCCCCATCTAGCATCAAAGACCCTTTCCCTAGCCCTCCTGGTAGCACGTCTTTGCAGAATCCTGCTCATGGCCCTTCTAGGGGGAGAAGATATGTTTTCAGCTGAGTCATCAGGTCCAGCTGCTTGCTGATTTGAGCTGCAAGGTTCCTCCAGCAACACTTCACAATTTAACCCCTCAGAATCAGGTTCTGTGACAGGCAGGGTCCTGGCACCCTGACTGTGCAATTTTCTCAGCAACTTTTGGTGAGGGACTGTGTCAAAAGCCTTCTGAAAACAGTAAGCAGATCCCCCCCCCCACCTTCTTCAAGCTGGTGGATGTAGAATAGGCGAAGTAGAGATTTGAAAAGGCAGTCAATGCTAGTCCTGGAGAAAAGTTGCCTTTTTCTGTCATTGGAGGTCCCTGTAGCTATCTCCAATCTTTTACTAGAAATAAAAGTGGGAGTTCTTTTTCCCAAGCAAATACAAGAGAGTGAGATTTGTATAGGGAATCCATACCAATTAATGTTGTTCATTTGTCCTATATGTTTATATGAAATAAGAGCAATTGGCATAAAAAGGTCACCTGGTGGTAGCTATGTAAAATTGCAGTATTGCTGCATACAAGTTGTTTCTGAAAACTGGCAATTAACATGCTGTCCTGTGGTTTGTCTCTACGCCAATATCAAATGCTTTCTGTTTATGTTTTATGCCAACATGCATAAAACGGAGGCATATAGCAACCCACTGCATCCGAATGTTCCCATTGTATGGAAGAGTGCAAGTGGATGCAGTTTTGAAGGAGCCTGCTTGTTGTAGACACTTTAGATGAAATCCAGTAGTAAATTGCAACTTTCAAATCAAATGAACTTACTAAATCCTCACTGACACAGTGGGCCTGATGGTAATTTACTTTAGGATTTTAGCAGTTACCTAAAGACAAATTCAGCTTATCAAGATAGGCTTCAGCCATAGTTTCCTACCTCATTAATATATTTCACATAGTTTCTGGGAATTTGAATAAAATTGTTTTCAGCTGGCAAACCCGGGTAGTAAGTAATAGAATAAGTGCCTGTAGCCAGAGCCTAGGAAGGTGATTTTAAAAAGTTTAAAAAGGAAGGTGCTTTTAAAAAGTTTAAAATGTTTAAAAAGGCTAGAAGAGCAGTTAAAGCAGCTTGTTGTTTTTCGCTCATACCTAATGATATCTGGTTTTGACTAGCTGGTCCCCTGTTTCACGGTCAGGTATTTATAAGAGATAAAAGGATTCTATTCTTCAAGTTGTGTCTTTATATACTGTAATTGCTTTCATACCATGTTGTTTTGACAAACAATGGAACAATGTTTCAGTTAGCAGGGTGGTGATTTATCTCCTTTTGCATGTTCCCTTTGTTTTCTTGGTCCAGCCAGACATTTGCTATGAAGGTGATCTTAAATCAATCATGTGTCAGAAGTAAGTTTGCAGTTTTGTTCTAGCTATGCTGAAGTGAAAGAAAATATTTCTCTTCCATTCTTACAGATTGAATCAGCAGAGGTATCTGGCAATAGTGTAATATGTAGTTTTCTCCAATATTTGGAAAAGTCCAAGACATGGCAAAAGGCTTGGTGTGTGATTCCTAAACAGGAAGCCCTTGTACTATATATGTATGGTGCACCACAGGTATGTAAGTGTGTGTGTGTGTGTGTGTGTGTGTGTGTGTGTGTGTGTGTGTGTGTGTGTGTGTGTGTGTGTGTGTGTGTGTGAGAGAGAGAGAGAGAGACCCAGCAACCTCAACCGCCTCCCACTTAGCATAAATAAAGAGAAGGATAGTCTTGTTTGCAGTTTTGTTAACTGTAATTTATTCTGTGTGCCCCATTTCTTCATCTTTCTCTTCACTAGCATACAAAAAGGTTTGCACTTTCTTGTCCCATGTTTTAAGTGTGTGTGATCCAAAAAGTTTCCATTTTTAATGGATCACCACAGTATAACCTTTTTTCTTAACCAACATCTGTCTGTGGCTGATGGTGATTGAAACGGTCCGTTTTTATTTTCATCAGACCTTCCTCCATAGCAGTACCATGTTCAATGAAACAAGTTTTGCTGTCAGTCAAGAACTATGTTCCCTGTGCTTTTCACCAGATCCAGAACTTTTGTTTCTGTTTGCTTAGGATGTGAAGGCCCTGGCTACTATTCCTTTGTTGGGCTACACCGTGGATGACACTCCAAGAAGCGCTGACCTTCCCCACAGTTTCAAATTGACTCAGTCCAAGTCTGTGCACAGCTTTGCCGCAGACAATGAGGACCTGAAGCAGAAGTGGCTGAAAGTAATCCATTTGGCTGTCAAAGGTGAAACGCCAGATGGCCCAAATGATTTGCGAATGAATTTGGACGATCAGCACAACAGTTCTGCAAAATCAGAATGTGAAGCTTGACAAGAAAAAAATTATCTGTAGGATCTAGTTTTTCCCTAGTCAAACTTGGGTTGACACTACTTTTGAAAACAACAACAACAATCCAGCCTTTCTAACTTTACTATGTTCTGTAGCACTTTATGTTGGAGAAGAAAAACGTGTTCATCTTTTTGAGAGACTTTTTTCTTATATTTATGTTATGTCAATAAAATTAATGTACAGAGCCATTCTACACTTCCTTTTTATTAAGTGAATGTCTTCATCAAAAAGTTACCAATATTACTGTACTATATACCCCTTTCTGAGAAAATCCCATCATATGACATGGATGCTCTTGGGGAAGAAATGGAGGTTTTCATAATGTTCTTAGCACTGATGATATATTGGTTTCTTTCTAGGATTCATAGATATGTGTTTAAAAGATACACCTCCTATTGCCAAAATAAATGTTTAGTAGAATGTAAAGACAGGTTGGCTAATTGAATATAAATTCTACAAGTGTTTATACTGACTTATACATAGATTCTTTCCTCTTGAGTTTGAGATTGGAACAGTATTCAAAATGTCTAACATTTGAAATTACCTATTTAAGAAAGTGTTCTTTTCCATTTTAAAATGCATTAGTCAGCAAGTTGTATGTAGGGTATGCAAGTAGAAGGAAAATGTACTATACTTAATTTTGATATTTTTATTTCATAATGTTATGTTCATGACAGCTTATGATTTATTTTAAAATTAAACATGCATCCTCTTAAAAATTTAACAGGGGATTCAAAATTGAAAACAGCTAGTGACTTGATTATATCTATTTATAAAGTATATAGATCTTTTAAAAGTAGCAGTAATTCAAATGGCATGTAATGAGTATGTCAGTTCTAGCTGTATGTGGAAAAGCATAATAATTTCTCTTAATCCTTTGCCCTTTACCTTGGAAGGTGGTGCTATCTTTTTAATATTACAAGTGCTTTACTAATTAACAGCTTGGTCTTAAATGATTGTTTATGGTAATATACTTTACTTTTAAAGATGGTCAATAGCACCCAGACCTTAATATTGTGTTCCATGTCAAATATCACAAACAAATCATTTTAGGTTTAATTATATACTGTCTGAATAGACCAAACTATGGTTAGCAGTTGGTCAGCAAAAATACAATCAAATCATGCTTTCTGAGTGGTTAGACATAGTGTTTCAAATTGATATTTCATATTTAATGCCATTGCTGTACTTCCATAAAGCATTATGTTGACTGAAATCCTGTTGCTTATTGTAGTAAGTTCCAATTAGAGTAAGCCTATTGAATAGGTGTAATTTATGGAAGAGTTGGATCACCAAATCTCCAGTGAGTCATTGGTCTTATTCTAGTTGTGATTTATCAACAGGATTTCAGCTAGTGTGGTGGAGTACCAAATAAGCTATAAATTAGAGTTGACATGCATTTCTAAACCATGGTTTGCCTATATGGCTGGCAGCTCAGACTATTTTAAGTCTTCAGTTTTTATTAGAATAAAGTATGATTCAGTATGATACCAGAATTGAGCTTATATAATCCTCTCAAAAACATGCAGATGTTGCAGTACTTTAAACTAGGTGCCACATCTACCACTGATTACTATGATATATGTCTATACCTACTATCTGTAAAGATGGTTGAACTGTTATTATATATATACATGAATACTGGGATGCAATTTCTTGATGTTTCTTTATCCTTTAGAAACATTAGAGAAGTTTACCTTATGCTGCAATCCTGTATTCATTTAACTGATGGTCTGCATCACTTAATTAGTGGGACTTAACATATGAAAACACAGGTATAGGCTTGTACACCCTGTCAATTGAGCTAATTATTAATCAGACTTAATGACCTAAATCCTTTTGCTGGTCCCAACTGGAATAGATCAAATGAATCAGTGGTTGAATGGTAAAACAGTACTTACCAGTAATTTAAATCCCACTCATTCATGATCATCTACTAGCTGGGAGTACCATTTGGATCTAAGACATAGAAACAACTACAGTGGTGCTTTGGTTTAAGTAAGTAATTTGTTCTCTCAGCCGTTTCGTATTACGAAAAATTCATAAACCGAAATGCAGTTTCCCATAGAAATGCACTGAAAACCAATTAATCAATTCTGGAGGTCAGAAAAAGGCAAACTGGAACATTCCATTTAACTTTTTTTTAAAACCGAGGCAACCCCATTTCCAATAATTTATTTTCTTAAACCATTTTTGTTAACTGAGGCATTGTTAAACTGTATATTGTGGCTTGCTAAATATTCAAATCATTTATATTACTTTGTCAGATTGGTATATCTGTAATAACTAAGGTGAACAACATTTATCTGAGGACTCAGTCAGACAGGCGTTCGTCCCACTGTTTGGGACAGGTTGGTTCACTCCTTTTTCCAGTGATGAGAAAAGGTAATAGCTAGAGCAAATCAGTCCTTCCCCAGAGTGCTCCTACTTGCACCTTTCTGAGCCAGTGATAGGATTTTCTACTTTTTTGGTGTTGAGTATAGAGATGGGCACGACTTGAAAAAAAAAATTTCGAGTTGTCGTTAGTCGGGCCGGTTCCGTTTCGGGTCGTTTCCGTTTTTCGCGAAAATTCGCAAAAATTAGTCGGTTTGTTTTTTCGTTTTTTCGTTTTCGTTAGTACTGGTTTTTTGGGGGGGAGCGGGCTCCTGGAGGCACCTCTGTGGGGTGGCCTCCTCTGGCCCGCTATAAAGGGAAAGTGGGCTCCTGGAGGCACCCGTGGGTGCCTCCTATCCTCACCCACTAGGAAGGGGAAGCAGGCTCCAAGAGACCCCTCAACATGGGGGTCTCCCCTCCTCACCTGCTGCTGCTGCAAAATGGTATGCAATAGCCATATGGATATTGCATACCAGTTGTGCAGACAGTGACTGTGAAGACTAGTGGATGGCACTGAACCCAGAGCCATAGGTGAGATGCCTAACTAAGGCTCTCGCACCACCATGTCTCACACAGAAGGGAATTGTACTTGCTTTTAGTGCAATGCAAGTACATCTTGCTTAGGGTTAAGGTGGGTTAGGGTTAGGGCTAGGGTTAGGCTAGTGACGGGTAAGGTTACGGTGGGCTAGTGGGTTGCACCTCTGGGTGCCTCTCTGACCCACTAAGAAGACAGTCTGTGACGTATGGGTACGGAGTCAAGGGTTAGGGTTAGGGGGCTAGGGCAGGTTTTAGGGGGCTTTTGGCACACCCCAGAAGTCTCCATGGCCAAGTGGCCATGCGATTGGTGGGATGGCTCCAAAAATTTGCATGGTCATCCACTCCCACATGGCTGGCCACTTGGCCAGCCCATCATTGCGCAGGTGTAAAAAAAGTAAAATAAAATAAAATCAATGGAGGACAGAGGAGGAGAGGAGAGAGTCGAGACATTTTGTTGCAAGAAAAAACCCACTGCTACTGTGAAAAATCTGGCAGTTTATAAATTTTCGCGTGTTTCTGTTGTGCTTGTGTGTTTTTGGACCACGATTTCAAAAACAATATTGCGTTCGCCGCCCCATTTTGGATCCCCCGCCCACACCGCATGGCTTGGCGACTCGAGTCCGGCTGCCCAGGACGGGGGGGAGGCGGGACCCCCCCTCCAGAAACCCCCCCTCCGGTAGGTGCCCTGCGCCCTTAGTCAAGCAGGCATTTTTCCGCCTGCTTTTTTGGCCCGGGAATGGGTGGGGGGAGAGTTTAAAAGTTTTTTCCTGTGCCGTCCGTGCCACTTGCTTGCACTTTAATTGTGGCGGCCAGCGAGACTGGGCTTTTTGCTGGCTGGCTGCGAGCCTGCGGCGAGTCCCACCAGAGCAGCCCAGGACGGGGGATGGGGGGGGGAGGCCGGGGACCTCCAGAAACAACCCCTCTGGTAGGTGCCCTGAGGCACGGCAGGCATTTTTCCGCCTGCTTTTCGGCCGGGAACCGGGTTTTTTTAACTTAAAAACTTTTTTTCTGTGCCGCGTGGCATCGCGCAATCGCGCGATGCAAGGAACGAGCACGACAAATCAGACCAAAATTGTTCGTTCGTCGGTTCGAGCTCGAAGTCTGGCGGAGTAATTCCCGTTACCGTTTCCGTAGAGTAACGGAAACGAGAAACGGAAACGGGAATACCGCTAAGTCGTGCCCATCTCAAGTTGAGTAGGCTCACTCTAGTTTGGTCCATTTCTGGGAAAGGAGCAAGAAGCAAGCCTTGAGCTATCAAGGCTGCTTCTGCTGTCAGTTTCCAGTATTGTAAAATGGCTTAATAATTGAGACACTTTGGGATATCAGCAAATATCCCTACTCCTTAGTGGAGCTGATGCAGTTTTGGCTGTAGGCAGTTTCCTGATCAGCATTTCAGACCAAGCAAATAAAATACCTGTTTAGATTGTAATCACATTGATGCAGAACATCAGCAGTAGTCCAGCAGGGCTTAAAAATTCACTTCCCCTATTTCTTCTAAGGAGCAGGGGAAATGTTCAGTTTCCCAATACCCTGAAAAGGCTTACTTTTAAAGTCCTTCACAGTAGTGGAAATTGACAGCAGAAGGATCCAGCCTAAATAGGGTTGATTGAAGTCCCTATGCCATTTGGATGTGAGGATTGCATCAAATGATATGTCACACCTCCACCCAGCCTCAAATGACCCTATTTAGATTGTACCAGCCCACTCAAAATGGGCCATTGTAAAACAAAACAAATAACTGAATTCTCTGCTGCAGAAATATTAAATGAAGATATTGTTATTAAAAGTTAATTTAGAGATACAATATGTGCAGATATTCCACAATCCATTTGAAAGACTAATCGTTATTTCTTCATGTTTTGTATTTATTCCTACACTCATTTTTGCTAAGCATTAATTGTGCAAAGTACTCTTCCATGTTAATACTGTATTGGTGACAGTACTGTTACTATTTACCCAGTGCCTTCCAGATAGGTTTTAGTATATCCGTAGTTCAATACAGGAGGAAGCAGATTGTACAGGGTAGGTTTCTATATAATTGCACATTTGACTATCATAAAGAATGTAAAGGTCCAGTTGGATAAGATCAAAATCCTCTCTGCATCCTGATTTTCACAGTGGACAGTCAGATACTTGGGGGGGGGACCCATGTAGGAAATGAGAGCTATAGTGCCCCCCTAATATTTCCTACAGTTTTTGTTGACAGGCATATTGTCTTTGAAACTGGAAGTAATATATTGCCACCATGACTATAATCATTGATAGCCTTTTCTTCCACGAACTTGTCTAATCCACTTGTAAAGCTGTCCAGGTCTATTGCTATCACTACGTGCTGAGGTAGTGAAATCTAGTTTGACTGTATTCTCTATGGAAAAAAAACACATATTTTCTTTCCTCTCTCCTGAATCTACCACCATTGAGTTTCATTTTCTAGCGGGACATGAAGGTCTATTACAAAGAGAGAGCAGGGACTATGTGGACGTCACATTGAGCTCAGGGACGCCACATATTACTTGAAATGAAATGGACTACATTTTATCCCTATGCGAGTTTTGAGAGAGGTAGGAGAGATGGGTGTTCATTAAGCACAACGGATAGGGTCAGATATCCTTAGTATTGTCATTCCCACACTGCTGATATGGAGTGTGAGTGAAGAGATCCTTTATTATAATAATAATAATAATAATAATAATAATAATAATAATAATAATAATAATAATAATAATAATAATAATTAAAAATAGCGCCTATCTAGTACTTAATACTTAGAAAGCACTTCCTGTGAATAAGAAGTATTTAAAGCACACTTGCTTTGAAGCAAGGTATCAGTGGCACTCTTTAACGTTGTATTGAAGTCCCTGCCCTCTTATGAAAAGCACAGTTAGTAGTTAGCAGAAAGGAGTTGTAATCTGATTTCCTTACCTTATCCTGGCTGCTACATTTAGAGCCATGTTTCATTTATTCTCAAAGGATTTTTAGGAAAGAGGAGAAAACACGACTATCCTTTGAACTGATTTCTCTTCACACATTAATCACGAAACTAGAATGTTGGCTGTCTGCATTTGCAAAATTTGCCTTTAGTTTAAACAGAATCATGTTATTCATTTGGGGTACTGTATTGATTGTTTAGGGCTGGCCTTTTAACTGAACAAGTAACTGTTTTTCTGGAAAGGAAGTCCGTTTTTGATGGTTCAGTTGGAATGAAAGCTCATTGCAAAACTAGTTTAAGTATTCATTTCAGTGAAGAGAGGAAGCAGGGTTTTTTCTTAACTTAATCCCCATATGCCCTTTCTTTCCCCCAATATTGTTCTCTTAAGTAACATAAAAGGCCAGTAATTCCTGTTTTAAAAAGGCATTTGTTAGAAGTAAAATACTTCCTAAATGACTCGTCCTAAAACTCCCAGTTTTAGACTCTGGCCTAAAACTCACATCTCACCTTCAAATAACCCATTACATCAATGTGAATCCATTCAATCATCACTTAAGCAGGTCTTGTTAATTTAGTGACTCCTTTCATCACAAGTTTAGAAAGGTTAAGAAAATACTATTTTAATTTAAGGTTTATTTGATGATAAGATGGCTATACGGTTTTTGTGAACTGAATTTGGTTTTTTTCTCCAGGTTTGAGTTGTTGCTTTTTTATTGTGAAGTTCCCTCCAGTTTAGTGTTCTCTAGTGTTTTTCAGGGTTTTTTTTTGTGATGAACAGTTATTTGAATTGTGTTTGGATGGTACAGATGAAATACTGTGAGCCATGGTTAGCATCTGAGAACTAGTCCTTATCCTCTCCTCTTAATTGTGGTTAAAACTATAATGGCAGGTATTCCTTTACTGCAGGAATAGGAATCTTTTTAAAAAGATGGCGGTTGAAGAGAAGTGAAAGTTTGCATGAATTGAATTAAATGACAGTGAGTCTTTGGTTGGTGGGTTCACATATTTCCCAATGCTGCCCTCCTTTCCAGAAATAAACTGACTTCTCAATAGTAGTAATATCCCTTTCCTTTCTCAAAAACCTGTGTCAAAATCGGCTCCAGATATTTTTAAAATCATTAGTATGGGATTCCCCTTTTCTCATATTCAAATCACAAGTTAATTAATCATTGATAGCTATATTCCACACTTCTTTATTCCAATCTTCAATTTAAAATTGGCTACTAGCTTGCTAGGGTTTTTTTTTTTACCATGATTCGCCTTGCTGTAATTACCATAATTACTACAGAGTAGACATGTAGCTAGATGGAGTGGTATATAAATTAAATAAATAAATAAATAAATACTTTGTTTCTTATCAACTATATTCAAAAGGCCGTCTTAGCAGACATGTGCACCTCCTTTCCCAATAAATTCTTTATTTCCTGAAAGACTCAAAGCTACTCTTTTTTTCCTTTTCTCACAGAAACCACCACATGTGTAAATAGGTCCCTTTTTCTTTTACATTCCCAGCAGGAAGAAGGAATTGATCCATTTATTAAATTCACAGGCGTTAAATACCATCCCCACACTAACTTATAACTGTTCTCTTTGATCCTTATTGACATATTTTTTTCATAATCCTTTTATTCCATATAGAATTTCATTCTCTCTCTTTAAGCTCTGTTAATAGCTCCTTTTGCCATAGTTTTCTTTAGAGCTGCTGCTTTAGTACCTATCTGGGTCAACATCTTGTATATCACACTCACAGTTCCCTTTCTATTCTCATTGGCATCGATATTCTCTCTTTTTCAATTAATTCTTCAAATTTAGTCAACAGCCTTCCTAGTCCATTCTTGGCCTTCCATTTTTTGTCCAGTTATCTAATTGTATTATATTTAGCCAAGATAGCCTCTCTTCCTGTCTCTTATCTACTCTCTGTTGTCCATCTTCTTTATTTTTATAATTCCCCTTTATTTTTATAATTCCCGTTGATAAAAGAGAGGGGTGTAAATGAGCAATTTTGCATTGCTGAAGTTTTCTCACAGTTTACTGACAGCGGTTAACATTCAGCTGCTCCTTCTGCAGATCTGTTAATTGTGTTTAAGCCACTTAAGTCTTAAAATGTATAGTGCTAACACATCACTACTTTATCCAGTGGCTTCATATATCTCTGCCAGTTCAGGAGAACACTGTATTATTTCCTCTGGTGTTTAAACATATGAAGCATTACAAGGTGGGTGGGCTCTTCAATGTCCAGAAATTCCTGAGGCTGCATCCAGCAGTGGGATCAGGTGCCACAGCAATTAGTTGGGGTATTAAAGAGCTCCCATCCAATATTTCTCCAGGACAAAAGGGATCCCTGGAACCTGAGGCCCGAATAGTATATTTTTAATTCTCCCTGAGTCACTGCAGTTGATAATGTCATCCAAGTTGCATAAATAAAAATGGTTCAACAGAATTCAGGCTATAATGTTGCCAAACATAAGTAAATTTAAATCACACTATTTTAAATGGGAGATGTAACTTGGTTTGGATCAGGCTTATTGAAAAAACTTCAGAGGCTGAAATTTTTTAAATAGGCCAGTTCAATACAGAAATGCCAAATGAAATGATCATCAGAAAGTGTTGTTTTTATTATTCTGTTGTTGCTGGATGTATATAACTTGAATGATGAAATACATCCGCAGTGCAGTGCCATTTTGATAGCTTTCTTTTTATACAGTATTTTATACAGTATTTTTCCATGTATAAGACTATATTTTTTGTCTAAAATTGTTAAGACCAATTGAGGGTCATCTTCTACACAGAAGTAAGCTGAGGGGAGAACTACATGGTTGCAAAATTGTAATTTCGCATTGAAAAATTGGAGGTCATCTTATATATGGATGTGTCTTATAAGTGGGAAAATACAGCATTTACTTTTTTGCCCTTAAAGTCTAGTTCTGACTCAAGTAGCACTGACTGCATTAAGCATTTTCATGATCAAAGCTTTTATGTATTTGTCGGGCAAAGCATTTGTACGTAGAGTGGCCTTCTCTTGCAGTTGTTTGTTTCTGTAGCTGAAGCAAGATTTGCCATGCTCTTGCTGAAGGCTGTTGTAAGTCTTAAAGCAAATGATTTTTTTTTTGCTGGCATCATTAATTATTTTTTCTTCCTGGGCGGGGCAGAATGAAATGGGTTTCTCCACTGTGCATTCCACATCATTGTAAAGTAGTGCATCCACAAATAAGCATAGAAACATTGATAAAAAGAAGGCCACATTTTTGTCTGGTACACCAGATTGAACTGAAGGAGGGCTATTTTTGCTGGTTGGTCTTCAATACAAGGGAGATATATACAGTGTCGGTGCCTTGGCTTCATAAAGCCTTCTTCATCCTCTTCCCAGAATTTTATGTATGATTTGTTTTTAAAAAAAATTAGAGACATGTTTTTAGGATTTGTTCTTTAAAAGGGATGCATTAATGTTCATTTTAATTGATGCAAGTCACACTTCTAAATGCATTTGTTAAACGGTGAACCTACTGCTTGTAAGATGGAAAGACACAAAATGACCAAGTGAATCAGTGGGGGGACTGCTGCCAGACATTGTGAAGGGTGGGATAACTGGGAACCTCTTATTTTTGTGTTTGCATTTTAAAAACACACAACCATCCCACAGGTACTGCATGCATAAAAAGACATGCACCTGGAGCTGCCTTGCTCATAAGAGTGCATGGAGAAGCGTAGAGCTTTCATGTGTGTACTGTGGCACATTAGAAGTTGAGATTCAAGCTTTTTCTTATTGAAAAAGAATTTACCAGATCTACAGTAAGAGTTCCATGAATGCTCAGTATATTTTATCCAACTGTTTTTAGCAGAGAGGTGAGAGAACCTTTGGCTCTCTATGCGCTGTAGAGTGCAACTTCAATAGCCCTAACGAGCATAGCAATCAAAGCATATTGATTATGGGAGTTTTGTCCAAAGGGCAAAAGGTTCCACACCCTTGAGATGCTGAGATGTGAATCATTTCAACTGTAGAAGTATGTGCATGTTTTAACATTAATAATATCTACTTTTACCCATAGTACCTATAAGTAGCAACATGCCTTCATTTCCTCATGGTCAGAATCCTATTGGTGTTTGTATTACTAGCCACTACTAACTGTTATTAATTGACAAGGTGCTGGGGAGGACCTCAGTAGAGGAGTGGTAAAGACCTCTCCCTTCAAAGTGTTAATCAGCCACAATTAGCTGCAACAGGTTACACAGATGTTATGCCAGCACCAATAAGATTTTCTATGATGTGCAAGTGCATATCAATGGACCAGGATGAATCATACCTTGGAGCACATTTCCGAGAGTTCTAACTGCTGTATATGTTTATGGGAGATACAACTATATATTTATTAATCAAAATCTTCTTGCATTAGTTAGGCCAACAAAAGGAAATGATGGCAGCTGCAGCAGCAGACTGACACTAATTAAGAGTCCCCACTTTCTCAATGCAGATTTCCAAAGTTTTTACTGCAGTATGTTTATGTTCTTTGTTTTCAAATATGATAGTTTCCATGAGATGTAGCATTTGGGGGGGGGGGAGAAATGAGTGGGTAAGATTGAACAGTAGCATATGTAACTAACTACATATTAAATGATTGTCTTTGAATCCTCATTGTTTAAATAGTATGCATGCTGTCTGGGAGGCTTTGTGCATGACCTGAAATTGAGGTGGGAACTCTTAATTAGAAGCAGTGTAATTCATGCAAGAATACAAAAGGGGGCTTTCCGCATTGCTTCATAAAATGTGCCCTGCTGCAGGCTTCTTAATAATTTTTCAAAGTACCTCTTCACAGGCTTGAAAATCGGGATCCAAGTTCAGCTTCCAATTACTGTAGGTCTGTTTGCCTTGGTGTAATCCTTGTGTAAGATAAATGTGTTGGATACGGACTTAGCCACAGGGAGATAAATGGAATTTACTTTTAACAAAGCTGAAGTGAGGTCTATAGAATTAAGATTCTAGCATGCATTTCACAATATGCCTTCCCTGACAAACATAGAAGACCCATGGCGATGATGTCCTTATTTTTATACATGTAAAAAAATCCTTGGCAAAATTAGATAGGAAAAGAACAATCAGTTGTTTAAGCACAACTAATGAAAATTCATTTTATTATGCCTCCCCAACTCTCGATCCAAATCCTGTATTTAGAAGAATTCCTTCTGTTTTGTATTTCTGTTTTTGGTGGGACAACTCAGCAAACTATATGTTCTCAATGAAAATAAAATAGGACTTCTGACTCTTACAGTCTTCTTGATCCAATTTGTATCGAACAAAAAAGCTTTAGAGATCACAACATTCAAATAGTTGGATTAAGCACAATACTGTATAAAGTGAAAAGTGTCAAACATTTAATTTGCACCCTTTTTTCCTGCGATGGCATCTTCTGAACTGTTCTTCAGCACCAGAGTACACTGCAGTCCATTCAAATACCTGCTAATATGTGCCCATTGTGTGTATTCAATTAAAGGGAAACATGCAGATTAAGTGCTACTGGTAAGCAGTGTTTGTCTGATTTGTTCTTTTTGCATTTAAAAAAATAAATCCCCTAGAAAATTGATGGAGTAGATTAGCTGATTCTGTAAGAACATTTTTGTCTGGTATTTAGTCTTCCTTATTGTGGAGTTAGTTTTTCAGGTGTATAAATATCTTTCATAAAATAATTGAGGAAATCATCTCTCCTGTGAGAAAGAAGTTTCTAATCCTTTATTTCCCCCCTTACTGGAATAAATGTAAAATACCTCTTAATATTCCACCTAAAAGTATGCAGACGCTTACTGTCTCCTGCTCTCAAGGAGCTGGTGGTGAGAGAACCTAAAGGCAGTACATGGGATAAATCAGCAAAAAAGCTCAATTATTTCAGTTGCAAAATGGCCTTTAAAAAGCCACATACACTTGAAAGATACTGTACGGGATAGTAGGCTTTGGATGATTTCTCAGTAGAGGCAGGGTAAGGCCATCACAACAACATGGAGTGTTTTTCACGTTTCCACTTGGCAGTTGGATGAGGTGTTGTAAAAATTGTAATACTCTTTTCTAAGGTGGTATTCTTTGCTTTGCCACAAATAGATTGCAAAATCACAATTAAAGATTGTGCAAGTTGTTAGGTTTCTATTATTGTGTACAGATTGTAAAATATTTGCAGATATGTGTACATATTTCTGTAACATATGTATATTTGGTTCATAAAAGTGTGAGCTGGAATACTGTAAAATTATGCACTTTAATTCTTGTTGAAAACTTTAAAAATTTGTATCCTGTAAATTAAAAGCATCATTAAATCAATAAGCACTCGGTGACTTTAGTGCCCTGGTTCATTTCTGTTTGTTTTAGAATTAGTATGACAGCTCTGCTGTGCTAAAGAGCAAAATGTAGGTGATGTATGTTTGGAACAGCAAAACAGACAGTGTCACATCTATATCAATGTACTCTCTACCTTTTAACATGTACTATGGAAGATATGGTCTTAGTTGCCCCAAATGTCCTTGATAATTAAAAATTAGTTGACATACTTACCTAAGCATACTTACCTAGTTTGATTTTTGTAAACCAATTTGTGTCTTATATGTGTTTATATACAGGCTATATACTGCCAACCTAACATTTCAAAAGCATGTAAATGCAAGTAGATAAATAGGTACCGCCGTAAAAAGTGGGAAGCTAAAGCAGTGTTTCCTTGCAGCCATGCCGGCCACATGGCCACGGACTTGTACAACACTGGCTTTTCGGCTTGAATACGGAGATGAGCACCGCCCCTACAGTTGGACATGATTAGCACACATGAGCAGGGGGAACCTTTACCTTTTTATATTCAGGCTATTGTCCACTTTTATGTTGCATTCTTTTAATTCTATTTTGGTGCTTCTGTAACCAAGCAGTTTTAGAAATCAGATTTAAGGACTAGCTAGGTGAAGAAAACATCAGTGATGTCATCATAGTATGAGGTACTATATGTCTTTTATTTTACAGAGTAGCCTTTACTTATACCATTGCAATATTTTTATTCAAGATGGGGAAAAAACCCAGTTATCATTGCCTAGATTTCTAGCGTAATTTCTTCATTTACTGGATTTCTATACCATCTGATCAGTGAAAAACACTACTCCAGGCAGTGTGCAAAATAAAATGATAAAATCACATCCAACCACCACTCCATTACAGTTCATCCTTACAATACAATACAAATCATAACAGTGTTAAGTACCTACACATCCAGCTTGGGAAAATTAGTACAGATTGGCATCAGAAACCTAGGATGTTGTGTAGCACAAGATCAAAAAAATCACTTCCCCTGAACAAGATCAAAAAAATCATCTACTAATAAAGGTCCAAGGAGTTGTGAAGTCCAGTCCTATTACTGGTGCAGGAAATGCATGATTAAAACACCCCAGGCAGATGGCCGTTCAAACTCTGCTTAAGAACTCTAAACAATGAGACTCCATCACTCTATGGTTGTCCATTATGAAGAACTCTCATTGTCAGAAAGTTCTTAGTTTAAATACTCCTTGCAATTTAAATCCATTATATTGTGCCTTACTCTTTTAAACCAGTCCCCTCTTCAGGCAGTGCTTAGCCTTGCTCTTCAGCCAAAACCCAAGCTGTCATAACAATTAACATACTGGTATATATTTTCCAAAGTATTATTGGTGTTCACATAGTAATGTATGCATCACTTGCCACGGCTAACAGTGGCTAATTGACAAGGTGCTGAGCTGTAGTTTGGCCACCTTCCTGAAGTTATCCCCTACTTTGCCTATTAGCTGTAGCATTTACACAAATGTTACATAAACACTTAAGATTCTACCCAATGAAAAGGAAGTATTACTACTTATAAACAGACCATTAAAAGGCTTGAATTGCGGCATAAATGAAAATAAGACTTTAGCAACACTGGCTTTATCAAGCTTTAAACTTCTACTGCTTTCCATAAAACACTGAGTTTTACACACATTTTGTTTCCACTGAGATCAAGATGCACTATTACCACTGTAGTGATAGAATGCAAAAGCTTCACATTACTTGTTAGGTGCCATGGTTCTCAATGAACCATTACTTTCTTTGTAGCCAGGATTTCATCAATTCATGCTGATGAATATAAAGACATTAAAAGCACAGTGTCAAAAATACAAAACTAGACAAAGCACATTTTTGCATACCCCACACAAGGTTGCTGTGAGAACAAACAGTGGTACCTACTAAGATTGTGGGCTGATATTTCTGATAAATGCAAAGGTCTGTCCACATTAAGAACCAGTTTCGCCAAAGAGTGAATTTAATACTTCTTTTTTCTATTTGTTCTTCAAGTGTTAGATGTCCAGTGCAGAGTTGCTGTTAAAATAATCAATATAATTAAACTCCTTGACATCAAAGGTAACTTTACTCCACTGCTTATAGGTCCTTCTGCCCTCTGGGGTTTCCAACACAAAATTTTTGATGGAAAGCATAGGAAGTGTGATTTCTCGGTAAATCATTTCCATTCCCCAAGGCTGTACGAGCAAAAGCAAAACGGTAAAGGTTACTGACTCAGATCAACAAGATTTCTGAAGACTTCAATACCACACAGTTAGCAGAAGTACTATTAGAGAAAAAGTGGACTATGATCCAGACATTTCAATTTTATTCAGCCTTTATTCCACAATCACAATCAATTTCCCATATGACTGGCAATATCTGATGCATTAGGTACCAGAGAAGTTTTGCTTCCTCGTATTTTAAGTACGGTAGATTGAAGGATGCCATCTCCCCCCCCCCATGTAGTTCCTCAGGTATTTAGGATCAGTATGGAAGTCTCAAATTCACTGATTTCTGCAACCTTAGTTACTTGTAACCTTGTGCTAGTTAATGGCCTAAATCTTTACAGCTGCATTGAGATTCACCATATGGCACAGATTTAAAAGACACATGGTTTAAATAATTATAAGTCATGCATCCAAATGGTTATCCAACATTAAAGTCAATGTATCCCCTTCCACAACTGCCTGCAGATCTGCTATGTAGATTCTGCTTTCTCTTTAGGTTCTAGAGACCAAAAGGGAGACTCAAGTACAAGGCAGCTTCCTTCCCCATGATCTTGCTGAAATGAATTTATTAATTAGGAATAATTTAAAAGATAAACGTCTGGAAGGTGTTAGAGCCATTACTTCAGGACTCCACAACTAGTGGAAGAATACATTTATTATAGCATATATGCTTTGTTTTGGAATAAATGGTGTGTGTGTGTGTGTGTGTGTGTGTGCGTGTGTGTGTGTGTGTGTGTGTGGTTACAGTCATGATGACTCTTCCTGACCCCATGTCCATGGAGTTTTCTTGGCAGGAATACTTGAACGGTTTGCCAGTTCCTACTCCAGTCACCTACAGCACCTGATATTCCCTGGTGGTCTCCCATCCAAGTACTGTACTAACCAGGGCCGACCCTGCTTAGGCTCCGAAATCAGGCGAGATCGGATGTGCTTAGGGCATCTAGGCAGCTGGAATAAATGGTACACTCACTGTTTCTTAACTGTACTTTTTATTATGCCCCATCACTCGCAATTGACTTATAGCCCTAATACAGCTTTCAAAGTACACGAGATACTTAAGGAATAGTTTTACCAGTTTTACTCTCCCAGTGAGTTTTCATGGGTGAGCAGGGATTCATACCCAACCCAGACCTCCAGAGCCTTCATCCATCAGTCTATCCACTACACCACACTGGGTATCCTGGTTGCACTTACTTGCCCACATTTGTTGCAGCTGATGGAGCTGCCTGGTTTCCAGTCCTTGAACTCGCGAGGAACTACTACATGGCCCACTGACGGTCTATAGTACAGCCTACAATGAAAATAAGCAGCACATGTCTGAGTTAACAACAGCAACAAAAGATAGCAATGTACTATGTCGATAGTTAACAGACACTTGGAGGGTGTTGTTTTTTTCTTAAAACTTGTATTTATTATGTAAAACCAAATAAATGTTTTTATAATTTTGATTGCATCTGGTATTTTTGAACAATAATAATCTGAGAACTGCAGAACTTGAAGGCACCCATTTGATCATTGAGTCCATACCCTGTCAAGGAGTCACAATAAGGAATCGAACTTCCAATCTCTGGCTTTGCAGCCAGATACCTAAGCCACTGAGCTATCCAGTCCACTAATTTCCCAGTCTTGATTAATAGTCTATGTATATGCAAACCAAGTCACTTTACCAGTTGCCCCATATCGGGGTTCCTCTCTCATCAATACAATGCACCATATGCAACAAACTCGATATATAGAATCATTTCCATGTAAAACACATTCCAATTCATTACTCTGTAAAACAAACACATCTCAATTTCATTTTTTTAAAGGATGTACACATCACAAGTCTGCTAGTAACTATTAGCCATGAAAATCAAACAATGTCTAGTCTTCAACATATGTAGGGAACAAATGGGAATACCTTGCTTCATGTCATGCTTGTGATTTTTTTCAAAGGCATCTGGCTCCTCTTTATTGTAAAGAGAATGCTAGACAATGTGCCTTTTGGGGCAGGACTAGATTAATAATGTACTTTTTATCTTGCATATTTACAGAATGCGCAAGAAAAATATTTGGCTCACAACATTTAAGACACTTTTCTCTCTTCAACACCAATGAGGAGACTGACTTAAAGAGGGAACATAAGAACATAAGAAGAGCCATGCTGGATCAGGCAAGGGCCCATCTAGTCCAGTTCCCTTTATCTCACAGTGGCTCTGCCAAATGCCTCTGGGAGCTCACAAGACTAGATAACTGTCTCCTGATACCACTCCCCTGCATCTGGGCCTTGAAGTACCCTGTTTTTAAGCTGGAGATAACACATCCCCATCATGGTTTGGAACCTGTGATGGACTTTTCCTTCAGGAATCTGTCCAATCCCGTTTTTGTAGGCATCCAGGCCAGATGCCATCACCACATCCTGTGGCAGGGAGTTCCACAAGCAAACACCACACTGGGTAAAGAAGTATTTTCTTTTGTTTGTTCTCACTCTCCACCCTCAGTTTGAGAGGATATCCCCTGGTTCTGGTATTTTGTGAGAGGGACAAGAGTGTCCCTTTATCCACACCCTGCATTATTTTGTACCTCTCAATCATATCCCCACTCAGGCACCTTTTTTCCAGACTAAAGAGCCCCAAATGCTGTAGCCTTTCCTCATAAGGGAGGTGCCCCAGCCCAGTAATCATTTTAGTTGCTCTCTTCTTCACCTCTTCTAGTTCCATGATGTCATTTTTGAGATGTGGTGACCAGAACTGTATGCAATACTCGAGGTGTGGCCTTACAATCGTTTCGTACAATGGCATTATAATGTTGGCTGCTTTATTTTCAATTTACCTGCTTGGTTTTTGATTATTCCTAGCATGCAATTGGCCTTCTTCACCGCTGCCACTTACTGGGTAACTTTCATTGAGCTGTCCATGAGTGCATCAAGAAAAAAGTGTTCTGCTTATATACAGCCCAAAGGTGCTCTGGGAGGTTTACAGTTTATTTATGCAGGCTACACATTGTCACCCACCCCCAAGTGAGCTCATTTTACTGACCTCGGAAGGATGGAAGGCTGAGTCAGCCATGAGCCGGCTACCTGGGATTGAACCCCAGGACGTGAGCACAGATTTAGCTTCAGTACAGCCATTTAACCACTGCACCACAAGGCTCCTTTGCCAACATGTGCTGTCTACATTACACCATGTCACACCCGCTGCATCTCAAAACTAAACATTCTGTCCTTAACTCAAAGGATATGTTTAGCTAAGATCAAGAGAGAACAGACACCAGGGCCATCCATCAGAGTCACCATGTTTTTGGATCCCCTTGTCCTTTTAAGAGCAGAGAGCAACCAAGAACCAAGAGGATGAAACACGTCTTCTTTTTATGTTAGTGTCAGGTGGGCAACTGTGGCTCTCCACAATTTTCAGGATGGTGTTCTCATTGGCTGTAGCCCCCACACTTATTCTGTGCAGTATGCAGTCAGCCACTTTAGGAACTGTGTTCCAGTTTGTAAATAAAGCCATCTGTTTCTTGCTTAACCACTGCCTGCATCGATGTGGAGGAGCTGCTGGGATCCAGCCCTGTACCGATCCAGCTGGCAGTGCACACAACCCCATCCTTTGGTGCAGCTCCTTGATTCTCTTTAGGACCCTGTGCTGATTCTGAGCCAAGAAACAAGGGGAGAAATGTGCCTGTGAAGATTCTCAGTCATCTAGGTGAGGTTATCTGGAAGCTGAGTCATGGCAACTGGGCTTCTTTTCTTGTGAGATTAAAAACGTTTCATGGCTCATCCAGGCCGCTTTGTCAATCTGAGGAAAGTTAGTGGCAAGGCCTACAATTTATAGTTCACCTTGATTTCACATCACCCTGGTCTGAATAGGCTCATTAGATGTACAATGGCCTGATGGTCATGAAAGTCTCACCTATGCAACCCTTCCCAACACCCATTAAGTATGGGTTGTTAGCCATGGCTTTCCTCATGGAGGTGTGAAGGGCTTCTGATTTGTCTGGGGATTGACAAAAGAGCCACTTGACCCAAATTGTGCTTGAGTCCCCCACCTCTGTTGAGAGAAGGGTTTTCAATACACATGTGAATGGCTTCCTGGACCCTGACCGCTCTCTAGAACCACCTGTCTTCTCTGTCTAACCTGTGTATACTCCACTTCCAGAAAAAAGTGGGAAAACAGGAATAAAAGGGATCAGCCAAAGACCCATTTAGTCATATTCCATTGCAATGACTCTTTCATGTTGACTTCCCTCACCTGAAGTTGGGATTGATGTTTACATGGTGCATATTTTCTATTTTGCGCAGGTCACTGCCATGGCAGATTGCCGTATTGCAGCCAATGCAGTACAGGCGCACATTGTCGGGGTCATGGAGCTGGCGCTGTTGCTCACGTCCAGCTTCCCGTACCCTACGGCTGATAATGGCTTCACGCTGAAGCTTTTCAACCTGCAGGAAAGAAGGCAAGGGGAGCTTTAGGGATGCTAAGAGCTCGAGGGATGGTGTGCATGATGCAAGAAGAAGGTGACAAGCGGGCAGCAAATCTGGTTTTAAATACAGTGGAACCCCGACTTACGAGATTAATCCGTTCCGAGCGAACGGTCGTAAGTCAGTTAACTCGTAAATCAGGGAGCAGTTTCTCATCTGAATGCATTGAAAATCAATTAATCTGTTCCGGACTAATGGATTTCAATGCATTCCTATGGAAAACCACTGTTGAAAAGGGCGCTGTTTAAAATGTCTTTCAGGCACAGAGGCAAGCGGTTGAGTTGGTGGCTCAAAGACATTTTAAATGACCCACCGCTTCTCCCCCATCAACACACCATCGTTAGTCGAGCAAACCCTACCTTGCTCGTAAGGCGGTGGGGGGGGGGACAATGGAAGTGTGCTCGGAAATCGGGATTCTCGGTTGACGGGCATCTCGAAAGTCGGGGTACCACTGTCATGTATTCTTTGTTCCAGGAGCCCTGTTTGTTTCTCCACAAAAAAGATCCCCTTGTCACTTCTGCTGCTCCATTCACTAGAAGCGCAGAAGAGTTGCCCAGCAAGTCATTCATTCAGAGGTACAGTCACCCCCGCCATTTCGTGGTTCAGGTACTGCGGTCCCGCTATATTGCGGGATCGCAGTACCTGCACCTTGGAGCCGCATGGGGGGGGGGGAGCAATTGTGTCACTCCCCGCCGCCCCCCGGGCCCCTCTGAAAGGCCTCGGAGCCGCGCGGGGGGGGGGGGGCAGGGAGCGATCGGGTCGCTCCCCACCGCCCCCCCGGGCCCCTCCGAGAAGTCTCGGGCGGGCGGCGGCAGAAGGTCAGATCCCGCAACACCACCTGTGCGTGCCATGCCAAGACTTCTCAGACAGGCGCGCAATCGCCCCCGCCCCCGCGCCCACCCCCACTTCCTCATATCACGAATTATCATGCATCGCGGGTGGGGTGGGTCCCTCAGCGGGGGGTTACTGTAATCTACATTCCACATAGTCTTTTTCTTCTTCTGGAATAAACGTGGTTCAGGGAATTGCAATTAACATTTTAGAGTTGCTTCATCCACCTTGCTTTAGGATGACGTGTAGAAAGTCAATCTAAACCACATCCTCCTGCCTGTAGTGTGAATTGCAGTCTTACCTCACAGGGCTGTTGAAGAGGAATATTATTTAAATAAGAGAACGATATTTTAAAAAAATCTTAAAACAAGGCCACACAATCGGGAGAAGAATGTGGCACCAGTCTGGCTGGTAATCTAAACTTCTCTATAATATGCTAGTCTCTTGTGTGCAGGGAATTCATGTTTTAAAACGAGAGAACATTCAATTATGCCCTGTCCTACTTCCCTTACTTCCCTTCTAAAACATCTGCATGATGTGCAATGGAATTTTTCTGCACATGTAGTCGGACTATAACGATACTATTTTACCCCACCGCCCCCCAACAAAGTGAAGGTTAGCAAAAATTCTTTAATAGATTCTACCACTACTTCATGGGACTTGGCATATGCTATATGTATTACCACTGAGCAAGCAACTATGGGCTGTTTGAGAAAGGTCAGGGTTGATTAAAATGATCTAGCCTGACCCTTCACACAAAAATTGCTCCGGCCAATATGTGAAGTGGATAATGAGCAACTTGCTTCAGGAAAATGGCAAATTAATTAGTTTCCCCTGTTTAGCAAAGGACAGAGTTTGTGGGGAATTTTTAACTGTATGTAGGCTATTGTGATGTGCTGTGTCAGTTATTAAAAACAAACGAACACAATTCTCCCAACCCCCTTTGCCATAAAGAACCAGTCAAGAAGCTATCTGAAGTCAAAGCCACTGCTATGGAGCAATTTCTTGACCAGTCCTTTAAGGCAAGGCAAATAAGTTGTTTTAATTGATGTAATCAACTGCTATAAACAGTGATTACATACCTACAATCCAAAAAAGGTTTGTTTCACTCCCCCGGCCCTCTACCAAGCAGGTGAATTATTAAGTTGCCAATATTCTTGCTTATTGAGTCACTTCATGATATTTGCAAACTGAAAGAGGGAGGCTTGTTCTGGATCACTCCCCGCTGATAACCAGTCCAAACCTGAGTGGTCCTACCTGAACACTTTGCTTTACCTACACTGGAAAAGTAGCTTTGACAGAGTCCAGATATGAAAAATAAAATTCCAAAAAGACACACACAGAAAAGTATCCATATGAATGCTCTAAGGGCATACTGGTGCACTCTAGCAAAGCCGTCTGATCTAAGACTGAGCCAGCCTATCTCTGCAATGCTTCAATAAGGTTCAACAGCCTGAGTAGTCACCCTCTTTGACAGTTTTCCCAGTGTCTACTCTCTGCTTACTTACCCTTAGGCGATATTCTTGCTGGGGCATCTGCTGCACGGATGCAATGGCTTTATTCATCAAGCTCTCTAGAGTCTCGTTGAGCTTTTCCCGAGCCACCTCCTTGCTGTTAGCCTTGGCTAAAACAGAGTAGGTGCTGTCTGGGGCACGGGCACGACCTCTGGCCTAAAATAATGCAAAAGGCAATGTTTAGGTCCATGCTTAAAAATCCCAGTCCAACTACTCCCAATGCCTATCCTAAGAACAACTACACAGGTCATTCAACAATTATCCTAGTTTGCCAGTGCAATCATATAGTCTTAGATGACCTGAAACACCAATGTAATGTCTGTCCCCCCCCCAACCCCCACCCCAAGAATAGTAGACATTTTGTCACTCAACAAGATTCCCCATAGATAGATCTGACTAACCTGCATCATAGCAATCTCATTAGTCATCAGCCCATAGCGGATCACAATATTACACTCAGGGATATCCAGGCCCTCCTCAGCCACACTGGTAGAGAACAGCACATTGAGTGCTCCCTTGCGGAAACGCTGGATCACATTTTGTTGCTCTTGCTGGAAGGAACAAGTATAGATATGTAACAGTCATTGAGTTACTGATGTAAAACTTTCTTTTTCTTAATGTACTCATTGATGTAAACCTCCGAGACTGTTGTAGGACACCCTTTTCACTATGGACACAATTTGCAGGGACTTTTTTTTTGGTAGCTCTGGAGGCCTGCTAGTCACATTCTGCTGAGATTGTGAAGCATCTTAGCTGTTTTACCAAGTCTAGGCTTTCTTAAAAATGGAGCATTTCTCATAAAGGGGAAGAGGTTGCAATCTGGCTAGGGTTCTTCACAATTTACTATACAGTAGGATTCTCATATCCACTGAGGATTGGCTTCAAGCTCCCCCCAGATACTGAAAACTGTGGATAACAGAAAACACTATATAAACCAGTGGTGGCGAACCTTCGGCACTCCAGATGTTTTGGACCACAACTCCCAGTCCTTTGTCATTGGCAAACGAGGCAGTCCAAAGAATCTGGAGTGCCAAAGGTTCACCACCACTGATATATAATATATTACATGATGAAGTGGGGGGGGGCAGAATTTTTTTCACATGCATTACTAGAGCTGGGCACTAGAAGGTGCCAGAGTCCATGCTAACAAGTACTCATAGCATGGTTTCTAGTTCCCTCTAGTGGTTTGCTCTGGTAATGCATGTGAAAATAGTTTTTACTGGATTTATTTTTTCTTTTAATAGTTTTAATATTTTCAGACTGGATTAGTGAATCAGTAGATACTAATCCTAATGATAAGCAGTTCCTGCTGTACTTAGTAGGGTTTTACTTAAACATTCACCCTGTCAATTTTTTGTGTGTAGATACATCCACCTTGTAGATTTTTATGTGTGTGTGTAGATATGAAAAGAAAAATGAGTGGCTACATAAGAGACTCTGGCCTCAGAGAATATCACAATGTAGAAGATCAAACCAGCAAGCCACCTTGCACTCTCAAGACAACAAGGCTGCATAAAGAGAAAAAAGTTTGAAACGGTAGAGCCACTCTAGAGTCAATCACTCAGATATAATTCTTCTAGTGATATAACTTTTTCTGTGTGCATGATTTCAGATGTTTGACACACAAACCAGCTCTGCTCCATGACTGGTTGTTCACATCTCATAGTGTCCCCAAGAAATCTGTTTCTTTCTACCACCAATTCCTGGACCAATTTCATATCAGAGGGAAGGTCAACACTGGGAGATGGATCTTGGCACCTATGTCAACAGCTGGAAATCTATGAGTATATCAATATCAAACCGAATACAATGAATTTCAGTCAAGATAAATGTAGGCATTTCTTCTATAACAGGGCTGTCCAACGTTGAGCAGCCCGCGGTCTACTTTTTTCTCCCAAACAGCCCTGCAGTCTACTTTGATCTACCCAAGGGCACCTAGGTCTACTTATAGGAGTGCGTGTGTGGACCAGCACGGGGAGGAGGGGACCGCGCCATGGCCCTTGAACTGTCCCACTTAGCTGAGACAGTGGGCTGGCAAACCCAGAACTTTGCTAGGGCAGTGGTGGTTCTTGGGGTGGGGGAGGGGGGAAGAACTTATCCCCTCACTGTTTTAAAATTGGTGGGCTACTTTTGAACCCTTTGCGGGCTACCAGCAGCCCACGGTCTACCTGTTGTGTAGGCCTGCTCTATAATATAACAGCGTATGAAAAAATTAAGTTATGTGCATGTATGTATGAATAACAAATGATAATCCCTCCTGCCTAATTCCCTTCCCACGATGTGCAGTAGAGCAAGGATTCTAGGTCAGGCGCTTTCCCCTTCTGAGGTTTACCTGCGTCATGTGCTTGGTGTAGCTGCTGTAGCCAGCCCCTGTCAGGACACCAGACTTGATCCCAAGTTCAAGCAACACCTTGTTATCTTGCACCCACTGGTGAAGGGAATGAGCACTCTGGCGTGTGCGGCTAAACACAATGCCCCGAGAGCTCTTCTCCTCTTGGAACTGGTCTCGGAGGACTTCCTGCAGCACAGCAAGGTTGGGATTCTCGTAGTCCTCATTGTGAGCTAAGGCCAAAAGCTGTGTCCTGTTCTCTGCAATAAAGCACAAAGAAATTGCAACAGTTAAGAAGAGGCAGACGGTTAATCATGCTTAAGCCTAATGAAGAGGAACAATGTTTATTTAGCTTCAAAAAACTGGGAACATTCAACAGTTATTTATTGGGGGTGGCGGTGGGATCGCTCCACAAAAAATACTAGGCGGTGCTGCATGTTGCTCACCCCCACTTTCAGCTCATTAATTCTTTACCTGTGCTTGCTTTTCCGCTTCCTGCTGATGTCTTGTCTACCCATTTTCTTGCATTCCTTTAAAGAATTGTGATTCAAAGACACCACATCTGCTGCATCTGCGCAACTAGCTGCACTTGCTTCTGTCAATAACTTCCATGTGTGAATCACAGGTACATGTGATGTAGCAAGCACAACGGTTATTGGAGATATTCATTCATAGATTTGGGTCCAAAACACATTGTACAGGAGATCCAGGTCTAGATCATCCAAATATGGTTTTTCAACTAAAATACAGCATTCAAGTCTGGGGTGGGGGCTTTCAATTTGTTGGACAAGTGCAGGGCAGAGGTGCTCTTGAGCCCTCTCCTCTGTACCAACAGTGTGTGAGTTGCAGCCTTCCAACTGCTGTAAGCCTTACTCAGGCCATCTGTTATTTGCTGTTGTTTTTGGTCTATCGATTGATTGATTGTTAGTGTTTTTAATTGTGTTATTTAACTGTTTTGACTCTGTTTACATTTTTTTGCTGTGAACCGCCCGGAGTTCCTCCGGGAAGACGAGCGGTATACGAGTTAAATAAATAAATAAATAAATAAATAAATAAATAAATAAATAAATAAATAAAGGGTGATGGAACCTCCAGTCCAACAGCATCTGGACAACCAAACCTGCCTTACTTCTGCTCTACATTAACAAACCACACTTTTGTTTGACCTCTGAAGTAAACATAGAAAAAATGCAATCCTGGGAGCCATCTTGGACAGGAAAACAGCACAGTTTCAAGCCCTTCAGCAGCTCACTCATGGTTGCTTTCATTTCTTTAGTGTCTCCACTGCTAACTCTTACTGTCAAAGATCTCGACCAGGTAACGCTCAGCTGGATGCTGCAAATCCTTCAGAATTTTTTCCCGCTGGTAAAATTCATCCAGGCTGTTGAAGGCATCAATCATGCGAACGGTGTCATTGATCAGCAGGGCATCGTTGTATTTACGGAGATGCAAGGCACAGACACGGGTCTTTTGGTAAAAAGAGGTTGCTCCTGATAAAGAGAAAGCAACAAAGTTCGTGGCATTTTCCCCCAGTACTTAAACAATTCCGTCCCACTAATTAATTCTTTGTGTAAATACACAGATAACAAAATCAGTTATCATCAGTAAAGGAAACAGTTCAAAAGCTCCACCATTAGATAAGGTTGCCATATTAAAACCACAGTAACATTCAAACTTTTTGCCTCCTTCACAATTTCTACACTGGGACACGGGGAGAAAAAGGACTGTTTTCTGGGAAGTTCTTCCCAGCGCAGAAAGCACAGCGTGCATATTGGGATATGTTTAATGGTTCATATCGGCTGCAAAGTCCTAACAAGTCATTTTTGAGTTTTGATAACTCATCTGGCCATAAACAGAAGAAAATATTATTTAGTGATTCTGGCTTCATGAATCAACAGTGGATGTAAAAGAAAAGACACCTAGGAAAGATATGTTCTTTAATCTGCATAAGAAATATTATATGACTAGTTCTTTTAAAAGACCAAAATCCTATTTGTACATGTACGAAGCTTCAGCTGCAGAAGCCTCATGGCACAGTGGTTAAACTGCTGTACAGCAGCTACAATTGTGCTCATAACCTGGGGTTCATTTCCAGGTAGCCAGCTTGTGGTTCCCTTAGCCTTCCCTCCATCCAAGCCTGGTGAAATGAGTACCCAGCTCACCGGGGGGGGGGATGTGTAACCTGCATAAATAAATTGTAAACTGCCCAGAGAGTGCTTTAAGCAAAGTGTTCTGCTTATATACTGCCCCATAGTGCTTCAAGCACTCTCTGAGCTATTTACACTTTAATTCTGCAGGCTACACATTGCCTCCCCCCCACCCCCGGTGAGCTGGGTACTCATTTTACCAGCCATGGATGGATGGAAGGCTGAAGGAACCACGAGCTGGCTACCTGGAAATGAACCCTAGGTCATGAGTACAGTTTTAGCTGCTCCAGGTAAAAGAAAAAAGCAAAGTGTTCTGCTTATATACCGTCCCACACCACTTCAAGTAGTCTCTGGGTGGTTCACAATTTTTAATTACAGTATGCAGGCTACACATTGCATATACCCCCAGCAAGCTGGGTACTCATTTTACCGACCTCGGAAGGATGGAAGGCAGAGAACACTTTGGTTTAAATCTGATGAGGTGGCAGTTAGATGTCAACAAATGCCTGATCATATGATCAGCTTACTGTATTTTTCCATGTATAAGACTATATATTTTTAATAAAACTGTTAGACTATAAATTCAGGTTTGTCTTATACATGGAAGTAAGCCAATGAGAGAACCATACAGTAGAGAAACTGTTATTTCGGGCTGTAAAACTGGGGCTTGTCTTATACATGGAGGGCATCTTATAGACAGAAAAATATGGTATGCTAGCACAACAGCTTCGGCAGATGGAATTATGTGTAAATACTGCACGGGATACCAGCCCCAAAAATCCAGCTATGTGAAAATATTATGCATTTTGTTCTTCCCAAAAGCATGAGAGATTTGTGTCTCCGCTTTAAGAATTCTCTTTTTCCCCTGCTTCATATCCATAAATCAAATTGAGTCTTATTATTGTTGATGTTTAGACAAACATTTCCAGGAGGTTCCAGTTTTTTAAAAATACTGTAGATGAACAGATTTAGTCCCTCTTGGGGCCTTTTTACACGACCCCTAAGATCCGCTGGCCACTTAAATTCGGACCAGAGATCTTAGGGGTTCGTCGCTCTTCCTCTGTCCCCAACCCCCTCCGCACTTCCTGGTTGCTGGCTGCCTGAGGGAGGGAGAAAAAGAGAAAGAAAAGCATGCCGCTCACCTCGTTCTGCCTCTCGTCTCTGTAAAAGTAGCTCTCGTCTCTGTAAAAGTAGCTCTTAAAGGGGCGGGAGCCAAAAAGCAGCAAACAGAAGCGAGGAGAGCCCCGCACTCACTATCGTTGCACCGCATCAAAGATTTTTCACCTCCAAAGAGAAGGTACAAGAAAAGTGCGCTGGGTCGCGCTCAAGTGGGTGGGGTCGCACTTAATTGTCTGCAAACTCCGGAGCTGGTGGGGAAACATTTTTAAGCTCCGGAGCTTGCAGCCATTTGCAGCGGAGCTTAGGGGTCGTGTATAAACACCCTTAATCTCAGTAAAAAGATCTTAAATTGCACAGCTTGGGGGGGGGAGCATTTCAAGCAAGAAAGCTCCTAAACATTTCAAGCAAGGAAGCTTCTAAAATCGTAACTAGGATTCTCCCCTCATGTTACTATCCATACCCAATGAGCTGTACACCCACCTTCCTTCTCAAGCTCCACAATTTGCTGCTCAAAGACCTGGGTACCAAAATCTGTAGTCAACGTAAACACCTCCAGGTAAGCATAGATTTCGGTCATGATCTTCCTCAGCTTATCTCCAAAAGGATCCTGAGAATAAAAGGTGTGGAAATGGCAGCACATACCCTAATTCCCCGAAAATAAGACCTCCCCAAAATATAAGCTCTAGCAGGATTTCTATGCATTTGTTAAATATAAGCTCTACCCTGATAATAAGACCTAGTGATGAGTGTGGCTATGCAGATACGCTGTATAGCCACGCCATGCATTTCGGCACAGAGCGATAAGGAAGACTGGAATATCTTTTATCTGCCACAGCTCCTTTCTCCGAGCCATCCGCACTTGCGTGGGTGCGCAGCTGGCAACCGCATCACTCCTTTCTCCTACCCATTCATTCGCACATGCGTAGGTGCACGAGTGGTAACTGCGGTCGCATGCAACCTATTGCACATGTGCGAACGGCTAGGGGAAAGGAGTTCATGCATTGCTAGCGACAGCCCCAGCGACCAGCAACAGTCTCTGGGCCTGCTTTTCCTGAGTATCTGTACCCCCAGACAGGATGAGTGCAAAAAGAAAGAGCTAATCGGTTGAGTACAATAAAGGAATTGCCGAGGACTCCCAGGGCAAGAATCTTATGGCTTTCTGCAAAGAGAAGAAGTTGGATATCCGAATGGTCCAAAAATGGCGAGCAGAATACGATAATCTCAGTCTACATGTGGACAGAGGAAATGCTAAGAAGCGCAAGTGTGGTTCAGGTCGGCAACCTTTATTTCCTGAGTTGGAAAACATAATCTGTGAATGGCTTGCTGACAGGAGAGCAAAGGCTTTGGTTGTGCGCAGGGCTGACATTCAAGGATATTATACTTAATAAAAGTAAGACATCCCCTGAAAATAAGCCCTAGCGTGTCTTTTTGAGAAAAAATAAACATAAGACTGTCTTATTTTTGGGGAAACACAGTATTAGAATAGAGAAGCTACCTGGACACACGGTAATTTGCCTAGATCTACCATGCCATCATCACATCGGGCGGTCCCTGCTTTGCTGATGCATCACGTGTTTCCAAGAAACCCTTACCTGAAATCTTGGAAGAGACACGTTATACTGCTTCTTGGGCTGTGGGATGTGTTTCTCAAGGTAGAACTTGTGCTTCTCAGACGACATTATTTTTTCAGCATCCAGGTTGGCGCAGATCTTGGAGGAACAAGTCACGCAAACATTTCAGCCATTGGAAATCTCAGCATGACCCTTAGCCTTCTAATATCACCAAGAGACCCTCCCAGCATGGTGCAGAGTGGTAGGACAGAAATACTCGCGTATTGCTTGCAGACTTGTCTGACACTTGCTAGAATTCTTCTTGGAGATACTTAATCTTCTAATGGTAAGGAATGCTTCGGATGAACATTCAGCCATGAAATTGCCCCATCTGTCGCTAAAAGAATAACTCTCACAACAATTTACCCATCTGCTCTGGAAAAGCTTCCCCGTGTTTAATCAAACTATTTGTTCTACCAGACCAGTCAAGCAGGGTTTTGGTTCCCTTCCCATTACCTGCTATGCAATATTTCTAACCGAAGGTGTTTGGGGCTCAAATTTGTCCTCTTTTGTACACGAAGGCCATTGTGTACATGGCGTGATCTTTCCTCCCCTGCTTCTGTAAAACAAGCAGTAGAGGCTCCTCCTTTAAGAGCATTGGTTCCCAGAACCAATGAAACCCAGAAACCACAGCTAGCACAGCTGGTGGCAAAGACTTCTGGGAACTGCAGTCCAAGAACACCTGGGCTACCCAAGGCTGGGCGCCACTGCTTGCGAGCAAATGGGAAACAGCCTCACTGAAGACTCAGGTAGCCCCTCAGACAATTCCTTACCAGAGGCACAGGACCTGTGTGAGTGAGCGAATGTGAGAGAGAGGGAGAGGGAGAGAAAAAAACTAAAAACAGTAGTCACACAAATATCTAAAAAGATTTAAACAAGCATTATATTAAAAATAGTAAATAAAATCAATAATCAAAATAGTCTCCCTGCCACAGGATGTGGTGATGGCATCTGGCCTGGATGCCTTCAAAAGGGGATTGGACAGATTCCTGGAGGAAAAGTCCATCACAGGTTACAAACCATGATGGAGAAGGGTAATCTCTAGTCTTAAAACTGGGGTACTTCAAGGGCCAGATGCAGGGGAGTGGTATCAGCAGACAGATATCTAGTCTCATACGCTCCCAGAGGCATTTGGTGGGGCCACTGTGAGATACAGGAAGCTGGACTATATGGGCCTTTGGCCTGATCCAGCATGGCTCTTCTTATGCTCTTATGTTCTTATATTTAAAAAAAGCACCAGAATCCGTTTAAAAAACCCCTCTCAAACCGACAGTTATTAAGGGGAAGCCTGATTGCGTAAGGACAACAAAGACGGGGCCAGGCTAGCTTCCTGTGGGAGGGAGTTTCAGAGCCTAGAAACAGCAACAGAGAAGGCCCTCTACCGTGTTTCCAACAAGTGTGCCTGTGAAGGTGGTGGGAACGAAAGAAAGGCCTCCCCTGATGATGTCAAAACCCAGGTGAACTCATAGAGGGAGACATTGCTTTTAGATGGCTTGGATCCAAGTTATTTAGGGCTTTATAATTTAAAACCAGCATTTTGAATTGTGCCCAGAAACAGATCAGCAGCCAATGGAGCTGCTGCAACATATCTTCTAACAGGCTTACTTGCAGGATGTGGTCCTGTGCTCCCTTCAAGGAGTTAGCACCTCCGGTTCCTAGTGAGGCTGTGAGTCCCAGGATCTGTGGTAACTTATGTTGGCCTTTCAGTTTACGGGTTAGGTAGTCCTCCATAATCTGGTTATAGGTGGTTTCTTTGTGGGTGTGGTGGCACTCATCAATTACCAGTAATGAGAAATCTGCATGGGTGGACAGAAAAACCATGAGCAGCTCTGCATTTTTGGTACAGCTGGTGTTGGTGTATCTATTTGTGAGGCATTTTTCATGGAAAATTCTCATATGGGCATTCATAACTATACAGTATATTCCTGAATGAACATGCCAATAACAGCACAAATGGACACAGATAGCACATAATTATCAATGGCAATATCTAGAGAAGGACCACATGGACTTGCTATGGAAGAGATCTATAGAATGTGGAACCACCACTGAAAAGGCCTTGATTTTCACATATCTTAGTTTGATAGTTCTTGATAGCTTTCAAGATAACAGGTCCTGCAAAGCAAAGTATGGTATTCTGCTTATATACCGCCCTATACCACTTCAAGTAGTCTCTGGGTGGTTTATAGATTAATTATAGTATGCAGGATACACATCCCCCCCCCAGCAAGCTGGTCATTAGAACATGGCTATCATATCCCCTCTCCCCTGGCTGGAGAAGGATTTTATAGCCATCCGGATTGTTTCGATGCAACAGTATGAAACCTCTCTCTTAACTACAGCACCGCTGCCACCAATTGTCCCAAAAGATACATACCTGTGAGCTCCACGTGCATCTCCTCGTCTTGGCTAATGAGGGCATTTTGCAGGATCTTTGCTGTGCAGATGATCAAGTCATTCTCCTTCACCTCTTCTGAGAAGAACATCTTCTTGACACTATCACCGCTGATGGCTGTGACCTTGAAGTGATTTTGTAGGAAGCTGAACTCATTCTTTAGATGTTGGTCCACTAGAGGAACCTGTCAGCCCAAGCAAATATACAAACGAAATATCTTCCAAGACCACCAACTGAGAAACGTTGTCTTATGTCTCCCCACCCACCACCCATCCTTACCGTGTTGACCAACACAGCCACCTTGCTCTTTTCAAGGCTCTCCAGGTGCCTCTTACAGACATAAGCAGCTGCTCTGGTCTTTCCTGCACCGGTTGGAAGCCATATTATGATATTTTTGCCTTCCAAAGCAGGCTCAATGACTTCCCACTGATAGTCACGCAGTTCCATGTAGCTCTGCTTCTCAAGCCCTGCAGACTGATGTTAAAAAAGCAAGAACCAAGTCATTTCAACATAACCATGAGTCACCATTTCCCATCTCTTCTTGACTAGGTCTTTCTTTCTAGGCAACTCTATGGTTCTTCCAGGGGTTGCACAATGAAGGGCTGCCTGCCTAAGCAAAGAGATACAGAAGGTTTGGGATGAGGCTGGTGGAGGGAAGAAAAAAGCAACAAATATGGACAGGCTGGAAAATAATCTAGAATCAGTGGGAGAGATGTAATGATAATAAGATGGAAAGTGGGGATCATGGGGATCCAAAATGTAATTGTTTAATTAGAATTCTCCCAGGGGTATTACTGGACTCCAATTCTAAAAAGATGGAAAAGTGACAACGGAGGTGTAAAAGCAATTTAATATTCTCAACATACTGATTCCTAACTTCTTTTGACTGTTAGAAGTTTCTCCCTTTGGAGAAATCAAGAATTAAACAAATATAGTGGTTCACTGCTGTTAAAAAAGGTGACCGGCTCTCTCCTACTTTGTTTATTTTGTCTGTGACCTCCCATATTGCCTTCAACTATTGGCACAGCTCTCCTTTCCTTTTAACCTGCAGGAACTAATGTTCCCTGAATGAAGCTCTTGTGACTGATAGGAGAGATGGTTATGGTTTGTCGGTTGCTCAGAGTCACGGGAAAGGCATTCTATAATAAACAAGCCAAGTCACACTTCTTGGATATGTTCAAAAAGTAGATATGCATGAAGAATCAGAACAGGTTCTGAAAAGTAAGACCTGTCTCAGTTCAAGGCTGGGGACATTTAAAAAGCACAAAAACACAAATTACATCAGTGAGATATACCAGAGGGATCACACATATACAGTGGACCCTTGTATAACAAATGGTTTGTATAACATAAAATCTGTACAACATAAAAAATTCTAGAGATAAGCGAAAATTTGCTTAACAGAATCGCCTATGGGGCGAATCCGTACAACATAAAAATGGTCACGATTAGGGATCACTCTGTTTTCAATGCATTCCTATGGGAAATTTGTATAAAGGGAAATTTGCTTAACAGAATTTCATTTGGAACGAATTAATTCCTTTATACAAGGTACCACTTGTACAGTATACCATATTTTTCTGTGTATACGTCACTATTTCCCCCCAAAAAAATATGACACTAAAAATTAAGACGCGTCGTATACAGGGAAGTACGCCTTTGCCGAGGGGTGGGGGAGAAGCCAAACTGACCTTGCTGTTTCCCCTTTTCTTTTCGATCTTTTTCACTGCCCTCCACCTTTCCAAAATGCCTCTGGAAGGGAAACCTAAGCGGGGCAGGGACTCTGTTCAACAAATTCACTGGCATCAGGTTCTCCTCCGCCGCACCCCACCCCACTGTTTCCCTTCCTTTCTGGCAGGTTTTGTTCATTTTATTAACTGGGGATTCAAAACGTGGGGGGAGGGCGTCTTGTACGTGGCAGCGATTTATAAAATACGGTAAGGTTCTTCAAGGGTATTAAGAACAAAGACATAACAAACATTTACAATTATATGGTAGCCCGAAGTCTTAAGCAGGCTTGAGTAAAACACACAAAGACAGACGAGTCCTCAAAACATGGGTGCCTTTCTGCCTTCAAATTAAAATTGTCCCTGCAGAAAATTTGCTCTCAGTCTTGGAGTGAATTCCCAATTCAACGTTTGATCTCAAAATATCTATTCTGTCCCTGATTTCCAGAGGAAACTCTATTTGTCATCCCATTCATTTTATTTAATAGTGTCTTTAATTTAAAGAAATGATAGGACACTGCCTGGGAGGCTTAGCTCAACAGCTGTGGATACCAGTGGGTGGCTATGAGTTTAAAAAATGGCTAGAGGCATCTTGATGACCAGCGCATGGACCACGACACAGACATGTGTGGGCCAAATCCCCGTCTACACCAAAAGTGTGAAGAGCTCATTGGCAAGCATAGTATCTCCCCCTTCTTCTCCGACACACTTGTGCACTTACGAAGGGCTAACAACAACAACAGCAACAACAGCAACAACAGCAACAACAGCAACAACAGCAGCAGCAACAACAACAGGGATATGTTTCAAGGAAACTCAAATAAAGATAGTGACCATCCACAATTGAACCAGGCACTGTTCCTAGATTTGCAGACGTTAACACCTTCCTCATCAATAAAATAGGATCACTCTGATATTTTAACTCAGCAGTTTCTACCTGGAGCCCCCTTTCCAAGTTAATCATCACCTCCTACTCCAATGTCCTTTACTTGGAAGGAAGTATCTCCCTCACCAAGAACCGAGCCCCAGAGACCTCAGGGATCCACTTCTGAGCAGAGATAAAATCATTCCATCCTGGATCACCTATGCCCCCAATTCCCCTCTGTACCACCACATACCTGTCCCTGTTGAGATCCAGTAGCTTTTCTCAGCAGAGGTGCCACTACTTGCTCCTTCTGTGACACTTCCTCTTGGACAGCGCTGGAAGTTCCCTTCTCTAGTGGCAGCTTTCTATGCTTTCATTCTTCCCAGAAAACGAAACCTAAAAGGGCCTTTCCTTTGGAGCCCCAGCTAAGGGGTTTTCCGACAGCCACAAACACAGGCCTTTGAGACTGACTGTGGATGAACAGGCAGCTAGCAGCCTAGGGTAAAAGTAAAGGTAAAGGTCCCCACTACAGACATGCATACTAGTTGTGTCCAACTCTAAGGGCCGTGCTCATCTCTGCTTTTGAGCCAAAGAGCTCGAAAGCCTGTGGTCGTGTGGTCGTGGTCATGTGGCCAACATGGCTGAATGCATTTCTGTGCATGGAACACTATTTACCTTCCTGCTTTTTACGGTGGTACCTATTTATCTACTTGTATTTGCATGCTTCCGAACTGCTAGGTTGGCAGGAGCTGGGGTTAACAGCGGGAGCTCACTCCGCTGCGTGGCACCCGGGATTCGATCCGCCAAGCTGATTCGAACCGCTGAGCTTTGAGACTGACTGTGGAATGAACTACCTAAGAGCGCCACCCAAATGCTGTGTGTCCCACTCGGACTGGATATCTGGACAGCTCCATCTTTCAGCTGCCCCCCTGCTGAAGCCTTCAAGTGAGGAGACACCCATTCCATCTGTAGCCCAATGGTGCTTTAAAAATGTAATAAGAAATAAGTAAGAAGAATCTCTCCCTACTGGGTCAGAACCGGTCATTTCAATTTCTAGCCAATAGGGCAGCTAAGGTTGGATCTCTGAGCCAAAAGTGGAGGTCAGCCCCTGGTCTGGCAGAAAAATTGCTGTTCTTTGCCTCTTGAGTGCATATTGCTATGATCTCAAAGGTTAAGAAGGGACTGTTGGCTGCAGCTAGAAGAAATAGATCCATCTAAGTTCAAAGTTTGAACTTCTCCAAATCACTTAAAATCACTTAAGAAAAACTCTTCCTCTTTGGTTTCCTTTAAGGGATTGTAAAATTATTTGGACAAGTGGGAGTTATGCTTCCTGTATTAAATTCAAGTGGATGTTTTTTTTATTTAAAAAATTAAGTGTTTTTAATCTTGTGTGTTTAGTGGTGCTTTTAGTTGTGACTATTGTGTTTTTAACTGAGGCTCATATAGACAGAAAGGCAGAAAATGAATGAATGAATGAATGAAAATGGCTGCCATTGGCATTTATAGGTATTTAGATTGGCATGGTATACAGTATAACCATTTACCTAGTGGAAAGCCCCACTGAATAAAATGGACCTGGGGAATACCCCCTTCCCAATTTCTAATTATTTTCAGAGCTTCTATCTCTCTTGACACCGCAGACCGCATACATGCGATTTGTCCAGGAGACTAGAAAAACCATATTGGGCTAACTAGAATGAAGCCACCTGTCACCAATATATAGGGGACGCCATGCCTGTACTGCATAAGCCTCGCGGCGCAGTGGTTAAATGCCTGTACTGCAGGTAAAACTGTGCTCACGACCTGGGGTTCAATCCCAGGTAGCCGGCTCATGGTTGACTCAGCCTTCCATCCTTCCGAGGTTGGTAAAATGTGTATCTAGCTTGCTGGGGTGGGTGGGATGTGTAACCTGCACACAGTAATTAAAATTGTAAACCGCCCAGAGACTACTTGAAGTTGTATGCAGTGGTATAAAAGCAGAACACTTTGCTTTTTTGGGGGGGGGGTACAGGAAGTATAACAAATGGTTGGTGCACTGCTGCTCCTAGCTGCCTACACATTACTTCATGGTGGTACACTGAGGATTGGTACATGGAGTTCCCCAGAGATGTGGCCCCTTGGGTGCTGGATGCCACCCTACACGCAAAGTTCCCAGAAAAGCAGAAGTCATGTGTGTGTGGGGGGGGAGCATTCTAGAATGCTAGGGCACAGACCTTCAGTGGCAGTTTGAGGAAGCAACCAGTATTGGTGCACAAGGGCAGCTTGGGTCTCCCCACAGGAGAGCAGCCCCTCAGTCTTGCTCTCCAAACCTGACTAAGGTAAGCACAGACAGCGTAGGGAGCAATGAAAGTAAGCCATGAAGCTGCTCCTCCTGCAGCGATCCGAGCGTAAACCTTGTCCTCCTCCTGAAGGGGGTTTCCTCCTACCTGGTCAGAACCAGAAGTCTCTCTTTGGGCCTACCTTCTCAAGTGGAAGAGGTGACCCTTGTCCATAAAGGCAGAGAGTGCTTAATCTAGGCATGTCCAAACTTCGGCCCTCCAGATGTTTTGGACCACAACTCCCACAGTCCTTCGCCATTGGCAATACAGGCTTGGAATTCTGGGAGTTGTGGTCCAAAACATCAGGAGAGCCAAAGTTTGGACATGCCTGCGGTCTAAGCAGAACACTTTGCTTTGCAGCTATTTGGGGGAATGGGTTAGTTTACTCCATTTTCTACTCACCAGATGAGACGGCAATCACATGCGGGCTCAATCCTTATCGCTGCCGACCCGCACTGCTGTGAGTTTTTCAGGCTGTTTGGCCGTGTTCTGGAAGTTTTTCTTCCTGACATTTTGCCAGACTCTGTGGCCGGCATTTTCAGAGGGCAAGGGGCTCGGGGAACTAGGAGTTCTCTCTGTGCTCTGGGGGTCAAACTCCCTGGGAGGTCGACAATTTAATTATGCAGGCTACCACTGCCCCATGAGGCTCTTACAAGCAGTAACTGAGACACGCATGTTCTATACATGCTGTTGGAAAAGATATAGAAATGGCTGAGAAATATCCCTTGCTGCCTGTTAACTCATTCCCAACTCCCACTGAATCATAGAACCGTGAAGTTGGAAGGTGCCTATAAGGTCATCAAGTCCATTCCCCTGCACCATGCAGGAATACAAATAAAAGCTGTTCTTAAATAGTCTGATTTTTTCCCCAAGACTAGGCTATAGGTGATACCTTTATCGGCCATTAATAATTTTTGTTTATTTTTTAATCAGTGGCCTATAAAGGTGTCACCTATAGCCTAGCTTTGCATTTGTATTTAGTAATGGCCAACCTGAATCAAACGTCTCCCCCTCTTTATTCAAAGGAATTTGTCACAGGTCTTTGCTTCTCATGGGGGGTGTAACAAACAGTTACACTACACAGTGGACCCTCGCATAACAAACGGTTTGTATAACATAAAATTTGTACAACATAAAAAATTCCAGAGATAGGGGAAATTTGATTAACAGAATTGTCTATGGGGCGAATCCGTACAACATAAAAATGGTCGCGATTAGGGATGACTCTGTTTTCAATGCATTCCTATGGGAAATTTGTATAAAGGAAAATTTGCTTAACATAATTTCATTTGGAACGAATTAATTCCTTCATACAAGGTACCACCGTAATTCCTTTATACAAGGTACCAGTATCTTGGAACCTTCATTAATCTCTAGGAGCCAGCTCTCACTTCTTCCCCAGAGAAAATTTATAATAAATAAATAAATAAATAAATAAATAAATAGCAAGCTAGCTATAATGAAAAAGCAAACACTCACCCCCCACTTACAATCTACAAACTACCCGTCCAAGCGTCAGACTCCATGCCATGCGCTATAATCCTTCCGGCGCCCCCTAGGGGGCAGCCGGCCAGCCTACGAACCCCGCACTACAACTCCCGCCAGGCACGGCGGCATCTCCTCCTGGGATGGCGGGGCCGCGCAGAGCCTGCTGGGAGTGAGCGGGCCGGCGTCAATGGTCGGCGGGCGGCGAAGGTGGGGCCGCGAGTGAGCGCCCTTCCTTGCCGCCGCCTCCTCCTCCTCCCCCTCCTCCTCCTCCCCCATTCATTGCCGTCACCTTCTCTGCCCCCCCCCGCCCCCTTCTCTCCCTTCAGTCAGGCCGCCGCCGCCGCCATGGAGGCGCTGATCCCGGTCATCAACAAGCTGCAGGACGTCTTCAACACGGTGGGCGCGGATGTCATCCAGCTGCCGCAGATCGTGGTGGTGGGGACGCAGGTGAGCGCGGGGAAGGCAGGGGGCGAGCGGGCGAGCGGGCGGGCGGGGCCTGAGCCAGGGTGACCCTTGCCGCCTCGGGGTGGGGTGGGGTGGGGGGGGTGGGGTGGGGGGCCATGAGGGCCCAGGGGGCAGCATCGAAGGGGGGGGGGAAGAGGAGATGATGAGGATCATGCCAATGCCCTTGGGGGACCGACCAGGGCGTGGGGAGGGGAGAATCTGCAAAAATAGAAGCGTGAATTGGATTTTTATTATTATTATTTTGGGTGTGTTGGGGAGCAGTTCCCGGAGGGCCCCTGAAAGGGTCATGGGAATATAGCTTTCGGTCGTATATTGCGATTATTACTAAGGGTTATTCATTATTAGTTGTCCTGGGAGAACACATGATTAGCATCCGAAGCACTTTGCAACCTCTGCGTGATATTTTTTTTTAAACTGACAGCGCTCAACGAAAGAGGTAGATTGGGACTGTGAGACTGTGACTTCCAGGCCTTGTTTTAATTAGATAATTTTGATATTTAAATAGCAGTTGCAGCTAGAAGGAAAAATATTTCTCTGTAGCACCTTGAAGGCACAGGCTGTAGATTCTGTGGTTTGTGGTGGCACAATATTTTTTCTCCTTAAACCTCCCACAGGACTCTGTTTTTCTTTGTATTTATCGTAAGAGATGTAACTGTTACTCTGAATTGTTTGGGGTTGGGACTTACAAATGAGTTTAATTAATACTGGGTACTAACAAGGGAGGGGTTATTGCAGTGGTTCCTTTTTTTCAATTTACTAACACTATCTGGGTGGTCGTTCATTCTTGCAAGTAGGATGTTGGACACATACCTTTTTTTTTTTTAAAAAAAGACGCTAGATAGTTTTGCTGCTTTTCAAGTTAATGAAAAAAGATCTGAGTGCAGTAGAGAGATAGAAAGAAAAGTTGTTGCGAATCTGCTGAATGGTGAACCTGGCCTTGTAATTCATCCTCAGTAATGTGTGTTAAATCCTGTCCTGGCTACAACCCTGTAAAGTGGGTCAGTGTGTTTTCTTTTCGTGAACTAGGGAATTGAAGCTGAAAGAGTGTGTGTGGTCCTACCTAGTTAGTTCATAAAGAGGAATTAATTTGAATGCAGACCCCAAGTTGGGTCAGCTGAAGGTTTGAAGGAGAACAAGGCAGAATGTGCGAGAAAGCCCTGCACAGCATCTAGATATAAATAAAACAGAAGCAAAGCTGGGCCATAAGAGAAAACCGTACTTCACCCTTTTGGAGAAAGGGTGTGGTTTATGCAATATGGTCAGTAAATTAGGGATGCAAGACTAGAAGCAGTGAGAGTGAGGGGAGACCTGAAGGAGCAGGTTTCTAGGAATAAGGAATGGGAGAAATTGGGATTGCAAAGAATTAGAAGGCAGAGATAGCAAAATATTGAGAGATGGGGGCTTGAGATTGAATAAGGTGATAATGTCAAGGGGTCTGAGGAGTGTATCTTGATGGTAGATTATAACTGTCAGAGCTGCATGGACTTCATAGTCAAAATGTGTGCATTCCTGTCAATCTGATCTAAATTGAGAGGAGCAGAATTCTATAAACTTCTATATAGAATAAATAGCTTTATTATTTTAAATAACTCTGGCGAACATATTTTTGCTTTCTTGGCTAATAAGCATTAGGCCAAGGCACTTGGAAGCTACTTTATTCCCCACTAAGGACACAAATACACAGCTGAATTAAAGTGGGAGCTGGGTGGGGCTTTTCAGAGACCAATATAACATGGCATGGTTTGGTGTTTGCATAATCTCGGAGGGTGGCTTTCTCCAACCGCTGGGAATTCTGTGGAGATGAGAGGGGGGGCATAGCCCCATGTTCTGTTGAGGGAGAATTTCTAGGAAATGGCATCAGTCTAGGGAGGAGAACAGAGCAGAGCATGGCAAGACATGAAGCCACTGGCGCTCAATGGCAGAGGAGGCAGCTTCAGGGCTCTCTTCACTGGGGCACCAGGGGAGGTTGGGGAAGCAAGAATTGTGAATTGTAGTTCAGTACGCGTACACACACACACACACACAGACACAGAGAGTATCACAGAAGTCAGTACACCCCCTCACACTTCATAAATATTTTAGTATGTATTTTCATGTGGCAACACTGAAGAAATGATACTTGGCTACAATGTAAAGTAGTGAGTATTCAGCTTGTGCATGTGTTGTGTCATTACAGTCGTGACCGACTCTTCGTGACCCCATGTCCATGGAGTTTTCTTGGCAGGAATACTGGAGTGGTTTGCCAGTTACTACTACAGGCACCTACAGCACCCGGTATTCCCTGGTGGCCTCCCATCCAAGTACTAACCAGGGCCAACCCTGCTTAGCTTCCGAAATCAGGCGAGATTGGATGTGCTTAGGGCATCTAGGCAGCTCATTCAGCTTGTATAACAGTGTAAATGTGCTTCCCCCTCAGAATAACGCAACACACAGCCATTAATGTCTAAACCGCTGGTAACAAAAGTGAGTACACCCCTAAGTGACAATGTCCAAATTGGGCACAATGTGGCAATATTTTGTGTGGCCGCCACTATTTTGCAGCACTGCCTTAACCCTCTTGGGCATAGAGTTCATCACAGCTTCACAGGTTGCCACTGGAGTTCTCTTCCACTCCTCCACATCACAGAGCTAATGAATGTTAGAGACCTTGCACACCTCCACCTTCCATTTCAGGATGTCCCACAGATGCTTAATAGGGTTTAGGTCTGGAGATATGCTTGGCCAGTCCATCACTTTTTTTTTTATTGCATTTGTATCCCGCCCATCTTCCCGGAGGAACTCTGGGCGGCTTACATAGTAGCGACAAAGCACAATATTCAGAGTACTTTTATCCTCAGCTTCTTTAGCAAGGCATTGGTCATTTTGGAGGTGTGTTTGAGGTCGTTCTCATGTTGGAATACTGCCCTGCGGCCCAATATCCAAAGGAAGGGGATCATGCTTTGCTTCAGTATGTCACAGTACATGTTGGCATTCATGGTTGCCTCAATGAACTGTAGCTCCTGAGTGCTGGGAGCACTCATGTAGCCCCAGACCATGACACCCCCATCACCATACTTGACAGTAGGCATGACACACTTGTCTTTGTATTCCTCACCTGGTTGCCACCACACATGCTTGACACCATCTGAACCATATCCGACCACAGGACATGGTTCCAGAAATTTATTTTATTTTTATTTTTTTCTGAGTATTTTTACCTCACCTTTCTTCTTGGAAAAGGACCCACGGTGGCTTACAGTAATGAGGGACAATATACAGTCCCGTACATTTAAGACATATTTAAGTTTGAGAACAGGGAATTGAGGAGCATCTTACAACAGTAAGAGGCAACATTAAAGCTAAAAGAGAGACGTGAGAGGTTAAAGAAAAGAGTAAAAATTCCATTAGGAGGGATGGCGCTAACATTGAAAACACTGGTGCATTTATGAAGTCAATCAATGCAATCATGTATGGTGGACCATCTAAAAGTTATGAGGGATGGAAACTAACATTGAAAACATAGATCTCTAATATCCTGGAAGAGCCACTTTTTTTTAAAAAAAGGTGCTTTTCCCCCCTGCCGTGATCACGTGATCGAAGAAGTGCTTCTGTTGTCCCAATGAACCGGAGAGAAAAGCCACTGTCATGGTTGCAGCAGTAGCAGCAAGAGGGAAGGAAAGTTTGGGATGGGAGGCGAGATAAAAGAAAAACATATTTTCCTTCTGCCCCTTGCTTCCTTGGTTCCTTCTCTCCCTCTTGCTCACTCTCTCGCATGCTCTCCCACCCCCGAGTCTGTGTCACATGCACAGACTCTCTCTCTCTCTCTCTCTCTCTCTCTCACACACACACACACACACACACACACACACACACATCACACACATCACACTCCTCCCTCCCTCCTCCCCCTCTCTCTCCCCCTCTCATTTGCTCTCTCTCTCTCTCTCTCTCTCTCTTTCTCCCCCTCCCTCCCTCCCTCCCGTTTGTTCGCTTACTCTCACCTTGGCTCTCTCTGGGTCTCACCTTTTTAAAATACAAGTGGACCCTCGTATAACAAGTGGTTTGTTTATGAGAAAATCCCCTTAAAGGAAAACATTTCCATAGATGGGGGAAATCGCTTAACACAATTGCCTGTGGGGCAAATCCGTACAGCAGAAAAACGGTCGTGATTAGGGATTAATCCGTTTTCAATGCATTCCTTGGGGAAATTTGTACAAAGGAAATTTTGCTTAACAGAATTTCATTTGGAACGAATTAATTCCTTTATACAAGGTACCACTGTACATTGAACCAGGAAGATCCCTGTCCATTTTTTAAAGCAAGCTGACTTCGTTCATGGGAAATAAGTAAATAAGAAGCGGCTTTTTGAGTCCCCAGCTTCCTTGATTTGTTTAAAAAGGTGCCTTCATAACTGACGCAAAATAAAAAGAGAAGCCACATAGGTAGTTCCAGGAAACTATGCTTCAGGGGCGTGGCCAAAGGTTTGTTTCTTTTTTTAAGAAAAGCCAGCTCCTCATGGGGACACAATTTTCAGAGGTGCCTTTTCTTGCTGAAAAAAGCAGCTTTTGGAGGACACGAGATAGAGCTCACAGTGTCTGTGCAGTCACAAAAGGATAAAGGATAAATATACAAAGTTATAAGTGGTTATAAACACAAAGTCTGTGTGTATGGTAATTCATACAAAGACACATAATAGGTAGTCCATCATTTAGGAAAAGCTTGCCTGAAGAGAAAGGTCTTTGCCTGTTTCCCGAATGACAGCAGAAATGGGGCAGTCCTGGCCTCTTGTGGGAGGGAGTTGCAGAGTTTGGGCGCAGTGACTGAGAAGGCTCTTTCATGGGTTCCTGTGAGGGTGATGGGATGGATAGAAAGGCCTCTCCTGATAACCTTAACACCCGAGCTGGTTCGTACTATGAGATGTGATCTTTGAGGTGGCTTGGATCCAGGTTATATAGCGCTTTGTAGGTTAAGATAAGCATTTTGAATTGTGCCTGATAGCTGATTAAGCAGCCAGTGGAGCTGCTTCAATAGGAGTGTAATGTGATATCTGTACCCCACCCGAGTCAGCAATCTGGCTGCTGCGTTTTGGACCCGCTGAAGTTACCTGAGACTTTTCATCTGTAGTCACATGTAGACTGCCTTACAGTAGTCTAGCTGGGATGTCATTAGGGCATGTGTCAACATGGCCAGAGCTGGTTTCTCAAGAAATGGGAATAATTGGTATACTAGCTTTAATTGTGCAAATGTGCTCCTGGCTACCGCTGTGACCTGGGCATTTAGACTCAAGGAAGAGTCCAGGAGCACCCCACCTCTCTTTTCAATTGGAGGGTGATCCCATCCAGTACAAGTTGCATCCTTATCCCTTGTTCTCCCTTTCAATTGACCAGAAGCACCTCTGTCTTCCCTGAGTTTAGTTTCAATTTATTCATCCTCATCCAGTTCATAACTGCAGCTAAACACTCACGTACAGTTGAAATAGAATCTGGAGGTGAATCCGTGTCCTTAGTCTGCTTGTCTGCAGCAAACCGCATGTGGGCTTTCTTGTGCATCATCTTTAGAAGAGGCTGCCTTTTGGGACGACAGCCCTGCAGACCAATTTGGTGCAGTTCGCGGCGTATGGTCTGAGCACTGACAAGCTGACCTCCCACCCCTTCAACCTCTGCAGCAATGCTGGCAGCACTCATATGTCTATTTTCCAGAGCCAACCTCTGGATATGACACAGAGCATGGGCACTCAACTTCTTTGGTCAACCATGGCCAGGCCGGTTCTGAGTGGAACCTGTCCCGTTAAACCGTTAAATGGTCCTGGCCACTGTGCTGCAGCACAGTTTCAGATTCTTGGACAATCTGCTTATACCTAGGCCTAGGTCACTGGTTCTCAACCGGTGGGTCCCCAGATATTCCTGGACTGCAACTCCCAGAAATCCTGGTCAGCTCAGCTAATGATGAAGGCTTCTGGGAGTTGCAGTCTAGGAACATCTGGGAACCTGCAGGTTGAGAACCACTGGCCTAGGTCATCTTTATTCAGAGCAGCAATTTCCTTTTTCAGATCCTCAGGTAGTTCATTACCATGAGGTGCCATGTGGAACTTCAAGTGACTAGGACGAGAGAGGAGTGTGAGAGCAATAACTCCAAATGTGAGAGTGAGAGCAATAACACCTGATCCCCCTTCACACCTGACACTAATGGGTCTCATGATACCAGGGAGGGAAAACGGCTACTTGGGCCAAATTTGGACATTGTCACTTAGAGGTGTACTCACTTTTGTTGCCAGCGGTTTAGACATTAATAGCTATGTGTTGTGTTATTCTGAGGGGACAGCACATTTACACTGTTATACAAGCTGTATACTCACTGCTTTGCATTGTAGCCTAGTGTCATTTTTTCAGTGCTGTCACATGAAAAAATATACTAAAATATTTGGGATATTTCTTTTCCACTCTGAAATACCAGCAAAGGTGAAATATAGTCTTCTATGTACAGTGGACCCTTCTATAACAAACAGTTTGTATAACATAATATTTGCACAACATAAAAAATTCGGAGATAGGGGAAATTTGCTTAACAGAATCGCCTAAGAGGCAAATCTGTACAACATAAAAATGGGATCACTCTGTTTTCAATGCATTCCTATGGGAAATTTGTATAAAGGAAAATTTGCTTAACATAATTTTATTCAGAACGAATTAATTCCTTTATACCAGGTACCACTGTATATGTTTGTGGCCATAAGGGCATGAAAAATTGACATTAAAAAACAAAGAAGGCAGGTAGCCTGGGATTATCAGAATATTGAGTCCTGTGTGTTTTACCATGTTCTTTGATGCTTATGAAGTCTTCTAAATAACAGCATGCACATGAAAGTTACCAGTGAATATATTCATGTGAAAGACATATAGATACACATTTCTGAGGAGAAATGTACTGTACCAGGAGGGTACTGGGAACAGTTTTTCATAAGCATTTTCTGCTACCTAGGTAAAGGTTTTCCCTGCACATGCCTGCTAGTCGTGTCCGACTCTAGGGGTGGTGCTCATCTTCGTATTCAAGCTGAAGAGCCAGTGTTGTGCAAGTCCATGGCCATGTGGCCAACATGGCTGCAAGGAACCACTCTTTTGCTTCCCACTTTTTATAGCGGTACCTATTTATCTACTTGCACTTACATGCTTTCAAACTGCTAGGTTGGCAGGAGCCGGGGTTATCAGTGGGAGCTCATTCCTCTGCATGGCACCCAGGATTTGAACCGCTGAGCTGCCGACTTAGCAGCCAACAGTTTTTGGAGCATTAGTCTGCTGAGCCACCATGCCTCCAGTTTCTGCTACTTAAGTAGAACTGAATTTACTAATATGCTTGTGAGTGAAACGTTTCTTATAATTTTGTAATCTGAGTTTGCATTACAAAAAAATCAAATAAACATACAGTACATGGTACGAAAATATGCCACACAAAAATGTCAGAAAACCTCTGAGTTATTTGATTTTTTTTAAAGATTAAAGCAGTGATGGGCAATTGCTGGGTTACAGCTCCCTCCATCCTCTCCCTATTGGTTGTGCTGGCTGAAGCTGATAGAAGTTGTAATTCATCAGTATCTGTAGGACCATAGTTGCTCCTCTCTGGACTAGAACGACTTAGTTATACAGAAAAGGGAGGAGGAGGAGGAGCAGTTTGCTTCAGTTTCTCTTTCACAGAAACAGTTTCTCTTTCATATCAACCCCCACTGCCTTTCAGTGAGATGGTTCGGATTGTTAGACTCCAAATTTAGCAACGGGTTGTAATGAGTGCAGCCATCAAGTCAAAGAGGTTTTGGCTTAATGGCTGCACTGGCCTCGAGCCTGTTTGGTGGCCTTTGAAAGAATTATTATTAAAGAGAAATTGGTCATTGCTTTTTACTCAGCATCTGTATCCATTCCTGATTTCAAAGTTCAGGAGTAATGTGCATCATGCTTGTCATGAAGGCCATGTGTGACTGTACACGTATCACTGCTCTCTTCTTGAAAGCAAAGTTTGGAAACAAAGGTTCCTGACCTTGTTCCATTGCATTATAGGTGGAAAAAATGAAGTGGTGCCGGCATGCTAGACCTCTTTTCTCCTTGTTTCTGTCATTCCACACACACAGGACAGTGTTCCAAACTTGAGAGCCTCCCCTACAAATACAGGTTCTCATGAGGCTGATTTTGTACCGTGGTGATGTGTGTGTGTGTGTGTGGTGTCATTATAGTCATGACCAACCCTTCGTGACTCCACATCCATGGAGTTTTCTTGACAGGAATACTGGAATGGCTTGCCAGTTCCTACTCCAGGCACTGCTCTTCAAAAAGTCACTCACCATATGCAAAGACCAACAGAAGCCAAGGTGGAATTACACAGGAGTAAAATAATCCCTTTCCTCATATGTTTACCTTACTTGGGAGTCCAGCAGCTAAAGAGGAGGGCTCGTTGAGCTGTATGCCTTTTGAAACAAGCAATAATATTCAAGTGTTCCTTGAGTTTTATGAACACAGTGCCTAGTGTTAGTAGTTGCCCCCCTGCTCCACCTCCTAGTGTCTACTGCCCATCTAGCCAGGATCAAGCAGGAGAGCCTTAGCCTCATCACACCACTCCATTCAATTGTGATATTTACTCTTACTTCTTTCTTTTTCTTCTCCATTAGTTTGGCAGAGTTCTGACATGGATGTGATAGTGTAGTAAGCAATTCTTTGGTATTGTCCATATTTTTCCATGCATTTTTTTCCACTTTTGATTGTTTGATTCAACTAATCTTGACTGGTGTACTTCTCAAATTCTGCAGTCCCTTTGGCTCAAAACAGCTCTGGGGATTGGGTGTAAATTGCTATTTTGTTATGAAGATATAAAGCTTCTTAAACTTATGCTGTCTTATTGAGGACGCTGCTGTTCAACAGTACCTGATTTTCATTTTTAAAGAGTAAGTGCCTAATGTGGTGTAGTAGATAGAATTGATGGACTAGGAGACCGGGTTTAGATCCCCACAGAGCCATGAAGACTTAGGGGTGTTGATGATTCGGGTAAATCTCCTTAAGTATCTCGCCTATCCTTCAAGCCCTGTGAGGGTCCCTGTACACTGGTTCTGACTTGACAGAATATGACAATAGCAACAAGGGTTTTGTATTGTATTTTAGATTTATGGAAAAGTGCAATTGTTTGCATTACTCAGAGGTAAGCCCACTGCGTCTAAGGGAGATCATGTTTAGCTTGGTGCTGATTGGATTATTGCATTGAAACCTTTTTAAGTGGTAGAGCATAACATGCACTGCCTTGGAAGACGATGTACCTTATCAGAAGGGAATACACTGGGTGATATGCCTTCTCCAGGGTAATATACTGTACCTAAATTCACATTTCCAGGAGAGAGTATGCATACATATTGGTTAATGTAATGAATGCATATTGTGTTATCTCTTGCTTCTGTAAAACCCCTAGGATAGCTAACAATTAATGTTAGTGCAGAGTAGAACAAGTACATAAAATTAAATTATATAAGGAAATAAAATTATCACGCCCTTTTGTCATTAGGTGTTCCTAGTCCCTCATCCCTGCTTTGGAGGATGACGCTATTGTAGTTGAAGGCATTAACAGATATTGCCTGCTCTGTTCAAGGCCTAGTCAGTGGTTCTTTGGGGTTTTAGGGAGGTCTCCTGCATATCTCTGTCCTAGCTTTCATACTCATTTTGTCCTGTGCTATGACGTCTTTATTTTCCTGATTAGCTTGAAATACCATATTACCTTTGGATGTCACTTTTTTTTAGCGTTGAATATCCCCCCCCCCCCCCCCGTGTTGCTTCATGCTTCACGGATACATCTTTTTCTTGAAAATACTGTATGCTCTGTTGAATTTCAGTGACCTGATTTTTTATTCTCTGTAGATGTGGCTTAGTCCTATTTGGAAAGTGTTTCCTGGTTAGAATTGGTGCAGTATTACACAGATGCCTCCACCTTGCTTTTTCAGCTGTGTTTTAATGCCAATGAAAATTTAATGTTCACATTATCTACTTAAGCTCAAGGGACTTCCATAGAGTCACTGGGAGATCTAGTAGTTTTTTGAGTCTGTGGGTGGAGAACTAGACAAAGTACAGGTAAAGCTCGAAAAATAAGAATATCATGCAAATGTTAATTTATTTCCATAAGTCAACTCAAAAGGTGAAACTAATATATGAGATAGACTAATTACACACAAAGCAAGATATGGTAAGTATAATTGTGATGATTCTGGCGTAGAGCCAAATTCATAATCTCAGAAAATTAGAATAGTTTCAGGCAAAAATAAAAGAAAAACAAAAAAACAAAACAAAAAAAGACATAAAACATGTGACACCTTAAAACTTTCATATTTTAATGATGTTCATATTTTTTAATAATGATTGTTAGATGTTCCCAGTCTCTGGAAGCACAGTGTCTGCAGTTCACATGTCAGTCCTGGTCTCTCTTGGAGCACACCACATCTCTGCCTCAATATTGATCCCTTGGATTAAAGAGCTGCTTCTACTCAGAAGGCAGGGACAAGAATGTGGCCCAGTCATTCCAAGATCCCACTTCACCAGACATGATTCTTGCAAGCTCTTAAGAATATTGTTATGAAAGAGAGAAGGCGGAAAGGAGGCAGTACTGAAGAACCTTTACAGAGCTATTTGTAGCAGAGATTCACAGCTGCAGGCAAGTGCTGTGCTGTAGGAGGATAACAGTTGCAGTGGATCAGGCTGGGCTTGTCCATGTACAGCAGCAGTTGATCTTGTATTAAAATACAAAGTAACTTTAGTTTTATTATTTTGCCTATTTGTTTCATATACTTCTTTGCTGTCTTTCTCCAGGCATTGGGACTCAAGTTGCTTAGTCCTCTATCTGGTAATGAAATGAACTGTGTCTTGTTCTTTTTTTTAATGTAACAACAACTCATAAGAACATAAGAAGAGCCATGCTGGATCGGGCCAAAGGTCCATCTAGTCCAGCTTCCTGTATCTCACAGTGGGCCCCACCAGATGTGTCTGGGAGCGCACAAGACTGTCTCCTGATACCACTCCCCTATATCTGGTCCTTGAAATACCCCGGATTTAAGCCTGGAGATTATACATCTCCATCATGGTTTGTAACCTATGATGGACTTTTCCTCCAGCAATCTGTCCAATCCCCTTTTGAAGGCATCCAGACCAGATGCCATCACCACATCCTGTGGCAGGGAGTTCCACAGACTAACCACGAGCTGGGTGAAAAAATATTTTCTTTTGTTTGTTCTCACTCTCCCAGCCCTCAATTTGAGTGGATGTCCCCTAGTTCTGATATTTTGTGAAAGGGAGAAGAGCATCCCTCTATCCACTCTACTCATGCCCTGCATTATTTTGTATGTCTCAGTCATATCCCCCCTCAGGCGCCTTTTTCCAGACTAAAGAGCCCCAAATATTTTAGCCTTTCCTCATAAGGGAGGTGCCCCAGCCCAGTAATCATTTTAGTCGCTCTTCCACTATGTCTTTTTTGAGATGCAGTGACCAGAATTGTACACAATACTCCAGGTGCAGCCTTACTATTGTTTTGTATAATGGCATTACAATGTTGGCTGTTTTATTTTCAATCCCTTTTTTGATAATCCCTAGCATGGAATTGGCCTTCTTCACCGCTGCCACACATTGGATCAACACCTTCATTGAGCTGTCCACCAGCACACCAAAATCTCTTTCCTGATCTGTCACGGATAGCTCAGAGTCCATGAGTTGATAGATAAAGTTTGGATTTTTTTGCACCCAGAGAATGTCCTTGAGGAACCCTGGTTTCTTTCTTTTCTTCATGTACTTGCAGGGTAATGTTATTCTTGTTCTGCCTTGTGTGTGAGGAAGGAACAGTCAAGTGAAACTGACACTAATTGGCTGCTCATCTGGCAAATTCTTGGCAGCATGCAGCTGTAGACCCAGCTGAGTGGTTCTCTGTGTTGGATAGCAAAGGCAAATTTATGTCCCTTTAGTTGATTGGTTTTCATATTGTTTGGCACAGAGATGGGCGTGACACAATCTGATAGATCAGTCTCTTGGCAGTAGGAGGGTATATTGAAAAGTCTTTGTTCCTATCTTTTTTTTAATTGCTTGACTTCCAGCGTTCAAATCGTAACACATTGTCACAATATACAACAGTATATATTATGGGGCAGTGATATATTTGTTATGGTTTTAATACTATCTATATTTTTGAGGAGAGAAGCTAACAGTTATTTCTTTACTCATATCAAAGTATTGTATAATTTAAAATTACTGTTGTGTATGAAATAGGAGTACAAATAAAACAAATTAAAATGGGACGTTATTTCAGCCATTTGCTAGATCTTTTTGTTCATATGGTGGAGCATGAATTACACACGCGTGCCACATTAATTGAATTTCTCCACAGTCACAGAACATTTGTCCTGTATCCAAGTAGCCTAATTTTGCTTGATTATTCCTTGATCTTTGATGTGGTCTTTTAGATGGCTTGAACCCAAGCCATTTAGGTCTTTATGAGTTGTTTGCTTCGGTGCCTCTGAAACAGTGGAATGAAGATTTGAAACCCTTGTCGTCTCTGTCCATTTTCAGAGCAGTGGCAAAAGTTCTGTGCTGGAAAGTCTAGTGGGAAGAGATCTTCTCCCAAGAGGTACGGGAATTGTCACCCGGAGGCCCCTCATCCTGCAGCTGGTGCATGTTTCAGCAGAAGATCGCCAGAAGACAGCTGGAGATGAAAATGGTAAGGGCTCCCAATAATGTCTTTTGATTCTTAAAAGGGAACAGTTGATAGTGCCATTTTATTTTACACTCTAGTCATGTGAAGAACTACTGCTTTGCCCTCTGTCCCTTTGGCATTGCTCTGCATCTGTTTCTCCTGATGACAAACCACCTGTGGTGCATTGCCTATACAAGAAGCTTGTGTGAAAACCTTATTTTTTTAGCTGTTTATGTAGGTGTTCTTGATCTATTTCAGTGTGAACATCAGTGGATTGCAGAAGGAACATGTGAGACTGAAGTTGACCCACATGTATGACCTTAGTCAATTCATAGCTGAAGTCGTCACAAAGACTTGGAGTAGCATCAGATGAGCACAGGGGATGTATAGCGTGCAATTATGATTCATGGAAATGGATCAACTGTAGAGAAAGGACCATGGAAACTGTGTCCATAACTATTCCCTGACTTTCAAAGTAGGGGAACCTTTGCATCTAGATCAGGCATGCTCAAACTTCGGCCCTCCAGATGTTTTGGACCACAACGCCCACAATACTTTGTCATTGGCAATCTAAACTTAGAATTCTGGGAGTTGTGGTCCAAAACATCAGGAGGGCCGAAGTTTGAGCATGCCTGATCTAGATCTTGATAAGCAAAGGTCTACCTGGAACCCTCTTTGCAGATACAAGCTTTCCCACACAGAGGTCAGCATGGCCATGCTTCCCTGAGACAGACGTTTGTGTCAATGCAAGGCAAGCTGAGAATAGAGAGGTGGCCCTACAGCTTATTTCTGCACATTTGAGTCCTTCCCAATTCTGTGTGAAGAAAAAGAGCCTCATTTGCAAGTCTTTGGAAGACTTAATTGGAGCATTGAGGTGGAAAATGGGGAATGTTTGGCTCTCCAAATGTTGTTGGAGTGCAGGTCTTCCCATCAGTCCTAGCCAGTAGGAGTTAGAGCTCAACTGCATCAGGAGGGTGGTGTGCTTCCCCGTCTCTTTGCTTGGTGTTACTGCTGAAGATTAAGCTGCATCTGAAGTTCTTTGCCTTGGATTGGGCTTGTGTCTTTTTGAAGCATCAGTGTCTTCTCTTAACTATTATGAACTTTTGTGATTCAGTGCTTATTTACCACGAAGCTTATGTGGTCTTTTGAGTTCATTGTAAATGCTCCTTTACCTGAAAGGTTTTGATGCGACTGAGGCTGGAAGGGAATCAGTTATACCACTATAAACGATGTGGCAGCAAAGCTGCATATGTTGTATGACAACTTTAATTATTTTTAAATAATTATTTATTTGGATTTTGCAAAATAATTTCATCAGAACCCCAAATCTTTATTAAAATGTAGTAATATATGCTAGTGCTACCACTATTGGTTTTTTGGGTGTTTTTTTTTTTGAGAGAGAGAGGGTTGTATGACATATCTGGAGGGATTTGTGTGAACGTCTACTTCAGTTTAATCTAATTGAGGCTGTGGAATGAATATCAGCATGTTTGCTGGATTTATAGTACAGTAGGACCTCCGTATCCACTGATTTCATTAAACACTGATTCAGTTATCTGTAGTTGGCAGAGGAAAAAAATTAAATAATTCAGCAGCTGCAAAGCAAGCTGCTGTCACATACTGCAGCCATAAAGCAAGCTACTGTCCTAAAACAGCATCCATAAAGCAAGCTAGTGTCACAAAGAGCAGCCGTAAAGCAAGCTACTGTCGCAAAACAGTAGCCATAAAGCAAGCTGCTATCACAAAATAACAGTTTTGGTTTGGGGGGCATTCTCTCTTATCCACATCTTTCATTAGCCACGGGAATACTGTGGGTCCTACTGTAGCTTATCTGAAAAGAGATTGCTCCCGATTTAGCTCAAGAACACCTGCTCAAAGGTGCAGCCAAGTTAATAAAATTCCTTGCTGAAGCTGCCTTTAAAAGCAACCAGGAATTGGGGATTATCTGTTCTGATAGTAGTAACTTCCCCCCTTTTGTGTGTGTGGGTTCCCCCTCCCACCCAATTACTAACAATTATAGTAAAACACAGTTGTTTGGTTTTTTTAAAAAAATAAATTGCAATCTGTGGCAGATGTCCTGGGATCCCTTTCTGTTAAAGAGTAAGATATAACACGTTCAAATTCATAAATAATCACATTCATATATGCTGCTCTTGTGCTGCCAGTTACACAGCTTCGGACAAATATTTGAGCCTTATAAGAGGCACATTTTGCAGTAACACCTTTCTGCAAGCAAAGGGCAATCTGGGGGTTTTCTATAACATGAACCCTTCCTTTTAATGTTGACTGTAAACATTCTCTAGAGTGAGGTTGTCTTCTCTGGTATTTCTAAACTAAGGAGCCTCGTGGCGCAGTGGTTAAGCCTGTACTGCAGGTAAAACTGTGCTCATGACCTGGGGTTCAATCCCAGGTAGCAGGCTCATGGTTGAGTCAGCCTTCCATCCTTCCGAGGTCGGTAAAATGAGTACCCAGCTTGCTGGTGGGCGGGGGGGGGGAATGTGTAGACTGCATACTGTAATTAAAAACTAAACTGCCCTGAGACTACTTGAAGTGATATGGGGCAGTATATAAGCAGAACACTTTGCTTTGCTTTTGTACTTGAATAATACTGGGAATGTAGTCGGTGTTTCTCCCTCTAATCACGTAAAATTATTCTGAAATATTCACTGGTTAATCTTGCTGGCTCCCTCCCAAATTCAAAGGGTGACAGATTATGTGGCTGTCACAACCATATATCAAGATCCTCGGAGGATCTCCCCATCCCCAGATTTGCACAGAGAAGGGTGCAGATTCAGTCCTCTGATTTCCTGCCTGAAATCTCAGAGAATTGTTCTTTGCCAGTGTAGATTACAGACACTACCGAAACTAGGCTGGTGAATGGCATACGGTGGCCTCCTAGGTTGCTTTCCCTTCCTCCAGAAGCCTACTCACCATCTTAGGGGATGCCCAAAGCTGAAGGAAGCTGCTCTAGTTGTGTCTTGAGTCTTCTGGAAGCAGCTCAGTGAAGATAAAAACTTGGTCTGTCCAGAAAGACTCTGAATTCAGGCAACCTTAAGGCATTATGAAAACCAGATACAGTATTTGCGCTGATATCTGTTGACAACTGCAGGAAAGTCCCACAGTTAAATACAAGGCCTGCTTTTCTTGTTTTCATGCCATCCTTTTGGGTTGACCTAAAACCTGTTTTATGTGCTTTTTCAAGAGAAGGAGGACCCTTACCTTGTAAGGAAGTATGGGAAGAAAGTGTTGGTGATAAAAATATTGCTCAATATTAGTCTTCTGCCAATTTTCACATGGATGTTGAAGAGCCAGGGAGGAACCTGCGAGCTGACTTTTAATGATGACAGTACAATAACCATTCGTTATAGTTACTAATGGAGCTTGGAAAACGTTTGCCAACATCCTTTGTGTGTTGACCCTTCAGAAATATTTCAAAGCACTAGAAGGGGCCAAGGACGTATAGAGCAGTGGTGGTGCAAATGGTTTGCGTGAGAAAAATCCCAGGTTCCATCGTGGTGTCTCCATGGGGTCAGAAAAGAATCCTGCCTGAAGCTCAGTGTCAACGAAACAGAGCTGGAAGATCCATGAGCCAACAATATAAGACCGTTTCCAATATCCCTGAGTTACCAAGTGATCATCTGTTCAGTGAGTTTACAGCACTGTTGGCGAACCTATGGCACGGGTGCCAAAGGTGGCACTTAGAGCCCTTTCTTTGGGCACCCGACATTGCCCCTTCACAGCCACCTGTATTCAGGTTAAATTGCTGTATTGGCACTTTGCGAAAAATTAGTGGGTTTTGAATTGCAGTTTGGGCACTTGGTCCCTAAAGGGTTCGCCATCACTGGTTTAGAGCAAGCCTAGTAGGGCAAGGTCACTTAAGTGGTTGCAACAGTTTCAACCTGTCTGATTTAATTGATCTGGAAATGTTAATTATTCATTGGGGTTAGAAGAATTGGCCAGCTCCCAGGTTTTTTGGCTTTTGTGTGTTAGTGTCACTCATGACAGCCCTTTGCCGACTGTGGTGCATAAAAATATTGAGCAATCGTGGTGCAGCTGCCCCTCTCGATTCCATCGCAGCTGAAGTATCTTTGTGGCAACATTTTATTTCTTCTCTCTGCCTTCGTCCCATGCCTGGTTTTGTGTATTTGGAAGTTGCAGGATAAGATGTTTGTGCCAGCTGGATGGATTACTTGTGGGTTTAGCTGCACTTTGGGAAAGTGCAGATTAGAGTAGGGCGCTTTGTGCACCTGACACCTGACCGCTTCATACGGAGCTGTCAGTGGGGCACCCCAGGTGCTGCACAAATGGGTCTCCCCTTCCCCTGGACCAGCTGAGCCACTTACCTGTCATTGCACGTCCATGGGATCCTTCTGCTCCGGCTGTGCACCCATCCAAGCAGGAGCTTGGGCGGCCTGTCCCCTCTTTCTCGGGCAGCTGACCATTCAGTTGAGGAGGTGGGGCAGGGATTTTTCCCACTTGGCCAATGGGTGGTTGGTTTTGAAAACTTGTGTTTCTTCCATAAAAGGATCATTTTCAGCTCATAAAAGTGTTGATCACACTTTGATAGATCAGTGTTTTTCAACCTTTTTTGGGCAAAGGCACACTTGTTTCATGAAAAAAATCACGAGGCACACCACTATTAGAAAATGTTAAAAAATTTAACTCAGTGCCTATATTGACTATATATAAAGTAATTCTCTTGAATAGGAATCAAATAAACACAAATAAAGTATTTTATAATTACTTTATTATGAAATAGTAAGTAAACAAAATATTCTTATAAAATACTTTCAGTGCGCAACCTGGGCACTTTCCAACAGACACGTTGGGGGGGGGGGGGAAGCACTTCTTGGCATCTCCTAAGGCTCCTGGAGCTGTCAAGGTGCTGGAGCAATGCTTTCACTTTAATTCTGAACATACGGACCTGGACAAACGAGGCCTCATGCTTCAACAGGGAATGAATGGATCATTGTCAAGTTGCTTGAGTATTATCTTGTTACTAATACACGCCACTTAATTCTGACTGTTGTTTAAATGGACTCTTAACTGTGCATTCGCGATTTCTCAACCAGCCACCTGCATGCACCTCTTTCTGTGTGTCGTGATTTCAGCAGAGCCAGTAATAACAAAAAGAGGGTAATGCAAAATGATGTGGAGAAAACAAAACAACATTGACAGAAGAATAACTAAACTTTTGATGCTGTTTCTTTCTGACTGCAGACCCTGCAACATGGAAACATTCAAGGCACCTTGCTAAAGGTTTCCAGTTCACTTCTCTTCCTCCCCTACACAGAAATTGCATGCTTGTGTGTTCTAGCCACTAGCATTTCATGCCACTTCTATGCTGCCTGCTGTCCTTAGTTGCACATTTACACACTGGCTGCTGTGCTAAATAGCTGGTTGTGGTGTGCTTGCTGGTTTTGTGCTCTCTCTTTCTTCTTCCTTCATGTTAAAATCAGCCTCTTTAAAATGCTGTATGTAGTACTTTGTCATAACTTTCAGTTTTCTTTTTAAATACATGGTAATGTTACATTTCTTGGAAATGCGTAAAATAGGTAGGCAGACATAGCAGCTAAGAATTCCATAAATGAAAAGGCTGCATGGTTGTATAATCTAGAGCAGTGGTGTCCAAACTTTGGCCCTCCAGATATTTTGGACCACAGCTCCCACAGTCCTTTACCATTGGCAATCTAGGCTTGGAATTCTGGGAGTTGTGGTCCAGAACATCAGGAGGTGTGAAGTTTGGACACTCCTGATCTAGAGGATTGGCCAATGTTCCCTCAGGTTTTTTTCTCCACTGGAGTCTTATGTAACGTTCACATGCTTGCCCCCAGCCGTTTCATGGGCTAATGACAAACACTGCATTTAATTTTCCTATATCGCTGCCACCAACTAGTTAGTAAGCCTTCAGACTATTTTTAAGGTGAATAAAAATAAAAGAAGTTTATTGATTACAAAGTTGAATCAAAATCATCAATGGTAACTTGTTGAAGTATAAACAAATGAAGAATATTGCTCAGTCTAACCCACTTGAATTCGCATTCTAACAAAAATGAATAAATGCACACCCTGTCCCTAAATTCCCGAACTTTAGACACTTAGTTTTCTTCAAAGGCACTCAAAGATCCTATTTCTTCTTTAGATCTGACTTTCTCAGATGGTTGCCAGACGCTATCAGATTCTCTCTTCCGAAAGGGTAGGCCCCTATCTGGCTAAAACAATGCTGAGCAGTCCCTTAAATCCTCTCAGGCCACTCCCCAGACTCTCTCATTGTCTATGAACCCATCAATCGGTACAGACCCCTCTTGTGCATTATGCATCATACAGGTAAACGCCACACCTTGTCTGTCTGCACACTGGGGGTGGGATTTTGCCAGTCAGGTTCTGTCCGCTCTTGGGCACACCTTACAGGGAACATTGGGACTGACACACATTTTGCTGTTTAGCTGCGGCAAGGAAGCTGGTTTTTGGTAGCTGTACTGATCTGAAGTTACTGCTTCCTAAGATGCTGCTTTGCACTTACACACCACTAGTGCTTCTAAGATCCAGCTGACCAGCTACTGCTGAATTGCATATCTTTTATAGCCTAAATGATAAAGGGACTCAGAAAAATACCCTGCCTGCCTCCAGAAGGCAGCTTGGTCTAGTAGCAGACCTGACAAGGATCATCTTAATTAACCAACCTGCATAAAGCACTTAAGAAAGTTGCATGTGCAGAGTTGGAGACAACTTTTCTTTCAGTTAAACATGATTTCCTTGGGTATTAAAACAGTGCATTTCCACAGTAGACCACACCTAGTTCGTGGTTTCAGAAAACACACCTGAATTACAATGTCCATTTTCAGAGAGTTGTCACCGTACAAGGAGAAGTTGTTGCATTAAGATTCTAGGAAGATGAGATCCCTTCCTAATTCCTTTCTAGACGAGGTGAAACAGGACAGGGATCCCTCATGTGTAACAGTTGGCAAGACAAGGGAGTTTTAGTGGGCACTGCTTGTTGTGCAAGGTACATCTGCTGGAATTCTCTTTCACTGAACTGCAACTGAGCTGTTGGCCTGAAGGGCATGACCTTCCTGGCCAGAAGAACAGGACCTCCTTAGATACCTACTATTTGCTTTCAGAGTTTATTTTAATGCATCTCTTAATTGGGCATTTACTCTGTCAGAACAACAAAAGTTCTGCCTTGCGCTTCTGGAAAGAAATGGCTGAAATCCATGTACTGTATATATTTCTGTTCATAACAAATGAATCAGTAACAAATCAGCATAAAAACTAGGTGTTTTTGCCTAGCTGTTGGGTAAGAGTTGGTGGCCCAGAGACCGCTTGGGAATGGGGCAGCTAAAAAAATTGTAAATAAAATAAATAAACTACAGTTAAGTCATAGTGAAGTCACATTTCAAGCCATGGGGTTTGAATTAGTGACTGTTAATTACTTCCATTTATTTTCCTAGAAGTCCTAGGTGTGGGGCATTATTTGTAAAGTCTGCCTCTTGGCACATGGTTAAATGCCTGTACTGCAGGTGAAACTGTGCTCACAACCTGGGGTTCAATCCCAGGTAGCAGGCTCAAGGTTCACTCAGCCTTCCATCCTTCCGAGGTCGGTAAAATGAGTACCCAGCTTGCTGAGGGGGGCAATGTGTAGCCTGCACACTGTAATTAAAAAATTGTAAACCGCCCAGAGACTACTTAAAGTGGTATGGGGTGGTATATAAGCAGAACACTTTGCTTTTTTATACCTGTGTAAGTAGTCATATTTTCTATATCTACCTCGGAAGCCCCGAGGTTAAAATATGGTGTAGAACACACTTTTAATGCCAGGTTTGGAATTGTCCTGTTATTATTCAAATAGAACAGAAGGTAGTGGTCGATCTTGAGCCACGTAACCAGAAAAAATATGTTGTCATTTTAATAATGCCACATAATGCTTGCTTTTAGTTTTCATCATGACAATCTGTGAGTAGAAAAACTCAATGGAACAATTGTATTATAAGCTGAAAATATTTGCCTGTTGTCCTACTTCTCATCTCACGAATTTCTCTTTCCAGGGGTTGATGCGGAAGAATGGGGGAAATTTCTACACACAAAAAACAAGGTAGCTGTTCTTACTGTGCAGTTATTAAGGGGGATATGTATTGCAAATGTGTGTACACCATCCGATCTAGCTTTGACAATAAGGTCTTGAGCCAAATGCTCATTCCCATGTCCCGGTGAGTTTACGCGACATTTCTGGTAGCCTAAAGGAGCTTTAGATTGTTAAAGGCCACCATTTTTATTTGCCACAATGATGTAGAATGACGCTGGCTGAAATCCAGGAATATAATATTTATGTTAAGTACATCTGAGATCACCAGCTGCAACCTGCAACCAAAATAGGTAATTAGAGGTCTGCTATTCCTCCCCAAAGGTTCCTAGGCTACTGTTGGGGACAACGGGGGAGGGGGGACAGGAAGTTTTAAGTTGCTGCTGCTAGGATTCTAGGAAGCAGTGAGAGGGAGGGATGGGAAACCTTTAATTACTAAAATACTACTGTGTTTGATGACATTGACGTACACAGTGTAGGTTTAAGTTACTCAAGTGTTAGAAAGCTAGCTATGCTCAACACGCATCTGATTTTTCTTTGTGATTTCTGCACAGCTCACGTTTTAAAAGCAATTTTAAAAGAAGACCTTGTAAAAGGAGTTGTTGGAAGTTCAATCCTACATACTGAGTTTGACATACATTTGTGTGATTCAAGGAGCTTAATGTTCCCTTATAAAATGTGCAGAAGTATTGCTCTTTGTGGCTTGCAGAGATCTTGGTCCCAGGGGAAAAAAAAGGGATATCAGTGCAGAGCTGTGGTTTTGTGGGAGTCCGTAATTGAAATTCAGGGCTAAATTGGTACTACAGTAGATGCACTGAATTAGTGGAATTCATGGAAGAGCTGACTCATTAAATCCCTACTGATTGAATCAGCCTAGTGCAGTTTCATCCAGTACACGTGACCTGTAGTTGACCTTGTAAGCACACATAACAAAACAGGGTGTTTGCATCAGTCTTGATCTCCAGTTTACAGAGAATCTTGAAAATAGCTCTTCATGTAACTCACCCCATTCCAACCCAGTACAGTGGTACCTCAGTTTATGAATTTAATGTGTTCTCTGGAGTAGGAAATGGTAAACCACACCAGTATTGCTGCCAAGAAAACTCCATGGACATGCGGTCACGACTGTAATGAAACAACACACACACACACTGGGACATTTTGTATTGCAAAAGAAATCATTAACTGAAATGCAGTTCTCCATAGGAATGCATCCTGGGGGAACCTGCTTTGTATTGTGAACTTTTTGTAAACCGAGGCATTATGTTCAGTGGATTTTCGTTTGTAACTTGAAAATTACGTTAACCTAATCCTAGGCGTTCGCAAACAGAGGTACCACTGTATTGTAATCCACATAATCTCAGTAACAGTGTAACCTTTGCAAATCAAACCATTTATACCACATAATCAAATAATATTTCTCCATGTGGAGCAGCCTTTCTCTTGTTCTCAAGAACATTTTCTACAAGGAAAATCTTGTCACATCTGGAAAATCTAGAGTATCATCCTTTACACCACGCTAAATTAGGCATAAGGTCTGGGTATTTGTGCATCAACTTTCAGAAATTGACACACACACACACACACACACACACACATCTCCATCCATGGGTCAACTTGCTTTCAAGAATGGTTCCTCTGTGGGTGATTTGTGCAAAAGAAATAAATCCACTCATGACAGGCTTATTTCCATCTTTCTTTTCCTTTAACATTTCAGCTCTATACAGACTTTGATGAAATTAGGCAAGAAATAGAAAATGAAACAGAAAGGATTTCCGGAAATAATAAGGTAGGCATCTGTTTGGCCATGTCTTCAAATGCAGTTTGTTTTCCTACACAAAATCTGGTGGACCCAGCTGGGAATTGTTCTATTGAGAGACATTTATCTAAGTTTTTGATGCCCAGAATTCATCGTCCAGAGACAAAATCTTCCACTGATGCTGATGTTCATAATCTCTATGGGTATATTTGGATCATATAATCCAGGGTGGTTCTGCATCTTTGGCACAACAGCATTCCCTGGCTCTCTAAAGGTTTTTAAAAACATTTTTAAGAGCCATATTTCCAGGTGTACTTAGAGAGAAATATTTAAAGTGTTCAAACCCGAATTCATTAAGAAGGTAGACTGCCCACAGATACACAGTTTGATAGCAAACTGGAATCAGAGATTCACAGGTAGCGCCAGGTTTTTGAAAGACTGCAGTTATGAAAAAGAACTCATTATAAATGAATTTTAGTTACTTTGTCTTTGGCTTTCTAGGGGATCAGCCCTGAACCTATTCATCTAAAGATTTTTTCACCTAACGTCGTCAACCTGACCCTTGTTGATTTGCCAGGAATGACAAAGGTAAGATAACTTTTTTTTTTTTGCTGAAAAAGCAAATGTGAAACTTGCATTTGAATTATACATAAGATACTGATTTACAATGTAAAGCAGGGGCTTGATGTGTTTCTTGCTATGGTTGATTCCCCCCTTCAATTCCCCTCACATTTCTGGGTCCCCCACCACATTGTATTTGGACTTGGTATTTCTGCTGCTAATTGGCTGTTTCATCTGAAGTACATCATCAGCTGCTTAGCTGGAAATCAGAGAGTCAAGCAGTTACATTTGCCCCCAAATAACATCCACATTTAAAAGTTCCAATCTTGTCTTCCTTATATCTTCTTGCTGACAATGGCATTCAGATGCACTGTTGTTTTTTTTAAAGTCTGGTTGCAGGAGACCAAGTGTTAACACATTGCTTTAAAAGAAGGAGGAATGTAAAAGTCTCACTGACTTGTTTTCTGCCATAGGTACCTGTGGGTGATCAGCCAAAGGATATTGAACTTCAGATCCGAGAATTAATCCTTAGATTCATTAGTAATCCCAATTCAATTATTCTGGCAGTTACTGCTGCCAACACAGATATGGCCACTTCTGAGGCACTTAAAATCGCACGGGAAGTAGATCCAGATGGTAAGTAGAAATAACACAGCATCTATTTTGCTCCCACACCCCTAAATAGTTTCTTATGGCACAACTGATCAGGGTCAGTTATTACCTTATAGTAATGAACTTGTGACTGTAAATTAAAAAGGCACGATGCCTTCATTGTGTCTCCTAATTGAAAGTGTTCAGGCTAAAGGCAAGGTTGGGATTATACCCCCATTAAAGCCACTGAAAACAGCCAAGAAACGTGTTGACCCACTTCAGAATGTTTTTGGCAGGCTTCCTAAATGATCATTTATAGTGAATGGCCATCGGGACCAAGCTCCCCTCTCTTTCTTGGCTTATGAACTTGCTATGATTACTGACACTAACCTAAGTTTTCAACGTTAAACACGGGCATATTCTGGCTTACAGCAAGACAGAAGTGAAGCTCTGAAATGTTGTGGGTGGTGGTGGTGGTGGTGGTGGTGGTGAAACGAGGGAGAAATCAGTGTGAGTAATTCTCAGCCTGATGTTTATTCCTCCTCATATGATTTGGCAGGGCATTTTTAATGGTGTTTCCAAGGTTCTTAGAATATGTTGTGCTGTTTACACTTTGCAAAGTAATTGCTTTACTGATAAATTAAGATAGGCCTGTCCAAACTTTGGCCCTCCAGATGTTTTGGACAGCAACTCCCAACAGTCCTTTGCCATTGACAATCTAAGCTAAGAATTCTGGGAGTTGTGGTCCAAAACATCAGGAGGGATGAAGTTTGGACATGCCTGAATTAAGAGAAGCAAAATTTTAACCTCCAGCTGCTGGCAGTTATTTAGGCAACCATTTTAGTCTACCAGATTTCATTACTCAACATTTCCTGATACACTAACATACAGTACTTTGGACATAAATACTTTCAGACCATAGTGAATCTTAAAAGACCTGTTTGTAAAGAAGCATTGATACCGTTGACTGATGAGGTGGGTGGAAGCAACTAGCTTTGATAAGGAACTCGGTATCTTCCTTTTAACCAAACGGTTTGCTTTTACCCTGAGAACAAATAGAAAATAGTCGATCAGTCTTTTCCATCATGCTTTAATTTATTGGGTAATATTTCTTCTTTGCTGTTTTTGCTTTGAAATTTTCACATGACCAGATTAATGTAAAATGACAGTTTTCCTGCCGCTCTGATAGGGCGGCGCACCCTTGCTGTTATCACAAAGTTGGATCTCATGGATGCTGGCACTGATGCTATGGACGTACTGATGGGAAGAGTGATACCAGTTAAACTTGGCATCATTGGTGTGGTCAATAGGTGAGTCTGCGGTGACATGAGAATGTTAAACATTCTTCTTACTACAAAGCAGTGTTTCTTGCCTTGTAGAGAGAGGTCAAACCATTGTAAGCAGTTCGTAGGTGACCATTTGGTCGCTAAATTCTCTGCAGTTATTGTCTGCTTCTTGAACTGATCAAGGAGAAGGCTCTCTGCCAATTGTGGCTTCTTAAAATGGTGACAACATGTGAAATTGGGACAGCACAGAGAGTGGGTCCTGATTTCTTGAACAATTTGTCATACAGTGGTTTAGGTATCTGGCAGCAGATCCAGAGATGAGTTCAATTCCACACTGTGCGTCCTTGACACAGATTGGACTTTGTGATCTATACTAGGGTTTTATGACATGTTTACTAGTTATAGTGTTTTTATTTATATACTTGTGCTTATATGTTATATTGTATTTTACTGTTTATGGTTTGATTTCTGTTCAGTTTGTAAACCGCCCAGAGTAGCCATGTAGCTAGATGGAGCGGTATATAAATTTAATAAATAAATAAATAAATAAACCCCTCCAGCTCTGCAGTTCTAGGATTCTAAGACTATAACTGGTTTGAGGAACCAGGCTAACATCCTCCTACTATCTAGTTTGCCGCTGATGAAATCAACCCATGAGTTGCCTTACAAAGGATTTGTCTAGCATTACAGCAAGGCTTAGGTGGTGCAATGCAGGAGAGGGCAAGAAGGAGCGTAGTTGCTGGGCCTAGGCATTTCATCTTGGCCATCTGGATTTCCTCTGGAAAAATCAATACAGCAGGACCCCAATATCCGCTGGGGATTGGTTCCAGGCCTATCCCGTGGATAATGAAATCTGTGGATAAGAGCGAACGCCACCCACACCCCACCCCCAAAACCCTGCTGTTTTGTGACAGTAGCTTGCTTTCTGGCTGCTGTTTGTGATAGTAGCTTGCTTTACACTGTTTTTTTATGAGAGCAGTTTGCTTTACAGCTGCTGTCTGTGACAGCTTACTTTGTGGTGGCTGAATTATTATTTTTTCCTGCAAACTGGATAACTGAATCAGTGTATAATGAATCAGTGGATATGGGGGTCCTTCTGTACAAAGTATAGGTGCATATGTGGTATCATGTAGCTTCATTGTTGTGCAGATGAAGGCATCTGTAAGGGGATCAGGATTTGCTTTTTGTTTCCTGGGATTGTAGAAATTGAATCCAGATGGGATTGCCTGGATTTAAACTGACGGGCTTTTAAAATAACTACGTAAATATTGGAATGGATCCAAGATAAACACCTCAGTAATGGCTTGTGTTAGTTGTTACTTTTTGTTTTCTGTTGTCATCTGCCCAGTGTATCCTTGGTGCCCGGTGGGTGGTGCATAATTTGAATGAAAGAATAAACAGCCCAGAAAATAAAATACATGTAAAATGCCCTATTAGAACTTTCACAATAATTAACAGATTCTATCTCTTCCTGCTAGGAGTCAATTAGATATTAACACTAAGAAGAGTGTGGCTGATGCAATTCGTGATGAATATGCTTTTCTCCAAAAGAAGTATCCCTCTCTAGCCAACCGGAATGGAACCAAGTACCTTGCAAGAACTCTCAATAGGTAATAAAACTCCTCTAATCCTTATTAGCAAGGTCCAAGTTTTCTCTCCTTTGCGTTCTCTCTGAATTTTTGTGTCTGCCATGTCCCAGTGATACACAGCTTTTTGCACATCCTGGTGGTGCTGGTATTTTCGGGGAGAGAAGGGTCCTTTTAAAAGTATTTTGAATGCATAAATTACATTCTAACAGATTTGGTTCTTTGCACCTTGAATCTCCCATGCACAGGGCATGAATGAAAAAGCTACCAATTGTCTGATGGTATCAGATGATTTGTTGTATTGAAGCAACATGTTCTGGTTCCTGCGATTTCTCCTTGATGCCCTTTTTAAAAAGTCAGACGCAAAGTGGCGGAGGACTGTTCTTGCTGTATTCATTAGAGATTAAAATTCTTAGCCTGAGAACAATCTGTGGGCTATATTTTGGATTGTATACTGAGTTGCAAGTTGTATTTGTTCAACGTAGCAGGTTCAACTGTTGCAGCTCCGCTTGTCATCTAGCTATAATGAGGAAATCTCAAGCTCATTTGATCATACATTTTCCCTTTAAAACAAATTCTCCTCATTGTCTTTGAACTGCATTGCTGCACAATTGTTTCCAGGGTGGAACTGATTCACGCCAAATTGATTTAAATCACAATTTTAAATGGAAAAACTAGATTTTCTTTGGATGATTCCTCTTCTAGCACCAAATTTCAAGCAAATTAGTTTTTTCTTTCTTTACTATCCCGTTTTCACACCCATGGTGATCCAATAATGCCTGCTTTTGGATTGATGGATTAAATTTTATGAGGAAAGACTTTAACTGCTTAATTGTCTCTTTCTCCAAATATCTGGACAGTGTGGTGCAGCTGCTAATTAAAGGCCGGAGAGCACCAACAGCAGAATTTATATATTTGTCTTCTTATTTGAAAGCATTGCTTTGCTGTCTCACAGTTGTATTGTTTGTAAGCACTATTGTTTATTGCTTTTGTTGCAACTTTGAATATTTATACCTTGTACGTGGCTCTGGGATCCTATTGGAGCAAGGGACCTTTAGAAAATCTTCAAATAATTGGTTAAGGAGCACAGTTCCTGAACATACTACAACTTCATCTTTCTTTCAAACCACTCTGTATGGGAGCTATGTGCATTTTTCTGGCCAGTGGCACCAACCTAGAACCCTGATAACTGTTGGACCATAGTAAACTACTCCATAGTAAACTACTGTACTTCTGTGAGTTTCACATGTTGAACTAAAAAGAATGTTGTTTTTAAATTCTGAAAGAATTATTTATTAGTTTTATTTTAGAGTATTTTTACCCCACCTTTCTCCTTGGAAAAGGACCCAAGACATTATACAGTCCAGTACAATTAAGACATGTTCAAGTATTGAGAACAGGGAATTGAGGGACATCTTACACTTGCAGCATTAAAAGACAACTTACATTAAAGCTACAAGAGAACACAAGCAGTTAAATAGAGAATAAAATTCCATGTAAAAATTATGAGTGAAGGAAACTAACATTGAAAATATAGTGTCAATGCAATCACACAAGGTTATAAGTGGTTATAAACACAAAGTCTATGTATTCATGTATGGTAGATTTATATAAAAGACACATAATGGGTAGTCCATCAGTCAGGGAAAGTATTTACCAGTTTCCAGAAAGGCATCAGAGATGGGGCAGTCCTGGTCTCCAGTTGGAGGGAGTTCCACAGAGAAGGTCCTTTCATGGGTTCCCACAAGACGTATCTGTGAGGGCGGCGGGATGGAGAGAAAGGCCTCTCCTGATGACCTTAACACCTGAGACGGTTCATACTGTCAGATTCGATCCTTGAGGTAGTTAGGACCCAGGTCGTACAGTGCTTTGTAGGTTAAGGTCATCACTTTGAATTGTGCCCCATAGCTGATTGGTAGCCAGTGGAGCTGCTCTAATATGGGTGTAATGTGATCTCTGTACCTCGCCCCAGTCAGCTTCTGCTCATTCAAAAAGGAGATTGAGGGATAGGGATGCTACCTGTACTGGATGGGATCCCCCCCCAATTGAAAAAAAGAAGTGTGTAGCTTGGGGGTGCTCCTAGACTCATCCTTGAGCCTAGATGCCCAGGTCACAGCGGTGGTCAGGAGTGAATGCATTTGTAAAATTAAAACTAATACGCCAGATACGCCCTACAGAGCACAAAACGGCCTGGGTCCAAGCTACCTCAAAGATTGAATATTGCAGTATGAACCGGCTCAGGTGCTAAGGGCATTAGGAGAGGCCTTTCTCTCCATCCCGCCACCTTCACAGGTGCGTCTCAAAAGAACACATTAAAGGGCCTTCTCTGTTGCTGCTCCCAGACTTTGGAACTCCCTCCCACTGGGGGCCAGGACATCCTCATATCTGCTGTCTTTCCAGAAGGAGACAAAGACCTTCCTCTTCAGGCAAGCTTTCCCTGAATGAGGGACTACCTGCTATATGACTTTATATGGATTACCATACATGATTATTCGACTGATTTCATAAGAACACTAGTGTTTTCCATGTTGCTTTTCACCCCTCATAATTGGAGTTTTCTTTTCTTCTTGCGTGCTCTTTATAGCTCTAATGTTACCTTTTAATGTTCTAAGATGCCTCTTCAAATCCCCTGTTCTTAATTTGAATATGTCTTAAATGTTCTCAACTGTATATTGTCCCTCATTATTGTAAGCCACCTTGGGTCCTTTTCCAAGGAGAAAGGTGGGGTAAAAATATTGAAAATAAATAAATAATAATTTAGCTGCTGCATTTTGGACCCATTAAAAGTTTCCTGAGACTTTTCATCGGTAATCCCACGTAAAGCGTGTTACAGTAGTCTAGCCGGGACGTCACGAGTGCATGTGTCACCCAGAGCTGGTTTCATGCGCTTCCAAAAGCATCTGGGGGAGCCACTGTGAGATACAGGAAGCTGGACTAGATGGGCCTTTGGCCTGATCCAGCATGGCTCTTCTTATGTTCTCAAGGAATGGGCGTAACTTGCGTACTAGCCTTAACCCTTGATAGACTGCTCTCTGTTTAACCTGTTCTGGTAAAAGTATTCTTGGTTCCTCGACTCTTCTTCTAGGTTACTCATGCATCACATCAGGGATTGCTTACCAGAACTAAAAACCAGAATCAATGTTTTAGCTGCTCAGTACCAATCTCTGCTGAATAGCTATGGGGAACCTGTGGATGACAAGAGTGCCACGTTATTGCAGCTTATTACCAAGTTTGCCACGGAATATTGCAACACTATTGAAGGAACAGCAAAATACATCGAGACTTCAGAACTGTAAGCACACGTTGTGTGTTGGAATTTGTTGCCACATATTGCAGAGCTTTTATTTTAAATATTCATGGAACTCTAAGGTGAAATGTACTACCTATTATAAACTAAGTGTGCTCAAGGATGGAAAATACGATTTCCTTACTTGCCTCCATGTATAACAGTGATTCCCCCCCCCTTCCCAGGTGCGGTGGAGCTAGGATTTGCTACATTTTTCATGAAACCTTTGGGCGTACCTTAGAATCTGTTGATCCACTGGGTGGCCTTAACACCATTGACATCTTAACGGCCATTAGAAATGCTACTGTAGGTATTATCTTTTAACTTTCTAGTAAGATGCTGTCTTGCCTATTTTTAATGTCCGGTGCCATCTGATGGGTTGCTTTGCGTTGCTTTGTGCCCCCTCAGCAGTGGCACGAGGCTTGGGCAGATGTGATGAGTTCTCTTAAATCTCACAGTGAAAGAAAAACCAATCCACTTACCTGTTGCTTGACTAGGGTCCTCGCCCCGCCTTATTTGTGCCTGAAGTCTCCTTCGAGCTGCTAGTGAAGAGGCAAATCAAGCGTTTGGAAGAGCCCAGCTTGCGATGTGTGGAGCTTGTTCATGAAGAAATGCAGCGGATTATTCAGCATTGCAGCAATTATAGCACACAGGTAAAAGTAGGGGCCAACTGCATTTTTATCTATTGTCAATGCACATTTTATATGCCATAGCTTATACTACTACAGAAGCTAGGAGATTCTGCTCTGTTAATGCATCCTCACATTTGTATGATTCATTGAATGAAGGTCCTCTTTTGTTCAGAGGACTGACTGGAGACAGTATTTGAGCACTATTGTGGATGCACATGGAGGATGCATGCAGAAGTGTGCTCTGGCATTACAGGTATGCATGTAAACCTTAGCCTGTATTCATAAACATGCACAGGTGCAAAGGTCTCTGTGCTATGATTTTCAGTTGGACCATGCAGATTGTGGACGAGTATGCTGTTGGAAGTACAAAGGAGTGAGCAGTTTTTCCTGCTCACATATAGACACCTAGGTTTTTTTAAAATGTACAGCTTTAGGAGTAAGGGGATTAGTATTCCACAAAGGCCCATGTTTCTGATGCTGTATTAGGCATGTACATTCTCTATATTGCAAATAATGCGCCAATGCAGTTGAACTGTGAACTGCTTAGAGACATGGCAGTGTCCAAATATTATAAATAAATAAGAATCATACATTTGTGTAATGAGCAGGCCTTTCTCAAACTGGCTCCATGTTGTTGACCCACTGAGTTCCTACTTTGATGCTGGAGAGTAGAACGAGGTAGAAGAGTAAGTCCTCAAATCAGTGTTGTTTATGCAGGTGTTGTATGGCCTGTGGTGGTCTCTTGGAAGTTGTGAAAACCAGCATGGCCTAGAATAACCTACATGCTTTCTTAGTACCCTGTTGCTTTTAAATGCCTCCTGAAGTATCTTGATTTGGCTGCCATGGACAGCTGCAGATTGAGCTTGGACAGAGTATTGAACTGAAGGGTTAGCTCATTCTGTTTTGCCAGTTCCTTTGGTGGTCATTCCAAACTCCTCTGTAACTTTGGCATCTCTGATAAACTCAGTAGCTTCTAGCTCAAGTTTCACTTAAGTAATTCATATTCTTAAGAACACTCTGATTAGTCTTTGGAAAACAGAAATGCCAAAAGAGGATTTGGCATTTATTGTTATCCTCATGTCTTTTTTGCATGATGAGAATGTTCTACCTGTGATGTACTCTGGTTCCTTCCATTTGATAGTTAATTTGCTATTGATATTTTAAGAGATTTGTATCTTTAGAAAATAGACTCCATCCTTTATTTGCTTGTGTTCAGGAATTGCTGAGGTTTCCTAAGCTCCATGATGCCATCGTTGAAGTTGTGACCAGTCTTTTGCGTCGAAGGCTACCAGTGACAAATGAAATGGTAATTGTAGTGGAGACGGTTCTATACAATTGTGTGCTTGTGAGAATTGAATGGTTTACTTGGTATGTAGTAGCAGAATGTATGCACACCCTCCAGGGGCCAATCAAGATGCTTCTGTGGATGCCACGGGCCTCTGTGTGATTTCCAACAGAGAATTTCTGCCACAGTTATGTTAGCATTTTGCCAAAAATCGCTCTTCAGATGCGAGTCTTACTGGAATGCACTGACCAGATCATGCACACAGCTGTGGAAATAATGGCCTGACATAATTTAGATAACTGGCTGCGCATGAAGCAGGTGTAGCTGGGTTCAAACTCTGATTCACAGGGTGGTTTTATTTATTTATTTATTTTTATCCCCACCTTTTTCTTTGGAAAAGGACCCAAGGCAGCTTACAGTAATGAGGGATAATATACAGTCCAGTACAATTAAGACATGTTCAAGTATGTGTGAACAAGGAATTGAGGGACATCTTACAGCATTAATAGACAAACATTACATTAAAGCATCACGGTTATAAATAGTCATAAACACAAAGTCTATGTGAACCCATAGATTCATATAAAATACACATGGTAGTTCATTCCAGGAAAGCTTGCCTGAAGAGAAAGATCTTTGCCTGTTTCCGGAAGGGCAACAGAGATGAGGCAGTCCTGGCCTCTAAGTGGGAGGGAGTTCCAGAGTCTAGGCACAGCAGTCGAGAAGGCCCTTTCATGGGTTCCCATGAGACGTACCTGTGAGGGTGGCGGGATGGAGAGAAGGGCCTCCCCTGATGACCTTAACACCCATTAAAGTCATCAGGGGAGTGAAAACTTACCACCAGTAACATGCACAAATGTATGCAGAAGTCTGAAATCTTGACCGTTAGTTTAAAGCAGTTGATGTCTAAACTAATGTACACACACACACACACGGTGTGAGAACACCTTTCTTAAGGGGTCAGTGTGAAAATACCCTCCCATTTAGCAACAACAGCCTTTCTTGCTCCACCTTTTTTGGCCCTCTTTTCCTAACAAGCCTGGTGGGACCTGTCCAGTAACTGCTTTAGGACTGGGCATAACTTCATGCTAATTTTGTTATTGGTTCCTATGAGAATCAAGGTGTTTTTGATTCTGCTGTGCTTCCTTATGTACCACTGAACATAGTAGACCAGGGGTGCCTGTCAGGGGCCGGTTGTTCCCCAACCCTGCCACCCCACCCACTTTCTTTAAAAAAAATGGGGTGAAGGAGGGGGAGGGAGGGGCGGGCCAGCCAGCCACGGGCCACTCAGAATGGCCTGACGGGCCAGATTTGTCCCCCGGGCCGGACTTTGGGAAGGCCTGTAGTAGACGGAGCTCTAAACTCAGAATGCTTCCTTCCTTTTCCCCCCTAGGTTCACAATTTGGTAGCCATTGAGTTGGCCTACATTAATACCAAACATCCAGATTTTGCAGATGCCTGTGGGCTAATGAACAACAACATAGAGGTAAGGGAGGAAATTCATTCTCTAAGAAGGATTTTCTTTGCGAGGTACAAATGGGTAGATAGAATGCCATTTTTACCTCACTGAAATTAGATTTTTACATCACTTTAAAATTTCAGTTGGTGTGAATAGAAATTAAGATTATTAGTTTCTGTGCTTGCTAAGACCACCAGCTCAAAAGCAATTTCTATAGTAGTACATGGGTGTAACTTCTCATGGTTCCATCCTGCCTGAATAGAGATATAGCTGAGAGCTCATCTTTCTCTCGTGTGAAGTGGCATCGGAGTAGGAAGCAACTACAGCTTGGCTGCTGTCCTTCGATCCAGCTCCCTGACCTGCTGAAGTTTACTTTAATTACAACTATATTGCTCAACATTGCTTTTTTTCCTTCCTCTAATCCCTTTTCTTTTCCTCATCACTTCTTTCAAATCACCTGTCTGTGAGTAAGGACTCCCTGGTTTCTGATCACAGCTTGCTGGTCTTGGAACCTTTTTGTTAGAAGAGTGGGGTAAAAGTGCCTAAAAATAGTTGATTCCAGGAGTATTATTTGGGAGACAACAAAGGCTGGGTTAGATAGGATGGGATAGCTGCAAATGACATTGTAAGGCATGGTTGTGAAACCTATAATCTTTCAGATGCTGCTGGACTACAGCTTTTGATATCATTGATTTGTTGCATTCCTTAAAAGTAACTTGTTACTATTGATAATTGCAATTATACACACCCAATCTTTGTGTCATGATTTGTTATATTCCATTATCTGAAATTTAGCTGCGTAGCTGTGGGCAGAAAACAAATGACATAATATTCACTCACTTCCACACAGAAATTAGAGCTAGTGCTGTGGTTGTCCAGGGCACACATATGCTCAAGAAACCTAGTGGAGAGTCCTTTAATTGCCACCTAGAATTGAATGAATGTTACATCATTTATCTTCTGCCTGTGTTTAAAACAATTAAACATACTACACACCAGGACTTCAGCCATTGTGTATTACATCCTTTTGGATGGGGGGCTCTATTTTTTTTACCAAGTCTGTAACTCATGGGCAAATATCTTTAAAATGTTCCCAAAAGTATTGTTATGCATTACCTCAGGTTGGATGGATAATGCATTACAGTTATTTTAGAAGATCCATTCCTGACTTCTCATTACTGTACCACCAAAATTAACAAGCTGCTTCCAATAATTCTTTTGGACTCTATAGTGCTATTTTCAGATAGTTTGTCATGCTGGTGGCAGTTGGAGTTCATAAGGCAACAGATTCCCTAACCCTAGTATAGGTTGTATCGTTACATAATCACTGTAACGTCTCTGAGACAGTAAGACTTGGATGCATCCAGAATTGCTTCCTAATGGAGATTTTTCGTTAAAGGAGCAGCAAAGGCGGAACAGGTTAGCTAGAGAGACACCTTCTGCAGGATCACGAGAAAAGGTGAGTGTGTGCCTGTAGTCCTATTTCAAATTTGTGTTGAGTAATACTGTTTCAAGCTAAAGCTGTCTTGATGTTATTTCCGAAAGTTCACCGAGACCTTCCTGTTTGGGAGTTCTGCCCAGAAATTCAAGTGTAAACGGCTTTTTGGTTTTTTGCAATGGAGCCACTGAAAAGGATCAAAATGAATGAGCTGAAATAAAAAGACAAGCAATGCTGATATCATTTTGCCCTTCTTGCCTTTTTTTAGTCCACTAAGCCTCCTGGTGCTTTGGCACCCTCCTGCCAGGAGACCCCTACCGCTGGTTCTGCTGAGGTTGATGGCAAGGTCTGTCTCTCTGTTTCTTCCTCTAAGCACTGCATGCCAATTCATTACATGGTGCATTTGGGCAGTGGTTGAAGATTCCTCTTGTTTGCCACCAGTACTTGTTGTCCATAATTTGTTTGAACACATTCTGTGTTGCCATGTTGTTGTTAGGTTCATTTAATTGCTGTAGGGACGCTTTGAATGGGCTCTCTGAAGCTTTGGGACTCTTACACCCTTGCTTTTCACGCCTGATCTTTTCCTGCTTTGTATATTCATACGAGAATGGTAGGTATGTCCTAGGCATGGTGCCGCAAGGAGGCCAAGCAGGTTTGTGCCTAGAACTGTAGGAGCTGGTTGTGTACCTTAGAACCTATTCCCCAATCTTCTGCGGCGTGGTGGGATTCCATGACAGATGTTTAGGGATTCCACCAGGAGGAAAGCCAACGTGTAAAGATACTTGTAAACTGCTACAGTACTTTGATAAGCATGAGACTAATAAGGTAACGTTTACAAAGCAAACTTGCACTACTTTCATTTTGTACACAAATTTATTTAAATGTATTTACGAAGCTGCGTGTGTTGGGGTCTTATGACAGAGGTTCACAACCTGGAGACAGCATATGGGCTATAAATCTCTGTTCACTGCATACTCTTAAGATTCTTAGCTCTTATCGCCTTCCAGAAATGCAAGTGGCTTAGTTCCACATGAGAGATTTCAAAATACCATCTTAAAAAATTCTTGAAGTTACCTATCAGTGTAAAAGTACACAAAATTGCAATACTGCATGCTGTGTTTGCATTACTGGACAGGCTAATCTTTGAGATAAATGCTTGTGCATGCTTAACAAGTATTTCCTTGGCATAAATGAACATTTGAAATCACGGGAAGGAATGATTTATAAATGCTTTGTTTGATAAGCAAAACAGATCTGTTATGAACCAATGTTTTTAGCATTGCTTCTATTTACAGTAATACCTTAAATGGCTGGAGTGTCTGAGAAGCTTAAAAGGATTTTTGGCAAACACCACATCCCTGTTTATTTCAAACCCACAAACACACTAAGGCAGAGACTTGTCCACCCAAAGGATCCGATACCAAAACAAAAAAGTAGCAATATAGTATATACGGTCCAATGCGGTGAGGAGTGTGCAGACCTCTACATTGGAGAAATTAACAGCCATTAAACAGAAGGAAGGCCCAACGTAGGAGGGGGTAACAGCTCAGGACCAGAATCAGCAGTACACCTTCAAATATGAGGATGTACACATATTAGACAAAGAAGACCGGTGGTTTGAGAGAGGAGTCAGGGAAGCCATTTCATGTGAGCATTGAACCCCCCTCCCTCAACAGAGGTGGCGGCCTCAGGCATAGTCTATCTGCTACTTATCAGGGTGTGCTTTCAACAGTACCCAGACAAATAAAAAAGCCTTCACCACCAAGGCCATAGCTAGCGACCCATTTTTATCGGTTTCAGCACCTTAGGCCATTGTTCACCTAAAGGCTATGGATACTATTGTCTACCTAACAAGCCTATTCAGGCCATTGTTCATCTTATGAGCCTATTTCAGACCAGGGTGACAAGGTCAAAGTTGACTATAAGATGGAGGACTCACACTAGCTGTATTCAGACTGATGAAGCTGTTTGGATGAGCAGCAAAACATTTCTATCTCTCAAGAAAAAGAAGTCCAGTAGCCATGACTCAACTTCCAGATAAACTCACCTGGATAACTGAGAATCTTCACGGACGAGTACACCGACCATTTCTTCTTGATTCTAGGTGTGCAAATTAACACACCTAGAATAAATCACATTTTGACTTGAAATTTCAGTATTTTTTTTGTAAATGTACAATGTTTTGGTTTCATAGGATTTTTTAAAAAAACTTGATTGGGGGGGGGGGAAGTGAGATACTCGTACTTGTAAATATTTCTGCCAAGAAAACTCCATGGACATGGGGTCATGAAGAGTCAGTCATGACTGTAACAATACAACAACAACAAATATTCTAAAAACTGAAGTGGACAGAGATGTTCCAGTGTCTTTTAAGTGGAACTTCTAATAAAAAAAATTTGAAGCTTTCTTATCTTGCGATTTACTGGGCTTGTTAAAAAGTTATCTTCTTGGCATGATGAAACACTGTTGAAATGAAGTGCTGCATCAAGAAGGAATGGTCCGTTTTAGACAAGCATTATCTCAACTTGACAAGCCAATGACGAATGAGCCATTTGGCTGCACAGCTTATTAGCTCTGTTCACCTGAGCAATCAGATTAATAAATCCTCTGTTTGCCATGGGCTCCTGTGTCTTTCCAGCTGTGACTGGCTAGACCCATTTCAGGCCCTGGCTGAAGCCTTGTTTATTCTCACACTCTTAACTATGAAAATGAAATTATTTGGATGAAAGAGTGGGGCTTTCTATATGGAGGACAGCATGATCCTCAAGACAAAGCTACTGTACTCAAGATTAGGATAATAATGGAGTGCAAGGACAAAGCATGTGCCTCAAGCTCTTTTTAGACAGAAACAGATACATAACTAAAAGAAATAAAAGTATATAAAACAAAATGGACAGGGACGAGAAACCCTGTCATCTGATTTGCAAGTAAATGATTTAAAGTGAAAAGTGCAGTTCTTGCTTTTTTATTAGGTGTCCCCTGCTTTGGGAGATGGAGTGCCAGAATCTGGAACAGGCAACTGGAGAGGAATGCTGAAAACCTCCAGAGCAGAGGAAATACTAGCTGAAGAAAAATCAAAACTAATACCAGTACTACCTGCCAGCCCTCAAAAAGGCCATGCGGTAAATTTGCTGGATGTGGTGAGTTTCTACAACACTTGTATTGCCTGAACAGATTTGGATTAGAGCACTAGGGCGGCATATAAATAAATAAATAAATAAAAATAAATAAATAAATAATTCCTGAGAACATAGCTCCTACTCAAGCAGCAGCTGTGAGCATGTGTTGTTGTTTTTTTTAGTGAGACTAGCCATGTGTTTCAGTTAAGACTATCTTCTGTAAACAGACACTATGATTTCATTCACAAAGAGGTAAATGATAGTGGATAGAATTCAATTAGTACACTTATTATTGTTGCTGCAGAATAGTTGTTAAATGCATTTCTACTCATTGGAGCCTCCAAAATGACATAGTACAAAATTTTGAATAAGTAAAAACACAAGATCCATTTTATTTTTTCTTAAAAATATTTTTATCCAGCCTGTCTCTTTAAGAAGAGACCTAATGTGGCTTACATATTAAAGATCATATTAAAAGCCAAAAACGGTAAGCATACAGCTACTAGAAAGGATCAAACAAACACCACACTAAAATATTGTAAACAAAAGCCAAACACTTACTCAGAAGCAGTAAGGCACAACTCTTTGTTTGAAACCTTCACCCAGCAGCAACCAGTCACTGAGGGAAAGTTTGCTTTAAGAGAAAGGTCATTGCTTGTTTATGGAAGGCAGCAAAGATGGGACCAGACTGACTTCATGTGGAAGGAAGTTCCAAAGTCTGAGACCAGCAACAGAGAAGGCCCTCTCTGGTGACTCCGTCCAAAATACCTGTGAGGGTGGTGGGACTGAGAGGAAGGCCTCTCTTGATGATCTTAATACCCAGGCAGCCTCATAAAGGCAAGAAGCGGTTGAGATAGGGCTTTATAGGTTAAAACAACCCCTTTCAAATTGTGCCCAGAAACAGACTGGCAACCAGTAGAGCTTCTGTAACTGGGGGGTGGGGATGTTGTGTGATCCCTGTGACCAGCCCTAGCCAGCAGAATGACAGCTGTATTTTGGGCCCACTGAAGGTTCTGAGCACCTTCAAGAGGCAGACCCTGATAGAGCGTATTCCAGTGATCCAGCCACAATGCAAGTACAGCATGTGTCACCATGGCCGGATCAGATCTCTCCAGGAATGGGCGCAAGATGGAAGTTTTAATCATTTGGAAGAAACAGACAATAACCTTTCTAGCGCATGCACACACACATCTGCCTCTGCTAGAGAAACCCAAACAGCAGGATGGGAGGGTAAATATGGAGGGATGTAGCCAAGTGAGGTACGTCCCATTGCATGACCACAAGTCTCGTGCAATGCCAGATTTTGCCTAATAAAGTGCCCGTCTTGTAGTTGAATACTTTGAGTCTGTTCATGCTGGATTATGGTTATACAGGGGAGATGTGTAGAATGAACCAATTTTACTAACTGTACCAGGCAGTTTCTGACCTTTTTTTTTAAAGGTACATCCTTCACATATGAAAGCTTTTCTGTTTCTAACTGTTAAGGGCAGAAGTTGGTTTTTTAAAGAAAAGTAAAGTCCGCATTTTCAGAAGCTGTATTTTGAAATTATTATCTATTTCTTAACGAGAACAGTATCAGTTACTCAGTTCAGCACAGAAGGCATATATAATCTCTGGACAGAATCCCACAATCTCAATTATTTGCATTTTTAACAGCCCTGCATTATCTTAAGTTAAAAGCTGTTCTTGAGAAATTAGCTGCTACCTCCAATTTTTAAGGCAACAGTGAGGAACCTTTGGCCTCTTTGAATTACAGCTCCCCATTTTACTATCACTGGCCATACTGAATGGGCTTCTAGAAGCTGGTTATCTACCACATTTTTTGCAAAAATCAATGGTTCCTGCCTTAAAATGGAAAGTCCCATAGTACATGCAATGGTAAACAAAATTAATATTGGTGTTTGCCAGCATTATTTCATGATCTGGTTGTAACATGTGCAATGTACAAAGTAACTGCACCTTTCTTTAGTTCCACCTCCACAGGATCGCCCAGATTCATCCGTACCTCGATGAGTCCTCCCTGAGGACAGTTGTGCAGGCCCTCGTGATCTCGAGGATTGATTACTGCCCTTGACCCTTGTCCGGAGACTCCAACGGGTGCAGAATGCAGCGGCCAGATTGGTGGTGGGTGCTTGTAGATACAATCATATCACCCCAGTTCTGGCCCGCCTGCATTGGCTGCTCGTGGCTCTCCGGATAAGGTTCAAGGTCCTGGTTTTGGTTTTCAAAACCCTCCACGGCTTGGGGCCTAAATACCTGTCGGAGCGAATCTTCCAAAGGTCAACTGAGGCCAGTCCCACTCGAATCTCATAGGTGCGCTCACTCAGGGTGCCCACCCCCAGGGAGGCACGGAGGTTGGCTATGCGCAGCCGCACCTTCTCTGTTGGGCCTTTCATTATGGAACCATCTTCCAAGTGAGCTGCGCCTTGCACAGTCCCTGCCCGCCTTTAAAAAGGCTTTGAAAACCATGCTTTTTAGGGAGGCATATGGCGACCTTAATTTAATTTTAGTTTATTTAATTCTGCCCCCCCCCTTTTTTTTTTCTTCTGCTGCCCCTGATGTACTTTGCTTAGGGCTTTTTTCCTCTTTTTTGTATGTTGATGTTTTTAACTTGTAAACCATTCAGAGTTCCATTTGGAAGATGGGCGGTATAAAAATGAAACAAACAAACAAACAAACAAATAAATGCAAGTATTTTACTGATGAAATACTTTTATTCCTACCTTTTCTCACCCTAGCCTGTTCCTGTTGCACGCAAGCTTTCTGCCCGGGAACAACGAGACTGTGAGGTGATTGAACGTCTCATCAAATCTTATTTTCTAATTGTAAGGAAGAATATTCAAGACAGGTTAGTTATGTTAGAACTTCAGAAGCTTTAAGTTTACATCCATGACTGTCGTAGTCTGCTGTCCGTTCATCACCAAGTTAAATGAAACTCTTAAATACAAGTGATCGGCATTGAAGGAGAAAAGATATGACATCTACAAAACTTGTCACAGAATGACCAAAATCCTGTTGCCAGTGTAACATAAATTAGGGCAGTGATGGCAAACCTTTTAGAGACCGAGTGCCCAAGCTGCTATTCTGAATCTTCTAATTTTCCACAAAGTGCCAATTCAGCAATTTAACCTGAATACAGGTGGCTTTGAAGAAACAATACCAGGTGCCCACAGAAATAGCTCCGAGTGCCACCTTTGGCACCTGTGCCATGGGTTTGCCAACACTGAATTAGGAGAATTGCTACAAGTTATGAAGTCAGCATAGACATTGTCTGCTGTGGAACAAGCCACATGATTCGCTCGCTCAACACAGAATGCAGAAATTTGGCACCAAAAGTTACACCAATTACATTACAGTCAGCAACAGAATTCTGGCTGTTGTTTGGCATTGGGTATGGGTGTTATGGTCCAAATCCACCACTGCAGTGTTTTGATTATGTTCTCTTCAATACTTTGACTAGGGGTGCCCTTTGCTACTTCTCATAACCCCCATGACACTAAGCATACTAGCTGGTGACGACGGTAGTAGTAGTCCAACATCTCCAAGGAGGATCATATATGCCTATCCCTGAGTTGAATCAAATTTTTCATTTTAAAAATGGGTATTAAGATCCCTGTGTTGAATCAAATGTTGTTTCATTTTAAAAATGTCTCTTAAGTGCTTTAGTACACAGTGTTCAAAAATGCTGCTGCTAGTTGGGAGGTAGGCACCTGTCCTCCTTTTCATGCAAAAGTAAGGTAACCTGGCACATGGCGAGGAATCCCATCCTCAATATGTTACAATTCAGTGCTGTTAATTGCATTTTTACCTACTCCAACATACTTTATAAGGAATCTGGTGGCTGATTCTTTCTGTTGTGTAGCGTAGTTGAAATGTTGATGCTTGCTTGCAGTGTGCCAAAAGCAGTGATGCATTTTCTGGTTAACCACGTGAAGGATACACTTCAAAGTGAGTTAGTGGGACGGTTGTACAAAGCCTTATTGCTGGATGACCTTCTGACTGAATCAGAGGACATGGCTCAGCGCCGGAAGGAGGCAGCTGACATGTTACAGGTACTGTAGATCTTTTTGTAATATCTTTAGAAAAAATATATTAAGTACATGAATGAAACCAGTTTCTTCTCCATAATAACACTCTGAAGTAGGTTTGGTTAAGAAAATGTAACCAGCTACCAACTCCAGGGATTTCATGGTTTGGACTAGACTGGAATTGGGATCTACCAAGTCCCATTCAACACTAACCATTATACCACATTGCCCCTTCTAGTGTTTTCACATTCAAGATTTAAAATTTGAAATGGGAAAGTATGAGTATCTCAGGTTTTTTAAGGGGAAAAACTGGAAGCAGAAATTTAAATTTGAAGAATTGTCATAGGACTCGGGGCAATGGTTTCAAACTACAGGAAAAGAGATTCCATTTGAACATTAGGAAGAACTTCCTGACGGTTAGAGCTGTTCGGCAGTGGAATATGTTACCACAGAGGGTGGTGGAGTCTCCTTCTTTGGAGGTTTTTAAGCAGAGGCTGGATGGCCATCTGTCAGGAGTCCTGTGATGGGGGTTCCTGCATGGCAGGGAGTTGGACTGGATGGCCCTTGAGTTCTCTTCCAACTCTGATTCTGTGATTCATATGTAGGGATTTCCAGGATTTTGATCTATATCTGTGGCATGACTTAACAGGTAGGACAATGAAGCTACATTGTTTCTGTCCCTCCCACAGGCCTTGCAGCGAGCCAGTCAGATTATTGCTGAGATTCGAGAGACACACCTTTGGTGACGACTTTTTCTGCTGGATGAAGAAACAGATGACTTGAAAATTGCTAGGCATTATATACTCATGAACTCTTTAAGTGTACTGCAGTATGTATACATCTGCTCATGTAAAGACTTTTGGTTTGGCTTTTTACAGAGAGGTATGCTGTACTTTGCAAAACGAGTCCTCCTTTATCAATCTTTTCCCCCACCAGTTTCCTGGTGCAAAGAACAACGTCTATGAGGAACTGGACTGAGTTAAAAGTGGGAAAGAACCGTTTTCAAGTTCCAGTGCCTGGCTTGCTAAACGAGTTGCCTGTGGATAGGATGAGCAGTGTAGTATTGTGATGTAGCTTTTTCAGCTGCTTTTGCAATATTAATTTATCAGCCATGAAGAAAGAACACAATGTTTTCTTGATTATTAATTAAAGTGCATGCACTGAAGTTTCACGTGGATAAATGGCACAGTAGAAATACTGCCTTTATAACTTGTTTAATGTGTGGCCTCATGTTTTAGAACTTTAAAAGAAATATTTCAATAGCCCTCAAACTACAGTGGCAATTTTTTTCCTTTAGCTAGATAAATCTGATGTATTTTACAAGTTGGGATTCTTTAAGAGACAGTGTCAGCCAAAGAAAAACCACAGTTGGCAAATGTGCACAACTCGTTCTTGCCTTCTGGCCAGGACCACGACCTCGGGACCACCCACTAGATAGCTCCAAGCTTATAATCTAGCAGATTAAAGGGTACATTGTATTTACCTCAAGTAATTGTAGAAAGAGAACAGTCATTAACAGTGGACAGTCTGTGGTAGCTAGAGCTGATGGGAGCTGCAGTCTAACTATATCTGGGATCTCTTACACATTGGCCACGCCTGGAACTGAGTGTTCAGGAACTACTGAAGTAAAAATCAATGCTGTCTCTTGGGTTTATGTGGATGATCTCACAGCCTTTCAGTGTCCAAAGTTACTTTTCCTTTTCCTTTCCTGATCCTTCACCCTCGGGCCAAGTGAACCTAACTTTTGATAAATTCAAGAGCAGTTTCTACACTGGTTCTTGAGAATTGTGTTCCAAGGACACTAGATAACACCATGCATGGAATCCACAGTTCTGCAGTCAGGTCTGAAGTAAACGTATTTAGTTCAATTTGATATATTAAGAACACGCAGTGTCCACTTCTCCCTCTGTATTTGTGGAATTCATACATAACGTAGAGGGTTTTATTCACTCACCCCTTATACAGCAGACTTTAAAAAGTAATAGGATATTCTGATACACGACAGATTTTGATACTTCATAAGCATATTTAATATCAGTTTGAAACATGGTTTTCCTTTTCTCCCTATTATGTTACAGTGGGATGTAATTACTTATTTGCTCTTGAACATTTTTCTAGAGTTGGACATACCAAAACTTCATACCTAGAGCCAACTTATGCAGAAAAATAAAGCTACATTTCAAGATCACTTCTGAGCCTTTGGAAAATCTTTGGGGCAAGATAAACTTTGTGACAAATAACTGTTCCAATGACTCAATATATGCAAACACCTCCTGATTTTTAACCTTCATATAAATGGCTGAAAGTTGTCTTAATCACCTACATCTTTGTTATAGTAGGAATTACACTTTTGGAGAGAGAGCACAATTGCTATATGGCAGGCATGTCCAAACTTCGGCCCTCCAGATGTTTTGGACCACAACTATCCCAGTTGTTTGTCATTGGCAATCTAAGCTTAGAATTCTGGGAGTTGTGGTTCAAAACATCTGGAGGGCCAAAGTTTGAACATGCCTGCTATATGGTGAAACTGTTCATTATCTAATTGCCAATCATGGTGCTAATATTTGATTATATTTTAGTCACTCTGTCAAATAGGAACCTTTTGAAGTCTGCTACTTTTTTCGGTTTAAGAACTCAAAGTACAAGTTCAGCATTTTGCTAAAGACTTTGCATTAGGAAACTGAAAGCAATTTCCACTTCAAAATTTGGTCTACTTCACAGAACCCTCAGTTGTCAACTGAGTAAAAGACAGAATAGATGTTTTTCGAAGGGGACAAGGTAAAGACGAAACGTGGATTAAATATTCGGTCTACATGCAGTGTTCAAATTACTTCACTCTGTCTCCCTCAGTATACTTTGCCCACCTCAATAAATGATGTTGCTATCCTCAATTTTTATTTATACAATATTTATTTAGAAAGGATCTGTGCACTTGCTGGAATTCAAATGTGTTCTACCATCGATCTCAAATATAACCATTTAAGGAGAGGCTTACTATTTTTACTCCAGTGCCAACAATCATGTCTTATAAATGCCCTGAAAGCTGGGTGGAAGATCTGGTATAAACAAGGGGCATAGCTTGGAGATGACATGTGCTATATAGAGATTTAGAAGTACATAAGCAACTTTGAGGGCTAAGTTTTGTTGTTGTGTAGTTACAATCGTGACCGACTCATCATGACCCCATGTCCATGGAGCTTTCTTGGCAGGAATACTGGAGTGGTTTGCTAGTCCCTAAGTTTAGTTGTGACTATATGGCCCAGCCTAGCACACATTAGAAAATGCAATTCTCAGGCTAGGGCAGATTCTTCTAACTGCTGTGGAGTTTCCAGGGGGCTGGAATCCAATTTATATATAGTTGTAGACAGTGTACAGATATTTCTGAGAGCTAAGAACAAACTTTAAATGGCACCTCTACATGCGGCCACTATGCTAACAGTCTCATCAGTGCTTCTGCAGGAGAGGGAAAGCAGGTTTTCAAGTGTAATGCTGTGTAAATGTTTCACATTTGCGGGTCACTTGTGTGTGGCTTGATTTTTGGTACTGTTTCTTTCTGTTATTCATAGATTTCTGCACCAAACGTTTATGGAAGCCTTGTCTAAAAAGGCAATCATATTCACTATTTTAAATACCAATTAGAATTATACAGTAAACCTGATAAGGGTGGTGACTTTTAACTTAAACAAATTAAGGCATTTGGCAGCAGCACCTTATGTATGTAATTCTGTAAATAAAGCTGATTGTTTTAAAGCCACATAATTTTACATCAATAAACCATCTATTGAAGTATTTTTTAAACTTTGCTTGTTGAGGCAACTGTAAAAGAAGATGCTTAAATAGAAGGCCACAACTCACTTCATATATTTAATGGAGTTCCAGAAGCTACAAAACTTGTAAACTACTCATTTTCCATAAGGAATGTCTTCATAGGTTTTACTCAAATAACAATCTAACATTTAACCTTTAAATTGTACTCCCGCATGCCTAGCAGAACCCTTCAGAATAAGGTTCTGCAAGTACATTCCATTCTCCCTTATTTTAATTATTCTGAAGGCAATTTTATAGTGTACTTACCAGTACTGCCCTGCTGAAATGGATGCAAAACTTCTAAAACTCCACTGTGAATAATCCAAATCTGAATATTTGTTTTTGTTGCTCTTTATTCTTGCCATAATGGTCCTAGTGATAACATTTTTAAGTCTTTGCAAAGATAATGATTCCAACACGAGACATCCCTGGCACTTTTAAACCCTTTTTTTTAACTAAAGGTGGTGTAATCACTAATGTCCGAGACCCAACCAAGCCAAATGATTTGCAAAGGAGTGGGCAACCTGTAACTCTCCAAAGGTTGCTGCACTACACGCCCTCAGATCCCTAGCCAGAATGATGAAGTATGACAGCTGTTGTAGTCCAAACTCATTCATAGAGCTTCGAGTTGTTCACTCCAGTTCAAAAGCTTGACTGTGCAGATATTATCTAGCTCTAGTAGTTATACAAGGGCCATCTAATATGAAGATGGCTGAGTTCAGATAAACTACACTAAGTGTAAAACTGAAGTGTTTCTCTACAAACTGGAAAGGCAATAAAAATAGCACACTGTTTCTTCCACTAATGCAAGGGAAAGTTCAAGTCCATAAATCTCATGTTTCAGTCCTAGCCACAGTGATACTATTAGGACATTACTCTGCTTTTTTCCACACACTAGGTTTTCAAGCCTATGCCATGATATACAGTAGGACCCCAATATCCGCTGAGGATTGGTTCCAAGCCTTCCCGTGGATAATGAAAACCGTGGATAAGAGAGAATGCCAAAATGTCCCCAAAACTGCTGTTTTGTGATAGTAACTTGCTTTATGGCTGCTGTTTTACGACAATTGCTTGCTTTACAGCCGCTATTTGTGATGGTAGCTTGCTTTGCGGTTGCTGTTTTATGACAGTAGCTTACTTTACATCTGCTCTTTGTGACAGTAGCTTGCTTTGCGGCTGCTGAATTATTTATTTTTTCCTCTGCCAACCATGAATAACTGAATCAGTGGATAATGAATCAGTGGATACGGCGGTCCTACTGTACACAGTATCCACCCAATCCCTACCATCTGCTGGATGCCGCTTTTGTTTAAGTAAAAACTTTTAAATACACTATATTTCATAATGGTATAGGAAGGTACCACACATAACCATCAACCTCTGTGATGGCAGGTGGATTCTCACATGAAGATTTTTTATTTGGAAAAAAATGCAAGTAACCGTGGAGGTTTATTTGGCTGTTTTTAATGCAGCCCCCCCCCCGGTGACCATTATTAGAAAACATAAATTCTTCAACCAGTACAATCTTTCAATAGTATTGATCTAAATTACATTATTTATTATGTGTATCATAACTGAAGAAGATTCCATCCTCCAAATGGTCTACAGTAAATCTCACACAGTGAGAAAAGGCTAGTTACACCACAGGGGTTTTACTGCTCTTATGAGTCCAGTGATGTAAGAACTTAAGTTTGGTGCTGAAGTCCTTGCGAAAACATGCACTTTCATAACATACCTGAAAAAAATCTATTTTTTTTCAGTCTTCATGTGACATCTGAAACCATTTCACAATATAGTAATTTTTCTTTCCAATCCGAAGGAGGGACAATCCATTATTGAGAATATGCTGCCCAAGAATAAGAACAGCATCAGGATTTTTGACTTGAACATGATTTATAGAAACTCCACCACTTGTTATGGTTTCATACCTTGAAAAGAAATTGACATAAGATCTACTGTCAGTCGAGTTCACCTGAGAGTTTAGAAATATGCTTCTGAGGCAACTACAGAAACACTGATCACAACCTGACAAGGTCCAAATGAACTACATTACAAATCCCAGCTTGCTGTTTAAGAGATGACAAACCTTATAACCCATGTTCCTGGAAAGCTCCAAAATGGGGGAAGGCCGTGTTATTAATGACATGCCTAGTAATATGACACACTAATTTTGTTTATCAGGGTGTGGCTTGATAAATGCCAGGCACCTTGAAGATTGAAAGAGGGCTGGAGGGCTCTCTTAAATTTGCACTAGGGTCCAGTTTCTTAGATATGGAAAACATCATACCTACGTTTGTACCACACATCTACTAAACAGATTTTGAAAAATATGTTCCTTCTGTAGTGTCAGGTAGCTACCACCAGTCAAGGGGACAGTTCCACAATGTCTCATGAATAAGTACTACATAATGTTTCTGTTTCTGATACCTTCCTACTTCTCTATCAGGAATCAAAAAGCACAATTATTTTATACATCACTTTAATACTGCAAAGCAGAAACAGAAGACTTTACTATAACTGGTAACTGTTGAGCCCAAAATAACTGAAATGCAGCCAAGACACTTTTTGTTGTCATTGTTTTCACAGATGCGAAGTGCAACATGATCATCTGCTATCTCTCAGCAGAGGCAAATTCTTTTATTGTAAGTTTTCCATCCACATAAGATAAGCATGACATAATTTCTATATGTGGCAAAGCTAAGGTTATTAGAAGAAATCACTTTGTAAGTAATTTTCTGTGTCTTTTTCTAATGGATATCCACACCGTAGCAGCATTTTTTTCTGAACATATGTCTGATGTGGCTAATTTAATTTCAATTTCAATCAAGACAACATATCCAATGAAAATACGAATTTTACCAGAATACATACAGTTCAAGTTTGTTCTCAAGATGAGCCAGGCAACCTGCCTATCCTAATATGAAAATGAATTGATCGCACAACTAGGTCTTCAATGTTGTGTACCAAGGCATGCCTCAGCAGCAGTGTTACTATATGGGTATCATTGGCAAGTATTGTAGCAGCTGAAACTATCATGCTGTACTGCCCATTTTAGGCATGGTATGATGCAATCAGCTCCTCCTTGAACATTTTTAAATCTTCATTTCTGCAGTGATCTCAGTGATGGCCAAGCATTTGCGACAACTGGGGAATCAGTCCACTTAACTGCCTGTGGTCTGGTTCGTTTGAAAGTGATTTTTAAGTTGAGATGTCCAGATATTGACTTTTTGGCTACATATTTTAAGACAACAGAACAGTAATGTGTTGATTGTTCAAGAACTAAGAACATGCACGTCATGACACTGATACCAATAACAAGGTGCTATCAGAAACTTGAAAAGTTAGTGAAATTAAAAGGGACAGCATTGATACATGTGTTACCTTTGTCATCTATAAGGCATGCTGCAACAAGACTGTTTTGATTACGAAACATTCAAAAACAGGTACTGTATTAAAAAGTAAACTTCCTGCATGTGCTTATTTCATTTCTCCATTATCACACATCTGTCATATATTTATGTGCCTGTCATTTTTCTGAAAAACAATACTACAGTGGTACCTTGTATAAAGGAATTAATTCGTTCCAAATGAAATTATGGTAAGCAAATTTTCCTTTATACAAATTTTCCATAGGAATGCATTGAAAATGGAGTAATCCCATATTTATGTTGTACGGATTTGGCCCATAGGCAATTCTGTTAAGCAAATTTCCCCTATCTCCAGAATATTTTATGTTCTACAAATTTCATGTTATACAAGCTGTTTGTTATACAAGGGTCCACTGTATATATAAACTCATTATCTCTCCAACATCTTTTTTTTTACATTATGGATCAAGGGCTATTAATGCCTCACCAAAACCTCAGAATGTTGCTGCTGAAAAAATTGAACTTAATGGCTTAGCTGACATATGTAACAGCCACTTCCTTTAAGAAAAATTACACCGTAGCTTTCATTTGTGAACAAGGCAATCCACAGGTGCACCATATCTCCCCCCCCCCCCAAAAAAAAATAACAGCATGGAAAAAAAGCCACACTACAGCAATGTAGATGCCAACTTACCCTGTTGGTCCATCTGCAACAGCATTAGCTTTTCGACATAAATCAAGTACTGTCGTCCCAGGCTCAAGAAGCAACTCAACATATGGTGCTTCACGAAAAAGTTCCTGTAGCTCTTCGTCAGACATAACTTCCAGTCCAGCCACATCATTTGAATAAAGCACTTTTGTGCATCTAGATTGAAAAAATAATCAGCATTTAGGATAGAATCAAGATTATTTTTTTAAAAAAAAAATTTTTTCATGATTTAGGAAAAAAATTACACAAAATGACTTTTGCTTGATACATCTCATGATCTCATCTGCATTTATATTAACAAGTTTGGTACAACACACGGTATCCTCTTAGTCATTTGATTTCTCTTTACCTTTTAGCAGATTCCAGACCTTCCTTGCCATGAACTAACTTAGTTACTTCAGCAGCAAGTCGCTTCTGTGCTCCCCGCAGCTCGCGCTCTTCAGCATGCCTTTTCATAATACGATCAATTTCCAGAAGAGGGAGGAAAGTGAAAAGCTTCAGATACCTTCAAAAAAGAAAAGGACATTTCATGTTCAGTATAAAGCAATACGGAGTTACACTTGCTTTGTGGCCCTCAGTATATTGTTTCATGTTAGCTACCGTCTAGAAAATCTAATTAATCTAAATTTGTGAAATTATTCATCTTGCTCAATGCTGATTTAAGTCTTGATGCAGTAGCAATAAGGACGTACTTAGAAAGCAATATTGTCATATACCAGGACAGTCAAAGAAACTTCAGAGTGAGCCAGAACCACAGCGAAATCTCAAAGCATTTGGAAACCGCTAGAAACACTTAAGCAACACAAACATAATATACTTCACATAGAGAACATAGAAAATTTTATTGTTTGAAATTATTTTAGGGCAAATTCAAAATCTATGAATAAGTTAAGTGCTACATTAATTGTAACATTTGAATTTACTGGCATGTCTAGCTGGTAGGTTAGAGGAAACCTACTGGGAGTAATATTTTCTTTAAACTTTCACTTATATCCCAGTTTCCCCCCCAAAAAAAGCCCTTGGTGAATGTAAACAAACTTGTGCTGACTCAGCTTTTGCAGTTTATGCTTCAGGGCTGAGTTAAGGACCTGAATATATTCTCCTCAATTGTAAATTGACACACCAACTCAGCTTTCCTCAATCTGATGCTCTCCAAATATGATAAACTACAACTCCCACTTATCTCCAGCCAGCATAGCTGTGCTCAGGAATAATGGGCATTGTATTCTGAAACAAGTGAAGAGCATCAGTTGGCAAAGCCTTCTCTACCACGCTTGCAACACAGTGCTATTTGTTCTTAGCCTAGATTTCTAGAAGATCAACACAGGAAGTACCATACTTGCCTTTCCACAGTTTTATCTGGTTGTCTTACAAAAAACTGGTAGAGTTCAAAGGGAGAAGTCCTATTTCTGTTAAGCCAAACGGCATTGCCAGCAGACTTTCCTATTTTATCTCCAGTAGTGCTTGTAATAAGAGGCACGGTTATTCCAAATACATCGTCACCTGTTACCCTAAGCAAAACAAATGTTAAAGCTGTATTATATAAGTCAACAGAACATATGCATATATCAGCAGAATGTCAGCACCTTGACATTCTTGTTTGTTTGTTTGACTTGTATACTGCAAGCCATCTAGCCCATGGGCTACTCTGGGAGTTGCACAAAAATATACACATATCTCCGCAAAGATATAAATCAAATAACAAATACAATAAGCAACAAAATAATTCAATTAAATAATAGGTTCTATTAAAGAACCTGAACTTTTAAGAAATAAGTACTCCTTGCCTCTCCTGACTAATAAATATTTGATACCTCACTCTATCTATCTACAATATTTTATCTTGCCCATCAGTCATTTGCAGTATATACTGGGCTCTTTCAGAACCTCTTTTGTATCTTGTGGCATAATGTGCTGGTGCATACCCCTTGCCAAGACTGAAATAGCATCAGCTTCATTCAAACCAATATTCTATGTTCGCTGGTTCACAACTCAGTTAGCACAGGCCTTGTATGAGTGTACAGGATCAACTAATTGAGAGAAAATTCCTGTTGCGAATCTGGCAAGGAGGCTTATTTGACTCAACAACACTCCTCCTAGAAAAACAGGGGTGCTATGGATAGGTCAGTGTTTTATCCTCTGTCCTTGGTCCACAAACTTTCTATTCATTTGGAGGAAGCAGATGCAGCTGTGCTCAGTCATTGTAACATAATGTCAAGATTGGGCTAGTGAAATTTGTTCTACATGGGACTACCCCTGAAGACAATGCAGAAGCTTCAACTGGTACAGACAGCATGGGGTATCAGACTACTTAACCGGTGCCTCCTGTAATGATCATGAGACACACGTTTTGCACCAGTTACATTGACTGTCAGTGGCATTCCATATTCAATTAAAGGTGCTGGTTATGATTTTTAAAACCCCACACAGGACCTAGATGCTATTGGATTGCCTCTATCCATATGAGCTGCTATGCCAACATCAGTAATTTGGATCTGTTCTTTAATAGAGCCAACTGTTAAAGCTATTTGCTTTGAATATAACTAGAAGAAATCTTTTCACACTGCTGTCCTTGTGCTCTGGAACTCTCCTGAGTTCCTGCAAAGCATGATAGCTCTGCAGGGATTCAAAATATATGTTGTTTAATTCTTATTGTAAACCGCCCAGAGACTACTTGAAGTGGTATGGGGCAATATATAAGCAGAACACTATTTGCTTTTGCTTTGAAGTATTATTCAAAGGGTGGATTAAAATCAATTATTTTTTAATAAAAATATTTTTTACCAAATACTATGAATACACATTGAATTCATAATATATACCATATTTCCCCCTAATCTACTAACCCAAATTAGTTTTGAAACTGCACAGTTCTCTCCTCAGCTTTCTTCTGTTTATAAGACAACCCTCAATTTTTAGTCTAACAATTTTAGATGAAAACATAGTCTTATACAAGAAAAATACAATAACACATATGTGTTACCTTCCAAGCCTCCCATGCTGGCCGAAGATCCATTGGTCCCTGGCCTGCTCAACACACTGGTGGGCAGAGCAGGGGCTGATGGATCTTCGGCCAGCTTGGGCAGCTTGCAAGGAAAGCAAGGAAGGAAGGGGGAGGTGATGGAGGCAGAGATTGCCACTTCCTTCTTCTTCTCCTAGGTGCTTCACGCTGTTTTGCAGAGATCAAAGCAACTGTTCTAGAAGGAGGAGGAAGTGGTGATCCCTCTCAATCAAGGGCAGCCCAAGGCTGCTCTCCCGCAGCCCTGCCAGACAGCTGATTTTGACATATCTGACCTGTCAAAATCAGCTGTCTGGTGTGGCTGGAGAGCCTTCATAAGTTGAATTTTTTGTTTGCCGAAGCAATCGTAAGTCGAGGTACCACTGTATTTCATTCAGAGCACACTATGTTAAGCTGACAGCACACACTTCATGATTGAGTGAGGAAACATATTAGCTGTTGATGCTGGGCCTGATGCTATTAGGTCCTATAAAACTGATGCACATGAAAGTTGGTAGATAGGTACAAACAAAAAATTCTGCTCTTATGAACAAGGTATCCTGGGATCAGCAGTGTGATCTCCCACTGTGTCTGGCAGGAAAAGAGCCAGCATGTATGATCTTGGACAAGCTAGACAATTCCACAGTGACCCCAAAAGAAAGCAAAAGCAACGTGTTCTGCTTATGTACCCCCCCTTACCACTTCAAGTAGTCTTTGGGTGGTTTACAGTTTAATTACAGTATGCAGGCTACACATTGACCCCCTCCCAAGCAAGCAGGGTATTCATTTTACCAACCTCGGAAGGATGGACGGCCGAGTCAACCATGAGCCTGCTACCTGGGATTGAACCCCTGCAGTACAGTCATTTAATCACTGTGCCACGAGGCTCCTTGAAGGAACTGGTTAGCCACTTCTGAGTATTCTATACCTATAAATGCCTGGAATCAGTTGCCATAAAGGACAATTGACTTGACAGGTAATTATTTTATCAGTGTTAAACAAAAAGCTAAACTGTCATATATTTTAAGATTTTATGAGCCTTGTGGTGGCGTGGTTAAACTGCTGTATTGCAGGTAAACCCTGCTCATGACTCAGGGTTCAATTCCAGGTAGTTGATTCAAGGTTCACTCAGTCTTCCACCCTGTCAAGGTTAGTAAAATGAATACATAGCTTGCAAGGAAGGGGCTGTGTGACCTGCATATAATTAACTTATAAACCACCCAGAGAGTGCTTTAATCCCTATGGAGCAGTATATAAGGCACATGCTGTGCTTTATGTTTATTGTTTTATTATTGTTGTTACATCCTATCAAGTCACCTGTCTTCTGGCAACCCTGTGAATGAGTGAATTCCTGTACTCAACAGCTCTTTGCTGCTCCTGAAAATTCAAGCCTGTGGGTTTCTTTATAGAACTCATCCATCTCATATTTGATCTTCCAATTTCTCTACTGCCCTCATCTGCAGTTACTGTTAACTCATTAAAAAGTTAGACAAAAAATTCACTAAACCTATAAATGGAACAATGGCAACATCCTGTTACTTTCTGGGTTGGAGATTACCCACATTAGTCAACTATATCAAAATCAAAGGCTCAAGTGGCCTTTTAAGAGAGCAATTACTCAACTTTTTGATCTTGCAGAAACCCTCATACTTTCTTCTCTTCTCTACAATCATTCAACCCAAGCCTGTGAATAAGTCATGAGCTATGAGGCCAAAAGTTAAATGATCAGATCTCAGATGAACTATGAATTTATTTAGGAGTGCCAGACGAGCTTCTTTCATTTAGCATCAGCCCCATCTGTAGCATGGGATTAATACCAACTCTTTATGGAACAACTAACTGTAAGAGGTGCAGAACTAGGTGTATGTAAAATACTAGCCACAAATACAGTGTCTACATTATGATATTATTTGCGTGGGATGCAAATACTAAAATAATCTCCAAAGGAAAAAGATCAGTCTCCTCAAGCCCACTTTGGGGAGCTTGAGGGCGCAGGGTGGCACATGCACATACCAACCCTGTGAGGGAGATCCAATCGAAATCCCCTATGGATGTTTCGCAGGACAAAAAGCCATTCCACCTACACCCATTCCTTAGCCTTGGCTGGAAAAACACCCAGTTGTTTTTGGCTTCATTCTAGACTCCAGAATGAATTAATCCAACTGATGCATTCCTATGGGGGGAAAACGTTTTGTAAGACAAAATTTTCTTAAATACAAATTGATCCGTAGAACAAACTAAATTTGTTTCAAGAGGAACCACTGCATCTCTTCTCCTCAAACCCACTTTGAGGAGCTTGAGGGAGCGCAGGGCGGCAAGCGCGCGCACCCACCCAGTCATGCCAACCCTGTGGGATAGATCTAATTGAAATTCCCTATGGATGCTTCGCAGGACAAAAAGTCATTCCACCTACACCCATTCCTTAGCCTTGGCTGGAAAAACACCTTCCTTTTGACTTTAGTAGACTCCAGAATGAAGTAATCCAACCGTAGGAGGAGCCTGAGGCGGCGCAGGGTGGCAAGCCCGCACACCCACCCTACATGTAGCCACACCAACCCTGTGAGGTAGATCCAACCGGAAAGAGGGGTGGGAGGCTCGGCGATTTTCAAAGCCCCCCATTTTCCCTCCCTCCCCTTTTACCTGGAGACCAGCTGGTACCCCGACATGATGTTCCCGACCTGGTCGGCGCCTCCCAGCTGGATGAGGCAGCCGTGCTGCTGGCGGAGGTGGAGGAAGTCGTAGGCCTGGAGCACCGGGTAGAGGAACTCGGCCAGGCTCATCCCTTCGGGGCTGCTCAGGCGCTCCTTGCACGTCTGACGGCTCAGCAAGGTGCTCATGCGGAGTTGCCGGCCCACGCCGCCGCACAGCAGCTCCAGCACAGGCGCCCGCTCCAGCCAGGCGGCGTTGTCCAGGAAAGTGACCGGGCCCAGGCGCGGGTTGTTGGCGGGCCAGAAGAGCTGCCGGTGGTTCTCGAAGAGCCGCTCGAGGCCCCGGCGGAGCGCCCGCGCCTGCTCCCGCACCTGCTCCTCCGGCTGCTCCGGGCGAGCTTTGCGGCGGCCGCTGGGGTCCCCCAGGCGGGCCGTGGCCCCTCCGACCACGGCGATCACGTGGTGCCCGGCCCGCTGGAAGTGGAGCAAGCCCAGGACGGCCAGGAGGTGCCCGACGTGGAGAGAGTCGGCCGTCGGGTCGAAGCCGCAGTAGACGGTGACCGGCGGGCGGCCCGGCTGGAGCAGGTCGACCAGCTGCTCCTCGGCCGCCTGAGGAGGGAAGACCTCCTGGAAGAGGCCCCGCTCGCACTGGGTGGCCAAGAGGCCCTTGGGCGCCGCCGGCTTCTCCGCGGGGTCGCTCTCCGCGCACTGGTCCTGGAGCTGCCGAGCCCAAAGGCGCGGAAGAGCCGCCCTCCCTTCCGCCCAAAGGCGCCCGCCGCCCGCGCGGAGGAAGGGCGCCGCCATCTTGGGAGCCGGCGAGCACGTGCGGCGAGGGCGCAGAGCATGCTGGGCATCGGGGCAGGCGGGCGTCGGAAGGAGGGGTCCCGCCCTCGGTAACGGCTGCGCCGGGCGTGGTCGGGTTCCCATGGCGACGGGTTCCTGTGGGCGGGGAAAGCGAAAAGGGGAGGCGATGTTTGTCACCCCCACGGCTCTTGCCATGGGATTGCCCCCAAATTCAAGGCTTTTTACGGGCCTTAATTGAAACACGTTATGTTAGAATTAGCTGCCTACATGCCTTAAGCCAGTGGTAGCTAAACTTTGGCACTCCTGATGTTTTGGACCACAACTCCCAGAATTCCAAGTCTGTATTTGCAGTGACAAAGGACTGTGGGAGTTGTGGTCTAAAACATTTGGAGTGCCAATGTTTGGCCAACACTGCCCTAAGCACAAGCCTGATTTCAGAAGCTAAGCAGGGTCGGCCCTGGTTAGTATACTTGGATGGGAGACCACCAAGGAATACACCTGGAGTTGGAACTGGCAAACCACTCCAGTATGTCTGCCAAGAAAATTCCATGGACATGGAGTCAGGAAGAGTCCCTTGCGACTATAATGATATAACACACGTGGGAATTAGTAAAAAAAGAGAGTTGGAGCCTTGCAGCCATTAAAACAAAAGCAAAACTAGACTATGGGTGATACCTTCATAGGCTGCTAGAAGAAAAATTAAAAAGTTGCTGAACTTTGGAGAGCAAGCTCTTTTTTTCAAAGCAAGTATAGAAGTCCAAACATGGCAAGGGATGTCATTTGCCAGGAGAGAGTTCTTAAAAGTTAACTTGGCAAGATGGATGCCAGGCTTCTTGACCATTCTGCTCTGTGCCTTCCAAGAAGAAGCCTGATGTCCATCTTACCAAGTGAACTTTTAAGAACTTTCTCCTGGTAAATGACATCCTTTGTCATGTTTGGACTTCTATACCTGCTTTGAAAAAGAGAGCTTGCTCTCGAAAGCTCAGCACCTTTTTATTTTTCTTCTTGCAGCCTATGTGGGAATTAGTGTCCTTGTGTTTCCTGGCCACAGCTCCCAGAATTCTTTCTGATGGCACAGCTGCCTAGGGGATTCTGGGAGTGCTAGTCCAGAAACACACACACACACACACCTGAGGGGACTGCAGGGTTAAATAACATGACATCCTGAGTAACAAAGGATGCAGTAATTCCCGCTTCTAGTTTAGGCAGGGATGAAGAACTAATTGTTGGTGAATGGTTCTACTGTAAAAGTACTTTGGCCACGCCAGGCTTCATGGGTTGTAACATACACAATTATTTATGGCACACTCCTTCCCTATTTTGTTTAGGATTTAGTGCAGTGGTTCTCAACCTGTGGGTCCCAGATGTTCCTGGACTGCAATTCCCAGAAGTCTTCATCACTAGCTGAGCTGGCCAGGATTTCTGAGAGTTGCAGTCCAGGAACATCTGGGGACCCACAGATTGAGAACCACTGATTTAGTGTTTAGGTGATGATGATTCAAAAAAAGACCATTTTAGTTACTGAAAACTAGGTACTGCATATTTATGTGACTGGAATGTTAATCTTCCTTTACCTAGATATCTGCCAGAGAACTAGGGGTATGGAGCAGCCGCTTTTGTAGCTGAGCCAGGCCTCACCTCCTCAAAGCCCCTGGGGCATTCTGATTCCTCCAACTTCTCTGTTCACCGAGAGCATTGCTGGGAGATACCAGTAATAATTTGAAATATTATTGCAAGCTATGACTGTTGTAATGCCAACTGAAATTGGTTTGCCCTTTAATGTGAAAAAAAAGTAGCTAGAACCCAACTGTTGATAAGGGTTCATTCAGCTATCTGCAGATATAGATACTTTTGCAGGCTTATCTTGGCTTGAAGATTTGATTTTTTGAGAGGATATGTTGATGTACTGGTTTAAATCCTAAGATAAGTTGTTCTAGGGAGTTTGAAGGATAATTTTTCTTATCAGCTCCTTACTTTCGTTACTTGTGTGCTTGAAAACCTGTCAAAGAGTAATGATCTGAACAGTGGCATGTGGGAAAAAGAGTTCTCCTAAATAAACTGAGCAGGGATCTACCCAGTTTGGGTCAATTGATCTTTCTCATAAACAATTCGTTATTCCAAGTAGTTCAAGAGCGCCTTCAGACCTCTGAAGAGGCATTTCTTGGAAACAAGGAACTGCATGGTTGAGGAAAGAATAGGAAAACCTTCATCTGAGAACTTTCTTTAGGTGAATAAGATCTTAGCCAGTGTAATCAAGCTCAAATAAATAAATATATTACGGTATTTAAATAAGAATGACTCCAAGCATTAAATAAATATGCATATAATTAAATCAAATAGTACTGTATTACAGTACTGTATATTTAACTAAATGATTGTGCAGAGTTGTTTCAGTCTTCCAGTAGATGGCAGTATTACATTTAACTTGTAATGCTCTGCCATTCACTGCCTTTTTTACAGATACAGTGGTACCTTGTATAAAGGAATTAATTCGTTCCGAATGAAATTCTGTTAAGCAAATTTTTCCTTTATACAAATTTCCCATAGGAATGCAGTGAAAACAGAGTAATCCCAAATCGCAACCATTTTTATGTTGTACGGATTTGCCCCATAGGCGATTCTGTTAAGTAATTTCCCCCTATCTCCGGAATTTTTTTATGTTGTACAGATTTTATGTTATACAAACCGTTTCTTACATGAGGGTCCACTGTATTCAATGGAAACACTACACAAGTAGTGGTGCAGTGCTGAAAACTGTCTGCTGCAAAGTCAGAAGCTCAGCGGTTCAAATCCCGGGTGCCACGCAGAGCAGTGAGCTCCCGCTGTTAACTCCAGCTCCTGCCAACCTAGCAGTTTGAAAGCATGTATATGCAAGTAGATAAATAGGTACTGCTATAAAAAGCGGGAAGGTAAACAGTCTTCCGTGCGCAGAAATGCATTCAGCCATTCCGGCCACATGGCCACAAACTTGCACAACACTGGTTCTTTGTCTTAGAAATGGAGATAAGCACCGCCCCTAGAGTCAGACACGACTAGCACACATGTGTGGGAGGAACCTATACCTTTAACTTTTTACAAGTAGCATAACACTAATATGCCAATGCTTAATTATTGTGCTTTGGCCTCAGATAATGAAATTGAACTATTCCTTCTTTAAGAATGTGTGCCAAAGAATCAGAGGTTGGATAACACTTTCATACTAGAGAATGCACCTGTAAAGAATATTTTCATTGACAATAAATTTATAGATGGAACAATTACTAGTAATCTCATAATCCTAGAACTGCAGAGCTGGAAGGAAGCCTATGGATCATCAAGTGTGGTCCTTTTCAAGGAGGCAGAGTGGGGATTAAACTCTTAACCTCTGGTTCTATCTAAACCAACAAGCTGTTCAGTAAATACAATTTCTGCATTTTTGGTGGTGTGGTGCTTTCCTACTTTATGATGTATGTAAGCCAGACATGAGCAAGACTTACCTGCCTGTGTTGCTGGGTAGGAGGTGAAAAATGGGGGCACATGAGGTGGGAGAGACAGAAATAAGATAACAAAGGGAGAAAGAAAGAAAAAATCTGGGTTGTGCTGAAGGAACTAAATTTCAATTTCTTCTGTATAAACATATATTTCATTATAAGTAAATAAGCACACTTAACAAAACACATTCATCACAAATTTAGTTAAGAGGATACCCACCAATTAGGGCATTCAGGTGTTGTCCTCCATGAATTTATATTTCCTTCCTGAGAAGGAGTGGAGAGGATGAAAAGAAGGCTGCCATTTATTCCTCCTAGAAAATCTTATACAAATATCTCTCCTCACGCTAGAAAAAAGATCATAGTTTTATAATGACTGGTGGTGATAATTTCTGGTGGAATGGAGTGATTGTGATGTTGAATTTCCCATAACTAGATCTTAGCGTGCATTTACTCAGTTAATATTCCAGTGAATGTAGATAGAATTCATGCAGTAATTTGATTTTTTCCCCTTTTTTGAATGGCTTCACAGAATGTTTGCTCTTCAATGCAATAAAAGCATCTGGGAATGTTGGCTCCCAACCAGAGCCTGGAGTTCAAGAGTCCTACTCAAAACTAGTTCTATGGATACAGTAGGGTTAAATAAAATTATTTTACCATGGATGCTTAATTCATCTGATTACATGTACAAGTCACATCAAAGTTGATTCATCAAGATGAAGCACGACAAGGCCTGATATTTTACGGCATTCCTGTAGTAAAAGTATTTTTTCCTGCCAATGTCAAAAAATTTAAATCCTGTTACATTACATGAACCTGGCTTTTCATGCAATAAATAAAATATCACAGTATTGTCCAAATGAATTATTGACCTAGCTCAATTGGCAATACTCATATTTTAACATAGGAGTGCATGACCTATGGCTCTTTAATTCTTCCAGAAAGGCCCATACAGATTGCTCTTTCAAGGTTGGGGACTGGGGGTGGGAGGATGGCAAGAAGGCTTTGCACTCCCTCTCAGAGAAGACAGGATCACTAAGATGTGCAAATGTGTGGCTTTGTTTTTGTTCCCGTTGTATTCCATCCTCATCCTTTCCCAGCTATGTAATGGTGTTTACGTGCTTCCAGATTTCTGTGGTGGTGGGTGGGCTGGAATCCTTTCCTGCAAATGAAGAACAAACAAACAAACAGCTATTATCTCGAGTTGGAAGGGACTACAGAGAGTCGTGGATTTGAGGGCTATAGTGGGAATTCATGTCTTCCTGTGGGCACCCATTTAGCAATTGCAGAAAGGTCTGCAGCCAGTGGGACTTCCACAGCTACAAAGAAGAAAAACCACCAAGACTGGGAAGAGGTAACACAGCCTAGTACACTAATTCTGACTTATCCAATCAAAACCCAAATAAGAGAAACATGGGTATATCGGTCAACGATCTCACATTTTGCTAACAATGAACTGTTTAGGAAACTAAAGTAGAAAGAAAGAAAATGAAATAAAACCAGAATGCAAATTCTAGCTAGCAATGATGCAAGTCTTTCATTTACCCTACATCTGAGCCTGAGCAGATGTAGTATTGAGGGGAGATCTTTATTGGGGTTCAGTTAATTGCCTTTGGCACTAGCTGCTCAGTTTAAAAAATATTTAGTTTAGATCACTGGGCATCTTTGGTTTAAAACATTTTAATCCCACAAATGCCAGATGGATCACAGAAAATTAGAGGTGCCCTCAGTTCTGAGGCCAGCATTTTATAAGGCTCTTGAAGTAAAAAAGGTTGAGTTATTTTTATTGTATGTTTATATTTTATAGGTAAATAAAGGCGCATTCCAAAGAAGCCCTGGGGTCAGCATGTCTCTAACCTCCTAATTCTTGGACCTGGTTCTGATGCCTTGGGTTCACAGTTCCAGATGTCTGGAAGCCACATGTTTTAGATCCTCACGATGCCCCTGAGAACTGTACTAAAATTCTAAACTACGCAATGCTTACTACAGTGGCGCTACTGTTTGCTAATTTCACTGGGACCAGATATGCCTATTACAGCCCATTGGGTTGGGTTTGCCTGAGTGAGTCCTCCTACCCTGGAGAGGGATGCCCAAATAGCACATTGCTCAGAGCCCCCTCAAATTTTGAGGCAACCTGAGTCCAAAATATCAAGGGGGGTGGTCCCAAGCTCCTTTGTCTTGAATTTACACTTCAGCTAAATTTTCATTTCTAGCTTGAAAGGCCAAATTCGACACAGTGGTAAGAAATTCATGAGTGCATTTTCTGTAGTTTTTAAAGGGCAACATGAAGCCTCCAACTCCCCATTTCAAGGAAGAACTATGTATCTTTAATTTAAACCATTATAACATGATTTATGTTTCTGTTTAGTAATAGAATTAAAGCTCATGAATGGATGTGACAACTAGCAATTAATGGATGACCTGTTGCAGTCCAGTTATGGGGTCAAGACCCCAGCAAATACATTGGGTATAGAGATGGGCACGACTTAGCGGTATTCCCGTTTCCGTTTCCGTTACTCGTATCCGTTACTCTACGGAAACGGAAACAGGAATTACTCCGCCAGACTTCGAACTCGAACCGACGAACGAACAATTTGGTCTGATTTGTCGTGCTCGTTACTTGCATCGCGCAATGCCAAGCAGCACAGAAAAAAAGTTTTTAAAAGTTAAAAAAAACCCCGATTCCCGGCCCTAAAAGTAGGCGAAAACTGTCTGAGGGCACCTACCAGGCCAGAAGGGTGTTTTATTTGGGGGGGGGGTTCCCCGCCCCCCTCTCCTTGGCTACTGCTACTGCTGCACTGCTGGTACCAGGCTGGGAGGGCGCATCCATTTGCCATGCAGTGCGGGGGATCCAAAATGGCGACCGTAATATTTTTTTGGAAATCGTTGCCCAAAACCCCACCAAAGCACCACAGAAACATGCGGAAATTAGCTATTTTAAATGCTTGAATTTTTACAGTAGCAGCAGTCGGTTTTTCTTGCAAAAAAAGTCTCCGTTGATTTTATTTTATTTTATTTTATTTTATTTTATTTTTTTACACCTGCACATTTGCAATGATGGGCTCGCCCATGGGAGTAGACCATGCAAATTTTCCACCAATCGCATGGCCACTTGGCCAGGTTGACCACAGAGACTTCTGGGATGTGCCAATCGGGCATAAACAGCCCACTAATCGTAGCCCAAACCCGAACCCTAAGCCTAACCCATACGCCAGTACACTGTCCTTCTAAGTGGGTCAGAGAGGCACCCAGAGGTGCACCCCAATACTCACCCTAACCTCACCCGTAACTAGCCTAACCCTAGCCGTTGCGCTAACCCGTCTTAACCCTAAGCCAGATCTTCTTGCATTGCACTACATGCAAGTACGTGAGACACAGCGGGTACAAAGAGTCTGCCAGTCCGTCACTTGTGGCTCTGGCTGACTCCTGCAGCTCCCTCCAGGAGCCCACTACCCCCTCCCCAAACCAGTACTAACAACAACGAAAAAACGAAAAAACGAACCGACTAATTTTTGCGAATTTTCGCGAAAAACGGAAACGAGCCGAAACGGAACCGGCCCGACTAACGACAACTCGAAAAAAATTTTTTTCAAGTCGTGCCCATCTCTAATTGGGTACTTGTTTAAGCAGCTCAGATATTTTGTTTGCAAGACAGGTCAAAACCAAGAGCAGTTTTCCTTTCAGAAAAAGTTCCACAGTTCTGACTCTTGTACACTGAACTCTCCATCTCTTAACTGCACGTATTAGCTCTGTGCAGTCATGCAAACTTCATCGTGGGCTCCTGGCAGATTTTATAAGATAAGCAGAATAGGGGTCTGGTTAGTGTTTCTGTGTTAAATTTCTGCAGACGCATTCCAGAGAGATAACACAATGTGATGTATCAGGAGCTGCTGACAGTTCTGTGTACCATTTATTCCAATGTAGTAGTGGGAATAGAATCATCTGTTTCCCACACTTGTAAATATGTTTTTGAGACATGGGTGATTTGCCCTTTCTCTTACCATTTAAATGTTTTTTTCTTCCTTACCAAATGTGCTTCTCTACATCCTTATTACAAATCTATGGCTGCTTGTCCACCCTCTGAACTTATACAGCATAGTGTTGCAATGCATGATCACTGCTCATGATCTGTATTCCTAATTAAAAGTTGCTGAATGTTTACTCCAGAGAGAAGACACTTCCTTCTGAATCAACAGATTCAAAGAATATACATACATTGGGGGGGAGGCTATAAGAAGAATGTGTCCTCTGCTTCGGAAAAAGAAGAGATAAAGAAGTGCAAAACAGCTGAATAATTGAAAGCAATGTAGCACAGATAAAGGAATTGGGAAAGGTCAAAGTACCCTCTTCTGTCTCATAGGCCTTCAGAGCTGTGCTCTTCGTTATCTAAGGTTTAGAAGAGTGACAGATTAGAACTATTACACATTGTTTACATTTAAGCATGACTTCAAGCCTGCCAAAATGCTAGTCCAAGGTTCTGTCTTATCAGCTCTCAACACATTGTTCACATCAGAGGAGTGGCAACAAATATTTAAAATATTTGGGAATTATATGAAAATTGACTGGAACTAAGGACTCATGTACTAAGGACACATAGTACCCTAGGTAGGATACCCTGTTTGGCTAAAGGCTCAACGATGAAATCATGAGTTTGGTCCTTTGCTGCATTAGAATGAACACAAGTGAATACTGAGATAAAGTGAGTGCCCATGCAGTTGCTCTATCTCAGTATAGAGCTGTATTCATTTTTTGAAAGGAATACAAAAATGTTTGGCAAATTACTGCCCCAGACAAATAATGATTCAGCAAGTTGGCAAGGAGGCCCAAACTAATGCCACTACTTGCTTAAAGCTTTGCATTTTAGTGAGAAGGGGAACCATTTTTTGTTACTCATTTCCTGTGATTAATCTCAACAAAGTGTGAGAACTGTTGGAGGTGGGGAACTTGATTGGATCAAAGCATCATAATATACAGTATATAAATAAATAAATGCTGTACTTTAGGTCATCAAAATGGCACCACCAATATCCAAAAAATTGAGAGGCATCAGAGGGAGCTTGTGAAAATATGTGTCAGATTTTTTTCACTCATGTGGAGAGGAGCTACATTGAAATGTTTAATTAGGTAGTATTTGGACATCAACAATCCAATTCCATGATCGTACATTCATAACAGAAATAACCCAATGGGGTTCAATCCCTAAGAGTAACCTTCAGGCCAGATTGACAGTATATAAATCAAATATGTTTGTACAGGGAAGCTGCTGGATAATTTAGTATTGGAAGTCACCGGTCGGGGAAATATGCTTTCTCACCTGGGGAAGATCCTGATCTTCGGAAGATCCCGCTTTTCCTCTTTCTCCCGATCACGTGACTGAAGATGTGGGATATCAGTTCCCATGTACAAAGTTTTTTTTAAAGCGCAGTTCAGCCCCATGGCCAGCAGGTGGCACTAGGCTTAAAAAAGAACCAGCTGACTGGCACTAGGGTTGGGGGAAGTTAAAAAACAGCATCTGATCAGCCAGCTGCCTCACACTAGGAGGGTGGGGGAGGAAATAAAATAAAAACAGCACCAGACCAGCCAGAGGACCAGCTGACTGGTGCTAGGGGTGGGGGGGAGTGAAAAAAAAACCAGTGCCCTATCGGCCCCAGGAACAGCTGGTTGGCACTATGAGAATAAAGAAGAAGAAAACTGGATCATCTGTGTGGTCCCACAACGTGAGGCAAAACATTCCCTACCTCTCCGGTAAGTCTTGGAAACCTCGCTGAAGGGGGTGTTATCAGGTTTTCTTTTTCTTTTTTTCCAAAAAGCCCAGTGGCCGTGGGGATGGCATTTTTGTTTATCTACAAATTTAATCTGCATTTAAAGGGACATGGGATAGGGGCCTTAGTGGATCAAACCAGGTATCTTCATCAAGCTAAGAAGCTCCATGGGTTGATTTTAGGCCAGACAATATCTCACAACCTAACCTGCTGTACAGGAATGACAACGTAGTGGAGCTGAGAAGTGTGTATGGCAGCTTGAACTTTTAGATAACGGCTGAACTAAATATTTATAATAAAATTGAAAAAACACAGAGCTCCACAGTCACATGTGGATACGTATATGTTGGGTCTTCTAAAACAATGAAGAAACTTAATCTGCGGACCATAGTTGATGCAATGGGGTGCAACCATATTGGTTCCTCTCCCAAAGATTTGTCCTAAAGAAGAAGAATGGGAGGTGTTTTCTTTTTATATGAAAAGCTGTCTGAACAGCTACAGTTTCCTCCTCCCCTGACTTCATTGTGCTCCTTTACTTCCACTTTTCCCCTCAGCCTCTTTGATTTCTGAGATCAGAACTGAAGCTGAACTGGAATAAAAAAACCTCTGCATTGACGGAATTTGGCAAGGCAACAATGAGCAGTGGTGGTTTAGCTCTCCTCACCTATATGGCCTCTTTTGGTGTATACAAAATAGTGTCCCTTTCAGCCTCATCCAAGGCAACAAGTGCAGTTCCCTTGGTTTTAACTGTGTGATTGCAGTCTCCATGTGAGTGGAATTTGTGCTAGCAAGGATGTGAACAGACAAGAATGGGTTTTATATAAGGTACATAGTCTGCTGTCATATATTAGCTTATACTAGAGGTGGGGCAAATATGTCAGTGCCTCTCCAGCATCTCTGTATGACAAAGAATATTTTCTATCCGGTGCTGGCTCAAGACATTTGCTGCCAGAAGCACACCACATAATGGTACTTAAGGTACATATTTCCCAAATTGGCTAGGTTAACATCTATATGGTGCACGTATGGCAGAAGATCCCACAAGGACTTCTCCTAAGCCCTGTCATTTGACTGTCACCATTTAAAATACACATATAAGAGAGCTATGCCCCTTTTCAGTAGAAGGGGAGAACCAAGTACAGGGACTGATCTTTTCCCTTTGGAGATTATATCAGTATTTGCATCCCATGCAAATAATATAATAATGTAGACACTGTATTTGTGGCTAGTATTTTACATACACCTAGTTCTGCACCTCTTACAGTTGTTCCATAAAGAAGCACATATTAATCCCATGCTACAGATGGGGCTGATACTGAATGAACAGAAGCTAGTCTGGCACTCCCAAATAAATTCATAGTTCATGTGAGATCTGATCATTTAACCTTGGCCGCATAGCTCACGATTTTACCCAACGGCAATGAATAATGTTTGCAGCATTATGCCTCATTAGTGCCAAAGCAGCATTCTGGGTGCTTTGCAAGCAATTAAAACCACAACAAATAAACAATGGATTCTACGTTATAATGCAAATAGCCATAACATCATAAGAACCAATAAAACCAACAAGTTTTCACAGTAAAGTGGACAGGATGGGAGGCACTCAATTGGGATTGGGTTGAACAGCTTCCCTGAAAAGTAATATTTTCAGCTGTCTCATAAATAAGTACAGGCAGGGGGGCAGACAGAGTTTCTCTTGAAGCTGATTCCATAGCCTTGGTGGCACCACAGACAAGGCCCTACCTCAGGTGGACAACTTATGTTTGGGGTGAGCCTGGCCTGAGAAGATCTGATGGATTGGGCAGGTGACATTGGGGAAAGATCCTCCAAGAGGTAATGTGGTCTCTAATCATGAAGACTTTATATGTGAGGGTCAAAACCAGGGGTCCTCAACCTAAGGCCCCGGGGCCGGATGCGGCCCCCCAAGGTCCTTAATCCGGCCCCTGGGACCAATTGCAACCCCCCACCTACCCCCTGTTTTGTTAGCAAGCCAGCCTCCGCAGCTGCTTTTGGACTGTGATCCGGCCCCCAGTGGTGTCTGGGTGGTGGTGGACTGGCCCGCTGTTTGAAAACTTTGAGGACCCCTGGTCAAAACCTTCAACGTGATCTCGGACACAACAGGTATCCAGTTTCTAGTGCTGGAGATTGTGTTGGATCTGGCTAAATAAATAAATAAATAAATAAATAAATAAATAAATAAATAAATAAATAAATAAATAAACTGGATCTATATTAGTGCCAATCTACTAATTTCATATTTATTTTCATTTCATTTATTTTGACTATTGCTGTTACTATGTGCAGTCAACTCGCTTTCAAATTATGTTGGCTAAATATGGGCACTTGGTGTTTGTATCCCTGAAGATACAAAGTGTGGTCCCAGAGATTCAAGAGTGGTCCATTCTCTCCCCCCAAAACTGACCAGCCTACTCACTATTATCATAGCTGGCATGACCCCTATAATGGTGGTAGGTAGCTCTGTTGATGCTTCCCTGCCTCCCCATAGAACTGACAACAGCTGATCAGGGAGAGTCGTCATCCCTCCTCCGTGGCGCAGTGGTTAAATGCCTGTACTGCAGGTAAACCTGTGCTCAGGACCTGGGGTAATGGTTGACTCAGCCTTCCATCCTTCCGAGGTCAGTAAAGTGAGGACCCAGCTTGCTGGGGGGTGGGGGTGGGCAATGTGTACCTGCACACTGTAATTAAACTGTAAACCACCCAAAGAGTACTTGAAGTGGTATGGGGCGGTATACTGTATAAGCAGAACACTTTGGTTTTTGCTTTTTTTTAAGGGGAGGCATAGCAGAGCTACTTCCGCGGTAGGCACTATGCCAGTGGTGATGGGTGCATTATATTGGCCCTGTGAGTTAGGGTACTTTTAAGAGTTGTAGTTCAAACTAATAATTTTACTTATCTCTGGCATGGTCTAAGAAGGAATCAAAATACTTCTAGAAAGTTCACATTTTCAACACAAGAGTAAAAACCTCAACCACACCGTATTTAGCTGATTGGAAAATGAATTTGTATAAGGCATAATGAGGGCACCTTATCCTGGAGCAGTGTCCTTCCATCATTTGCTTATCTTGAACAGTAAAGCAAAAAAGGTCTTTTAAAGTAGCTAGCTACCCTCTACCACCAGAGCCTTGGCATCTAGTCAAAAATACTTTGCAGTAGTCAGTAAAAAAAGTCATATGAGAAGAGGAAAAGGGCACCTCAACCTCCTGCATTGTTCTTTGCTGTGTCTACAGTAAATCAGATAAGAGTCTGGATTCTGAATAGTCCAGTTTTGCAGAGACCTTTCGCGGTCACTGCAAACTTCTTTATTTCTTGTAAGTTCTCATTCAGGAAACTACTGTTCAGTAAGCTATTACTGCTAGGATGTTTGAGGGCATTCCCCCTTTTTGGGTAACAGACAGTGGTACCCCAAAACAAGGGTGGGTAGTACTATATATTGAAGTTGCCTGGGTGCACTTGCTCTTGATGCATGTCTTTGCATGCCGAAGAGTAGATACAGAAAGAAGGAATGGATCCCTCAGGTTTCCTAGGTTGTCTTTTACATGCCAATTGCTTTCATACTACACTGGCTTTCCTTGAGCAGCCTGGCAATTGAAAGTCAATTTGGAAAGGGCAAACAAACAAATGAGAACACTTTGCTTTGCCTGGATGAGAAAGTTGTCAGTTTTGTTTTTTTGTCACACGGACGCATTTCCACCGTCTAAATGCACGTTCCCATATTTAGAATGAATGGAGGTATGTTCATCTATTGAGCTGTTCTTATCATAGAGAAAACCAAATGAAAATCTAAGTCATGTGTAAGGGCTCCTGTTAGTCACTTCTCGAAGCCGTACGGCAGTGGAATTACAGTAGGACCCCCGTATCCACTGATTCATTATCCACTGATTCAGTTATCCACAGTTGGCAGAGGAAAGTAAATAAATAATTCAGCAGCCACAAAGCAAGCTGTAAAGCAAGCTGTTGTCACAAACAGCAGCTGTAAAGCAAGCTATTGTCACAAATAGCATCCGTAAAGCAAGCTACTGTCACAAACAGCGGCCATAAAGCAAGCTAATGTCTCAAAAGAGCAGTCATAAGGCAAGCTACTGTCAGGAAACAGCAGTTTGGGGGTGGGTGGGCAGGCGTTCTCTCTTATCCACGGTTTTCATTATCCACGGGAAGGCCTGGAACCAATCCCCAGCCGATACCAGGGTCCTACTGTAATGTGATTGGAGCTGCACTGGCTGTGTAAAGTATGATTACTGCCTTTGTGATCACTTCCATTCAGAGTTGGCTTGCCACATTGATCTTCTTCAGTCCATTTTTTACTCCACCCTCATTCGTTTGGTCATATGAATTGATCCTAAGATGCAACAGCTCCCACTTCTCCTGCCATTTCTGAGTTCATCGAGAGAATTTTTTATTCCTATTACTTTGCATGGGCAGGACTTCTGCGAATCACCAGAAGGTTTCCCCAGTGTAACAAGGACAACGCTAAATTTTCACCTGGATAGTCAAGTTTTCAGATAAGCAGAATTCTGCGCAGCTCAGTATATTATGTAAACTTTGGCAGCAAATGTTTTGGGGGGGAAAAATTCTGCCTTGAGCTGTCTTTTAGAATTTTGGTGGTATTCTACTTTCTCTCTGTCCAGGCTTTTTAAAAAAAAGCTCAATGGACTGTCACGAGGGTGTTCATATGCAGTGGTTTCCAATCTTGGGTCCCCAGATGCTCCTAGACTAAAACTCCCAGAATCCCTCATTCCTAGCTGTGCTTGCCAGGAATTTTTGCAGTCCTAGAACATCTACGGATGCAAAGTTGGGAACTGCTGATATAGAGGGAATCATTGTAGCTGAGATTCTGTATGTGCTCGTCCACTGTGCCCTTTTTTCCACTAGAAATCTCAGAGAGTAGCTATTCATCCCGCAGGACCAAAACATTCTGAAATCTCACCTCCTTTTAAAATGTACTCCCTTATCAATGTGCTTGAGATTATACATGTTTGAATGGAAATGTAAACTTTTGGAAATGTATTTTAAAATAACACATGAAACAATATTATTCCTGGTGAAATTTATCCCATGACTAAATACTCATGAGCAGGCATCTCATTTCTGCCTGTCCTTCTGTAGGGGCAATGGTCCCAAAGATTGCTTGAGATACCTTCTTGGGATCTACAAAATGCTTTCTTAAAGTACAGCTCCACAGGGACAATAATGCTTAAGATGCAATTTTGCTTTAGCGAAGCCAGATGGCTCCATCTCTCCCCACCACCCCCACCCCGGCACAGAAACAAATACTGTGTACACATTCTTCTTGCCTAACTTTTGTTTTCCCTCTAGAAAGAAAACTCGGCCTTTCCTAACTTTATCAGGTAATTTCCGTTTTCTATTGTTCCAAAGAAAAAAATAATGGACACAGTGAGTGCTGTGCAAATATTTTAATGAAACCTAATGCAAAACAGCTGGACCCAGTTTCAACCCAGCCTGCGCCCGGGTGTGGCTTGTCTTGTGTGAAATTCAGCCAGCCAGTCCAGCAAAAATCCCTCACATAAAGGTTCGTGCACAACAGGCATCAGCTATTATTCATGAAGCACAGATGAATTGTTCTGTACAATTGTACTTCCCGGGGTAAAGTTGCTGACCCAATGTTCAGGATGGAATGCTAGCTCTTCACACAAAGTGCGGCTCTACGCTCTGATAGCAAACACACAGACAAATGCATTTTGGAGTTCACCCCAGCTAGGCTGAAGAGAGATAGAAGAACCTTAAATGCAATGGGGGAAGTTAGAATTCGCCTTTGCTGTTGTGGGAGAAATATATACACCTCTGCCCTTTATGGATCAAGATCTACAAACAAGGAAGAAACAAAGTTCTGCTCACTGCCAGTGCTTTTGGAGAACGTTGGACACAACCAGAGTCTCTTGTCTAGTACTTGTGACATTACCAACCTCTCCTTCTCCACCATTCCTAGTTTTGCAGGTCTTTTGAAAGTATTTTTTGTAAAATAATGGGATAGAAACCTATTTGCTTCTTTAAAACAGATATATGTACGTATAAAACCAAGTAGCCACTCTAAAGAAAAAAGAAGCTGAGAGGTAAGCTACCATTCAGCTCACAAGAACAAATGTGGGTGGACATTTCTACATATATACTTTATTTAGTTTTGCCTGTCACTGGGTCAAGTTATGATTGCAGAACATAGCAATTATCTGACTCTGAGGGCTCTCCAAAGAAATGCTGGTCATAACTGGAAGGCATCAGAATACTTGTGTGCAACCAAGAAGAATGTTGCACAGTCTTCTGTTGCGTTTGCAAAAGAACACACCTAGTGGTAGTGGTGTGCCTGTTTCCCTGGTGTGTTCACTGAATTCTTGAACATGGCTTATGAATATACAGTTGTATTCATGTGCTGGATCAGACTATCCATACGGTGGCACATTATGCTCCACCTTTCTGCAACAAGATAATCTCCCAGTCCTCTTAATGGCAAATGTCATGGGTTGATGCTGGGGCCCTCTATATACCTAGGGAGAAATTTGGCCTAAATGAGGGTATGTGAAAGGTTTCTATTACTAGATTAGTGAGGTAACTATTCCTACAGAAGACAGAAAGGCCTGGGTCCTGACATTGCTATTAGATGTTATTTCTAGATCTATGGCTGGCAAGATTTATTTGGTCGGCCAACTCTGTCTGTCTGTCTGTCTCTCTCTCTCTCTCTTGTTGTACATGTTTAAACTAAGCTCAAGCTTAATGCTAGAAAGCAAGTGATGCCACATCATAAACAGAGAAACCTGGATACTTTAGAGTAACATTTTATATATGCACCTCCATTCACGGAATATGGCAGGCCCAAGTTAAAATTACAATGCCCAAGGAAATCAGTTGCAATCCACAGAAACACGGAAATGAATCTGTTAAGTCTTCAAAGTGCCACAACCCACTGTTTGGTTTGTGTGTGTGTGTGTGTACATTTGGGATGTCTAGATTATTTATCAATTCGAAAGCACAGGTGTTAAATACAGATTACTACTGGTGTACGCAGATTGAGGATACTGTACTGCAGGTTTGTTCTAGGACACGTAAAACCAGTTGATCTTTCTCTCGTTCGTGCAAATTCAAGGCTGCAGTTTTCTTTGTGTTGTCAATTCATCTCTTATTTGGTCTTCCTCTTTTCCTGAAGGACTCCTCCACCAAATCTTACTGCTTTTTCTCTCTTTAACATTGGTCCCCCCCCGCCCCATCACTTGGAAATGGACATATCACTGCCCCACAGTTAAGCTACAGGAGTCAAGTGAAACAATGAAAAGACACATTTCGGACATTGACTAATACAATATATGGTTCCTGCATTCTTCTTCTTTGTAGGGGTACAATGCCTGTACAAGAAAACGAAGTATAGCCTTTAAAAAAATTGTTGACACTTGACCTCCAGATTTTCCTATTGCAGTCTGAACATATAGCAACATACAGTCATATGTATGGGTTAACATTCAACACAGAATTCTTAATCTTCCACAGGTAGGATCTGGATTAGATGCCACATTAAGTGTGTAAAAGCCCACAGGGCCTTTTTACACGACCCTTAAGATCCGCTGGCCACTTAAATTCGGACCAGAGATCTTAGGGGTTCCTCGCTCTTCCTCTGTCCCCACCCCCCTCCGCACTTCCTGGTTGCTGGCTGCCTGAGGGAGGGAGAAAAAAGAAAGAAAAGCATGCCGGTTTACCTCCGTTTTGTTCCCAGCAGCATTCAGATCTCTTAAAGGGGCGGAGCACAAAAAAAGAACAAACAGAAGCCAGGAGAGCCCCGCACTCACTATTCTTACACCGGATCAAATATTTGTCACATCCAAAAAGCAGGTACAAGAAAACTGCTCTTGGTCGCGCTAAAGTGGGCGGGGTCGCACTTAATTGTCTGCAAAGTCCGGAGCTGGTGGGTAAACATTTTTAAGGTCCGGACCTTGCAGCCATTTGCGGCGGAGCTTAGGGGTCGTGTATAAACGCCCTAAGTGTACAACAGCACCAGAGATGGAAGTCAAGGTTAGCAGCTGCACAGCTGATTATAAGTAGCACATGAACATAAGACATTTTCTTGGCTCTCATAAGAAAAGAGTCAGCAAGCATAATAAAAAGAGGGAATAAACAAAATTTCATGGCATGATAGAAAGAAGGTCACACCCTTTAGTGACTCTTTTAACTTCTTCTAGAAAGAATGCATTGTTGAGATGGGTGGAGAAAAAGGCTAAATAAATATCTCTTATGCACAAACTTCTAAAAACAGCAATCACAGATAACTTGGATAGCTAGAAATCAACTAAATTGCTGGGCAGAGGCTGACCACTCCTTTTCTTAGCATTGGACAAAATTGGAGGAGATTTATGAAGGTACAAGAACAGAAACTGCACATCCCAGACGACAGATTCTTAAGGAAATAAAATATGAAAATGTTGATCTTCCTACAAAAACTGTAATATGACTACAAAACAACAAATGCAATCTAGTTTTAAAACAGAGGAAACCAAGAGCCATCTGGGGAACAGTTTTAACTTCAGATGCTTTGGTGAAGAGTGTTGTTAAATTTAAAATGATCATACCTGTAGAATGTGTCATTCATCCATTTGCTTTTTGATGGCAGAGGACTTCATCGGGGCAGATTAAGATATGCTGAGGGTAGCTATAAACTTTAGAAGGCGGCATACGATCTCCCCAACAATTATATAAAACTTTACACTTAGTTGAAAATAATAATATTTAGCAGCCCTTTAGAAACTGTCACTTACTTAGAAGGTTTGTAAATTTGGTTCCATGTCTATGGGTAGGTGGTATGTTGGCCATGGATGTTAAACTTGTAAGAATTTCTCAAAAAGTAAGAGCTTTTGACAATGGAGCCAATGACTTCCTAAGCACTGGACTCGACTCCATTAAAGACAGGCTGGTCAGCTATCTGTCTGGAATGATTTAGCTGTGGATTCTTTACATTGGCAGTGTGTTGGCTAGATGACACATAATCACCAGCTCTACCATTCAATGATTCTGTAAGATGGAAGCTAGCCTCCACTGCTCCCTTCACAAATTCTTCAACACTTCATTGGTGGTGGGGTCATCTGGTATGCTGTAACACATGACAGTAACAAGGGAGAACCAATATTCCCCCTTGGTACACTGGCCACCCAAAGGGAAATAAATAATTGTAAGCGTATGTGTGTTTAAAATAATTACAGAAAGATAATTCCAAGTTTGTAGACATTTTAAAAATAGCTCTTTTAGTACATACTTTCAATTCCATACTGGTAGAAAATTAGGTTTTACCAGACACACATGCATAAGGTAATGACAACTGAGGCATTCAGGTGAAAAAAACCACACACCACAACCGAGAAAAATGTCATAATTCAAAAGGCAGTTCACATAAAAACCCTTTCTGCATTTCCACAAACCTGCACAAATCCCTGTAGACTATACTGTTTTATATGAAGCACTGACTAGTACTAGATTCAGCAAAAACAAAAAAACAAAACAACCCCCCCCCAAAAAAAAACCACAACCCAACCTCCATAAAACACACCAAAATAAGCAAAAAGTATTCAACAGGAAGTCCCAAATCCAGGCTTCTTTGGCTATGAATTTCTCATAACAAAAAAGCAGAGCATTGATGTTGATTATTGTCCCAAATTGGGCAAATAGAATGTGTGAAATGCTTGGCAGTGTTAAAACTTTATACTAAAATTGTTTACTACAGTGCCTTGACATTTAAAAATGAGTCCTGAATTTAGAGAGGTTAGGAAGCAGTGATGTAAGGCAGATAATATGAAGGGAAAACACTTTCCCCCTAGCCATCTGTTAAAAAGATTTAAAACTGATATTCCTTGGAGGATTCTGCGCAGTTCTTGCTGGTAAGTCAACCTTGTTGAATATGGCTGCATTAATCTCCACCGAGTGTCAGCATGGCTCTTGTAGGCTTTTTTTAGTCTTTTAGTGAATTGTAGGCTCTTAATGTCCGATTATTGATGAAATCCGTCTTCTTATAGTTCGCCTTTCAAATAAAATACAATAGAAAGCGATTAAACTGTAACTGAGAACAATACTGTTTCAGTTTAGTTTAGCTTATTTGATTAGCCATTTAAACCATATCAAAATACACAAAAACCACTTAAATACACAATAAAACAACGAAAACTCTCAGCCAAGGGAACAAACTCAGTTTTTTTCTCTGGAATACTGTATCCGGCCTTTTGAGGGAACGTAAATTTCTGCTTCAGTCTCTGAGGAATTTTATGAAAACTTATTTTCTGTACCAAATCAGGGGTGTGCACATAAAACACTCCCTTGACACATTATCCCTCAAAGGGCTTCCCCCTTGGCCTCCAGTTGTGGTTTCAGAGACTGAATCAATTATTCACTCTCTGCAGCCAAATGAGGCACCTGGAGAAGATTTTCTACCCCTTGAACTTTTCAAGACTCATATCTGTTGGTGGGCCCCTTTATGAGCATGGCTGTTTTCATATATAAACTATACAAGTTACATTCTAGGTAGTTGGGAACTCGCCATTATCATCCCTCTTCACAAGAAGGAGAGTCAAAGGCAATACAAATAATTATAGACCAATATTCCTTATTGGAATTGTGGCTAAAATGTATGCTAAACACCTGCTGAACAAAACAGAAGATTGCATTATGGAGAAAAAATACTAGTGGAGGAATAAGCAGGCTTTAGGCCTGAGAGATCCACAATAAATACTTATTTTGTCTTACATCACCTTGTAATAAAGCAACTAACAACAGGCAAGAAACTGTTTACTGCCTTTATTAATCTCAGTGCAGCCTTTGATTCCATAAACAGAGACATACTGTAGAAGAAACTGTCCAGCTTAGATATGGAACCTAGGCTTCTAGCTCTGATTAAGGCCCTTTATTCGAATACGCCACTGAATGTCCGTACAGGTGCAAATGGTTCCCTTTCGAAGAAAATACCCACCTATAAGGGTGTTAGGGTTGCATTTTGGCTCCAATGCTTTTCAATCCCTATATTAATGATATACTAGGATATCTATGTGATGCCAATACTCATTTGTTAAAAATACATGATAAATTTTAAAACATTCTGTTATATGCTGACGAGAACAATACTGGAACAATCCGCAATCAGGCATACTGTAAGGCTAGAATCTATATCCAGCTGAAATTCCCTGGGGGTAGATAGATTCCTTTGTAATAATCTAGTCTGCTTATTTTATCTATCTTGTTTATCTAGCTCTTTTGTAGCAGAGGTGCATGAAGCAGCTTTCAAGGAACTTGACTGCAGCTAAGGAGGTTCAAAATAAGAGCACCAGGAGAGGTATTTAGAAACATATTATCCTCTCTGAATAACATCCTTATGTGCCCATGAATGGACTATTGCCTTTGATATGCCATCCAGATTTCTTTCTTTTTTGGACATCCCGTGTCACCAAGGTTTCCGGGTTCTCTTTATTTATGTTCTTGTGGGCAGGATTGGATAGTTGTGATTTAACCTTCCTTGGGCACCCAGTGTGGTGCTTAGGAACAATACGGACAGGATATAAATGTAATGGATAAAATAAAACTAACTAAATAAAAAATAAAACTAACTAAATGTGTATATATTCTGTACCATAGTGCTTATTTTGTCGTGACTTTTATTTTATCATTTTATTTTAAACTTCTTTTAAAACACCAACTTAAGACTTGGCTTTAAAGATTGACCTTCCTAGAATAGGTGGTCACTTATGATCCATCTTATCCACCTCTGTTTCATTTTTCTCATTTTTTCTCTCTTTTTGATTTCTTATCTGGTTGGCTTTGTTAATTACAACCTATGCTTGATTTTCATTTCATTTTGTATATTATAATATTCTATGCATTTTTGTTGGTTGTTTTTTTATAATTGGTACTTTTGTTTATTGTTCACAGCCTAGAGTGGCCTTCAGGCCAGACGGGCAGTATATAAATTGAATGAATGAATGAATGAATGAATGAATGAATGAATGAATGAATTAGTTGTAGCAGGGGAGTGGTTTTGTGCTCAGAAGTGAATCCTTGGGTGTTCTATCCTATCCCAGGCAAGAGATCCACTCTGCTGGGGATTAACCAGCTCAGGAGGACCACTGCAATCTCCCACAACAGGTGACAAGAGGGCCCTCCCAACTAGGCTTATACCCAAGAGGTATGAATCTACAGATGGGCAATAATGCTTGGCTTATCCCAACATGAGGCTGGGAGGTTAGCATCATCTGCTCCATCCAACAATTACTGGCGATGGAAGGTTAAAATAATGTTGGCTTTTGTAGGTATGTCATCTTGTCCTTTCCCTCAGGCAGCACAGGACACTTTTTGTATTGTGTCGAAGCAAATGAAGCAAAATGCACACATTGGCCCAAATTCTGTTGCTTACTGTAGTAAATTGCACCAGCGTAGGCCCACTGAATGATTGGGGAATCAACTCCTCCATAAGTGACATTAATTCAAATGAATTCATTGCATCTTACTGAGCGAACAGGTCACAAAGTAGGCTTATTTGACTCAATGGAATTTATAGAGGAGTTAATTCAACAAAGCCCTATGGATGCAATGGGCCTACTCATTGCATTGTAAATTCAATTTACTTTCGCTAAGCATCTGGATTCTGGCCACTACCATATTTAGCTGTGACATTGTTGAATGTCTCAGCTGCTCACCTGAGGTTCACTACTAACAATCTAGAATACCCAAAATGGCAGCAGAGTATAAAATACAACAAAAGTCTGCATTTGGAGCCAATATGTAGCCTGCGTAATTGTAAACCACCCAGAGAGTGATTTAAGCTCTATGGGCTAGTGTGTAAGCAAAACACATCACTTTGCTTTGAAATGAACAAAAACATTAAAGCAAATTTTTATTGATCCACAACTGGCAAAGTCTTATGATCTGGTCAATTCAAGATGCAGATGTCTAAAAGAAATATAGCAAGACAACCTCGACTTTATAGGCATTTAATAATAGCCCCCAGCTATTGTCCGGCCTTACCTTTTTATAGGCACTGTGGAGATCAGCATGTGACCATAAAGAGTACAAGAGAATCGAAGCAGCTCTACCAGCTTTGCTGAAAAGTATAAGAAGAAGTGTTATAATATTTATTATTTATCAAGCTCGTCAAGGAATTAGATGCTGTACAATAACAAAGTGAAAGAGAACAAATCTGCCCAAAGGCTTACAATCTCAAAGGATGTGGTGATTAAGACAGAGACATAACAGAAAGGTGATGGAGAAGAGGCAGTACACATTTTTCACACTCTTGTCTAAACCATTCCATCAAACCAACAAAATCCTAACTTCAGTTCATTTTTATTGCAAAGTGTACATGTAAGGAGACCTATAAGGCACTCCTCCTTCGATGCTACTCTCAGCACAGCAGTAAGCTGTGTCCTCAATGTTCAGGTTCATGCCATTTCCACTTTTCCTGATCCCCTCTCTAGTCAACGGAAACTACTAGGCTTAAAAATGTTCTATATGGACTTTTCAGACAAAACAAATCCAGGGATGTACACACAAGTGTCCTTCCTGTTCATGGTAAACATGGATTTAGTTTCGTACATTTATTACAACAGTGAGTTACTGTAGAAAGGGGGCAGTGGCCCCACAAATATATTTATTGAAAGGTTTTGTCTGTTTCTGCATGAAAAGTATGAAATACTCATAGGGAGCGGGAGGGAGAGGCATGCATGTTGGTGAGGACTGATTTCTAAAAAATGTAGGGGAATGACTGAGAGGGAGGAAGTGGAAGCATGAAATGCAGGAGTTATTTGAGTTCTTGTCAAGAAACTTGCTACTATGGGATCGAAAACAGGACAAAAAGAGAGAACGTAAAGAGATTTAAAAGAAGCATCCATCACCTATATTATATATTGTAAAGAAACACAAAGCAGTGTAGGGACCTGTAACCCAGGATAAATGTGTGCAAACATAATACATTTTTTTTAAATGAAAGGCTCAATCTGAGAAAAGCTGGGATAGAAAGAAAAGAATTACAGTAGCCAAGAATGGCAGACTAAATGGCATGTTGGCAGGGGAGGGGAAATTAAATGCCATATTTTAAAACCTAGGCATGGTGCAGTCCAGACACAGCTTTATGTCTGAGAGAAAACATGGGCTGCAGTGCTAGAGACAGTAATTTGGCCATGTAACTGTGATGAGAAAAATATATAGCAAATCAACGTAAGGCTCACTTTGTGTGTGTAGGATGATACTGACGGTAGGATGGTCTTTGTTTTGTGTGTGAAACCCCTCATTGTGCTGAACTGCATGCAAACAACACCCCAAGCATGTTGTTGCTTAGAATGAACCATGATAACAAGCATATTCAATAAACATGGGTGTTTCGTTTCAGAAGTGCCAAGGGAGAATGAAAGATGATGTGTCAGAGGCTGCTTCCTTGTTGGAGTTTAGCCCCGCGCGACCCAAAACAAGGTAAGAAACTGGTTGATTTTGTTCTGGAAGGTGGGTCCCGGTACCGAACGGCATCTGTTTCGGAACCAGGCCCCCTTCTCTAATCTTCAACCAAATTCTAATCTCTAATGTATTCTCGAAGGCTTTCACAGCTGGGGTCTGATAGTTGGAAACACAGCCAAACAGCATGAAAAACTCACAACAACTATCTAATCTCTAATCTTCAACCAAGTTGATTTTGCTGGAATAGAAGAATGGAACTGCAAGACCGGAGTCAAATGCTAGGGCCCCCTGGACCTTATGCCTTTTAGGGTGAAAGAGCTCACCTCTCGCTTGAGCTGATATTCATAATCTTTGAGATACCGTCAGAATTCAAGAGCTGCCGAGCATTGTGGGAGTTGCTCTGTGTCAAGTTGTATAAAGCATAGCAGGCAGATGCAGCTGTTTCGTTGGCCACGTCAGATGTTGGGACAGAATCCGGAAGTATAGCAACCAAATCAGGCAATACATCTCTTGCTGGAAGACAAATGCAATGCACTGTATGCCAATTTTTAAGCACAAAGTTCTCTACCTATTATTCTAAACTAGATTCACTCAACACAATTCAGAATTTATACAGTGCTATCACTTTCATTCTTCTACCTACCTACCTGCCTGCCTACCTACCTTTACTGTACTTACACTCCTACATTGCTATTATCCCAATAATAAGTTAATGTTATTTTCATTGCGTTGGATCAAGATGGCCCCATCCTCCAGTGAAAGGTATCGTCCTATCAGAGGAAATGATTCAATCAAATTTAAAATTTAATTGTTTGACTGATCCCACCCTTCTGCTTAACTTTATTTGCCCTGATGTTATGCACTGCATTCTTACAAATCTTAGAATGCATTTCTACTATTCAGGTTCATTTTCTCAATGCACCAATTTGTTACGTGAGTTGACATACACATTCATTACATCTATAGTCCTACAATATGTACTGGGGCAATTACAATCATGCGGATAGACCGTGCCCCTCTACAGCTTTAAGTTAGGTGCATCGGAGCTTGAACACAAATAAGTCAATGCCTGTGAAATTTGGATGTACATGCATACTGTACAAATGATGTGGAGAGTACATTTACCTACCTACCTTACCTACCTACCTACCTTACCTACCTACACTTTGACCATACCTTGGTGTAACTACACGCTTAAGGCTTATGCATGTTGGATTCTATACATTTAGGCTCTATCCCACATAACATGACCAGCAAGGAAGACCTGCAAGGAGGGGGGGGGTAACAGATGAAGCAATCCCAGAGCAATACAATCCACAGGATTTTAATATTATCATTAGGCTACTAATGGCCAGGGAAAACTGAACTTTGATATAATCTTAAATGGAGAAACAGAACAACTGATGCAAGCCACACATTAAGACTCATCATTTATTTTGAGTCAGGTATTATATATTTACCTATTTCATTTTGCAAGGAGGCGTTACGAGACAAGTTCCTAAGCAAAGAAACTGCTGTTTTGCGGACATTTGCATTGCTCACATGTAACATGTTTCGGATACTTGGGAGACCATTGGCTTTCTTGACGATGATGTAGGCCACACCAAATGGCATCTGTCAGAAAACACATTTAGTTTTTCAGCCCGAGTAAATGTACAAGCATAGACAAAGTATCATTTTCTTCCAGGCAATTATTTTTGCCATTCATTGATCAAAAAGTTGCTAAGGCACTTCTGTGCCATACACTAACATTAGTTTTGAAGTCATTAATTATCTTTCATAAATGTTACTGCTGCCATGTTGGATAAGAAATGTCTCTGCACCCTTATCAAGTTGCAATGATCAAATCTTGTCTGTGAGCAACCATGCCAGTTACAATGATAATGATGATAATCATCATCATAATCAAATTCACCCCCTGTCAAGGAGGCACAGTGTGTGTGTGTGTGTGTGTGTGGAACAGATCTCGCTACGTCGGGCTCCTCAGCCAGAGATCTAAACCAATGAGCTATCCTGCATCACCATGATCATAACCATGATCATCATGATGTGCTCCCATCATCATGTGCTCAAACTGACTCCTGGCAACCCGTTTCTGGGGTTCCTAGTCACCGAACACTCAGTAGTGTTTTACCATTCATTTTAATGTGCATCTTGGGGTGTGTGCAGCTTTCCCAAGGCCACACAGCCTGGCCCTACTTTCAGGAGACATAGCGGAGAATCAAACTCCCAACCTCTGACTTCATAGTGAGATATCTAAACCATTCAGCTATCCAGCCAGTTCATTGGTCTTTAGTAAATTTACACTGGGGGAAAAAGCCAATGTAAATTTCATAGTGTAGCACAGATCTAGATAAATGCAATCATTTTTTGCAAGCTGACTCTGATGCAATGCATTTCGGTATAGCTTGGTTTTGAATTGGCAATTAAGGCCTATCGGTTTGATAAAAGACCTGCTCCTCCCTAGAGTTACAAATGGCTAGAACTGATTAACTAACAATAGTTTCAGGCAGCTGCCCAAATGTTCTGGACACTCCTTGGGAGTGCAGTTTTGAAGACTGAAGAAAGAAGACAAAGAACTTACAGGACCAGTGCCTGCTGTAAGGTTCTGCAGGGCTCCCAATGAAGCTTCTCGGGTGTAGTTCCTTGTGCTTTTTGCTATTAGGGACAGATATATCCTTATCAGTGTGGAATGCCAGAGTGTTTCAATGCCACTGGGGACACTCTTTTCCTCAGGGAGGGGTACATCCTGTTGCTTCTAAAAAAAGGCAAACATAATAAACTATCAGAAATAAGGCAATTTAGGAATGCAAGACTCATCTCTTTGGAGCGGACCAAAAAGGGTCCATTTACTCTTGTAGTCTAGCCCTGACCTTCTACCTTATAATCCCTACTCACATGGAATTACTGTCTGCCATTCGACGCACTGTGAGGCACAGAAATGCGTGGCCTTCCTTTCATCTGTCTTATAGCCACTGGGCAGTTCTGGGAGCTGGACTCACTATCATTCCCTTTTGCTACTGAACCGCTACTGACTATTATTCCTTTTCAGCCAGTGTATTTGATATCCAAAGAAACTGATTGTTTTCCCCCAAACCAAATTACCCTTTGATCTTCTTACATACAAATTACAACAGGATCTCTCCCTCCCTCCCTCTCTCCTTCCATACAGGCACGCACAATGTGTCGCACATGTGCAATTGTCTATAAAACATTTATTGCCACCCGCTGCGTCAATGCATCCATCCCCATGTCAAAAAGGAAGCCACCAAGTCAATCTTGTGCAACCTCCCTGGTGAAACATAGGCCAGTCCATTCCGAAGCATCTCCTGTTCAGCCAAGTGACCTCATCCCTTGGTCCCAGGAAGAACTATGTGCCAGGGATGACCTTGACCCTTCCTGTGGAGTAGCAGCTTCTATGGAAACTGCAATGACTTTCAAGGGATTCATTCAAGTCTTTCTCAAAGCAGCCTAGAGATGCCAAGGATTGAGTCTATCGTCATTTGTACACAAAGCATAAGATCCACAACTGAACTCTAGCTCCTCCTTCAACCCCCCAAAATACCTGCTTTGCTTTCCTGCTGTTTGAGCCAAAGCAACCAATACTGTTATTACTGGAAGGTACATCTCTTCTTTGAGTATAGATTCTTTGGGCATAACTGCTTGGAAGTTCAGACTCGAGCTGGTAGGAAAGATTATGAAGAATGCACACACAGTTTTCCGTGGCCTGAAAGAATGATGAAATGGCCATTATTTTGTCTGCCTAAACAGGAAGAGATTAGTAAACCTTGTTTTTGGACATTCACACAAATGGGATAATCTAGTCCTAATGTTTTCTTTTGGAAATAATCTCTGGCGTATGTAATCTTGCTAGCTGCTAACCAATTATCATGTGAGAGGGATGTTTCTAAATCTCTCTTTTTATCAGCTGATTGCATGTGAGCAATGTGAAACTTGTGAAATGAAGTTACAAAGAAACTGATTTTGGAATATAGGAATGCAGAAAGTATGTGTGGATAAAAGAGCCAAATATGTACAGCTCACAAACTGCTTGAAGAAAATGCACAAATTCACATATCAATATTTCTTTCCTTAATTCACTAGAGATAAATTGACTATAGAATTTGATGTTGCCCATTTTGGTTCTGAGATAATGAAAATTGATGCAAACAGAAGAGGCATCTGTGTGCGTCATGGGAAATGCTGTCTGATGTGTTATTTCTAAAACCCTATGGACTGCAGTGGTTTCTTAAACTTCACATACATCTTCATATTGAAGATGAAAACAAGTTCAGTGTTAAAAACAGATTGTGGGGAAATGTGAACTGGAGCATTCTTCCTTCTCAAGAATACTTCAGTGACATTGCAACACAGCCAGTGCTTGAGGTAAAGTAAAGAAAGTTTATGTTCCAACTCCTTCTCAGCGATGTGTCTTTGAGTTGGCCTCAGATAAGTCAGGTAAAATAATGAAGTCCCTTCCATCCTAGACTCAGAAAACTCATTAACTGGGATTCTTTTACCTTATCATCTGGTTTGTGGTCTGCAGTAGTGCCTTGGATATAATAAACCAGGGATTCAATCAGCCCATTGCATTCTCTCATCTTTTTCCTGCCTTCCGGGCCAGCAGAGCTCATGTTTCTGTTTAAAAAAAAATTGAAATTTGGTTACAAGAATGTGATAATTTGATTCTTACAAACGGGTTCACACAAGCCAGTCCTTAATGGTGCCTATGTTCAGAATCTGGATTATTATCATTTCTAGCCACCATGGTTGAAAATTAGGATAGCAGAGTTCAGACAATTAATTGGGAAATCCTAAACATCTGTATTGGCAAGTGGCAACCTCTGATTTCAGAGGGACATGCATTTTTCCTTCATATTCATTAACAATATTGCCACTCTCCCTCAATTTTCATGTTGTTTGATGCCTGGAGTATCACAATCACAAAGAAGAGCCATTTCAAGTAGACTAAGCAAGCAGATTTAGGTACAAAGCAGTCAAACCTTCAGTGGTAAACTGGGCTCATAAAATAAATCCCATATATCTATTTATTGTAAGTCTTCCACTTGGCTGATGTAGTGCAGATAACCATCTGTTCTGTGAGAATCTGCCCATATCTCAACAGATGGCATCTCTTTTTGAAGCTTTGTCCACTAATAGACCAATGTTTATTTGAAAATAGGGCAAGGAGCATTCCATGAGTCATTGTAACTATTAAGAACATTTAAGATTACAGCCTAATACTGAACAGATCTGCAGACAGCTTTGTTTAGTTTACAGAAAGAAAGACAATGTGATACAAAGCCCCCATCTTTTCTCTATTTCTCTTCTGTAATTTGTATTGCACTTCTACAATGATTCTGACTCAGGGTTTTCTAGGCATAGAGTACCCAAAAGCACACTACCCCCTTTCTGTGGGGTGCCCTGGGACTGTGGGTTGCCCAAGGCCACACAGGATGGCTCTTCTCTTGGGAGAAACAGACAGGAGTTCAACTCCTGACCTCTGGCCCTACATACAAAAATTATCTCACTGAGCTACCCAGCCAGTAATTCCTGCTCACATGGAGCTGAGACAAAATCAATTAGATTTATATCGATGTATACATGTATAAATAAGATTATGCTGTTCCCTTTGTGATTTTCAAATGTAAAACATTTCATGCAAATGGCTAATCTGAATAGCTTGTAGCTTCCCAAAGTAGAAGATGAATTATAGCAGGCCTGCCCAACAGGTAGACCGCTGGCTACTGGTAATCCGCGAAGGGTTCAAAAGTAGCCCGACAGCCACCAATAAAAAAGTGAGGGGATAAGTTCTCCACTCCTCCCTCCCCCATCCCAAGGACCACCACTGCCCCAGCAAAGTTCTGGGTCTGCCAGCCCAGTGTCTCAGCCGAGAAGGACAGTTCAAGGGCCATGGCATGGTCCCCTGCTCCCCCCGCTGGCCAGATGATCTAGAGGGTGCAAGGGAAGCGGGTGCATGGTCAGCCTTCCCATAGGAATGTATTGAAAATCAATCAATCCATTCCAGAGGGAATGGATTTCAATACATTCCTATGGGAAACCGCTGCTCTACTTAGAATTTTTTTTTACTTACGAGCATGTGCTTGAAATGGATAAAATTCCTAAGTAGAGGCATTAGTGTAGTAGCCCTCAGGCACTTTGGGCCAGAAAAAGTAGACCTTGGCCTGTTCAAAGTTGGACATCAAGGAATCAAGAAAGGCAACGAATGGTGCAATCTCCCAGCCAGGATGCCTAATGAAGTCCTCTAGGAGTTTGAAAGTGTCTTGTTTTTATTTTCTCTCCCTGTTTCTCTTTGTCCTTGTATCATCCCTACAAGATTATTAGCTTGTCTTATCCTGTAAACTGTGTGCATAATGTGTTAATAAAATTCTTACAATAGATTTCTATTTTCCCCGTTTAAGAGAAACGGTTGGCTACGTGGCTCACAATTTATCAACCAAGCCACAGACCACCACCCCCCAAAGCAAAGCAAAAATTATGCTATTCAAATAGCAGCAGTAATTTTTTTACAAGGACTGTAAAAGAGGCAATTATGAAGCAAATGCATCTCAGAAGGAGCTCCACGTTGTCTAGAACAAGAATGGCCAGCAGGCAACCTGCAGATTGCACGCAATGCCCCTCCCCAAATACACCTGCTGCCCCCAACCTCCTCAGCCTGCATGGTATTTTTGAGGGGAGGGTTATTTTTCAGTCAAAAAAAAACTCTGGGTGCCTTTTAAAATCAGCAAATTAAATATTTTGTGAGTGAAGTATGTTGTATACAAACTTAAAATTGCCCCTGGCACCACTGAAATCACAAACCTGTGGTGTAGGTTTTTAAAGCCTCTCCTGAAATTTCAGGTCATCTTGTTGTAAATAGTGATTGGGGGCAATGGAACAGAGATGGAAAAGTCCCCTCCCTGTGCCCCACAGCCTCACTAAACGCTGTCATGCCCTGCTCAGTGTTAATTTAAAGGACACCCCAACATTGCTAAAAGAGATCTGTTTAATTCAACATACAGTAATTGGCTTCTAGTCTTTTGACCTGCCTTCATGGCTAACCCTACCCATTTCCATTCTAGCACAGAAGGGGGCATTCCATTTTGTTCCCAAGTTTCCCTTTGGTTATTGACATAAACGCATATGTTGTGCTCTGCTCTGCGGAGATATGAGTACGCTAGAAAGATTAGGTTTAACCTTCTGCTAGTTGGCAAGCTTTGTTGATAGTCGCCTATTTGCAGGACTCTTGCTTGTACATATTGAAATAGCTGTGCCGGTATGTAAGAACTAAACAGAACCAGATTGATAAGGATGGCATTTTTAACACCCCCACCCCCATTGAACTGGAGTAGAGTAGGGTGGATTTCAAAACGAAGTTTGCAGCTGAGGTTACAAGAAACCGACGTAGTTGAATGTTGTGCCAACATTTCTGGATCACTCTGTTGCAACCCTGCCAGTCCATGAGATGTTGTGGCTTTTTTTTTTTAGCAAGGATAAAGTGAAAGAAATTTGTATTTCTATCACCTTGGTTCTAGTTCTCCAGTAGAAATGCCTTCCTAATATCTGTTTCCTTCCCTAATTTCAGAAGATATTAAAAATACACTATTTTCTTTGAGGTTCCTTTGGTAAATCCTGTTCCATTGGTCCCTTTTTCACTTCCCTCTAAGAAAAACAAAATAAAGCTCTAGCCACCAGCTTGCAATGTGTACAGGTTGCCAGACAGTAACAACAAACAACTACAAAAGCAACATTATTTTGTAAAACCTTGCAGAGATTTCTTTTACAATGTAATTCCAGATAATTCATGCCTCCCCTATGCAATTAGTAGAGTATGGCAAGGTCCTGCCCCCTCTTTTAAAAGCAAGCTGGTTCAGATATTTGCATTTTTCTATGTTTTAATAATACCACTACCACTAGGCAAAATGTAAGTACTGTATACCTGTTGTTGCAAAGGTAAGGGCCAATGACAAGAGGCATGAAAAGAACCACTGTGTGCTTTCTAGGGTTGATGCAGTGAGACAACCTAAAATGCTGAGAGAATAGGACATGTAATTATTATAGTTACTGGATTGGGCATTATTATCTTTGTTGCACACTTTGTAGCTCCAGTAACTGGAAAATGGCATACAACTCCCAATCTCTCTGCACATGGAAAATATGCTTTGGGTTGTGGCAGTTTAATTTGTATTTTAATGGATTATTTCTTGTGTTTTCGGTTTTACTTGTTTTAACTTCAAAAACAAATTATATGTTATTTTCAAGTTATTTTAATTTTATTTTCATTATATTACTGTATTTTTAAATTATTAATTGTATGGTTTTGTTCTGTGTTGTATTGTATTGTATTGTGTTGATTGTTGTTATCTGCCCAGAGTGGCCTCGCTGCCGGATGGGCAGTATAAAAATCAAATAAAAAATAAATAAATAAATAAATAAATAAATAAATAAATAAATACAGAATGCAGATCCCATGATTAGACATTTGCACATGAGGGACAAAACAGGATACAGTTTGAGCACCTATGCTTCTTTGACAGGTGTGGCAAGAATATTTATACAAAACAAGTCCTGACAACCTGCCTGTACCCCTGGGAGTATGGTAGTTCATGGCAAGGGAAGGCCAGACCCTTCATAGTACAACAGAGAGCCTTGTGTTGATAGTCCTGTAAGCAATGCTGTAATAAATACAAAAATATTGCACAAAATCAAAATATGAACTTGTAACTTGCCTTCAAGAGTAAGGTATCCAGGGCTTGTCCAAAACATGTTGCTGCCTACAGAAAAGGGGAAGATATTGCCCTCAACCAAGTCTATGACCAGAAATTGGTCTGTCAGTTGAATCTTACTCCAGTAAGTACCAGCTTACTGTACCAGCAATGGGACAGCATCAATGTCTACCCTGAGAGTCAAGACTAAGTGCAGGACAGGTAGGACCATCCCTGGTTATTTCTCTTCCTGTCAAATTGTGAGAAGTAACACAAGCTTGAAATCAAGTCCTTGTTGATTCATGAGAGCTTATGTAAGCAGTTTACCCACTCATTTACTGCAATTACTCACGGGGACCCTATGAGGAGCCCAGGGCAGTGTTGTGGTTAGTATGCTAGATTAGGACCAGGGGGACCCAGGCTGAAATATTCACCCACACTCACCTTGTGCAAGAAACTATTTGTAACTAACTATAGGGCTGACATATATTGTAAGCAGTGATAGGTAAGAGATGGGATTATCACTAACAATCCAACATCCTGAGGCTGGGTCACTCAATACCCTTCTTTTGAACAAAAATAATTAATTAATTACTGAAGGTATCTTCCCTTGACAAACTTCCTTCAAATGTCAAGAGTTAAGTAATGATAACTCTGTACATAAAGGCTTGTTCCAGCAACTGTCAGATACTAAAACAGAAGCTTTGTTTACAGCTTGGGGAGAAGTTAGGGCAAGGTGCCATGAGCTGCCATGGGGCAGTAAATCAAAAGGGATATGCTTGTTGCTGAACAATCTGGCAGAATTGACTTTTCTATTTAATATGTTTTTTGGCAGATTATGTAAAACTTGCCCACCATTAACAGTGTGTCTTCACTTCTGCATCATATGAAGCAGCCTTAATATCATGTGAGTAGCTTTGCGTAGCAGTAGTTCTTGGGCCTTTCAGAGGCCAGAAATTATTTTTGTGTGAAGTGCCATAAATTGAATCCAGGGCTTTCTGCATGCCAAGCCTGTGCTTGACTACTGAACAACTGTCTCTGTAAATTTTGGCTGTAAAATGATTCAGCCTCAGCATGACACATCAATTTCAGTCAAAAAATTCAAGAGGAAATAGAGGAATCTCTTATATTTTACATGTGAGATAACATTCGCATTCTTGGTGTATTATGCATAATACTGTACACGATATACTTAAAATATAGTCTCTCTGCAAAAGGGAGAAAATGTAATTTTTTTCTGTCTTCTGCCTTCCTATGTTTTTAATCTGGCCAATAAAAAATTAGAGAAAGCATTATTTCATTTTTTTAAACCTCATTTGTGAAATGTCTGAGGTAATGCTGGTAAATTACTTTGCTTTTGACTGCCCATGGACCACATTGTCACATGAAGCTAATTGGTCCAACACAGATGGCCATCTATACTCTTTCATAAGCCAGTGAGGGTTGGTTATCTTTGTTATTCCTTTTGCCATCCTCCCTCCAAAGTGTGAAACAGTACAATCCAGATAGTTTGACCCAACCCTATTATGTTTTTCAAGAGGGATAACATCAGCGAATTATTACACATAACTCATGATATACTTTCAATATAGTTCTCTGTATGCAACAAAGGCTGCAGGCTACAGACTTTATAAACAGCTGAGCAAGGAGCATGTCAGCTATTACAAAAAGAACTAATTAGGGATTTGTAACCTGGCAGATGTACAAGTAGTTAAGAAAAAAATATTTGTCAGACCATTTCCCTCATACGGGTTGTCAGATGCATCTCTAGATTTTCCTTTGTTTTGCTTACACATGTGTTGGTGTAATTTTCTGCAACAATGGGGCAAGCGTGTGAAAAGTAACAGGTGGGCTTTAGTTCTCTTGCAATTAGCAGTTTCACATGTAAGCTAACAAAACAAGGAACATATCATGAAGCTTTTTTTTCCCACTCAAACCCCTTCTGCCAGTGCAAGTCATGACTGGATCTGCTCTTCTGCATACTATTATATAGTGTTGCCATATTTTATAACTTACTCTCTGGAGATACTTGTGTGAGCTATTGTTGAGTTGTTGTTGCATTATTGCCACAATAACTCAACAATGCATTATTGAAACGGATTATATTTGTGGCCTAACTACAGAGCAATAGCAGCATCAAGACTTTCTTTTAGGGATTGGCATTAACCTCACTTTGTACATTTATGTTGGTTCGTATGCATGGCACCACAGGTGCTGCACATTTCCTTTCGCCAGTTCCTTGGCTAGATCCGCCACTCACCAGTGGGCGCACATTCCTTTCCTCTTTGGTCCAGTTCCTTGGCTGATTGCCTGCTCAGACAAGGAGGCAACACAGGCAAAACCATGCTCCTTCTGGGGACTGGTTGAACAGTTGAAGAGGAAGAGGAAATGTGCTTCAACTGGTGAGTGGGTCATTGGCCGGGGAGGTGGGCAATGGGAATACGTGGTGCGATGTGTACAAACCGGCACAAACTTCTGAACCAAGGTTTATGACCATCTTTACAGCCTTTCTCCTTCCCTTTTGCCTTCTGTCTTCTGCAGTGCTGAAAATGTCCCCTGAATGTTCTCCAAGACATTCTAAGCAGTCTTTTATGCAGATGGTTGCCGGAGTACTTCCAAAGTTAGAAACTGCTTCTGCCAGTGGAAGCCCGCTGTTAAATTTTTCCCTCTGAAATGAATAGTTCTACATACTGTATGATGATGTGCATTAGGAAAGCATCCTGACAGGGGTGCTTTAGCTGTGGATTTCCAGTTTAGGCAGGGCATTGGACACAATGGCCCTTGGAGTCCTTTCCATCTCTAAAGTTACCGTTGAACTGGTTGGAACTGCAGACTGTGTATTTCATAGCTCTCGTTGTTTTGGTTTCTTGCAAGCTTGGCACAAATACCATTTTCCTGTTGGAACACTGAAAATGGATAAACTCATTTTATCACCTACTAAAATGATTTAGTGACTTACGGCTCTGAAGATTGTATTTAGCTGGCCCTAGTGTTATTGTATGCCATACAAGGCCATGCAGGAAATTAGCAACTCTTATGTATTTAAAGAGCTAGGTTCTTCTTTACATCTTTTAGGCTGTTCTTAAGTTATCATCCATGTGAAAGCAAAACATCAAGAAAATTCAAGCAGAGATTTGCAATGATATGTCTCAGGTTGTGGACCGTCCTTTCGTTAGAAGATCTCTTGAGCCTGAGTCTGCCTATGAAAGGGCAGTAGCAATTGTTTCCAATGATATACATAACACAAATCCCCGTTCTTGAAATTTTACAGAACAGGTATAGGAATGCCTCTTGAATTCTCACAGATTTCTCCTGCTGGATTTCTTGTGCTGAAAGTCCCAGCAGCACTGCAAAACATTCTCCCACCATAGCATACAAGTTCTCTCTGTCTTCGAAGGGGACATTTTGAATTCTAATTATTTTGGCAGAGTTGTCTATTTCTTGGTTCAAGACAGTTTTATCTATAATCTGGAGATCTGACTCAAATTCATCTTGTCTGCATTCAAAGACCGTCTGGACATCTTCTATAGCTTGAATTTTCTGTTCAAAGTGTAACAGTTTCTCATCAACTTTGGCCAGGCTCGCCTGCATTTCCTGCATTTCGTGTTTAAGATCTGCAAAGTTCTTAGCCTGGTCTGAGAGAAGCAGATTTTGACTGACTTGAAGATTTTGCAGTAAGTCCATGATTTGAGCTTGCCCAGTTTGAGTCATGACTGCAGAAGAGGGCTGTGGAATAGATGTTGAGGCAATAGATCCTTTTTTCCCCCCAGGGTAGCTCATTTCAGTGAAGGGGGGGGTTGGTTGGCAGCAAGGGAAAAATGAAAATAGTAGGAAAAATAGAAAAAAAGTACAAAAATAAAAGGATCCACTAGATGGCGCCCAAGTACTGGCTTGCAATGGCCACTGTAGCGAGACTGAGTTTCTCTGATTACCCAGCGAAGAAGAGAGGGGGGTGAAGCTCAATCCCCCTCTTGTTTACAGAGTCAATTCGCAAGAGTTTGCCGTTGATTGCTCAGAAGTGAGAAGAGAGAAAACCAACAAGAAACAGTTCGCTTATAAATGAGCCTGGATTGTTATTCAAATTAAAGGAGTGAAGACTCACACTGAGAGGAGAATGGCTTGAAAATGCCGTCCGGCGTCTTTCCCTTCCCCTTGCTTCGAAAAGAGGTGAATTTCTTGAGCGTTTCTCCAAGAATAAGAGAGGAAAAAACACTCTCACCTTCTGCCTCGGAACAGCCTGAGATTCTGCTGATCTCAGGTGGCTGCAAACGCTGGCTGGCAGCCAGTGGGAAGGAGCTGTTGCCCAGGGTTGTACGGAGCTTCTCAACAACAAACCGAGCAGCAGATCGCCATCTTGGTCCTCTCCAAGGCAGCCTAATGCTTATACTAGGAAGAACTCCCTACCGTCAGAAATAATAGTTAAATTGGTGAGGAGACAGACCCGAGATTCGCTTTTGAAAAAAGCTCAAGGCCAGGAGATCAAGATTAAAGACGCAAAAATTCGACTACTTAAAGATCTACCCTGGAGGATCCGTCAGCTTAGAAAAGATTTTACTTTCCTAACCAAATTGTTGCAAAAAAACGATGTACCATACAGGTGGACCTTTCCGGTCGGTTTGCTCCTCCGCTGGGAGGGGAAGAACATTCAACTCGACTCTGTGAAGAAAGCTTACAGATTCGCTGAGGTCAACGCAGATAAAATAGGTTATACCCCCTCATCCGCGGAGGAAGACGACGAGGGAGAAGATGAGGATAACTTTCAACATAACAGGGAAACGAAAGATCAATCGATATTACAAGGGAAAGGCAGATCTTCGCATCCCCGAGACCCAACAGCGGAGGACAGCACTAAACCCAAGAGACAACTGAGGCCGAAAGGGGACAAAAAGTCACGTTGGAAGTAAGAATGTCTCAGAAATTAATAACCTGGAATGTGAACGGTCTGAACGCGCCAATTAAGCGCAGCAGGATTTCAGCTCTCCTGCAAAAACAGAAATGTGACTTGATCTGTCTTCAAGAAACGCACATAATAAACACGCAAGAGAAGCTCCTAAAAAACCGGAAGTTAGGAATTGCCTTTCCCTCCTCAAATCAGAAATCCAAGAAAAATGGGGGTAGTAAATATATGTTAAGCCTGAGATGCAACCAAGTTTGATTAAGAAAGATGAGGAAGGCAGATGGATTATTATCCAAGCAACCCTCCAATCTAAGAAAACGACGATTGTGGGTATATACAGCCCAAATGACAAAAAATTGCAAGAATTTTTTTTTGAAGAGTTGCTGCAAGAACTACTACAATACGAAGATACCCCAATAGTCATTTTAGGAGACTTTAATGCTGTCAACAACCCAAATATGGACAAACAATCACCACCCGGGGCAAAAAGGGGGGGGGCGGGTAGTTTCCTTACCAAAATCCTTTTTACATTTATCAAGTATTTTGCAGATTCATGATATATGGAGGAGAAAACGTCCAATTACCAATGGATTTACATTTTACTCAGCTCGCCATGCCTCCTTCTCCCGAATAGACATGATTTGGGCCAGTACAGATCTGTTACTCCAAACGCAGGACATTGAAACATTGGTAAGATCATGCTCTGATCATAACCCCATTTTATGGTCTTTAAAGGGTATTAATAAGGTTAGACACTGGAAAATCAATCACACGCTCTGGTCTGACAAAACGTTTCTTAGTAAGGCAGAGAGGGACTTAAAGACATATTTTGAGTTAAACTCTACGGAGGGTATGCAATCTAAAACTATTTGGGATGCCTCTAAGGCTTACTTCAGAGGCACAGTGATACAATACATGGCCAAGAAAAATAGAGAAAGGAAATCAAAGACTGCAGAGATTTTGAGTAAAATGGAAGAATTAGAGAATAAACTGATATTAGACCCTGGAAATAAACAATATTTTAATGAGTTATTACAAGGTAGACACCAATTGAATTTGATCCTATCTGCAGACGTTGCACACAAACTCAGACTAGCAAGGCTAAACCATTTTGAAAATGCCAACAAACCAGGGAAATGGTTGGCTTATAGACTCAAGAAACAGCAAACCCAAAGAACAATTATAAATTTAAAAGATAGTCAGGGACTTAACCAAACTGATCAAGCTTCAATTATGAAAATATAGTTGAAGCATATTACCAAACCCTATTTAAAGGAAAACAGATAGACCCCAACTTAATATATAATTATTTAGAGAAACATAACTTTCCACAACTTAATGAAGACCAAAGAAATTTAACTAATGCCACAATTTCCTTAACAGAGGTGGTTGATGCAATTCAAAGACAAAAACCCAATAGAACACCTGGCCCGGACGCTTTGCCAGCTCAATACTATCAGAAATTTTTAAATATTTTAGCCCCAAGATTACTTCATCTTTTCAATTCAATTCTGGAAGGAGAAGATATTCCAGATACTTGGAAATCTGCCTACATAGTTTTGATCCCCAAGGACGGAAAACCAAAAGAGGCTATAGAGAATTATAGGCCTATAGCCCTTCTAAATGGGGATTATAAAATCTTTGTATCTATCTTGGCTACTAGATGGCGGAAAATTCTTACCACGCTAATTCACCCAGATCAGAGAGGATTCTTGCCAAATCGATATCTCCAGTCAAACATTAGAACTTTACTTAATTCCTTAGAGTATTACGAAATACACTCCCAAAAGCAGGCAGCCTTTATCTTTTTGGATGCTGAGAAAGCCTTTGATAATGTCTCTTGGTCCCTATTGAAATCTCAAATGGATTACTTACAATGTGGTCACAGAATGCTTAGAGCGATAGAACAGATATATACTACTCAGAATGCCAGGATTATTGTGAATGGGTTCTCTTCCGACAAGATTCTTATACAGAAGGGCACAAGGCAAGGATGCCCCCTTCACCGTGCTTTTTATTTTATCCTTAGAGATTTTACTGCACGTGATTAGAAACTCAGCATCGATACAAGGTTTGAATAATCGGGGGGAAACCTATAAAATACAAGCTTTTGCTGACGATTTATTATTAATTTTGGAAGACCCTACACGGTCCATGCCAGAACTCCTAAGAACCCTAAAGGAATATTCAGAAATATCTGGCTTTTTGATTAACAAAACAAAAAACTGTAATGTTGACCAAAAATATTTCTGTGACTAATATTCAAGGATTAGTGGACCTATCAGGATTCATGCATGTGAATAAGGCGAAATATTTAGGCATAACGGTATCCAATAAATGTTCTACCCTCATTGATAATAATTATATCCCTCTGATCAAATCTGTAAAGGTAGATCTTGCTACCTGGGCCAAACTCCAGTTGTCACTAATGGGTAGGATAGCGGTTATCAAGATGTCCGTTTTACCAAAGCTGCTCTTTTTATTTCAATGCTTACCTGTGTTATCCAATTTTAAGATCTTGTCCGACTTAGAGAAGCATATTCGTATATTCATTTGGCAAAAGAAAAAAGCTAGAATCAAGAATGCTTATCTGCAAGACAGGACTACTTCTGGGGGTTTTGCATTGCCTAATTTGTTCCTGTACTATAGAGCAGCAGCACTGACATGGATACGTGATTGGATTTCTATGACAAACGAAAGAATTTTAGGCTTAGAAGGTCACGATCTAGACAAAGGGTGGCACCATTACTTATGGTATAGAGGTAATATTCCATCCCTGTTTAAAAGACATTGGATACGGAATGCCCTAATTAAAAAATTGGTTGTCTGTTAAAGACTTATTTTACCCCAAGGCTCCTAAATGGTTATCTCCAATGGAAGCAATTAGAGGACCAGGCTCAAAGGTAGTTAGTAACACTTTAACATATAAACAATTTCTGTATGAGGACCAGACTCTTAAACCTCCAAATCAGTTATCCCTTGAAGGGGTAAACATAGACTGGTGGACTTATCAACAAATATACTCGCATTATAAACTAGTGCAGAAGGAAAGTGGATTTATGGTAAATGACAATGTCTTTGATAAAATACTGTCAGCAGGTGAGAAGAAACTGTTGAGTAAGTTTTATAATATGCTGTTACTTGAAAGAACAAGTGACTCACAGGTTAAAGAATGTATGATAAGGTGGGCGGAAAACTGTGGGCACTCCATCCACTTAGATAAATGGTATATGTTATGGCAAACGATTAAGATGTTCAAATCCACCTCATATAAAGAGAATTGTTATAAAATGTTTTACAGATGGCATCTTAGTCCTCATAGATTATCCAAGATGTACAACTGTTCACCCAGATGCTGGAAGTGCGAGCAAGAAATCGGCTCTTTCTACCATATGTGGTGGACTTGCAAAAAAAGCCAAACTATTCTGGAATATGGTTAAGAACTTACTAGACATACTGTGGGAGGTTAGGTTAAAATATACACCAGAACTATTCTTGTTAAATATTATAGAAACTGAGGTAACATATGATCAAAAATATGTAATTAATTATATAATAGTAACAGCCAGAATTTTGTACGCTCAACTCTGGAAGAACTCTGCAACACCTTCAAAAGACGACTTGAAAGGAAAACTATACTCGGCTATTGAAATGGACAGAATTTCCGGCCACCTGAAAGGAGAAGATGAAGAAGTTTTGTCAAGAAGATGGCAAGAGCTAATATCTGCGTTAAAAACCTTATAAATGATGTTTGCGCTCTGAGATTGTTATCAATGTAAAGCGATCCCTTTTTCTTTTTCCTTTCTCTTTTTTTAACAATAAATAAAAATATTATAAAAAAAAAAAAGAATTCTCACAGATTTCAAGATTACTGTTTAGTTCACTGTGATAGGGTTCTCAGTAACTGAGACTTTGACATTTAAGGGTCAGAAACTCTTCCATCGGCATAAAACAAAGTTTCCCTCTGTTTTATTTGAGTTGATCAAAGCCCAAATGTCCATGTTCTCTCTGTTTACTGGTTAATTATTCTACACTGAGTGATACTGGTGGCCTTGTAGCACTGCTGCAGCTATGCAAGTCTAACTGTAGAAGCACAGAGCCAACTGTGTTGCATGATACAAAATCCGTGGAAAGCCTGGTGTACTCAAGCCCCAAGCAGCAAAAAAGAGTACAATGATCTGCAAAATTTAAATTCTACTATATCCCCCTAAAGAATTGTACATCTTCGTCAGATATATTCTTGCCATATCCCTTTATGTACATATTTTTCATTGTTTCTAAATGTATTTTTGAAAAAAGAAATGCCAGATATTATCATTTGCTAGAGTTTGGCTAGCTATTTTAAGTTTTTTGCTGAAACTAATTTTCCCAAGAAGTCTAGAATCTTTAATATTAATAGATAACCATCAGTTAATTTGGAAGAAAACTACATCAAACTTAAAAGATACGGCTTCTCTGAGTAATGCCTTACTCACGTGGTATATATTGCAGTAAGTTGACGATGCATTAATGAGGTTCAGAGGCCAGATAATTTAGGTGCAACTCCCAACAATACATAATTGATTCTGCAATCTGCATTGTTACCTTTCCAAATAGCTAATTATTTGTTTAGTTCAAATAACAACAATAATAATAAAGTTTAAAGCTTTTATCTTTGTCTGCCTAAACACTCTACTATCAGCAGTACAAACAGGGAAGTTGAAAAAGATTCAATACTCATCAAAGAAATGCCATTGTAATTCTGGTGGAATAGAAAAAATAACTCATGTTCCTTTGCACTGCCCTTTCTATCTATTCCCATTCATGAATTTTTAAATTAAACCTTATATAAAGTTAGTTCCTGGATGCTCAGAAGCATAATATACATTTTATTGTTGTCAGAGCAAAACACAGGCATAGGTATTATGTATATTGTTTATATTATGTATATTGTTTAATGTAGCAAAGTTTTGTGTGGCTGCTGTTAAAGTCTGTGAAGGAAAGGCCTTCACAGGCTATTGTGAGGCTACAAACATTAATAACATTAATAAAGGTGTGTGACTCAACAAATAACACAACAAATACAACAACAAATAAAAACACAGCTGACACAAAAAGCTGCCTAATATGCAATGTACAGTCTTTTGCTGTATGTGTTTTACACAATTTAGCATCCTCAGAATCTCTCAAAGGTTCCCCTTTAACAAGACATGTTTTGTCCTGATACATAAGCTTGTATATAGTGTCATTTAAGAATTTCATGCAAGGCTGAGCAGGATTTATATTGGTCCACAGCACCTTGAACAGCACTTGCTCTTTCCATGATCATGTATGCTTAATTTGCATGGCTTGTGACAGGCCAACACCTTCTATGCAAATGATTATGAGTTTCCTTGGCAAAATTACTGATATGCTTTTAATGTGCACTGTATATACAGCCAAATCTACCATTAATATTAAGAACTGTCACTTAAGAGATGGAACTTTGCCTTTTCTTAACTAGGTAGCTTAAGCTTTGAGACAGAAACAGTACAGCAGCATAGGGTAAGTCTTGTTACAGAGTAGCTCCTAATTATGGTAAAAACAAAAGAGAGAGCCTGCGTGTAAGTTTGTCCAAACCACTCCCACTGGTAGCAGCATCGGTTGTCTGGGCAACGACTCCCTTAAAGATTGTGAACCATTAATCCTCCATGGACAAAACATTTGTTCTGGAAGAGTGTCAATATGAGGGAGGCATCTGAACTTCTGGAATGCTTTGCATGAAAAGCTCCAGCCTTATGGAGCCTAAACGAGCAGATTCAGAATTAAAATAAAACCAATCCCCAGATCATGGCTAAAGGACTTCTTTTTCTTGAGAGATAGAAACATTTCACTGCTCATCCAAACAGCTTCATCAGTCTGAAGAAAGCTAGTGCGAGTCCTCCATCTTATAGTCAGCCAAATAAGATGAAGGACTTGCACTAGCTGTATTCAGACTGATGCCCCAATTTTTGCCTGAAAACCGAGTGAAGGCAGCAGAGGGCCAGTCCGGCCCATTCCACTGCCTCCCGAGTGCTCAACCAGCTTGGGGAGTGTGGCGGAGGGCAAGTCCTGCCTGTTCCATCACCTTCCGCATGCAAGGCAGCGGAGGGCTAGTCCTGTCTGCTCTGCTGCCTCCCAAGCGCTCAGCCACAACCTGGAACACTTACCATATATATTCAAATATAAGCCCTCTGCTTATACTCAAGTCAGTGAGCTTTACCTGCTTTTTTGTGGTAAAGACTGCTCTCGGTTTATATTTGGGTTGGCTTATATTCGAGTATATACGGTACTTAGGCTAAGAAAAACTCAAGGCCAGGCCATCACATCCCTGGTGCCTAACATACCTTAGGCATCCTGTTGCATTGTAGAAAATATCAGGGTCAGGTATGATACTTGATTTGGGGTAATCTCGATCTGGCCAACCCGAGTAAGGGATGAGAACGGTGTCCGTCAGCGGCTGCAGGGCCTCTCGAATCAACAAGTTTTTCAGCTGGTCGTTGGAGGAGAGGTTCCACAGTAGGCCTAAAATAGATAGAAAACACCATCACAATAACCAACTTTTCCTCTGCAGAATGTTATCTGGTGTTTATTGAAAAGATTAAAAAACAACGACATAACAGTTTAAGCATATACGTGGTAGATCAGATTAAAGGCCTATTTAGTCAAGCATTTTGTTCTCAGTGTGGCCAAATGTTGCCTATGGGAAGTCTACAAATGAGACATGGTTGCAATTGCATTTTCCAATGTACATATCCATCAACTGATATTGAGAAGCTCTCTGCTTCAATCAATCAATCAATCAATCAATCAATCAATCAATCAATCAATCAATCAATCAATCAATCAATCAATCAATCAAGCACTGTCAATTCAATTTAATTCAAACTCTTCCCAGGGTTTTCTAGGTATAAAACATAAAAGGTTTACCAGGCAGTCATAAGAACATAAGAACATAAGAAGAGCCATGCTGGATCAGGCCAAAGGCCCATCTAGTCCAGCTTCCTGTATCTCACAGCGGCCCCACCAGATGTGTTTGGGAGCGCATGAGACTAGATATCTGTCTCCTGATACCACTCTCCTGCATCTGGCCCTTGAAGTACCCTGGTTTAAACCCTGGAGGTTACACATCTCCATCATGGTTTGTAACCTGTGATGGACTTTTCCTCCAGGAATCTGTCCAATCCCCTTTTGAAGGCATCCAGGTCAGATGCCATCACCACATTGTGTGGCAGGGAGTTCCATAGACTTACAACGCGCTGGGTGAAAAAATATTTTCTTTTGTCAGTTCTTACTCTCCCAGCCCTCAATTTGAGTGTATGTCCCCTAGGTCTGGTATTTTGGGAGAGAGAGAAGAGCTTCCCTTTATCCACTTTACTCATACCCTGCATTATTTTGTATGTCTCAATCATATCCCCCCTCAATCGCCTTTTTTCCAGACTAAAGAGGCCCAAATGTTTTAGCCTTTCTTCATAAGGGAGGTGCCCCAGCCCAGTAATCATTTTAGTCGCTCTCTTCTGCACCTTTTCCAGTTCCACTATGTCTTTCTTGAGATGCGGTGACCAGAATTGTACACAATACTCCAGGTGGGGCCTTACTATTGTTTTGTATAATGGCATTATAATGTTGGCTGTTTTATTTTCAATCCCCTTTTTGATAATCCCTAGCATGGAATTGGCCTTCTTCACCGCTGCCACACATTGGGGAGACACCTTCATGGAGCTGTCCACCAACACACCAAGATCTCTTTCCTGATCCGTCATGGATAACTCAGAGCCCATGAGTTGATAGATGAAGTTTGGATTTTTTGCCCCAATATGCATTACTTTACATTTGGTTACATTAAAACGCATTTGCCATTTCTCAGCCCATTCCCCCAGTTTGGAGAGATCCTTCTGGAGCTCTTCACAATCTTCTCTGGTTTTTACCACACGGAAAAGTTTTGTGTCATCGGCAAACTTGGCCACCTCACTGTTTATCCCTGTCTCCAGGTCATTTATGAACAGATTGAAAAGCACCGGTCCCAGGACAGAGCCCTGGGGCACACTGCTTTTCACTTCTCTCCATTGTGAAAATTTCCCATTGACACCTACTCTTTGTTTCCGGGATCTCAACCAGTTCTCAATCCATAAGAGGACCTGCCCTCTTATCCCCTGACTGTGCAATTTTCTCAGCAGCCTTTGGTGAGGGACTGTGTCAAAAGCCTTTTGAAAATCCAGATAGACTATATCAACCGGTTCACCCAAATCCACGTGCCTGTTGACCTTTTCAAAAAATTCTAAGAGGTTTGTCAGACAAGATTTACCCTTACAGAAGCCATGCTGATTTTCTCTCAGCAAGGTTTGTTCTTTTATGTGTTTTAAGATTTTCTCTTGGATGAGGCTTTCCACCATCTTCCCTGGGACAGATGTAAGGCTAACCGGCCTGTAGTTTCCTGGGTCCCCCCTCCTTCCTTTTTTAAAAATTGGTGTGACATCTGCTATCCTCCAGTCCTCCGGCACTGTGGCCGTTTTAAGAGACAAGTTGCATACAACCGTTAAGAGATCTGCAATTTCATTTCTCAGTTCCCTAATAACCCTTGGGTGGATGCCATCTGGGCCAGGTGACTTGTTAATCCTCAATTTATCAATTAGTCCTAAAACCTCCTCTCTTTTAACCTGTATTTGATTTAATTCTTTAGTCAAGAGGGGCGGCTCAGGCAGCGGAATCCGCTCAAGGTCCTCTGTCGTGAAGACAGACGCAAAGAACTCATTCAATTTCTCTGCAATGTCCAAGTCTTCCTTAACCTCCCCTTTTCCTCCCTCACCATCCAGAGGGCCAACTGGTTCTCTGGCAGGTTTTCTACTTCTAACATATTTAAAGAAGCTTTTATTATTACCCTTTATATTGCTAGCCATTCGTTCCTCAAAGTCTTTCTTTGCCTCCCTTATCATCTTCTTACATTTCTTTTGCCAGAGTTTGTGATCCTTTTTATTTTCCTCATTTGGGGAGGATTTCCATTTACAGAAGGACCTCTCCTTGCGCTTTAGAGCCTCTCTAACTCCACTCGTTAACCATGCCGGTGTCCTCTTGGACTTAAATGAGCTCTTCTTTCTTTGTGGTATGCACTTCTGCTGGGCCTCTATTATTGTTGTTTTAAACAGGCTCCATGCACTCTGAAGAGATTGGATTCTTCTAACCTTCCCCTTCAGTTTCTCTCTAACTAGTTTCCTCATCTGAGGGAAGTTTGCCCTTCAAAAATCAAGGGTTTTTATGTCTGATTTGGTTGACACTCTTCCTCCGACATGCATGGCAAAGGTAATAGCAGCATGGTCACTGTTCCCCAGAGGCTCAGTGACATTCACACCTCTGACCAGGTCCTGAGTATCACACAATATTAGATCCAGAGTTGCCTGTTCTCGGGTGGGCTCCGTGACAAGTTGCTCTAAGGCACAGTCATTCAGCAAGTCGAGAAACCCAGTTTCTCTTTCTTGCCCGGAGCTCGCATTGGCCCAGTCAATGTGGGGATAATTGAAGTCCCCCATGATTACTATCCTATCCCTTTTAGCCACTTCCATGATTTCTCTCCTCATTTCAAGGTCCCCCTCAAGTTTTTGATCTGGTGGACGATAGAATACTCCAACGATCACATCACTCCTTGGACCTGGTAGTTTAACCCACAGTGATTCTATGGTGGAGTCAGACCCTCTGTCCATCTCCATTCTGCTGGATTTTACCCCTTCTTTGACATAGATGGCCACTCCTCCTCCAACCCGCCCCCTCTATCTCTTCTATAGAGTTTATAGCCTGTCCTTCTGGTGGGTGCTGTTGAGTTCTGCAGCTTGGCCAAAGCCATGCAGGTTGGGTTTTTTCCTGATAGTCAAAGTGGAGAACTGAACACCCAGTCTGTGTCTGTGCTCCAACCCACTGATCTTTCCAGCCAATTACTACTTCTCATGTCAGAGGTGTTCTATACGCATCATGCCTAGTAGCCTCCAAGGCTTTACCCTTCATAAACTTAACAGTTCCCTTTTAAGACAGAGTCACATTGGTGAACGCTGCTATGAACAGCTGCCGTGCATTCTACAATGCAACAGTCTTGGTAGGGAATTGGGGGGGGGAGAGCTGTTGTTATGTGTCATCCAATCACTTATGACTGATGACGGAACTTACAGGGCCAAGGAAGCGCTTATCATCCCCACCTCCACTGAGTGATGTTCCACTCAGGAATTTGAACCCAACTCAAGACCAACACTCCATTCACTATATACCATACTGGCTCACCCTGATTTGGTATTGCTGGGATAAAATGAAGCCTAGCTCAATTTTATGGAACACGTATTTTATAATCTGGTCATGGACCTGGTTCTCAAAACTCCCCCACCCCCACCCCAGCTTTATAATTGTGTTGATTAAAAGGGTGTATGGGAAAAGGAAAACTTGGATCCCATTTGGAGATCTGGGCATTTAAAAGAAACCTGACCACAAGAGCTTTACAGCAGTATTTTTCCTGTTCTTCCTCATTTATTCATTCATTCATTCATTTATTGATTGATTTTAGAAAGAGGTTTTTCAAGTATCATCTGGCAATAAGTCATAGCGCCAATGGCTCAGCTGTACAAAGAGAACTACTGTTTCTTCTGGTAACTGCTCTGAATTCCAAAGCACATCTTTTAAATTTCAGTGCAGATGGTATTTAAATCTCCACCCAAAAATGCCTGGCTTGTGGATAATCATTCTTTTGTAATCTGCCGATACAGGAGTTGCATTGTCATGTTAGGAGAAATGGAGAAGAACAGTACAGTGGACTCTTGTATGACAAATGGTTTGTATAACATAAAATCTGTACAACATAAAACATTCTGGAGATAGGGGAAATTTGCTTAACATAATTGCCTATGGGGCGAATCTGTACAACATAAAAATGGTTGTGACTAGGGATTACTCCATTTTCAATGCATTCTTATGGGAAATTTGTATAAAGAAAAATTTGCTTAACCGAATTTCATTTGGAACGAATTAATTCCTTTATACCAGGTACCACTGTATTTATGATTTCAGCACTGATGGCACATCTGTGTATTTATAACACAATAAACTTATTTTAAAAGGAAAATTGGTATCCCCAAAATAAGAAACTCCTAGAAGAACCCATGTGATGCTGAGAATATAATGCTGGGGCATGACAAACTGAGATTCGAAGGTCCAATGGCTGACCCTGGGCAAGTCATTATTTGTTAGACCAGAGGTGAACAACTTCAGCAGTGCCAGTTTTGTATCACAGAGTTTATCTCTGGGGATCCCCATAGACAGATAAAAAAGTAGGAAACAAAAAATGGTTGTAATTGCTGTGTGTGTGTGTGTGTGTGTGTGTGTGTGTGTGTGTGTGTGTGTGTGTGTGTGTGTGCATAGGATGAGAAGTACAAATATAGTCTTGGGAGCAATTACTTCCCCAATATCTGTGTTAAATTTAAGCAGTGGTTCCCAATCTTGGGTAGTTCAAGTGTTCCTGGACCATAACTCCCAGAAACTCCAACCACCGGAGCTGGTGGTGAAGATTTCTGGGAACTGCAGTCTGAGAGCACCCTGTTCTTGGTAGATAAAGGTAAAGGTAAAGGTAAAGGTAAAGGTCCCCCCCCCCGCACATGCATGGTCATGTCCAACTCTAGGGGTGGTGCCCCTCCGCAAGCATGCAGTGTTGTGCAAGTCTGTGGCCATGTCCAACTCTAGGGGTGGTGCTCATCTTCCATTGACATGCTTTCAAACTGCTAGATTGGAAGGAGCTGGGGTTAACAGCGGGAGCTCACTCCACTGTGTGGCATCCGGGATTTGAACCACTGAGCTGCCAACTTTGCAGCCAATATTTCAGCGCTCTAGCCCGCTGAGCCACCACACCCTTGGTAGGGAACCACTGGACAAAAGTATAAACGTGATTAGGGTTGGCAACTTTGGTCTATAGTGTCAAAAGCAGCCAACAGGTCTAGTAAAACCAAAAGGGACACAGATCCCCTATCCATTTCTCTGTGTAAGTCATCTACCAATGCAAAGAGTGCTGTCTCAGTCCCATAACCAGGCCTGAAGCCAGACTGAAATGGATCCAGGTAATTTAACTCTAGGACTTTCCCCAAGAATGGGATATTCGAAACCAGTCGGTAATTGTTCAGTATCATTGGTTCTAAGGAGGGCTTTTTAAACAGTGGTTTTACTATTGCCTCCTTTAAACAAGCCAGAATCCTGCCCTGTTGTAAGGATGCATTCACTACTCTTCCTAAGCAGTCTGCCATACCTTCTCTAGAAGCTTTTATGATCCACGAGGGGCAAGGACCCAACACACATGCGGTGGCCCTCACCTCCCCAAGGGTCCTGACCACATCATCTGGCTGTAGGAGATGAAAGTCATCCATTAATACAGGACAAGGAGGGTGGGGTGTTTTATTTACAGGCTCTGGATCAATAGCAGCATCCAAGGTAGCCTGGATCTGTTCAATTTTGCCTGCAAAGTTTTTTGCAAATTATTTGCAGTAGGATACAGAGTGGTCTGTGTTATCCACTCGTGGGTCAGCGTGTAGCAGATTTTTGACTGTTCTGAAAAGTTGCCCTGGGCGATTTTGTGCCAAATCAATGGTGGTAAAGAAAAATGATTTCTTTGCTAACTGCACTGCCTTGAAGTAAGCCTTCCAAAGGCCTTTCACTCTTTCTTTGTCTGTTTCAATTTGGGTTTTCAGCCAACGCCTTTCAGCTCTACGGGCCACCCATTTCAATTTTGCCATCTCCCCAGTAAACCAAGCAGCCAATTTGGGTCTATTTTGAGGAAGGCGATGTTTAGGAGCTATCCGGTCAGTGGCTTTGCTCATTTTCCCATTCCAGAGTTCAACTAAGGATTCAATAGAATCACCCATTGGAGATGTAGGAAACTCCCCAAGGGTGGTTGAAGGAGCAGTATTGTACACGGATGACCTTCTCAGTAGCACACTCCTGTCATTTTCCCTAGTTGGAATGTGGTCCAAGAAAGGTGTGGCACCTTCTCATATTTATGTTCTTTTTCATGACAGACCTGCCTGCCTAGCTTATAATCCTTCCTGCACAAGGAAGGCTCTGCCATTGCTTAGATGTATGTTGTATGAGATAAGTTCGAGAGGTTAGGCACTCCCTGAAGGCTTTTGCTGGCTCATCTTCAAAAGCGTGTTTTGACTGCCTTGGCTTTGCCGCTTTCTGTTGCTACTGAGCTGATTCTCTAATAAAGAAAGCTTCAGCTTCTATCAGTGCTGGCAGGCATAAGTTCTCATAGATTCTTTCCAAGTGCTGCTAAAGCATTTACTGCTAATGGAATGGGAAACTTAGCCAACTTGTAAAAAGACAGCTACAACTTCATGACTTTCTATGTGACCTTGAAAAAGTTGCTTAAGTCGACCTATTAGTTACAGATGAAAAAGTAAGCAACTTTCTCTTATTTTGACCTGAAAATATTCACCTTTGGTTATTTCCAGCAATGAGCGTATACCAAAATGGTAAAAATGATTGCACCATTTATTGCATGTGTAAGTATGTCTAAAAGTCTAAACAAATGTGCTTATTTCCCAATTTCTCCTACTTTAATCTTCTTCTTGTTAAGGGAAAGAGAACCATAGGGTTTTTAACCATAACATGCACTGGAATCCACTAGACATGTGCAATTTTTACTAGAACTTGGAGAAGTCACTTTCTGGAGATGACAATTCTCAGACAAGCTGGTTGGGCAAATTCTGGAAGTGTGCAGAAATTTGTAAGTTTTTACAAGTGCTGTCTTTCATGGGCTGAGAAACAGCCCTCCTCCAACCTTATTCCAACCTTGTCCAACAGCCATAGCACAAAATAATCAGGCATTTACATCTTCAGTAGGTGAGCAAATAGAAGGAATTTATCACCCAACACACAGATCAGGGAGAAAACAAAGGCCATGAATGAAAGGACTGCATCTCCCCAAGGGTTTTTTTTGTCTGAAACTGAGTTTCAAACAGTTATTGGGAAATATGGCCCATGTTTTTTGCCTGATGGTCATCACCAGCCTAGATAGATGGCTTTAAAGATGACTTAATCAAATTCATGAATGTTAAATCCATCAATAGCATCTAACTGTAATAGTGACAAGCTACATCAATGAACAGAAGCAGCATCTCTCTGAATACCAGATGCTGGGGAAAAACCAACTGAAGGGATGCCTGTGAAGATTCTCAGTCATCCAGGTGAGTTTTTCTGGAAGTTGGGTCATGGCAACTGGACTTCTTTTTCTTGAGAGATAGAAACGTTTTGCTGCTCATCCAAACAGCTTCATCTGTCTTGAAGGGATGCAAGTTCTGAAGTTCTGTGTTTGCATGCAGAGGAGTAGGTACAGAAGAGGTGGACTTTCCCCACATTTCCTACATTATTGTTTTTCTGCTCTGATTGATGGTGACACTCTTGGCACGGCTGATGCACTTCCTTGCCTTCTCACACATTCCTTCTCTCATTCTCTCTCTCTTGAGAGGAAATATTTGGGATGTATTCTTAAGCAGGCTCCTTGCTAAGCATCTCCATTCTTAATGAGCTAGAATAAAGATTCCTGTCATCTTTCCTATCTCTACAGCTTTTCCTGTAATACAATGCTAGGTAACTGGTTAATCACTTTGGTGGCAGGAAAACACAGCAACGCTAAATGATATATGCCCTTGTTCTGATCAAGCAGGGGTTTTCTTTCGTTCTGTTACTGAGATAAGCAATCACAAGCACAACAATAGGAGGGCTGTTCTCTCTGGGTGGTGGACTTCACAGTTCTGTGATGGAAAACAATGATTCAACCCAGGAATGAACAAGCCCTGGGTCTGGAGGAGAGAGACAAGTCGAAGCAAGAATATGAGATCAATGTAGCTAGCGACAAACTGCTGAGTACAGATTAAGGTCTCAGCTGCTCACAGAATAATCAGGTTTGCAGATATCTGCGAGATACTTGAAAAAGTTTTTATTCTGCCTAGGAAGGAAGGAAGGAAGGAAGGAAGGAAGGAAGGAAGGGAGGAAGGAAGGGAGGGAGGGAGGGAGGGAGGGAGGAAGGAACAGGACAAAAAAGACAATGCAATGCAAGGCAGAGGAAACTAAGCAAAATGAACCAAACCGCTGGAATGCAGAGTTCTGTAGAAGCCTAAAAAGAAGACATCTTTTCTTCCTCATGCCTTAGCTGAAGGTTTCAATGATCAAAGAAAGTCTTCAATGCCGCATATGCTAGAAATTAGATGGCTATGGTGACTACCGTATTCTAGAAGCCATGCTCAAGAAAAGTATATTTTCTAAATTCTGTGTTCGTGAGTTTTATGAGCCTCCAGAATTCCTGACCTTTGGACATAAGCAATCTGCAGAGGTGTTACCAGAGGATAGTGCTAGCAATCACTCTCTGAAGACCTCCAGCACGAACCACCTAATCTGGGGTGATTAATCTGAAGAGAGCCTGTCAGCATTCCAGAGAGTGGGAGATTTTGGCAGGAGTTCTGAAGTCCAGACTCTGCCTTTGTTTGTAAAAGTTACATTGCAATGCCATGACGTGACCCAGTCTAGTCAAGGGATGCTGTTTCAGAGCTTGCACTGGGATGGTTTAGGAATAGAAGGCACATAAAGTATTAAAAAAAGATTTCAACAACCCAATTTGGAAAATTATGCTATTTGAGTTATGCTTGTGGGCATAACTTAAAAGGATTTAAAAGGATTTTGGACCATGTGTCTTGTGCTTATGCTCTGGGATGATGGATCACCAAGCATATAAATATACACTAGGAAATCTTCCCCACCCAAGAGCCACCTTTAGATCTTGTGTTTCCTAATAATTCAGAACATCGGTCCCCAGTGGTAGCTATGCTATGAAGGCAACAATCCAATTCCTTAATGCCTTAATTACCTGTAATTTGCTTTTTTGTCTCCACGTCTCTGGTTTGCTGTAATAGCCTCAGGAGGCTAGAGATCCCTTTCTGCTCTGACACTTCCAATTTGTTGTCGTTGTCTTCATACACCAGATTCCTCAAAGCGCCACATGCTGCCCTCTGCACATCCTCATTCTGCACATTTAGAAGTTCTAGCAGTTTGGGGATACCACCGAGTGCATAAACCTTTAAAGGAAAAACAAGCAGCTGTTTAAATGAAGGAAAACACTCTTAATTAACAGTAAACATAGAGGTCACCAGTAGGTAAAGATGCTGAGGACTGTAATGTTTGAAAGTTCCTGGGTCACAGGTTAAACAAAGAGAATTACATTTAATACATAAATGTTTCTCAAGGGGTTATTGGTTTGTAGGGCAAAGTCAGTCTCTCCAGATAGGAAGTGTGTGCAGGTTAGAAAACAGCAAGACTTGAAATAAGGCAGGACAATTGAGCTTTCAGTGGAAAAGGGAAGAAATTTGATTTGTATTTTAATAACAACAGAACTAAATCACAGTTCCTGGATTAATATGTGAATCAGACTCAACTGACTTTCAGTTTTTGCAGTTCTCTAAACTTTGTCACAGCTGGCTAGATGCCCTAACCACATCCGATCTCGCCTGATTTCGGAAGCTAAGCAGGGTCGGCCCCGGTTAGTACTTGGATGGGAGACCACCAGGGAATACCAGGTGCTGTAGGCGCCTGGAGTAGGAACTGGCAAACCACTCCAGTAATCCTGCCAAGAAAACTCCATGGACATGGGGTCACGAAGAGTCAGTCACGACTGTAATGACACAACGCACACACAAACTTTGTCACGTCACTGTCCAAAGCCAGGGAAATTGAAAGATGAGAAGACATACATTATAGGAAGCTTTTTCCCATTAAATATAGATACAAATCATTATATAAATAAATATAAATAAATAAATATTAAATATATATACAAATTTTTCTTCTTCTTACAACTCTAAATATGTAACTTGGGAATGCTGTTTGTTTGTTTACACACATTTATTTATTTAATAATTCATTCATTCACTCCTTTAAATGCTTAACATGCCTTTCTTCCTATAGAGGGACTCAAGATCATTGTAAAAAAAAGTTCGTATCTCCCAGCTCTTATGTATTCATAAGAAAACATAATTCACAAAAGTCGTTCTTACCCAATTCACAAAGGTCATCCAAGAAAAATATCAGGCTTTTGAGACAAACACAACAGCTCAAATGGAGTGTCCCCTTCCTTGCAAGAACAGTTTACTTGCAACTTTCCTCCTTAATATTTGTAATATGACCACCACCTTATAACAGTGACACAGGTTTTAACACTCAACCATAAGTCTGTACCTTTTTATTATTTGTAAATATCCCTTTACTGTTTCACTCAGTACCTTTCCACAGCTGGTATAAACTAGTTCACATGTCATGTTATCCATATATAAAGAGGCATGAAAGAGTACACGGAAGGACTACGTACTGTATTCTTTTTTTTCTGGGGCAAAAAAAGCATTTGTAGTTGGACTAATAGCTTGGAAGAATGATCGTCCTTGATGAGCTCTTTATTCCTCTCCTGTTACTTTCCTCCTGGGACTCCTTCTTCTGTTCTTGATAACCACTGGCATGTCAGTGTCCCCTGGCATGATAACTTAGATTTCCTCTGCTTGCTTATGTAGCATTGCAAGCAAGCATGTGGACTGGCGTGGAGAATTGCCAAAGGCTGTTGGAAACCACGGAAGAATGGGCCAGGTCACAATGTGGGAGCAGGTTTAGACTGCTCTGCAGCTTACGTGCTTCAGGAAGTGGATCTTCAAGTCGTAAATCACCTCTGGGAAAGAGGCGTACAACTGAGGACAATTACAAGCGACTTTAGGGTGTGAAGTTTGTTCACAAAAATAACCAAGGATCTTGAGGCATGCTGTAGAACACACCTGCAGAGCCCATGTCTCTGACTTACAAAATTCACTGCACTAGACCACAAGTTTCAGAGAGGGTAGCCGTGTCAGTCTTTTCAAGAATTTCAGGCAAAAATCAAAGAAAAACAAAACAAAACAAAACAAAACAAAAGACACAAACATGTGGCACCTTAAAGACTAACTTTCATATTTAATGTAATGTTTCGTGGACATGTCACACGTGAAGACTACTAATTCAGATGGCTTTTTAAAAAAGGAACAGGCATATTTATTTATTCGTTTCCGGGCCCAATTCAAGGTGCTGGTTATGACCCTTAAAGCCCTATACAGCTCAGAACCAGGTTATCTGAGAGACCGCCTTCTTCCATATAATCCGGTCTGCCCCCTTCGGTCATCGGAGAAGGCCCTTCTACGAGTACCGCCACCCAATGAAGTGTGAGGGGCGGCGGCAAGAAATAGGGCCTTCTCAGTAGTGGCACCGATACTATGGAATTCCCTCCCCTTTGAGTTGAGAACCGCCTCCTCCCTTGAAATATTCAAGTGAAGCCTTAAGACTTATTTATTTAGGCAGGCCTTTTGAGCCTCCAGCATTCACCAACTTTTATAACATCTTACTTTTTTAGTTTCATTGGCTGGGGAGCTTTTAACTCTGCTGCAGCTACTGTTTTTTAATCTTGTTTTTATTGTATTATACTGTATAGTATTTTTATAGTATTTTATAGGTATTGTGTTGTTTTTACATTGTACTGCTTTTATTGTACTTTTATGAATTTGTTGTAAGCCGCCTTGGGTCCCTCCGGGGAGAAAGGCGGCATAAAAATAAAGTTGTTGTTGTTGTTGTTGTTGTTGTTGTTGTTGTTGTTGTTGTTGTTGTTGTTGTTGTTGTTATTATTATTATTATTATTATTATTATTATTATTATTATTATTATTATTATTATTATTATTATTATTATTATTATTAATGTACCTGATAAGGTAAAGATAAAGATTCCCCCGCATATGCTGCTAGTCACGTCCTGTTAATTGCACCTCTATCCTGGCTTTCTTCCAAAGCATGCTAGATAGTTTAAATGGTCTCTCTCCCCCCCCCTTTTATCTTCACAACTGCTTCATAAGGAAGGTCAGGCAGAGAATGAGAATGACTTGAACCCCGGATCTCTCAAGCCTCGTTTACAAATGTCAGCCACAAAACGATTAGCAAAGATTGCTTCTGTGTTTATTTGATTTATATACAGCTTCCCTGCCATGCATGAATGGGACTCAGTGTGGCTTACCGTAAAATCCTGCAAAGACATGGAATGAATGAAAGCACAACAACACATCAGGGACTGAGGATTTGCCACTGAAATGTGAGGATCTGTGCACAGATTAGAGGCAGAGCATCCCTTTCAGGGCATTCTTATCAGCTTCCTCAAACATCTGGCTTGGCAGGACACAAACACCAAGGCTCCTTTAGTGTGATCTTATCTTTACTATGTTGTAGCTGGTATTGGCAATTCTAATATCTAAGCAATCACAGTGAAACCTTTGGGTCTTAACAGCAGGGTGTAAACATTCCAGCTATGCTTCAAGGCATTTGAGACTCCATTCCCCCAGAGGACATTCGAGATGACCTGTCCAGGCAGATTTAGCACAAACATCTACCACCAGTTTCTGTTTGCCTCCAATTTTAATGCATTGTCCATTTAGCCCCATGAATTGGATTTCATCCACGAATGGCAGCCATTTGTTTGATTTTTCAATGTTCCAATAAAAGCTATCACCACCCTTGTGTTTATCTAATATCCAAGAGATTCTCCAGTGGGTGGGTGTGCAAGAGTGGAACTCCCTCCCCATCCTATATTTTATTAACCCATACAGACAGGTCTATTGTGTACATTTTATATGCATGAACTATGCCAACACACCACTATGTTACATAGCGCATTCTGGAAATATTCCTGCATAGCGATGGGCACGAACTGCAGTAGAGATGTGCAGGATGAGGGAGGCAGCTGTCACAGGTGGCAAGGGATGGAAGAGGGGAGCAAGATGCTGGGAGACAGAGCTGGATGTGCAAATCCATTTTGCTTACCTGCAGCCTCTGGTTGTGATTCAGGATACTGCCAGGTCAAAAGTGTGGACATAAGATTCAAATGTCTATTTTGCATGTAGAACGGGATTGCCCTTTACTCTAAGCAGAAAAATAGCTCAGGATGGCCCTGGATGCAACATCTTGGGTTGTCCCTATAACTCTGAGCTTGGATGAGGTATCTCTGAATACCACAGGTCCCAGAATCCCCTCAGTTGGCAGATAGGCTATGTTGGCTGGGAGAATCTGGTTCCTTGAAGACGTAAATGATCCAAAGCTTGCTAAAATTCCAGTTACCACCTATTTATGCAGCCTTAGGTGTACAGAATTAACCCACTTTAAATGGTCATATTTGGCCCCTATCAGATACGGTGTAGATTAAGTATGGTACAAGAGAGAAAGAAAACACGAAAGAAAGCGAAAGGCAGAAAGAAAGAAAATGCTTGCTTATGCAAAAAGGATAATATTGATTGTGAAAATTAAAAGTTTGCAGAGAGGTAATCTCAAACACGTCTCCTCCTTTGTTTTTGATAAATACATAAGTAAAATTAGGCACAGGTATATTGTTCCACTTGAGGACTGAAAATGAATACAAAAATTTAACGAGTACTGCTTTTGAAGATTACTGCTGGATATTGCCTTCTGCTTTAGTTTTTAATTTATCAGCAATGGTTGGAAGATTTTTACAAACCTACATGTCTGCAGTGAATTCTAATGGTTATGGGGAAAAAATCTTGGTAAACCAAGCCTCTGCACAGAAACAGATTAGAGCAAACGGTTCCTGAACAGCAGCATTTCAACCCCAGCTCAGATAAATCATGTTCAGTCTGAAGGTTCAGATTTTAAACAGAAACAAAAGAAATACATGGACTTTTAAAAAGAGCTTGCTTAGCAAATACATAGCAGTTTGCTATGATCAGCATTTGCCCCTTCTTGATAGGGTATAATCAGCTGCTGAGATGCAGAAGTGGTCGGTGTCTCAGACCACCGGTATTTGATACTGCTGTCCTAAATTACTTTTAGCCAGGGCTGTCCAACTTTGAATACCCTGAGACCTGCCTGCCGCTTCTGTAGGCCCCCCGCAGCAGAGGCTAGGCAGCGGGGGGGTGGCAGGGGCGGGGATGGCAGCAGGGAGGCAGGGGTGGGTGGCGACAGGGTGGCGGGAGCGATGGCAGCAGGCAGGGGTGGTTGTGGCAGTGGCAGTGGTGGTGGGGTCAGTGGGCGAGGCCTGGGTGATGGCGGCGGTGGCAGGGGTGATAGCAGCAGGGGTGGCAGGGGCGGGGTGATGGTGGCAGCAGTGGCAGCAGTGGCAGCTGTGGTGAGGGGTAGGGGCGCGGCAGCAGCAATGGTGTTGGTGGCGGGGGGCACGGTGGTGGCTCCAGCCTCAGCGGCAGCAGACAACCATGGGAGCAGGCCCCGGGAGGGTTGCTGGACTCGCCGCCACCATTGGAGCCACTGCCGCTGCCGCTGAAGAGGGTGAGTGAGTGGGGGGGAATTCCCCCCCCCAGCACAGGGGACCTGGCGGGCGACCCCTGAAGGCGCCGCGGGCGACGTCTTGGGCAGCCCTGCTTTAAGCTCTTATGTAAGCAACTTTTCACAGGTACTAGCAATACTAAATACAGTATACTAGTAGAACAAATATATAGTTATGAGGGCTGGAAGTATACCCTAAAGAGTCCAGTCTAAATCTTCAGGTGAGGTGTGGTCACTTGGATTCACACAGGAAAGGGGCCAGCCCTACCATTAGGAAGAATGGAATCATAGAATCAGAGAGTTGGAAGAGACCTCAAGGGCCATCCAGTCCAACACCCTGCCATGCAGGAACCCCCACCAAAGTACCCCCGACAGATGGCCATCCAGCCTTTGCTTAAAAACCCCCAAAGAAGGAGACTCCACCATCCTCCATTGCAGCATGTTCCACCGCTGAACAGCTCTGTGAGGAAGTTCTTCCTAATGTTCAAATGGAATCTTCCTAATGTTCAAATGGACAACAGCCTCAGGTGGTAGATGCTGGGGTGGGGGGCAGCATCCCCTTTGGCGTTTGTCCTGAACCTCCTTTGCTCTTTCCCTTCTATGAAAGGACACAGCTGTGCAATGCCTGTCTTAAACCCTCTATAAATGACCCTGCTACTCTCATTTGCAGTGGAGGTTACTGCCCCTTTGATCAAGTCAAATGCAGTTCATTTCTGCAAATGTGTGAATGCTTGTGTGCATGAACGTGCTTATCATCCTATGCCTCAAACAGTAAAATATCTTGAGTTGGCCTTGGAAACAAACAGCCCAGTCTAACTGTATTATCTCCTATTATGGTAGAAATTCCAGGAGAGAAACAGGTTTAGCAATATCCATCCCATACATTCACTAAGACTTTATCAGATACCTACTTTGTGTATCAGATACATGAAAGTTGTTCCCTCTGTACAGGTCATAACACAATAAAGATTTTTGAGATATGGAATTCTTGAGCTTCAAGGCCAGCAGATTCTTTGCTCAGCTTAACCCTTGGAGAGGAAACTGTTCATCTAAATCCCCCTCTATTGCCTTTCCTTTATCTACAGATTGCTCTTAACCTCTGCAGTGCTAAATGCCTGAATATTTGTATTTCCACTTGAATGAAACTACTAGTGGTTTGAAAACAGATTGGAAAAGCACTCGGAGTTATAATAATAATAAAAAAAATTAATTCTTCCAGGTTCTGGTTCTACACACCCCTATGATGTCATCCTGTTCACATGAAGAATTGTTATGTCTTGTGTGTATTTTACCAGAATAGTCAATCTGATGGCATTAAAATAAAGTAAACCAATGTTGATTGGTTTGTTTTTGTTTATTATTTGTTGTCTTATGGTACTGATGAGAAATTGTTGTAAACTGCTCACAGTGACCTTGCTGCCAGATGGGTGGGATAAGGAAACAAACAAATACAGGTAGATAATTAATCTCCCGTCAGCCATTGGTGGGAGGGAGGATGGGAGTTGACCTCCAATAACATCCAGAAGGTCACAAGTTGCAATGACCGACAGAGTCATTTTGAAGTGATGGTTTTGAAGTCTGCATTGTATCAATTAACTTACCTATGGAAGTTCTGCAGATTACAGTTATGGTGGAATGGGTCACGTGCCAAATTATGCTTTAATTGATACCAATCCCTGTATAGAATGAGGGGGCTCTATAGAATAGTCTATTCCACCTTCTGGATGCTAGTGTGTTTTGGCAGGTTTGCACAGAGGTATGGGTGAAAGGAGGCCTTCAAAAAACTTGGGACAAAAACGGGTTAGGGTTTAAAAGGTCAGTACTAGCAGTCTAACACTGGCCTGAGATGAATGAATATCTACAAATGACATGATTCTGAATGTCCTTCCACCCTCTCTGTGTCTTGGTCCCATACCGGGGGCTGGTCTGTTATGAAACTAATGAAGCTTCAGGGCCCCTGATCCCAGAGGGGTTCCAGAAGCCACTTTAATACACATTTAAAAAAAAACACTCTGGTGATCTGTCATGGAACAACCCAGCTGCAAAAGGTAACAGTGGTTCCCCAGACCTTGTTGCTGGTTGCAAAGGGGCCCTCATAAGTGTTAAAGCTTCAGGGCTGCCAAAATGGAGGCTTGTGACTGGTCCCCACAGACTGGTCTTCCCCTAAGAAAGAATATTATCCAAAATGAGAAAGTTGTATCTCACCCTCCTTCTGGCCTCTGCCCTTTGGAAGCTCTCGTGCTGTATGAAAACAATGGCTGCAAGGACTCGGGGAGATGTGGCATTTTCAGTCTGCAATATGTTGACTGCTCGCTCCAGGGTCATCTCCCCTTCTTGATTCCTGGAGGGTTAAACACAAGAACATTTAGTAAGCCAAGACCCATTACGGGATCTACAGTGAGTTAGTCTCCAAACTATATATAATGCTCACACCCTACAAGATAAAAAAAGAAAGAGCATTGTGGCAACTTAAAGGCGAATTGATACACAGGCCGAAATCCTGTGGTTCAGCCTAGCAAGTTGCAACTACAGTATGGCCATTGAATGTGGCACGTATAGAGGAATCAACTCACCATATCCCCACTGTTTCAGAGGGCCTACTCTAGTTGCAATTTCCTCTTCTGAGCAACGGCATTTCAGCCAGTTTAAACTTATTCGCATTAAGTTTTTATCCACAGATTGCAAAATTTTGTATACAGTATATATAAACCTCCAGCAATGGTGCACCCACAACATTGGGAGGCAAGCTATTATATAGTTGCTGGGGGGTTGCTGGTTCTTAGGTGTGTTGTGTGTTGTTAAGTTGCTTGCAATTTACGCTGTGAATTAGTGACCTCCAAAAGCTCCTATGACCAAGAGCAGAGCTCTGGTCTTTCAAACAAAAGTGGGCTGTTTACTGTATATATCACCCCATAGCGCTTATGACACTATCTGAGTGGTTTACAAGTAATTATGCAGGCTACACATTGCCCCCTCCTCCAGCAAGCTGGGCACTCATCTTACTAACCTCAGAAGGATGGACGGCTGAATGAACCTTGAGTCTGCCACCTGGAATTGAACCCCAGGTTGTCAGCATAGTTAACAGCTGTAGTAAAGCAGTCTAACCACTGCACTACAAGGCACAGTTCTAGAAGCTCTACAGCAGTTTAACCACGGAGCCAAAGGGAGGCAGCTTCCTTGATTGAGTCACTTCACTAAATTCCTCCTCTTTTCCTATTACCTTCCACATATCTCATCTGTTGCCTTTTCCAGCAAGCATTGTTCTCAGGTAAAGGAAAAGGTTCTCCCCGTACTTGCGTGCTAGTCATTTCTGACTCTAGGGGCGGTGCTCATCTCTGTTTCCAAGCCAACAGAGCCAGTGTTGTGCAAGTCCGTGGCCATGTGGCCAGCATGGCTGAATGCATTTCTGCACACGGAACACTGTTTACCTTCCCACTTTTTATGGCGGTACCTCTTTATCTAATTGCATTGACATGCTTTCTAACAGCTAGGTTGGCAGGAGCTGGGGTTAACAGTGGGAGCTCGCTCCGCTGTGTGGCACCCAGGATTCGAACCGCTGAGCTGCTGACTTTGCAGCTGGCAGTTTCAGCGCTCTAGTCCAGTGAGCCACCACGCCCCAACTAAGCCTTGTTCTTACCTTCCCTCGTTATCTCAGATCAGCATTTTTAAATAGTTCTCTAGTCAGAGAGGCAGAGGATGGGCTTGAATAATGGCAGGACCCCCACTTCTACCTCTTCCCCCAGAGCCCAATTTCTCTCATGGAAGACAGAGAGATATGGACCTCAAGATTTGGCCTGAGGACTTTAGGCTATTCTGCTGCCTTTAAGTATGGAACACAACTCTGTCCTGTTGTTAAAGGAAGGGGCAATGACCAACTGCTCCTCAACATGGAAACAAAGTGTGTGGGGTGGTGACAGAGGGTGGTGACATCCAAATTCCCTCAGGCAGCAGAATGTCTTGGGCCTGTGGCAGTCTCGTAGATAAGAACATAAGAAGAGCCATGCTGGATCAGGCCAAAGGCCCATCTAGTCCAACTTCCTGTATCTCACAGTGGCCCCACCAGATGCATCTGGGAGCGCACAAGACTAGATATTTGTCTCCTGATACCACTCCCCTGCATCTGAGCAAGAGGAAGACGCTGACCCAGGGGATATGTCTCAAACAACAGAAAAAGAGCAATTACAAACAAAGGAGCTCTTTTCTGTCCTTTCCCTATAATTCCTCGGCATTAGCAAAAAAATCAGCTCAGCTGCCTCTGTCTGTACTGAGTTACCTGGAATGCTTCCTCTTTCAGCAAACACTGCAGCCACCTTAAGAATTCAGCTGTTGTGCTCAATCCTGTTCTTTTCCTCCCCACAAGCCATTCATTTCACAGGACTTGTTCTCCCTGAGATCATGAATAACCCCTTTCTATCCTCCTGACATTGTATAGCTTAACAGCTGCAACCTTAATTCCTGGGCACACAAAATCATGCAGTTAAATGTGGTGGAATGGAGGAGGAATTCCAGAAAAGAGAGAGCCAAAAGATCACTGTGAACACAACACTGTCTGGGGTTCAAACACTTCTGAAATGAAAGGATATTTCTGATTTTTGGAAGACAGTACACCATCTGATTCAGGGCTCCACAAAAGCAAGGCCTTGACCAAATAATCGTCACAGGAATAGAATCTTCAAGATTAACAAATGCTGGCCTCCCCTGAATTACTCCTTCCTTTTGTTCCACCTGCCCCAAATTCCTTCCAGAACTTGCAAAAGTTACTTTTTTGGACTATAACTCCTGGAATTCCCCAGTGAGCATGGCTGCTGGGAGTTAACATTCTGCACATTGATGAAGCCCCTTCTTACCAACTATTGTTGCTACATGGAACCCCGTGTACAGAGGCACTCTACCACTGAATTTCAGACAACAGGGAAAGGAGCTCCAAATTGTATATTCCTCATATTATAATCTTTCTAAAGGTAGTTTACTGTCCATCCCTGAAAGCAGGATGCTGGATTGAGATTTGAACTCTTGAAATACAATTTTAATGGAATAAGAAGTAGAGGTGAGGCTTTCTGAACTCAAGATGCACACAATTGTTTCTAGGTTGTTGCGTTATCCTTCCCAACTAGTTTGCCTTGTTTAGGTCGGGAAAATGGGAGGAGGGGACACACAAATGCAGGCAACAATGTGAATGATGCTGCGTGCCTGAGTTATTACACAATAGTTATTTTGTCAAACTACCGCCTGAACAGTCCTTTTTAAATATCACTAGATAGAATGACTGTACAGTGGTATCCTGTATAAAGGAATTGATTCATTCCAAATGAAATTATGTTAAGCAAATTTTCCTTTAAAGAAATTCCCATAGGAATGCATTGAAAACGGAGTCATCCCATTTTTATTTTGTACGGATTCTCCCCATAGGTGATTATGTTAAGCAAATTTCCCCTATCTCCAGAATTTTTATGTTGTACAAATTTTATGTTATACAAGCTGTTGTTATACAAGGGTCCACTTTATAGGATTCTTCCACCTGTCCTTTCTCCTGCTATTGACAGGTGTTCAATGTAACCTTTGAAAGAGGCTCCAGCACTGGTTTTCAACTTCAGGTTCACAAATCTTCTTGGACTGCAACTCCCAGAAATCCTGGGAAGCACAGCTAGTGGTGAAGGCTTCTGGGAGTTTTAGTCCAAGAACATCCAAGGACCCTGAGTTGGCTTAGATGAATACAAATAGTCAGATGATCAGAAACGGTGAAAGACGTAGAGGGCCCACCAGACTTCCCGTTAGTAGTAATCATAATAATTGCAGAACTGGAAGGGGCCCTATAGGTTCTCAACCTGTGGGTCCCCAGATGTTCCTGGACTGCAACTCCCAGAAACCCCTTCCAGCATAGCGAGTGGTGGAGGCTTCTAGGAATTGCAGTCCAGGAACATCTGGGGACCCACAGGTCGAGAACTACTGCGATCATGTCCAGCCCCTCTCCAGGAGGCCTAAGTGGGGAATTGAGCTCCCAACCTCTGGCTTCACAGGCAAAGACCTAAGGCACTGAGCTATCCAGCAAGTTATGCTGAATGCAGGCTGGACATGACTTCTTTCCTCCTTCTTCTCCACATTCACAGTTTAATACATGAAAAAGCCTATGGTGTGTTAATAGCCATTCAGAGGCTGCTTTGCTGTTGAGTAGAGTGGGGTGGTCTGCCTCAAGGTGGCAGATGCTGGGCAGCACACTCTAACCTGCTGCCCCACTGCCCATGTTAAAAAGAGTGATATAGGATGCCACCTCCCCTTTTGCCTCAGGCAGAAAAATGTATTGGGCTGGCCAGTTACCCAGATTGTTTTAAAAGGTATTTGGACAAAATCATGGATCTCTCTGGAATACTGACAGAATTAAAAGTATAACAAATACACGCAAATATTTTACTCAGCACAGCCTCGGTTTTGAGTTATGCCTCATTGCTGTAACAAACACAGACTATTTAAATAATAAGTACTTTTCAGACTAAAAAAATGGCCATGCCGACTGGGGGATTGTGGGAACGGTAGTAAAAAAAAAGTAACTGTTCTGGATAATAACCATGCACACACATGTTAAAACTCACCCTAGTTGTGATCCGGTGGGGGCTACCTTTTGTTGCTCTACGAAACCGTTGCTCGCAGCGGCAGCCATAGCAGCTGTCATGGTCATCCTCTTCCCGCCTGCCTCGGCTGTGGCACTGGTGACCGAAGAGGGTTGAGAGATCTCTTTGGCGTTCTGTGACCTGAAGGTGTTCTGGTGCCAGCTGGACCTCAGGGACTGCCTGTTCTGTGACCCTACTTGGAAACCGACGGGATTCCGGACTTGACCCGTGGCCGAACCAGAAGTCAGGTAACTCTCTTTCTCCACAAGGTTGTTCATGCTCCGACTGTTTCCGATCCGCTGATAGAGGGGCATCCCTGGGCTGTTGGGGGCACTGTCGACAGCACTTTCATTTGCCGACCCAACGTAGAAATGTCTTTGTATATTGTAGCCTCTGCTGGGAGTATGGTAGTGGTTGTAGCCAACTATCTCTGAACGCGCATACCTCGGGGCCATGACACTGGACCTCTTGCTTTCTCCTTGCCTTAGGGTCAGCCCCCTGTTGTAAGGGATGTCGTTCTGGAAGAACACCAGCTTGTCGGGACTGCCATCAGGAGAAACCTCTAACCTCTTCAAGGGTTGCCTTTGAGACTTCTCTTCCATTGTCCTGTAGGTGTTATATGAAAGGGTTCTAGGTCCCCAGCCGTTTTCATAAATGCCTTGGGAGCCCATCTGTTTAGTAAACAAACGAGGACAAAACAAACAAGAAGAAAGAACTCATTTGAAATGCAGGGTTCATGGAGATAATGGACTGCCAAAAAGACAAGTGAATGGGCTCTGGACAAAAAACAAGGCCAAACCCTTATCAGAAGCCACAATGGCTAAACTGAGGTTCTCAAAAATTACAAACTAAATAGTATTACCCAGTAGAAATAAAAATATCTTTAAGTGTAAGGATGTGTTAATGAAAACCAAGGCTAAGATTATCCATTTTATGATATTCCTGATGATGGTGCATTATGGTGAAAGCCAAACATTGTTAAAACTAACGGAAAAATGATTCTTTCTATATGTGGTATTGGAGAAGATCTTTATAGATACAACAGACTACTGAAAGACAAATGAATGAGTTCTAGGTGAAACATATAAATAGAGATGTTGAATGCATGCTGTTGATTTAGGCCTTAAAATATTCAGAAGTATCCCATTAAAAACAACATCAAAGTAGCACTTTGACAGTAACGTTTGAATAATACTAGAACACTTTGCTGAAAGTTCTCCCCAGCCAAATATTTCATTTCAACTGTTTTGGTTAGTGAAAAGAAACCCTTTCAAATATTTTAACAGCACATAAAATATGGTATATGGCCAGCAGTGTGCAGTACTTCTTACTGAGGCATGCATTTTTGCCAGTAGAAATGAAGTGATGAGTTGATTCCTATTTTCAGCCCAGTCATTGAGCCTAGTGTGAAAGAGGCACTTATTTCAATAAACAGGGCTCAGGGATTGATTGGAGCCTGGACATTCAAAAGGAGCTAATAAAATTAACACAGTATTGGCCGGACAATATTTCTTAGAGACAAGCAGCCCTTCTTTAGATAATTTCAGGGGCATCCTTGCAGTAAATACTAGTTGATCTAAAGCAGTGTTTCCCAACCTTGGGTGCCCAGATGTTCTTGGAACTACAACATCCATAAGCCTTCACCACTAGCTGTGCTGGCCAAGATTCCAGGGAGTTGCAGTCCAAGAAAATTTGTGGACTCAAGATTTGGAACTACTGATCTAGAAACATGATTCAGGCAGGCTGACCCTTCATAACTATGTTATTCCCAGTTACCAGAAAGAAAGAAAGAAAGAAAGAAAGAAAGAAAGAAAGAAAGAAAGAAAGAAAGAAAGAAAGAACTGATTTGGAATGTAGTTTTGTAGAGAATGTTTTCAATACAATGAACTGCCCAAAAGCCAAATGAATGAAATCAATCCCAAACACTTACTAGAAGTCACAATGGCTAAATGAGGTTATCGAAAATTACAAATTAAATAGCATTAGTAATTAGAACTAAAAATATTCTTAAGTGTAAGGAGGTGTAATGTGTTGCTAGAAACCAAGGCCAAGATGATTATTTTTATAATATTCCTGATTATGGTGCATATATGTGAAAACTGGATACTGATAAAAACTAACAGGGAAAAGTGATTCTATATGGAAAAGATTTTTCTTGACGCAACAGACTACTGGAAAGACAAATAAATTCATGTTTACGACATCAAACCTGTACTCTTACAAGAAGCTGCAATGGTCAAACCAACCAATATTGTGGCAAGGCTAGACTAATTAGCAAAGGCAACAATACAATTACCATATCTACTCAAGTATAAGCTGACCCAAGTATAAGCCGAGGACCTAATTTTACCACCCAAAACTGGGAAAACTCATTGACTTGAGTATAAGCCGAGGGCGGGTTTTTTCGTTATACTTGAGTATACAGTATATGGTATACTGGAAGAGCTCTAAATGGGCTGGGTGTAGTAACTGGCAACGTGTGCTGGGAGTGTGGAGGCAATTAGGGAGTTAATACCATAGAGTAAACTCCCAGATTGCCTCCACAGTCCCTGCACAGTTGCCAATACTTCCCCCGGCCCCTTTAGAGCTTCATAACTAAGTCCCCTTATCCCTAAATCTTCCTAGATTTCAGGGGGTTCCCTAAAATCGATTTGAGAAGGTACCCCTGCTACTTTGGAGTCCCAAGGCAAGTAAATTTTGATTTCATATTTTAAAACTAATTTTTGAGGGCATGTTTTTTAAAAACATGCACTCAAAAATTACTTGCTTTGAGGGCACCAAAATAGAAGGGGTACCTTCAGAAAGTGATTTTGGGGAACCCCCTGAAATTTGGAAACATTTTGGGGGGGGGGGAAAAGGCTATGTTGTGAAGCTCCAAAGGGGATGCCCCTAGGAAAATCCTTCTAATTGGAATCATATGGGAAGCAGCAGCAGCCTTATCTCCCACCCGATCAGCTTTGGAGTAGTTTTTTTCCTAGGGGCACCCCCTTTGGAGCTTCATAACTCAACTCCCTTACCCCCAAATGTTTCCAAATTTCAGGGGTTTCCCTAAAATTGCTTTCTGAAGATACCCCTGATACTCTCGAGTCCCAAGGTAAGTAAAGGTAAGTAAATTTTGATTGCATATTTAAAAAATACTTTTTGAGTACATATTTTTTTAAAAAATGCACTCAAAATTACTTACCTTGGGGGCACCAAAATAGCAGGGGTACCTTCAGAAAGCAATTTTAGGGAATCCCCTGAAAATTGGAAACATTGGGGGGGGGGTAAGGGGGCTGAGTTATGAAGCTCCAAAGGGGGTGCCCCTAAACCTTCTCTTTGGAATCTTATGGGAAGAAGAAGCACCGCCATCGCTGGCCTGATCAGGACTTGCCCTCCGTGGCCCTCCAAGTACCTAACTTTACCCCCCAAAAACCTGGGAAACTTATTGACTCAAGTATAAGCTAAGGGCATTTTTTCACCCCAAAACTCGACTTCAGGTCCTAAAATAGACACATTGACTTCATAAAGACTTGATACTTGAGCAGGAGTGTTAATGATAGGAGCTTCTGGAGGTCATTAATTCACAGAATTCTTGTAAGTTGGAAATCATTTATGAGTGCACAACCACAGATATTTCGCTTATCAACATATGCTCTCCTGTCCTCTGTAACAGTTGGAGTGCACCAAGGCACCATACTGTCACCACTCAGTCATAGATATGGAGGGTGACCTTTCTGTGGAAACCTTTCTCTGCAGGTATGTATTTCGGAGGAGCTTCAGTGATGTGCACACACTCTTGGCTTTGCCAATGTGGTATATCTGAGAAGGAAGTGATCTTCTATCTCTCCTGACCTTTTGCTCTGAGGCAGGGCCAAAGGGCTCAAGGGCATCTGCTTCCTATTAGAACCAGTGTTTTCATAGGTGCTCCAATCTGTTACTTGTCAACAATAGATAAGATAAATAAAACAAGCCTTCTGGGATCGAGGCAGACAGTTTTTGTCTGTATATCTTAGCTGGCTGAGAAAAAGCTCTCTCTCTCTCTCTCTCTCTCTCTCTGTGTGTGTGTGTGTGTGTGTGTGTGTGTGTGTGTGTGTGTGTGTGTGAGAGTGTGTGTGAGAGAGAGAGAGAGAGAGAGAGAGAGAGAGTGTGTGTGTGTGTGTGTGAGTGAGTGTGTTTGTCTTTCCTGCAATCAGACCAACCTGGCCTTAAGAAGTTCTCCAGCAAACTCCCACGACCTGCAGCAGAATGCTTCCTGAATTCTCTACACTAACGTTGTCATGCTTATTACTACCACCAGGAACAAACTGTAGTGGCAAGTTCAGAAATGGAATGACCACCTCAACCACTTTGGATTCCATCTAAATATCAAGAAAACTGAGTACCTAGAGACAATTTCCATACATAGAATGCTCCAACTAAATTGACAAAACTTAAAGAAGATGAATATCTTCCAGTATCTTGCCTCCCTTCTCCAAGACAATGATGGCATCAGTAGTGACGTGTGAGCAAGGGTGAATGTGGCCTAGTTACGTTGGTGAGACCTCACTGGTGTGCTTTGCAACAGAAGAATCTCAATCCATCTCAAATCAGATTTACAAAATGATTGTTCACACTGTTGCACTGTTGGCACAGAGTGCTGGGCAGCGATAATGGGTGTAGAGAGCTGTCTCCATGCCATGGAAACGTGTATGCTGCGTTGGATATTAGCAATCTCCCTGCTTAACCTGGTCACAAATGATACTATCCAACAGCAACTATATGTAATATCAATTACAGAGATTGAGGGAAAGCTGTCTTCGCTGATAGGGCCATGTTTCCAGAGTGTCCCTTTCCACTGTTTCCAAACTGACTACCACCTGAAAATCGATGGCCGGCAGCGATGTAGGCGACCAAAACAGAGATGGCAGGACACTGTCAATAAGGACATGCAGATTGGCAGCCTGCACCCTGAAGATGTGGCTGATTGGGCAAAGTGGTGTTTTAGTATCTGAGCAGTGGACTTAACACCTGTAGGAAAATGCTAGGAAGAAGAATGGATCGCTGGAGGGTCGTTCATGTGAAGTACATTCTCGTGTGGTTGGGTTACCTATTTTCACCAGCAGCTTTTCAATTTCCATGGTATTTCAGTTGCTTTAAGCAAATTTGACTTGGTATTTCCTTGTGGGTTTGTATTACCTTCCTAGTCCACTTCCTTTCTAGAATAGCTGCTTATTGTTGTAATCTGGCAAGAAAGCCACATGAAATAATCTTTTATTCTGTGGTATTAGAACACTGAGATTTCTGTTAAGCAGGTGCAAAATGGACTCCTGATGATGAAAAAAAGTGAGATGGCAAAGCAAGTAATTAGATAAACACAGACACTGTAATTAAAAGTTAGGGCGTACTTAGCTTAATCCAAACAAGATGGCTCCAGTCTACAGGGCCTGACAAATGGAGACAAACACAGAATTCCTCTTGGCTCCTGTACAATCAAAAGCTCTAGTGTCTGAAACAAGGATTAGTTTTCTTCCTGGTACAGATGTTCTATATAACAACCGTTAGCTCTTTGAAACATTGCTATTTCTGCTTGAAACTATTCTATAAATGGAAAAAATAGATGACTTTAAAATTTCCAAAAACATCTTTCCTCTCATAGCTTACTATTTACAAAACAATATCTTGAAATAAATACTATTTTGTGAAATACTGTTTACAAAACAGTATTTATTTCAGTTCACAAAACAAACAGTCTTGGAGCACCTTACTGGTTAAAAAGTTGTTAGTTGGCATGTGTTTTCATGGACAGCCACATGCTTCATCAGATGCATTGATTCAAATGAGCTGCACTCCATGAAACAAGCCCAATTCAGTTTGTTAGTCGTTAAGGTACCATAAAACCTTTGCTTTTCCTGAATCAAACTAGCATAACTACTCCCAGAAAATTATACTAATAGATGGAACCCATTATTGTCAACATAGAACAACTGAATTCTTTTCTAACAGTGGAATTTTATCCAGGTTTATAAAGCTGTAAACTCTACTAGTTTAAATGAAGCCAAATCCTAGGTAAGTGGGTATAGGCTTGCAGGTTAATTCAGACTAACTTCCCTTTCTCAGCTGCATGGATCTGCTAAGTAAATTCATTCATGGGATCATGACACCAGTAAGAGATGTATGTGGCCTCTGGTACCTAGAATGGGAGGAAAGACTAAACAAGCATGCTCAGAGGCTGACTGGACCAAACCAAATACAAGCTAACCTCTATTGCAAAGAAGTAAGCAACACCTACATATGACTTCACATGCACGCACATTCAAGTGATTCAGGCTTTCCTAACCTACTGGCCTTCCAATGTAGTAGATTACAACTATTGCACATATGGAGGGCACTAGACTAGGGGAGAAATATATGTGTATACTCGATGAAGAGCTTGTTGCAGGTGCTCAATTGCACGGTGAACATAAGAAACCATTTGAGAATACACTCAAGACAACATTGCACAAATTAAATATTGACCATTTCAACTGGGGAGCTGTCAGGTGAGATCAAAACTTCTTGTGAAATGCTGTCAAATAAGGGCCTGAAAAACTGTATACAGTAGGACCCCGGTATCCACTGGGGACCGGTTCCAAGCCTTCCCATGGAAAATGAAAACCATGGAAATGAGAGAAACTGCTGTTTTACAACAGTAGCTTGTTTTACAGCTGGTGGATTATTTATTTAATTTTTTTCCTCTGCCAACTGTGGATAACTGAATCAGTGGATACAGGGTCCTACTGTATAAAAAGAATCAAAGATGCGCAGAAGAAAGAGAAAAATGTCAAAGCAAGGATGCAGCATCCCAATAAATCAATATCATCTAATTTCTCCCATGTTCTCATCTCTTCTGAGCTCCTGGTGGGCTATCACCTGCACATCCATCAATGTGATAATTAAAACCTTAACCACTTGATTCCCTCTGCCTCTATAAACGGTGAGCATCATGGAAAGAGTCTAATGCAAACTATAAATGAGTCTTTCTCACCTGATGAGATTGGAGATAATATGAAGTTCCAAAGGAAGGCCTTGAAGCAAAATCTGTTTCAACTGCATCAAGTTTATACACATATTCTGGAACGCTGCTTGTCCGATGCAGGCTCCCTGTAGAGGACCATGAGAAACAGGTCTTAACAAAACATATTCACTGTTACTGAGACCTCAGATGTTGAGTTATAATAGCTATGAAAGGAAAATGAGGTTACCAAGTTACAAAAGAAGGATTAGAAAACACAAATGTGTGGGGAGAAATCAAGGAGAATACACCTTTTCTAAAACAAATCTTGGCTCCCTTCCATACTCAACTGCCTATCTGACTCTGAAAAACCCAACAAGGTAGAGATACCAAGTACAGTAAAATACTAGATCTCTGAGTACTGATCTCCATGTATTCTTCTCTTCCCTAAGGAAAATAAGAATAGTATTTTACCTTTGTAGAAGCTGCAAAGATCAAATCGCATGCTAAGGAAAATGCTTGTTCTCTGTCATTGTTTCCCTCAAAACATGCAATATCTTCCACACCCAACCAGACTTGCAAATAGCACCCATGTTTTAAAAAGGCATACGTGCTAGTTGTGTCCAACTCTAAGGGGGGGGGGTGCTCATCTCCGCTTTCAAACCAAAAGAACCAGTGTTGTGCAAGTCCGTTGCCATGAGGCCAGTATGGCTGAATGCATTTCTGCACATGGAACTCTATTTACCTTCCCGCTTTTTACAGTGGTAACTATTTATCTACTTCCATTTACATGCTTTCAAACTGCTAGGTTGGCAGGAGCTGGGGTTAACAGCAGGAGCTCGCTCCGCTGCGTGGCACCCGGGATTCGAACTGCTGAGCTGCCGACTTTGCAGCTGACAGTTTCAGTGCTGTAGCCCACTGAGCCACCACGCCCCTGCAAATAGAGCCCATGTTTACTTCCTGATAAATTAAAAAAACAAAGCCGCAAATAACGTGCAAAATGAGAAGTGACCTATGCTTGTGCTAAGTCTCTCATATATCTTTGACAACTTCTGAGTTACTACTGACGTCTCTCCTTGGGGCATAAATGAATGTCAATTTTAGTTTGAAAGGAGGTCTTCCTGCTAGGCCACTGAAAATGGGTAAATCTCAGTTTCGACCAATTCCCATTTTCACACTATGAAGAGTGACCCACCCTGTTTCCTCATTAGATGACAAATTGCTATTTTTCCAATTCACATAAACAAATGCACACGTCTCCATATGTGGTTAGAAATGTATGCCTTTTGTGTGTATATTTGGAAAAGTGTGCATTTTGTTTTCAGTTGAAGATAGGGCTTCTCCATTTTTTCAAAAGATACACTTGCCTGCATTCTTTTTCAAATATGTGAGTCACTTGATCTCTACTCCATGCACCTTTTTTTGGCTGCTCTGGATCAGAAAGGTACAGGTTTTGAGGCAGAAATCTTTCCAACTTGTGTTTAGGTTCAAGGAATGTGATTTTGACAAGCTTGCCCTGAAGCGCAAATTCTGTTTTTTTTTAAACTATCTCTACTTAGGTCTAACATGTTTTCCACTCCACCCCTTACCAATGGTTTGTTCAGTGAATATAACCCTTTGCTGGTTGCTTCTGGTTTGGATTCACTTTGCTCAAGCAGGGAGAAGTCATGGATAGCGGCCTCTTAAAAGAAAAGCTATCCTTTTTAACACTTTTTAAAGATTATTTCAGAAGGTAAACCACAGGATCCCTCCAACACTGCATTTTCCAAAGCTCTGGCAACCAAGTGAAAACTGGAGGCATTGGGCAATTAGAAAACAAAACTGCAACTAAGATATTTTAAGTAATCATACATAATAAAACCTGGGGCCTTGAAGCTCATGGTACTAATTCTAGCAAATACGACTGCAGTAAGATCTTGAAAACTAAGAGTTGTCCTGAATTAAAGTCTCAGTGACCAAGGAATATTAATTTTATTATTGTTTTTTCATGTACTTACGAACTCAAAAATAACAACAATAACGTATACAGTTTTGATTCTTTGTTTTTTGCCTGTAATTCTTGCACAGACTAACATGGTTACCTCTTCCAAAACGTCAACAATAGTAGAGTGAGTTAGCAGCATCATTGCATTCCCTGTGATGTCTGCTGGATATCCTCCTAGGATGTGTGTATAACATAGGTTCTCAAACACTTTGTCATCATAAGGTCTTTTTGATTTCTGAGAAACCACCTCTCTTAACCTTCTTTATTATCACCCAACCTCCTTTCAACAGAGATAAAAATAAAAGTACAGTCTTTAATTTAAAGACTAAAAATAAAGGCACACACAAAAGTAGCTTACGTTAAAGCAAAATTTGCTGCTTTTAGACTGCCCCATGGTGCTTAAAGCACTCTCTAAGTGGTGTACAACTTAGTTATGCAAGCTACACATTCCCCACCCCCTACCCTACAAGCTGAGTACACAACTGACCAACCTTGGAAGCCTGAGTCAACCTGCAAACATTTACCTGAATCTGTTGGGATCAAGCACAGGTTGTGAGCAGAGGTTTGACTGCAGTACTGTAGTTTAACCACCGAGCCACAAGGTTAAAAAGAAGTAGTTTTCTTGAAGCATTTTAAATTCTAGTAAAATCCGTTATTATACTCATTTAAATCCCTCCTTCTTTATAAGGAAAATCACACAACCTCATATGCCACCTTGCAATTTTTTGTGCACTCCTTTTGGGCATAGCTCTAGTCTGGGAACCAATGGCATGTGTGATTATGGTATAAAGTAACCCCCCCGTCTATTGCGGGCGTTAGGGACCGACCTGAACCGCGATAATTGAAAATCCGCAATATGGGGATGCAGGCCGGGCTGGGCCTGGGGGGGACGATTTTAAAGATTATGTGCCACTTCCCAGCACTGGGGTGTGTGTGGGGGAGCAGCGCGTGATGTTTAAAAAGGACTTTTCGCTGCAGAGCCAAGCACTTGGCTCCGTGGCTAAAAGTCTTTTAAAGATTGGTGTGTGTGTGTGTGTGTGTGTGTGTGTGTGTGTGTGTGTGTGTGCGTGTGTGTGTGTGTGTGCGCGTGTGTGTGTGCGCCGGGGAATGGCGCATGATGTTTAAAAAGGGCTTTCCGCCATGGAGCCAAGTGCTTGGCTCTGTGGCTGAAAGCCTTTTAAAGATTGCAGGGGGTGTGCGTGCAGGGGAACGTCCTGTGATGTTTAAAAAGGGCTTTCCGCTGTGGAGCCAAGTGCGTGGCTCCATGGCTGAAAGCCTTTTAAAGATTGCACGAGGCTTCCCAGCACCCCAAGGAGGTGGGGAGAAGAGGTGCATGATGCCCCCATGGAGGCAAGCCCCCGGCTCCAGCTGATTGGCCCTGGGGTGGGGGAGAAAACTTTTGTTTCCCCACCCTAGCGCCAATCAGCTGGAACCTGGAGCTTGAGGAAGGAGGGGGAAGGTTTAAAAAGCCCTGGCTTTTAAAACCTTCCCCTCTCCTTCAAGCCCTTTCGGGGTACTGCGGTCCCACGATACAGCAGGACTGCAGTAAATGAACCGCAAAAGGGTGGGGGGGACCATTGTACTTGCTAGAGGGTATATTTTTACAGGGGCAAATGCTTAATGGAGGAATACAACTGTTTCCTCTTGCATTGCTAGGGTTACCTTTCCCACCCTGCATTGATTCACTGCTGCTTGCTTCTCTGTTGTTGGCTGCTCCTACAGTTGCTGACAATTCTCACTGCCTCCATGCCATACATTGGAATCTCTCAGCTACAAACCAGAGGATTCAGTAATTCCTTAATCCCCACCAGAATGAGACAGGCAGACTGCTTTAAAGGCCTTAAGCACAAATTCTTGTAGATTAGAAAGGAGACGTGTGTGAGTCAGAACAGAAAGTTAATGATTTGCCCCGTCAATACCTGGTAGGTTAAGTAATCCTACCAAAAAAGAAAAGGGAAAAGAAGAAGAAAAGAAAAAGAAATCCAGGAGAGGGAGATAGCGCATTTTTATCTCCCGTGTTCTGGAAGGTCAAGTTGTCTTCAGCTGTTGTTCTGTCTCCTTGGTTACAATCTGATTTCTGCTTTAATTTAGAAATAAAATTCTCCCAAGCTTTGTATATAGACATAAGGTCCTGAGCAAATCAAGTCTGCTGATTAAAATGGATTATTTGTCTACATGCAATTAAAGTAGATCTTGTGTAACTCCCTCGAAACTGCAACACTGTTAGCAACTCCTCTTGTGGTGGACAGAAAGCCGTGATGGAAATGGTTACTTGGTTAAAATTTCAAGAAGAGAAAAGACCAAGTCAAGTACAGCATCTGCTGTACTTTCCCCTTATTGAATATTTTCAAGCAAAAGGCTGGAAAATGTATTTCATCCTAACTCAGGCATGTCCAAAGTCAGGCCCGGGGGCCAAATGCGGCCCATTTTCTAATTCTGAGCGGCCCGTGGCTTCTTCTCCCCACCGGCTCAGCCTGTCACACATCCCCGCCAGCTGGCCCCTCTGCATACTGTATGGAGGCGTTAGCTTGCAGTTTTATGGTTTGCCTGCCCTCCCTGCCTCTGTCCATCCCCCCAGCCACCTGCCCAGCCTACCCACGCCCTGTTCCATTGCTGTAGCATCCTCCCCGCCTCCTTGCATGTTAGAGACTAGAGACTTGCCCAAAGTCCAGCCTGGGGGCCAAATGCGGCTGAATGGTTAGCCCGCACACATTTTCACTTCACCAAATCTGGCCCTCCTTGCAAAAAGTTTGGACACCCCTGGCCTAACTGGTATTCCTGTCAAAGAAGCTGAGAGGTAAGACATGTCAAGTGCACAGCTGATCACCTTCAAGCAGCATCCCATATGCAGGACCGGTCCTAGCATGAGGCAGAATGAGACAGTTGCTTCGGGTATCAGACTTTAGTTGTTACAAAACGCGGTAGCAAACTATTAAATGTGTTATTATTGGATTTCCACGTCCAAGGATGAGGAAAGGTGGGGTTGTGACCTTTTCTGTACTGTGTCCTGCAGTAATGTAGCAGGCATCTGAGCGCCATGCGCTTTGACTGGAGAACACTGGGGAAACCACATGCTTTTCTACCTCAAGACAAAACAGTATATTAAATGGGTGCTCGGCATAGGGATAAACTGGGTCATACTGTCTGTCTGCAGATGATGAGGAAGGCTTATTTTTTTACCCTGCCACCTACAGGCGCCTACAACAAATGGTGCAAATTTTTGATAGTATTGGTCCAATGTCAGTATTGGCCCAATGTAAGCACAAACAGGGGATACCGAAATACTGTACTTGGCATTCAAATTGGGGCCCACTGCTCTTTGCCAAGCCACAATGTTGTTTATATGTACTGAAATTTGACACTTCTACTTTAGCATTTATACTGACCACCTTCTGTAGTTGCAGCCATGCAATCATATTGTGGTTTTGTCTGGTAGATAACAGATCCAGTTGACATCCTCAAGGTTGTGCTTAGAATTTTACGTGTTTATGTCCCTATCTTTTTAGTAAAAATAAGAAGTAGTGCAGCTGCCCCACGCTTCATACATGACACCACCGAGGAAACACCACTGAGGAATTGAAAACTGAGCTGGCCCTACCATTGGACAAAGTCAGGAAACCATTTCAGGTAGTGTCAGTCTCTTAATCATTTGCTGTGAGTCCTCTAGCAATCCCTTCCTGCTGGAAGACAGAGGTGTCTATGTCAGGGTGTAACAACACAGAGGGAAAATGTGAATAGATTTGATGTGAAGTTGCACCCAGGAAGTTGTGTTTCCCTGAGTTAATTTGCAACTGCATAGGAGTAAAGAGAGAGGGGGGAGGAAAATGGCACTCAGCCTTGTTTGCAGATTGTTAAGAAACTCTGCCCTAGCCATCCAGAATGAATGGTTAGTACAGGGCTACCTTTACAAGTTGGAAACGAGGTTGATTGAAAAGTTCTTCCTATTTCTTTGCAGACTCCTTGTTCTTTTTTCTTGCCCATTGTGTTCACCTAGCAGCCTTATTTCTAGGGCAGTACTGACGAAGCTGTTTGGATGAACAGCAAAACTTTTCAGTTAGGGATGGGCTGTTCATTTCGGAACTAGCACATTCTGAAATGACCCATGTGAGCCCAGGTGCTGTTCGGAAGCCTCCAAAACACAAGCAGTCAATCACTTACCTTCCTCCACAGTCGTATCGGGCTACAGTCCCACCAGGAAGAAGTCTCCCTACGTCGGCTCATCTGTCCTTCTCCCTGGTGTTGGCCAATCAGGAGCTGTGCAAGGAAATGCATAATCCCACCTCCCTGTCTGATTGGCCAGCGCCAGGGAGAAGTACATATGATATCAGAAGACTTCTTCCTGGTTGGGCTTTAGCCTGACACGACTGTGGAGGAAGGTAAGTGATTGGCTGCTTGTGTTTCGGAGGTTTCCGAACAGCACCTGGGCTTGCGTGGGTCATTTCAGAATGTGCTGCTTTCGAAACGAATGTATTTACGCCTACCATCTAAATCACAGACTAAAGACACACTGGAGGGCAATGGAAAGTAATGATAAGAGGTATGAATTCAGAGTGAAAAAGTTAGCTATTTCCTACAGGAAATGAATTATTGCATATCCGTCCAATGACCAGCAAACAGAGAATGCCACTCAGGAATGACACATATGTATTGCCTGTCTGTTGTGATGGCATCCATGCAACTTCCAGACTCAGATTAGAAAGTGATAATCCTTAAGAATGGTTTTTCAGATGATCAGCTGTTAACTGAGATTTCAATTTAAGTTTATAGAGATTAGGGTTTAAAGCATTCATCATCTTAATCGGGGTTATGAATGATTTGGTTTCTTATCTCTTAGTGAAATAAGTCCATGGTTGTTCCCTGGGAAGCTACAGTAAACCAGCTTCACAGTTAGTCACTGAAATGGAAAAACATGCAGTTTCTTTTGAAACCAACTTGTTGCTCTGTGATGCGGTACTGTATTGCAAAGAAATGGGGAGGTCCAACCCTGCAGGAATCAATCTTTTATTATCCAAGAAAATATCCAATTCATTTTTCTGATTGGTATCTTGTCTAGATGGGGCTGGGGACTAGAAGGAGTATTTCAAGATTACGAAAACACATATGCACACACATGGATAAGTGAACCATGTGATAGAGTGGTTCAACTGCAGTCCTGCAGTCTCACCATATGAGTTCGATTCTGATGGATTCAAGTAGCCAGCTCAAGGTTCACTCAGTCTTCCATCCTTCCAAGGTCATAAAAACAAGTACTGTACTAAGCTTTCTGGGTGTAGGAGTGGGCAAAGTGTTCCTTGGTTAATTATGCTGTAAACCACCCAGAAAGTGTTTTAAGCTGAAACAACAACAACAAAACCCCGTGGCCTGTTCATTTCTGTCTTGTTGTATGTATATCATACATGCTTAAGGTGCATCCCTGCATCTACTGGTCATTGGGAAAACATGATTCTGGGGTCACATGCAGCTTCCCCAGGCCACCTTTCAAACCATGCTGCCCCACTAGCCATCTTCACGACCAAATGTTTAATTTAGAAAATTACTCAACCTTTATCTATCTATCTATCTATCTATCTATCTATCTATCTATCTATCTATCTATCTATCTATCTATCTATCGGTTGAACAATTTTCTATTAAACACAGAGAGAGGGGGAAGGGTGGAGAGGGAGAGATAGAGAGAGTGTGTGTGTGTGTCTAGGGATCATGGGAGCATATATGCCATGTTTTAGAATCTCCTAGGAACACCAGGAAGACCCATACTCTTCCAACTAGCCCCTTGTGTCCCTTGAGTGAACTCCTTGGTGTTTAGTTAAACCCATTTTTTTTCACTTACCAAAATCTATTGCAACAGCCTGTACAGTAAAGCTTTTCTTTAACCACTGCATTAAATTGAAATCAAAATTCAAAATTAAATACCAGAATTAGGGGGTGAAGCCCTTAATATTTTAGAAAATCTGAAAAAAATGGCCCTCAGACCTTGGTGAGCTTGGCCAACTCTGGCATACACTAACAAGTCTCAGGCATACACTCTTCCAAAGGCAACTGGTTCTTGGAAAGCCATCCTATATTTGCGATTCCCTGGGCAAGTTGAATACCAAATTGAACAGTAAAAAATGGCATAGCCTTGAAGATGCAGTATGGCTGACAGAATAGTAGGACTTGGGAAGTTAACTCTCTTCCCAAGGCCACCAAGTGTAACCAAAACAAAATTCAAAACCAGTGTGTGGTGGCACCTTTGGGAATGACCAATTTATTTCAGCAAGAGCCTTTAAAAATTGCAACCCAGTTCCTTAAAAGGCAGTACAAACGGAAAGCACAGACAAGGCATTTTTTATGTTCTTCCACCTACGGAAACAGGCTCTTACCTACCTCTTGGAAAACTTCAGCTTTGCGCTGTCTCACCCTGCTATCTCACAGGAATGTTGCAAGAACAAAAAGTTATTCTGAGTTCCATCTAGAATGCATTTGACCCATGTTATCACTCCCATTTACAGCGCATTCAGGAGGTGAGTACTGATAAGGTTGCAGCCGAGCTGGAATTGCTGAGAAATGTGCCAGCATAGATTTGAAGTTCGGAGAGGCATTAAAGCGTGTGCGCACACGCACACGAACACACACTTTTACAAATACCACATGGGGCGAATTTCTCCACCCAACCTCCCGTGGTAAGAGTTCTCAGCATATTAAGAGACAGGAGGCCGTGAAACATTTCATTGCAGGACCCGTTTGTATTAAACAACCTTCACATAGAGAAACACGTTGCTAACATTCCGTCCTATTCTGAGGTGACCACGACACCCTCCAGGGAAGAACTATGTAGATAAAAACAAACATGCATCTGGCATTATTGGACTCAGTCACCAGTGGCACTAAGGCAGCTTGGCTCCCTTTGCAATAGGAACTCAGGGCATCTCTTTGCTTCGTCAAGTGTAACTGAACTGCTACTGTACTTGCCATTTATTTGTTTGGTGTATTGTTAGTGAAAACAGAGATCTGAAATGCTGGCATCAAAATAAAAGCCTTCTTCCTAGATTCCCAGATGGGGCTCCCTCAGCACTCATGGTTCAAGGATTCTAAAAAGACCCATGAAGGTCACAAAACTTCCCCATCCACCTCAGCATAAGACCTCAGCATAAGACTAAGTTGGGGAGTTTTGCCAGTCCAATGCAAGATGCGTGGTGCTGCATCTCAGGAGGTTGACATATCTGACTGTGGAGCCAAGAGGTCAGGGGGTTGAATATGGGATAGGAGCCTGCCAAGACTACTCAGAACATGTGTGGCTGTTGGAGTTTGGGGCTCATGGTCAAGCTGTGTAGTCCCAGAAATCCACCGGGTGGTCCGTTAAACTTTAGGGTCCCCATGGCACAGTGTTAAACTGCAGTACTGCAGTCTAAACTCTACTCACGGCCTGAGATTGAATCTGATGGGTTCAGGTAGCTGGCTGAAGGTTGTCTTGTTCTTCTATCTCTCCAAGGTTGGTAGACTGAGTAGCCAGTCTGCTGCTGCTGCTGCTGCTGCTGCTGTGTGTGTAGGAGAATGTGTATCCTGCATACTATATTTAAATTGTAAACTGCCCAGAGAGTGTTTTAACTACTAGGAAGCAGCATATAAGCAGCATATTTGCTTTGCTTTAACTTTCTTAAAGGAACAGCCTCTATAAATTGGAATTGGCTTGACAGCATATTATTAGTAATAGTACAGCTACTACTATTGCTTCCATGCAGGATGCAGTTACTTAGACATTCTCCAACATCGGAAGTCCAGTTTCATGTGGCTTCTGCTGTCAGCTACCAAAATGCTATTAGTTCATGAGAAGCATGAGTATTGTCAGGGTAATTGCTGGGAAAGTTCTGCTACTATAGATGCCAATCTAGCATTGCTGGGAGCAGGACTTGGGTCGCCTTTTTCAAATCTCGGAGCGGCAGAAAAGAAACGTAAGAAAAAATCCAAGAGGAAAGTCAAGCTAATGAAAGCAGATTGTTAGGCATTCATTTACTGAAATAAGGCTTCCGTGTATGTTAAAAGCAAGAAAATGAGCAAATAATTTAAAAAATACCACCCCACATGCTTTTTTGTTTACTCTGTTTAAAGGATAAACATTAAACACAAATATGAAGGCCAGCCCTAGTGGCTCTAGATTTCTCAGCACTGGCTCAAAATTATTTTTCTTTCTTTGCATGCAACTTCTCTGATCTCACCTGGAGCAGATTGGCTTAGAGGCAGACTGAAAATACTGTCTGTCTAGATACAGATCTGGAAGATGTTGTTTAACAACCTTTACCCCAATTCACTTGCAAATTAGTTGAGGAGTTGTACAGGCTGTGATTCCATCTACCAAAAGTTGGGTTTACGCAAAGTTCATCTTGTTTAGTTTCCTCTCCACCCATGCTTTCTGAGGACTTCTCTCTGTTAATTGGCAAATAACATCTGAGGCTTCCTAGAAAGCTAACCAGCCGCAGAGGGATATTAGCCAAATTAGCCTATTATAGCAAACATAATAGACAATAATCTTGGGGCATTTTATGAACACAGAGACTGGTCATGCTGCCTAATCAAGTAACATTTCGATCCTCTGTATCAGATCTGTTTTACCATGCAGCAGTCTCTGTATTCTAACTCAGATGCCGGAAGAACTGGACAGTATTCCATGAAAGCAAACATTAAAATATACTAATTAGTCTTTAAAATGACACAATGTTTTTGCTTTTTGTTTTTCGTTTCCTGAAATGCTGGCACAGGCTAACATGGCTATACTTCTGAAAATGAAGACTTAGGAAAGCACGCTTTCCATGAAAGAAAGAGGTTTTCAAGCCTAGAAAGATTATGCCATAATAAATTTGTGAGCCTTGCAGGTGCCATAAAACGCCTTCATATTTGTTCAAAGGGAAGAACAATTAAGGAGAACAAAGGCAATAGAGAGAGATTAGATTTCAAAGTGAGAAGGGAAGTTTATCACCCTTAGAACTTTCTTCAAAGCTCAAGGGCTGGCAGGCCAGCCATTAAGGCAGTGTTTTTCAACCACTGTTCCGCGGCACACTAGTGTGCCGTGAGATGTTGCCTGGTGTGCCGTGGGAAAAATTGAAAAATTCTAAAGAAATTCAACCCAGGGCCGGCGGGCGGCCCATAGCTGGGAGGCGCTATAAATAGCGTCCAAGGGCCAGCTTGGCTCCTCCTCCCTGAGGCCTGCGGAGCTGGCGTCACTTCCTCCCCACTCATTCTCTTAGTGTTTGCCCTGTGCCTGCCGCCGCCGCCGCGACTCCCTCGCTTCCCTCTCCCCCCTCCTTTTTTTACCCTGGACCACCACCACCCCTTTCCTGGGAGCTACCAATGGACTGAGCTGCCCGCCAGCCCGCCCGCCAACACAAGCCGGCCCGGGAGCCCCAGCCCAGAACAAACCACCAGGTGAGGGGAAGGGGAGGAGGGGCACACGGCTGCCCCACGAGCACCGTGGCAGGGCTGCGAGGAGGAGGGGATGGAGGAGGCCTCCGCCGGGCCTGGGCTGAGGAGGCGGGCGGGCGGGGGGGGCTACTGGCATGGCTGGACGGCCGGCCGGACGGCCTTTAGGGTCCGGGAGGGGAAGAGCCATCTCTGAGGGGCCCCGCGATGGGTTCCTTGAAGTCTTGCCCCTTTCTTTCTGTCTTGGGTCGCCCTCTTCTCTCTGTCTGTCTTTTCTTTCTTTTTTCCCCCACCTCTCTCTTTCCATTCGTACCCTTTCCCCTCTTCATAGAAACGTGCTCATTTCTAGCCTGCATATGTGTATGTCTAGCAGCCTGCCTACTGTAATTAAAACTGTAAACCGCCCAGAGACTCCTTGAAGTGGTATGGGGCGGTATACAAGCAGAACACTTTCTGCCTTCTTTCCTTCCTTCCTGCCTTCCTTCATCCTCCTCCCCTCCTGTCACTGGACTTGCTGAAGGCATCTGCCTTGGCCACAGTGTGGAGAGCAAGATGGGCTTTTGGGTCTTATTTGTGTTCCTGGAGAGTCAGTGCCCCTTCTCAGGTCTCCACTGGACACAGAAGTCCATGCAGGGCAAAATGTATTTAAAAAAACAACACAGGTAAGTGGGAACTGGGTGCTAGAGAGCAGGCTGCCTCAATCTGTGGCCCCTCTCTGTCCTGCTTCTCCCTACACCAGCAATGGCGAACCTTTTAGAGACTGATATAGGCACAGAGTTAATTTTTTTAACATTTTCTAATGGTGGTGTGCCTCGTGATTTTTTTCATGAAACAAGTGTGCCTTTGCCCAAAAAAGGTTGAAAAACACCGCATTAAGGTGCATGCAAAAACAACAACACAAAAAACAGTTTGTAACAGTTGCACTAATAAGATGCAAAACACGCTGGAATCTACAGTATCACCATAAAAAGATTGGAAGTGAATTCATTATATTTTCACTTTAAGACAACTGATTTTCCCATTCTTCATCCAATGTCCTAATTGCATACCTCTAAGATCTAGCATAAATTTCCAAAAAAGAGATATCAAATAATCCTTATTTTCTTTTACTACCTTAGGCAGCGAGAACAGTTTCGCCCTTGCCTTTATATGCAATCCTGTATGGAAGAAACTCTATTTTACATTTAAATATTACGATTGCTTTAATTGGACTCATAGGGTGAAATCCTATTCTGTCAGTTACACTGTGTATGGTTGATGACATCATGAATTTTCAGCGATTTTCCTGGCATAAAGCATTTCTAATTCCCTTGCTGATACCCAGAGGTTCCCATGGGAAATCTTTTTGTTGTGAGAAAATGGCTGGGGGCGAGACTGTTTGATGTCCAAAAATTCCTGCTACTGATAAAAATCATTTCAACATTGGCCACTTGGGGGCATTAAAGATATCTTCCTAACCAGCACCGCCCACAACAGTTTCATCAAGATGAAAGGAGTCCTAAGGGGAAATGGATTGGAAATGTTTTAGCCTTACAAGGAGCAGCTGTGCGAACAGGATTCCAGCCATTGAAACATCAAAATGTTACCATAGCCAAGGTCTGGAATGGCAATTTTCTCTCTCATGGGGACGGTTTGGGACTTGGTGGTCCTAAAAATACCCCATGTGTGCTAGAAAAACAAGATAATAGATTTTTTTTTTAAAAAATACAAAGCTACTTCAGTGGTGTGGCATATTAGCATCATACTTTCTAAGATTATTATTATTATCTATTTAATAATATCACAGCAAAGGGGTAAAAATACAAATGGACTCCTGAAAGCCCAATGTCTACTCCTCAGTCAACTAGTCCTCATGGAGCAGTGGACAAACCTAGCATTTATGACACACATATTATTTCCTTGTGTTTACTGGATGGGAATTCAACATACACACAGGAACAATAGCACCTCTTTGCCCTTTGCTGCAGAATATAATTAACCTCAAGGGTGCAGATTATTGTTGGCATTTTTGTAGATGCAGGCAACGAAACAGGAAAGAAATCTGCCAGGTGCAAAGTTTATTTATTTTTAAAGTGTCCTGGTTTAATACTGTTTAAGGTAGTTACTGAAGCTGTGCCAGGTGCATATAGTCACATCTGCTGGCCACACCCTTCAATCAATGTCCATGTAATGGGAAGCTCTATGGCCTGAGCTTTTCAGCTTCCCATCAGATATAGCTGCAATAAAACAAACTCAGGTGCATTCACCACACCTGTTACAGAGTTACAGTACATGTGGCAATAGTCTTCAGCTGTAGACTTTAGGCATCAACCAACTGCTGCTGTTGTTAATATGTTATTTATTTATTTATTTCTTCTGCAGAGAAGTTCAAGAAATATTTTTTCTCCACAGCTACCCAAATAACTCATAGGGGTGTGGTGCCTCCGCAGGCTAGAGCACTAAAAACTGTCAGCTGCAAAGTCGGCAGCTCGGTGGTTCGAATCCCGGGTGCCACACAGCAGAGCGAGCTCCCGCTGTTAACCCCAACTCCTGTCAACCTAGCAGTCTGAAAGCATGTAAATGCAAGTACTGTAGATAAATAGGTACAGTGGTCCCCAGCCCTTTTGCGGTTCATATACTGCGGTACCGCTACATTGTGGGACTGCAATATATGAAAAAAGCCCCCCTGGGGTGAGGGGGCAAAGGCCTGTTTCAGATCTCCCATACTTATCCCAGGACTGGGGCTGTCCAAAATCTCCCTTGGGCCTTCCCAGGCCTTCTGGAGGCCCCAAAAGGGCCTCTCTGCGAAATAGAAGTGACTTCTGGGTTGCCAAAAATAATTTCTGAGGCCTCCGAGGGCCTTTCTAGGCCTGTCGGAGGCCTCAGAAATGATTTTGGCAACCCGGAAGTCACTTCCAGTTCTCAGGGAGGCCCTTTTGGTGCCTCCAGAAGGCCTGGGAAGGCCCTCGCCGGCCCATTCAGGGAAGCACCAGGCTGGGAGTAAGTAAAAGAGCCCCCAGTTAGCCCCCCCCCGACCCAACCCAACTTGCATCTGCATATCGCGAATTTTCAATTATTGCGGGTCGGGTTGGGTCCCTAACTCCAACGATAGGCGGGGGGGTTTCACTGTACTGCCGTAAAAAATGGGAAGGTAAAACAATGTTTCCTTGCAGCCATGTTGGCCACATCGCCATGGATTTGCACAACACTGGCTCTTCCCCTAGAGTCAGACACCAGTAGCATGCATGTGCAGGGGGAACCTTTACCTTTACCCAAATAACTCAGCTAGCTTAAAAATGTTGACTTTGGCTTACATATGGCGTGTAGGGTTGGTTGGATTAGGCTCCAGCCCTACTTCTGCACACTAAATGTCCAGTAAGAAAGCACTCCCATCTTGCTAAAGCTTGCTAACATTTAAATCATGTGTTTTTTGTTTATGAAAAGCAATACTTCCAAAAATTCCTGGCATCTCAAAAATGCAAGATATCCCCAATAGCAGCATATTGGAAAACAAAAACAAAAAAAAATTGGCAAGAAAAGAACTGTATGTAACCAGAGCCTGTAAAAGTTACTTTTTGGACTATAATGTTTTGGCAGGGTTTCCCAGGAGCTGTAATAACAGACTCTTCTAAGCTCTATACCAATGTTGGTGGTGAAACTATGGCACAGGTTACAAAGGTGGCACTCGAAGCCCTTTCTGTGGGCACCCGACATCGCCCCTTCACACCCACCTGTATTCAGCTTAAATTGCTGTATTAGCACTTTGTGAAAAATTAGTGGGTTTTGAATCAGTTTGGGCACTTGGTCTCTCAAAGGTTCACCATCACTGCTCTATACGGTGCACAAAAATCTATCTGCAAATCAAAGGCAAAGGCAATGGCAGAACTGTTTTGCTTTGTTGGTGTCGTTTGGCTGGTATGTGTACTCAGGCATTGTTCCAACTTGCCATGCCTTTCCATTGGTCAGATTCAGATAAAGAAACACGTTCAAGTGATCTTTGCTACACTGCCAGCAAACAACGAGGCAGTGTTTACCACCCTGCAATCCTGTCTAAAATGCCATCCAGCAACATACAGCTACTTCCTTATCTCCTTCTGCCTTTATAACTTGACAACTGAACTCCCACTATGACACAAAACAAGCCCAGCACATCCTGAGTAGCAGAGTTCTCTTTGCAGAAAGCAGTATATACCGGTAACTGTAAGGTCGGAAATGCTTTCTTTTGAGTACAACAGCCTCTATGCAGATCAACTATCCGGTGTGATCGCTCACTGCAGAATGAGAAAGAAAAGGCCTTGGTTGTCCCACTCATGACCTATGTTTCTACAATATCTAGACCACTTTTGTGCATATAATAATTATGTGCCACCAAGTCCATTCTTATTTACTGTAACCCTTCACAAGGTTTTCTGGGTACAGTGTACTCAGAAGCAGTTAATCATGGTCTTCTCTGGGACAGTGTGACTTGCCCCAAGACAAATCAACATCTTAACCTCTAGTTCCACAACGATACCTAACGGAGTGAGCTCTCCATGTAGAATCATAGAATCATAGAGTTGGAAGAGACCTCAAGGGCCATCCAGCCCAACCCCCGGCCATGCAGGAACCCCCATCACAGTATCCCCGACAGATGGCCATCCAGCCTCTGCTTAAAAACCTCCACAGAAGGAGACTCCACCACCCTTTGTGGCAGCCTATTCCACTGCCGAACAGCTCTAACCATCATACATAGCACTGCACAACAACAGTGGCTTCAAATAATTAAACTGTTTGAACAATCACAGAAATGCAAAGGCAGGCACTGTGGGCAACTGAACTCCTAGTTTGGTTAAAGCTGAACCATAACAGCACAGGTTTAGTGCATCTGACACTGCAAGATACCTATGCCCCCCCCCCCCGGCGGAAGTTACTGGAACACAAATTAGGGTATCATGGATTTTCGCAACATTATCTGTTGTCAATGTATATGACCCAGGCCAAATCTATTATAAAGCAAAGGATATTAGATGTAGAAAGACAGCATGACCTAAATAAAGCTAAAGGAATTATAAGATCAAATCCTTTGAATAGAGTCCTACCTATGCCATATTTAAATGACTTAGACAGTCCAGAATCTAGAAGAGCCTTTATGTTATTACGCATGGACCTATTGCCTTCTGCAGTATTACTGGGAATATATAATAATATTCCCTATAAGAGTCGATTGTGTGTTTGTGGTGAGGGAACCATTGAGATGCTGAGCCATGTGCTACTGGACTGCAAAATATATAATCATATCAGGGAATGGTTTATCAAACTGATTATATCTTCCTTGGAGGGTAGAAACAAGGAAAAGTGTTTACAGAAGCTTTTGGAAAACAAGAGTAAAGAGATTACTAAAAAAGTGGCCAGTTTTGGAAAGATGGCTATAAAGCTAAGAATTAGCTGGATAAGCAATCAAGAGGGAGCAGGGAGTGTCTGAAAAATACAAGGTATTAAGTTATTTACATACAGATTTTTGTGTAGGCTGTATAATTAATTATGTATATGGTGATACCATTTTAGAGATTTTTAAAACATTTTGTATACACTTTTAACTTGAATTTTAACTTTTATATTAAACAATAAGGTATAAATACAGTCAACTTCTACTCTAATCCTCTATGATTATGTGTTGCCCTTGAATATAGATATTTGGATATGACTGATTGCCATACTGCTTTTATTGTATTTGTATATAGATATAATGGCCATTGGCTATAATAAAAACTAATTAATTAATTAAACTGTTTGAACAATCACAGAACTGCAGAAGCAGGCACTGTGGGTAACTGAACTCCTAGCCTCTGGCTCTGCATCCAGATACCTAAATCAGTAAATCAGTTATTATTATTTATTATTATTTATTATTATTATTATTATTATTATTATTTATTATTATTATTATTATTATTATTATTATTAATAATAATAATAATAATAATAATAATACTAATAATAATAATTAATAAATAAATAAATAAATAAATAAATAAATAAATAAATAAATAAATTTTTGTTGTGTTTTTTTTGGGCTGTTTGGCCGGCATCTCCAAAGAGCAAGGAGCTCAGGGAACAAGGAGTTTCTCTCTGTGCTCTGGGGTATAACTCCCTTGTTCCCTGAGCTCCTTGCCCTCTGAAGATGCTGACCACAGATTCTGGTGAAACGTCAGTAAGAAAAACTTCCAGAACATGGCCAAAGAGCCCGAAAAACACACAACAGTTATCTGATCCCGGCCGTGAAAGCCTTTGAGAATACTAACTTTTATTGTCAGTATACAACTTGTGTACAGTGAAATTGACTAAGCCTCCCTCACTCCCCTAACACCATCCCACTAAAAGGCCGCTCAATCTCATTTCACTCTGTGTGCTTGCTGCACAGCTTGCCGGACCCACAGGTCTATCTCGCATTGTCACTTCTCATTCAACAGTCTGGCACACCATGGATATCAACTATTTTTAGCCGAAGGAGTCATCACGGAGGCCGCCCGGGCGACTCCTCTCTCTCTCTCCGGCCACCGGGCCGCCCAGGCTCCACAAAGGATGGAATTCAACTCCCTAAGGAGCAAAGTCCCGACTTTCCTCTCGGACTTGTGGAAAGCCATCCTGAGAGGGATCCGGAAGTGCCCTCGCTGTGGCACCTACAACGGGACCCATGGGCTGAGCTACAAAAACAAGACCTATGGCACTGTCTTCCGCTATGGTGCTCGCAAGCAGGCCGGCGTGGACGCAGTCAAGATCTTCAGGGGGTCAGACCTGCAAGTCTACCCAGTGTGACAGAGGGATCGGGCCCCCGACTACTGGTGCTTCGTGGAGCTGGGCGGTTCGGAGACCACCATCCAGACCACCGATGGGACCATCATAACCCAGCTCAGCTCTGGCCGCTGCCACGTCCCCTCATGCCTGAAGGCGGCCACGCAAGGGTTGGTTGAGAACCAGTGCCAGCACATGAAGCTGGCTGCGAACTGCCAGGCGGAGGCCACACCGCTGACCCTGAAGAGCTCAGTCCTGAACGCCATGCAGGCTTCTCCTGACACAAAGCAGACCATCTGGCAGCTGGCCACGGAACCCACGGGCCCCCTTGTCCAGAGGGTCACGAAAACATGCTGGTGGTCAAGTGCAAAGCTAGCCAGAAACACAACCTGGGCTACCTGCACACGACGTTCGCTCACAAGGCGGGTCCCCGGAATGGGATGGAGCGCCACTTCTTCTGCTCCTACCAGGCCTTTGAGGCCCAGCAAGGCCTGCCCTCCCAAGGATGAGGCAGCTCAGAAATGCATCCACTTCTTTGCCTGTGTCTGTGCCTTCGCCAGCCACGAGGCTTTGGCCCAGGAGTTTGCAGATTTCCTCAGCTACGATGCCAGGGGTCGTAAGCCCATGATGGGAACACCACTTGCCTGCTAGCCTGAACCTGCTCTGCCCGCGGGCAATGCTGCTGCTGCTGCTGCCGCTGCTGCCGCCGCCTCTGAAGTCAAGAGGCGGAAACGAGAAGGGGTCTCAGGCGTGCCTGGAACCAGCCTGCTCTTGTCACAAGACCCGGCCAACAGCAGCCTGCGGAAAAGTGGGCAGAAGAAAACCTCAGTGTTGTCGCCTAAAGGGCAAGCTTGCAGCCAGCTGCTTGATGAGTCCCAGGTGGCATTGACCTTCCAGGAGTGGCTGGCCAGTGTCAAAGAGTGCATCCACCAAGCCATGCACTACCAGTTTGATGGAAAACCAGAACCGTTGGTCTTCCACATCCCCCAGTCTTTCTTTGAGGCTCTTCAGCAGAGAATTTCCACATTGGAGTGTCAAGAAACTCCTCCCCAATTCATCCACAGCTTTTGTACGGACAGATGCCTTACCCTTGGGGAACTTTTCCAAATAAACCTGGCATATCACCAACATCTTGCAGGTCAAATAGATCTTTGACACCCTGGAGATGCCCCTGGAAGTAACATGCAGGTTCATCCAGAACTGAGATGGCACCTATGAGCCCTTTAAGAGTCCCAAAGTGGAAGTGGAGAGCATCCTGGAGACCTACGGGCGCCTGGAGAAGCAGCCCGTTCTTTGGCCTTTGGAGCTGAAAACCTTCCTGAAAGTTGAAGGAACCCACGCCTTTCCTCATCGAGTGGATCCCGGGCATCCTGCCCCAGTCCAAAATTGGCGAGCTGAGGATCAAGTTTGAGTACGGCCACTATGGGAATGGCCACGCCACTGAATACCAAGAGCAGTGCCCAACCCTGGAGCAGACGCTGGAGCTGATGCCGCTCACCATCACCTTTCGTTGAAATGCCCGCGCGGCTCTTTTGCATTGCTTGGATTGCACAGTCCCACTCTGTCGCTTGCTGCCCTTGGCCATGCTCTCTGTGGAGGGGGAACACTTTGGTCTGTGGCTCAGCCTCGCTTTGAGGTCAATGGACCCATCTTGCAGCAGCAGCAGCAGCAGCAGCTACACCAATGGCTCCCACCTCTTTTCCTTTCTCATGGAGTATTTTACGGCTGCTCGGGTTGTCATTCATGCCGGTACTTCCCCATCTCAGCCCTGCGACTAACCCGGTGTGTGTATTTTTAGCCTGTTGGTACGGCTGGCTGTACTTCTGTATCTCCTGTCCAAGGGTAGGAGAGCCAGGAAGTGCTGACCGGGTGTGTGAATCGTCCCTGATGTTTTTCCTCACTCTCCTAAAACAGTGGTCCCTGCCAATGTCATCCGGTGGATTCAGAGGACAGCCCATGATGTTTTGTGCAGCGTTCACTACCCTCTGTAACTATCCAACAGTTTTGTCATAATAAATCCAGAATCTGATAGCATCAAGAAGACAAATTGATTTTTCAAGCCGTAATAGTATATCATCAGAAATTTTTAAAAGGAAAGTTTTGTGGCCCATGAGTACAATAAAAAAAAGGAAAGTTCTATTGAGCCAACACAAAACTCAGGATGGAGAAGACTTCAAAACAACCAAGACTTTGAAGAGTGGTAGGTGCTCAAACCCTAAAATCAACATTGCATGCTTGAAGAAACAGCCTGGGGTGTGATGTTATCAGGTTGCACCAGAGAATAATTTGGAAGCCCTTGTCCACCCCAGTAAATACTAGTGCTTGCTATCACTCACCAAATCATTCAATGCCTTTTAATTGAAGCAATTCGGTGCTAGCATCAGCCATAAGCACCAAGTAACATGGCAGCTCTCATGTGAGTGAAGCTGATTTACCTTGTACACCAGGCAGTAAACTGAAGGGATAAACTGAGTTTAACCAGCGTTTGGAGGCAGCTGGAGTCCTCAGTCTAGTGCAGTCCCTCCATCTCTACTAATCAACTCTCCCTCCTCTTCTTCCCCCTCCTCCTCTCCCCCTCCCCTATCCAATCTCCAACTCTATATACTATAGCCAATGAATATCTGGTATGAAACGTATATCCCATCACATATTATATTGCACACCTCATTCTGCTGCTATATGTCTGAAGAAGTGGATGTGTCCACGAAACATTACATTAAAATATGGAAGTCTTTAAGGAGCCACATATTTTGTGTCTTTTGTTTTGTTTTGTTTTTCTTTGATTTTTATCTGATAAGAGGATGTGTGCTTAGAACCTGAGGAAGAGGATTTCATCTACAAAAGTTTGCAATTTGATTTTTTTAGTAGTCCAATAAAAAGGATCACCCACTCTAAAACCTTGAGGATCTCACTGCCTTGTTCTTGTTCTAACCTTTTCAAGTTCTTCACCAGCTGAGTGTTAAGACATTCATGTTATTCTTTTCTCCAAAACCAAAGTCCAGCAAATACCCTTTTTGAACCATAAACATGTTACACCAGGCAAGCTTTCAAGACTTGTATGACTGTCTTTCAAGACTTGTATGACTGTGGTTTGGTGGTGGTGGTTGCGGGGGGGGGGAGCTGAGGACAGAAACATCCAAAAACCATCCTGGTCAGGTCTTGGGGCTCTAGGACCTGTCATCAAGTCTTGTGATGGAAGTGAGAAACTTGTAAAACCAGCTGGACATTTTTGGTCACAAATTTGACCTCAAACAATTGTCTTTGAACAGTTCTACAGAGAAAGGGGCCCCTATAGCCTTTTGTCAAAAGAACAGGGTTTATTTAGGAAGGAAGCATGCTGGGTCATGGGATCAAGCTCATGGGAGGTGAACTCCAACAACACCTGCAAAATTACAACTTGTTCTGTCCTAATTTAAAACATGCATACCCTGTTTTTCTGCCCATATTGAATTGGGTAAGATCTGCAAGCAAAAACAGACAATAAACTCAAAAGCTAGGTAGCCTGCCTAGGTCAGCATATTTCTCAGCTGACTTCAGGAGGCCTTCAGAAAAGGGGCAAGATAGCTTCCTTTTAGACAGAAGAGTAATCTGGGTGTGACTAGCGAGAGGGAGATCATCTGTATCACAGACCATTCCACATGTTGGCTATCAAATGTAGCTTAGATGCTGGAAAAGTTATGTGTTTGGATTACCACTCCCTGGGGCCTTAATGGAGAGGGAATATAGGAATATGAAGTCCAGAAAAAGAAAAAGAGAAGCCCCCTGAAATACACTATTTTCAAACTCTGATACAGCCTATTCTGCAGACATTGGATTATGCCCACCATGTTCTCCTTAGGAAAATGTCACTGTGTAATTAGATCGTGAATGGATGGTACAAGACCACACCATCATCCTCATACCTGAGTGGGGATCTGAGCCTGGATCTCACTATTTCTATTTTGACATTCAAACCGCTGCTCCAGTTTCTGGGAGTGGTGTAGTGGAGCCAAGTCTTACAGGATCAAAATCCCAGGACCTCTTACTAGCAGGGGCTATGGCAGTGGTTCTCAACCTGTGGGTCCCCAGATGTTCCTGGACTGCAACTCCCAGAAGCATCTACCAGTTGCTGTACTAGAAGGGATTTCTGGGAGTTGCAATCCAGGAACATCTGGGGACCCACATGCTGAGAACCACTGGGCTATGGCAGCATGTGTCCGACGTCCCTGTTTTGTCTGAGTGTAGCTTGAGTCCTACCATTGGCTGAAAGAGACACTGATTTTTCTCAGGAGCAAATGTAATGCCAAGTATCTGAGTGTGCTGTTCTCTTGATTGAGCAATCAAGAACCTCTAACTTGACACAAGACCTATTGTTGATGTGGACCATCCCACCTGTCTGCATTCCAGGACTTTCCTTATTTGGCTCGTAATGGGAATCTCCTAATGAATACTCACACTTTCACATTTATCACTACACCACTGCAAACAATCATTTCACCAACACAAGACAACTGTCTTAAGCAATCCAGGACCAGGCCATAAAGCACTAGAATCCCAGAATGCTCCAAAGCCACCACGTCAACATCCTTGCAAAACATATAGATGGACAGGATGCATTGTGCCCCAAATCTAAACAACATGCCATTCAATTTAGGGAAATATTTACAGCACGCCAACAGGACATGTAAGTAATCAACAGAAGGGAGGAAAGCAGGCCAGGGTAGGGAAGATGCCTTGAGGGGAAGTAGCAAACACAATGAAATGTATTGCAATGAGTCAAACATTGAACCTAGTTGTGCAGATGAACCAGCTGCATGAACGGACAGCCAAGAATTAAGTGGTAGAAATCCTATATTCTATAATGAATGCACAGGAAACCACCCACATATAAAAGGCAGTACAGTGGACCTTTGTATAACAAATGGTTTGTATAAAATAAAATTTGTACAACATAAAAAATTCTGGAGATAGGGGAAATTTGCTTAACATAATCGACTATGGGGCGAATTTGTACAACATACAAATGGGATCACTCTCTTTTCAATGCATTCCTATGAGAAATTTGTATAAAGGAAAAATTGCTTAACAATTTCATTTGGAATGAATTAATTCCTTTATACAAGGTACCACTGTATTTTAAAGTTAAAGCACCAGGAATAAGAAGCCGCCTCTAACTTTTTTTTTTTTTTTTTGGAAAATGAAATAATGTCAATGGATTACAGCTGAACTGCACTGGTTTACTGTGCTTTATAAGGATAAAACAAAATTCTCTACAAATTATGAACCAAACCACTAGATCAGTGATGGCAAACCTTTTAGACACCGAGTGCCCAAACTGCAATTCAAAACCCACTAATTTTTTGCAAAGTGGCAATACTCCCGATTTAACCTGAATACAGGTAGCTGTGAAGGGGCGATGCTGGGTGCCCACAGAAAGGACTCCGAGTGCCACCTTTGGCACCTGTGCCATAGGTTCACCAACACTGTACCAGATAGTTACTTCTATAAGGAATAGATACTGAGCTTTGTATATATTCAATGAATATACTAATGGAAAGAAGTGACAATAATAAAAGTACTTATTTGTTGTCTGATCTAAATAAAGCTGTAACAGAGTAGCAGGAGTTGTCCAATGGTTAGGGAGAAACTTTGTAAAGACTCAGAAGTTTTTGAAACTATGTTTTTAATTTATTTGCCTTTCCCCCCCAACTTGTTGCAACTCCAGTTAACATTCCATAGGCATAGACATTTCTATTTATGTTTCATTTGTGGATGAGTGACCAAAGTGGTTACAGTACTGTACTGTGTTCTGGAAATGGTTTTGCCACCTGTTTTGGGTTATGATTTATGTCTGGGACGGTTTATTGTTTTCTACAATGTACATTTAATTTGTTGTACCGTGCCCACCTTGCTAGATGGGCAGTATACAAATTGAATAAATAAAATTCAAGATACTATAGATATATATCCTGACCTTTTCTTCTTCTGAAATTGGGACTCATGGTTGCTTGCGATAACATCAAAACATGTCCAGGTAAACATGCAAACGGTTAAAATGTTAAAACCCGTTATTAAAAACATAATAAAAGCCCCTTTGTCAGCTGCTAGTCAGTTTTTCAAAGCCTGGATAAAGCAATCTACATCTGCTACTGGAGGACGGAAGGGAGTGGTCCAATATACACTCACAATGATTATTTGTTAAGTGCACAACCATAACAGATCCAACCATGATGGGAGCAGCTCTTTGTAAAAATCGGTCTCCCATGACTGGTTTGTTCATTACAGGATTCAAAGTTGGCCCTACCATTAGGAAGAGTGAGGTGGCTGCCTCAGGTAGCTTATTTTGGGTACCAAAGAAGGCTGGCAAATTTAGATGTGTAATTAACATATTTTCAATGAAAGGCAGCTGCGGATGGGGGTGGGGACAGAAGTGCTTTGAAGTGAATATCTTCTTTATGTGCCAAATTGATTTGGTAGTTGTGTGTCCCATTTGCTGCTGTGCCTCAGGCAGCAATAGGTCCTGGGCCAGAAGAAGAAATAATTGCTAATATTCCTTCATGTATACTTCCGAACAATACTTGAGGAAGGTTAAAACATGGGAGGATGGGGCGATTCAGTTATTTCTCACAACGGATTCTCCCACCATGGCCTCGGGTGACAATCTAGGAATTGAAATGAACTCATATTCTAACAGGCCAAAGCAGCACAGAACAGACTTGAGGAGAAAAGCAACTAGAGCCAAATGCAAAGTGTGAATGGTGTTAATAACTTTGTTAAGATCAGGGCTGGCATATTTCTTTTATTATAATTTAAATGACAAAATAACGTAAGAACTTTTATTGAATGCAAATCTGCTGGTTCTCAGAACCATGTTATTTAAGTGCATCATAATTACAGGGCCTGCTTTTTAATATATACCCGATTGATCTTCTCTAGATTCTTTTTATTGTTAACATTAAATAACATAGCTCTGGTATTTAACTGTTCTGAGCAGCCATCTGGACATCTATGGCCTCTCGATCTCTATGTATAGTTCCTTGCTTTGTGTAAGTGGGGTATTTCTCATTTTGGGTGATGAGCTTCTACATTCACTTTATGTTAAGCTCAAGTAAAAAAAAAGGGGCCTCCCATACAGAGCAAATAACACTTTTCCATCATAAGAGATCAAATGACTGAGGAAGCAATGAAGCCATAAAATCTGCCACACTGTGTGAAGTTATAATCCATATGTGCCTTAATAATAGATTACTGCCTCTGATTTGCATACCCATGAAACTCGAGGCCTATTGTAACCTTGAGAGAGTCCCCACTAAATTGGAGAAAGACTCCCGTTAACCTAAAACGAAGCCTGGATACTGCCTTCTCATGTTTGGTACAGGAAAATAGAAAAATGTGCTGTTCCTGTCGCCCCCCACTCACCACCCCCACCCCATCTTTCAATTCAATGTGTCTGCTAAGAGAGAAACCTAAGGAATTTAAAAGAAAGGAAAATGGGTACGGCAGGTAGAAAAGAGAGGAAGCTGAACACAGACAAGTAGTTGGAAATGCAAAGAAGGAAATGAAAATGGAGGCAAAAGAAGAAGAAAGACTAGTGGAAAGACTCTGACTTGGAAAACACCTGTCATTTTATGTGAACCGTCAAGTCACTTTTGAATTACAGCAACCCTATAAAGGTGACAAAATGTCTTCTCCTGTTTTGTTGGAAGTATCAAGGGTGGCCTTTGCAAATTTTTGTGCCTAGCGCCAAAGTTCCTCCACTTAGGGAAATGAAGGGGGGAGGGCAAGCCAAACCAGAGAACTGTTAATTGTTACCTTTGTCACCTTCACCTCTAACTCATGTGGAATCTGAAACTCCATTTTGGCCTGTTGGCAGTCTGTCTCTGTAATCCCAGAAATGGCATCAGTTTGGGCCCAGTTTTTGGATTGTTCACCTTAACCCCTGGCCTTCTACAACCTCTTTGCGTGACAGCAGTGGGGACCTATTTGTGACATTCGAGAGATCTCATAAAGATCTTGCCCAACTTCAGACCTCATTTTTATGAATGGGGCACATGGCCGTTTGTATGTTTTTAGTGCTTGTAAAACTGCATTCCCAAACACTCTTTCGGAGGGGATAAGCACCATCCTGCCCAATGAATTGCACTACAGACTTCTTGACAATATCTTAAGTCCCATTTTTCTGGGGTGTGTGGAAACCCCACTGAAGGCCGATTACCTCTAAACAACCATAGGCAAGATTTACCTTAGAAAGTAAAAGTGTGTTGTTAACACAACAGGGGAACCTGGGCAAACTCCCAACATAACACACTTTTCAAGCCCTACTGACTTCATCCGGAGAGTATTCATCCCCTCCCCCCTTTCTGCTCTAGGGCTATTAAGGGGATTTTCAACTCTGAGTGGATCAAGTCCTTATCTTGACCCTTTCAGGAGGGGAAAGGCAGGGAGGAATTTTAAGCATTTTTAAAAGTTTGTTAATTTGTTATTTTTTTATTTTTGTTCTGCAGGTAGGATGGGAGCCAAGTCGACACTGAAGTTTTAGTCCACACACCTACTCAATTTGCTTTTGTTCATTTTTTTTTAGGGGGGGGGGAGGAGGAAAGTTTACCGGAAAGTTTGGAAAGAGGCAGAATTGGGCTCGGCGAAAGGAAAGACCCCCCCCAACACCCTCCCCAGCCCCCGACCTCACTCACCGTTGACCATGGAGCCTCGGCTTTTCCTGGCCAGGGTCTGCTGGACCTGCCTCTGGATGCGAAGGGACTTCTGCTCTTGGGCACGGCCGCCCGTCAGGCGGGCCGGCAAAGCCAAGCTGGAGCTGTCCAGCTCGCCCAACCTCTGCTGGCCCAAGACCGTGCGGATGTAGCCGAAGCTGCCGTCGGAGGAGCCCACGGCGGGAACGGCCATGGCGGAAGAGATTGAGTGTGGCTGTCGAGCCAGAGAGGTGCCCGACCGGCCCACGGGGCGAGACAGCGGTCGGTGGCGATCCGCAGCGGGACTCGCCCAGGAGTCGGAGGCGGGCGAGCGGACGGGGCAGGCGGCACGCAGCCCACGCCCCCTGCCGGAGGGCAGCGGGGAGTTGCTGCCTGGAGGGAGGCGCTTCGCCTGCCCTTCCCCGCGGGAGCGCCCGGAAAGCAGCCGCGGCCGCGCCCTGCCCGCTCGCCTGGCAGGGCGCGGCTGGTCACCTGTAATCAGCCCCGGCCGGCGCGCCTAGTGGGCAGGGCTGCCCTGCCCCTTCGCCTTCCGGGGGGGGGGGGAATCGCAGGGATGCCGCCTTGAGCAGGAAGAAAATTAAAACGACGCCAAGTGACCGTCCGATAGGGATCAAGGCGCCCTAAAAAAAAATTTAATTTTTTTTTAAAAAGGGATCGAAGCGCCCCTTCTTTCCGGACTCCAGACGCCCGGCGGGTGCAGGGTTGAGGCACTCTTTGAGAAGGGCGGATCCTGCCCAAGCCCGCAATTAGAGGAAGGCGCACGTTGGTGCGTTCCGTCCCGGTTGAGAAGGGAGCCCCGGCAACGCACCCGTTAACTTGTTCTCGGCCCGGACGCAGCACTTGATCGCTGATCTGGAAACGCGTGTCCTCTCCTCTTGCCTTGGTTAAGGACAAGGAGTTCTGAGCCCCCTCAAAAGCACTTTCACCAGGTCCACCATTTGCTTTTCACGCTCCCGAAGCTCCCTGCCTTCCCTTCATTCCACAAACACCCCTATGCTGAAGATGAGTTCTTCCCCGGGGCGGAGACGGGTCTCTCTGTTGCAGCTAGTCTGTAAATATTTGCAAACATTGGCACAAGGTCTGCCCTCCGGATCCCTCCTTCCTCTTCGCCGTCTTTGCAACCCGAAAGTACTCTCCGGGAAGAGCCTGGAAAAGTTACTCTTTTAGACTACAGAGCCCAGAATCCAGGGATTTGCAAAGTTGTGGTCCGAAAAAGGAAGTTTTTCTCTCTCCATATCTGGTGGCAGCAAAGTGTGTGTATAAAGTGTATTTTAGTATTGTAATGTTTCAATTGTTCATTTTAATTTTCGAATTTTAACCCACCCAGAGATCATTGGGTATTTTGTGTGTGTGTGTGTGTGTGTGTGTGTGTGTGTGTGTGTGTGTGTGTGTGTGTGTGTGTGTGTGTGTGTGTGTGTGTGTGTGTGTGAGGACTCTTCGTGACCCCATGTCCATGGAGTATTCTTGGCAGGAATACTGGAGTGGCTTGCCAGTTCCTACTCCAGGCGCCTAAAGCACCTGCTATTCCCTGGTGGTCCCCCATCCAATTACCAACCAGGGCCAACCCTGCTTATCTTCCGAAATCAGGCTAGATTGGATGTGCCTAGGGCATCTAGGCAGCTCTGGGCAGCATGTAAGTTGTAATAAATAAATAAATAAATAAATAAATAAATAAATAAATAAATAAATAAATAAATATTTTATCAGTACTCACAGATTTGCAGATTATTTGAAATGAGAACTTTCTAGCACAGAGGTTAAGGAGAATTTATGATATGGGCACCCAACAGGTGCTGTCTTTGGATCCAAGAATGAGATCGAGAATAGATGACCTTAGGATAGCATCCTATCTGCAAATGGCAGCTGATTTCTTTTCAAAGAGCCCGATTAATTGTAAATTGTCTGACTTGCAGCTTGCATTTAATTTCAAATACAGTATATAAATAATTGTTTTAATAGGGAATCTCTTTAGATATTATTGGTCTGCCCTGCTTCTAAGGTAATATTATTGTTATTTCCTCAGGACTGTGCACATCTCAGTACATTTTGGTGTTTGTAAAATTATAATTAAGACATGTCCCAATGTGATTTGTGAGTCTTACTCTCAGGTAACTTTGTAATGCTTTATTTTTTGTATTAATGCACCAATGGGAAATGCATTCTCGTTGTTGCTAATCATTGACCATGCTGACTGGCACATCAGAGGCCAAAACAGCTGGAGCTTGTTTTAGCGCAAACATTGTACTTGCACATTTAAAACAGTCATTACTGTGGAATTTATTATGTTTAATAATAATAACACCAGCTAAAGACTGGCAAAAGATTTGCTCACTCCTTATTTCGCATGTGTGTTCCCAAGTGGCAGTTTTACTGTTTTGTTGTAAACCACTTGAATTAAATAAAAGAACTTTGAGTGAGAAAGTAACGTTTAAACGACTTTTCACAGTTAACAATTGTGTTATTTTAGTACAGAACACAGGTTGATAGTTATTGGTGAACTAGTGAAAAGTGAAAGACAGACCTCTCATGTACATAATTTTATGTCTGTTTCACTCCCAAAACTTCAGCTGTTTTCAAAAACAAAAAACAAAAAACCACAGACTAAGTTTAAGTTCGCAGCAAAATTTATGCTTAATAGAGTTTATTTCTTGTAAACTATTATGGTGTTTGTATCAATTTCATTCCTTGCATTCCAGAGGGGTTTCTGTGTAGAAACCCTTAATCTATCCAAAGTAATGCCAACATGACCCTTAACCCATAAGATTAAATGTGAAGAACAATTTAAGGTTTCCTCTCCTAGTGACTATTTCCAAGTTTGTTGGGAAGCAAAGTTTTAGGCTCTGGCCTCTTACTTGTTGCCTGTTGACTCAGGAAGTTTCAGGTGGAAAACAGTCCATCTTTGGAAGTCTTCAAAGTTTGCTTTCTCACCCCCAAAGGAATGCATGTTGAATCATCCAGGTCTGTCCGTGTTGCCTCTTCCAGGGAGCATTCTAAGAATGGGCTCATCCCTATATTTCATTAGCGACGCCTGAAATGAAATTCACTCTTGAGAGGTATTGTGAATGAATGAGCAAGGACTTGATCCGAATGAATACCATCCTGTTTCTTAATGATGAGGTTTTTGCTTTTGTCCTTGCATGCTTTTCAGACCTAAAGTACTTTTAAATTCTTTGTACTGGTATGATCTCCCACCATTAAATATTGAATTTTGTTTGTTTGACTTAGTCTCATTTATAAACTGCCTTTCTTCCCACAGGAGGGCTCCAGAAGTCTCACAAAGTTAAATTTATTTATTTATTTAATTTTTATACTGCCCATCTGGCAGTGAGGCGACTCTGGGCAGTTAACACCAATCAATACAATACAATACAACACAACACAGAACAAAACCATACAATCTATACAATTAAAGAAATACAGTAATATAATGAAAATAAAATTAAATTGACATGAAAATAACATAAAATTTGTTTTAGAAGTTAAAACAAAACTGAAAACACAAATTAATCTGCCACCATAATTAACATATTTTAGGTAATTAAAAGAAGTAACCTTAAAAGCTAACACCAGCTGAAAAGTTAAAACCAGCACCCAGGGACTCAGATTAAAAGTTATATATTAAAGTTAAAAGCCTGCCTGAAAAGGTAGATCTCCACCTGTTGGAAGCAGGATAAAAGGCAGCCCCTCCATCTAGTCCGGTGGTCCCCAACCCCCGGTCCGCGGACCGGTGCCGGTCCGTGGACCGGTCGGCACCGGGCCGCCTGGGGAGGCCGGGGAGGCTCCTCCCCTTTTCCTCCGCCGCCCTCCTCCTCCTCCTCTTCTCTCCCGCGGGCGGCCGGTGGAGGAGGAAGGCTGGAGGAGCGCAGGAGGAGCCGCCGCCACCGCCTTTGCCTCCCTCCTCCCCTCCCCTCCCCTCCTCCCAGGCCGGCCAGCCAGCGACTCCGCCCCCAAACGCTGGCGCCCCGGCGGCGTTGGCGGCAGCTGCTTGGGCTCCGCCAGGAGGGACGCGGTGGCGTTGGCGGCGGCGGCACTCACCGGCTTGGGGCGTCGGGCGTGCCACTCCCCCCACACACACACGGGCGGGGTGGGGGGGAACCCGGGGCTCCTGGGCAGGCGGGCCCCCGCCTCCTCCTCCTCCGGCGCCGGGAGCCGCGTGCGGGCCTCGCTGCTGGCGCCCCACTTGCTCCTGCTGCCGCCGCCGCCGCCACCACCGTGGGCCTCCCCCTCCGCCGGGGAAAGCGAGCGGGGCGCCAGCAGCGAGACCCGCGCGCGGCTCCTGGCCCCGGTGCCCCGCGCGCGGCAAGCGCCCTCGCGGCACCGACGAGCCGCCGCCGCCTCCTCCTGTTCCTCCTCCTCCTCCTCCTCCTCCTCCCGCCGCCGCCGCCGGAGGAGCAGCAGCAGCCACCCCCCCGCAATCGCCCCCCCGCCGCCGCCGCCATCGCCCCCGTCCCGCCGCCGCCGCCACCACCCCTCCGCAATTGCCCTCGCTGCTTGCTGCTCCTCCGGCAGCGGCGGGAGGAGGAGGAGGAGGAGGAACCGGAGCAGGAGCAGGAGGCGGCGGTGGCGGGGGGGCGATTGCGGGGGGGTGGCTGCTGCTGCTCCTCCGGCGGCGGCGGCGGGAGGAGGAGGAGGAGGAGGAACAGGAGGAGGCGGCGGCGGCTCGTCGGTGCCGCGAGGGCGCTTCCCGGCACGGCCGGGCGGGTGCCGCGCGTGGGGCGCCGGGGCCAGGAGCCGCGCGTGGGTCTCGCTGCTGGCGCCCCGCTCGCTTTCCCCGGCGGAGGGGGAGGCCCACGGTGGCGGCGGCGGCGGCAGCAGGAGCAAGTGGGGCGCCAGCAGCGAGGAGGCCCGCACGTCCCGGCGCCGGAGGAGGAGGCGGGGGCCCGCCTGCCCAGGAGCCCCGGGTTCCCCCCCACCCCGCCCGTGTGTGGGGGGGGAGTGGCACGCCCGACGCCCCAAGCCGGTAAGTGCCGCCGCTGCTCTCGTGCCTCCCCCTCCTCCTTCCCTCCCATCCTTTGCTTTCACCCCCCCTTTTGCCTCCCCGCCGGACCCCCCTTTCGCATTCTCCCCCCCTCCCCACCCCCACCCCCGGGCCACAGAAAAATTTTCAAAAATTTCCCGGTCCGCGGGGACAAAAAGGTTGGGGAGCACTGATCTAGTCTCCCGGAGGGACAGCATACCACAGTTCAAATACAATTAACACAAATGGTCAGCCTAAAATTATTTTTCAAAATTTGATCTTCTGTCTTCTGACAGCAAATTTATTATTTATTTATTTAGAGCATTTTTACCCCACCTTTCTCCTTGGAAAATGACCCAAGGCGGCTTATAGTAATGAGGGACAATATACAGTGCAGTACAATTAAGACATATTGAAAGTTTGAGAACAGGGAATTGAAGGATGTCTCATAGCATTAAAAGACAACATTACATTAATGCTACAAGAGAACGTGAGCAGTTAAAGAGAGAGTAAAAATTCCATGTAATCATGCACGGTAGACCATCCCAAAGTTATGGGGGATGGAAAATAATATTGAAAACATAGTGTCAAAGCAATCACACAAGGGAGATATAAACACAAAGTCTATGTGATCATGTATGGTAGATTCATATAAAAGTCACATAATAGGTAGTCCCTCATTCAGGGAAAGCTTGCCTGAAGAAAAAGGTATTTTCCTGTTTCCAGAAAGACGTCCGAGATGAGGCAGTTGTGGCCTCTAGTGGGAGGGAGTTCCAGAGTCTGGGCGTAGCAGCCGAGAAGCCCCTTTCATGTGTTCTTACAAGATATACCTGTGAGAATGGCGGGATGGAGAGAAAGGCCAAATGACACTCAAGATTCTTGCTGGTTTTATTCTGTTTTAGAATTTTAAAAGTTTAACCCCCTCCCCCCTTAATTTTTTTTAATGTAAATGCTCCAGAAGCGCTCGGTGGCAGAGCAACAAATAAGATTTATAAATTAATAATCAATAATTTGGGGGCCTGCAGTCTAGATGACACCATGCAGGGCTTGGTGGAGGAACAGAATTAGTTGATTGGCCAGCATGGATAATTTTTGCGTTATAATGATTTTGTGGACATCATGTTTTAGCCATTCAGCATTGTGACTCAGCAGGATATGAAGTGGCTGGTGACAGCGGTTCCATTCTCTCCAAGGTAACATTACCCAATTTGGCCAATTTGACTCACTTTCTTACCTAATCCAGCATTTACAATTATCCTCAGACACAATAAGGGTTGGTATATGTTTTCCACTAGTTCCGACAGAGTGAAGGCGGCTCTGGGTTTACAATGGGGATTTGGATTGTCAAAGACAGATGGCAAAACTTTCAGAACTTTCCAGTCCCCAGCAAGTCTCTGCTAGTTGGGGTGAAAATCACTGTTACTTCACTTGATCAACCCCATTTGACTGTTTGCTTAAGTCTTCCTCTTTCATCACCTTTCAAGACACCATGCAGACTTCAAGGAATTAGAATCAAGCCTGTTTACATTCTGTAACATTTTATGTGATGAAGTGGCCAGTCTTCTTGAAAGCTTGCAATACTTTTGCGTACCATTTTAGATTGGTCAAACAGAGATTTCCTCCAGTATAGGGTTTTAGACCTTGGAGGTTTTTAGTCTGAATTTTGAGAGCGAGTGAGTCAAGAGTCAGCTGACAACTTTGTATGCAGGCCTGCTTCTCTGAGATGAAAGGTTGCTGGTTGCTCTGTTTGCTCCCAATATTGATTGATTGTGACTGATTTCATTTCCCCCTCTGCCTTTCTCTGATGGCTCTCCCAAGGCTGTGTACAAAAAAGTGATTAAGATTTAAAGTTGTAATATACAAATATTCTAAAACATTGTTTAAAAACTTCAGATGTTAAAATATTTCCTTATCTTGGTCAACTCCTCTAAAGCCTCCCTAAACCAACCAACCAACCAACCAACCAACCAACCAACCAACCAACCAACCAACCAACCTACCTACCTACCTACCTACCTACCTACCTACCTACCTACCTACCTACCTACCTACCTACCTACCTACCCACCCACCCATTTGTGCCAAGGTACTACTCAAGGCAGTTCACAATAAAATACTCAATCCAATACAGTGGACCCTCATATAGCAAACTGTTTGTATAACATAATATCTGTACAATATAAAAAATTCCAGAGATAGGGGAAATTTGCTTAACGGAATCGCCTATGGGACGAATCCGTACAACATAAAAATGTTCGCGATTAGGGATTACTATGTTTTCAATGCATTCCTATGGGAAATTTGTATAAAGGAAAATTTGCTTAACAGAATTTCATTCGGAACGAATTAATTCCTTTATGTAGGTTACCACTCTAACAGGATAATAAATCCATAGACAATATAACCACATAAAACAAAGGCACCAGATCATTAATAAACTCCATGAAAGAAAAAGCAAGAACATATTACAGGACTCAAATAGTTAAGCACAGATGGCAAGTTAAGACCGCCAATGCTATCTTGTCCAAATGAATTCTGTAATTCTTTTCCAATTATTTCTCCTAGCTGGAGAAAATGAGGACTGTGCATTACAATAAGTTAAAACTTCTGGAAAAGTCTGATGTTGTAACTTGTGTCAATTTGTTCATTTTCCAAAATGACTTAAAAAGAAAAAGGCATCAGAGATGAAGAGGGGATAGTTTAGGTGCTGAAGACGGTTTGGTAAATAAAGGGAAAGGAAAGCAAGCCAGGTTTGCACAAAGAATACGGCAGGTTTCCATTTCTGCATACCACAGTGGTCAGAATCTCTGACAGGATGCAAGCTAATGGATGACCCATCATTGTGTGACTGGAAACCACTTCAGGGCAAAGACTGCCATATCAAAGAGACAGCTATCTCTAAACATTTAGGACCAATTGTTGGGAACAGTCACCTGGTTCCTGCTGGAACCTTTGTAATTCTCAGGTTAATTTAAATCCAGGGCTCTGGAGGTCCACAAGGAGATGGTTCTTGCTGTAATTGTTGTTTGCCGTGTTTGGTATGCTTCATTCACCACCCCCTTTGTTTCAGTGGAGTGTGATTTCTTTTGTACTACTGTACCAGTGTCACTTTCTTTCAATCTATGATTTTCTGTCTTTGCTGTATGGTTTAAGCGCTGTTTTAGGGACTTATCCTGAGCCTTGTGCTGTCACCTTGTGATTTTGGGTAGCATGAGGTAGAGGAAAGGCGTGTACCATATATTTTTGTACCACAACAAGTGGCTACAAAATTCAAATAAATAATAATGTAAACACCTAGTTTAGTGATATCTACGTAAGAAGCTAGAATGTCAAGAGTTACTTTTAACAATCTAACTATAAGGGTGGTGAGTGGCTTTTAAAGGTGGAATTGGAAATATAAAAAGAACTAGTTGCTTTGAAGAAGTAATTTACCTAATGTCCAATTGAAAGGTCGTCATTGGATGAGAATCCTACACTTAAGCCTTGAATCATTTTTGGTAAAGCAAAAAGAAAAGACAGTAGAAAGCTAGGGCTTCTTTGAAGTTCACTTTGGAATTTCAAAATATATTGTGATTTGGTGCAGAAGATTTATATACAAGAAATGTTGGATATAAATCTTCTGTTGACTTGATTTGTGAAAATCAATGCATTGGGAAATGCCTTATAAGCTCTTTCTAAGTCAATTATTCTGTGATTCTATAATTCTTTGGGGGAGGGAAAAGTGATACATCGTCTATACGGGAGTAAAACTGCCAAATTTTAGATAGGTCAGTTCAGTGGTTTGTATATCAGATAGTTTTAAATTTTGCTTGAACTGGTAGATTGAAGTGATTTGTACCACATCTGGTTGAATTTGGGCTCTATATCCAAGTGGATCTGAAAATTTGGTTTGCCTTGTCCTGGCATTCAATCCAGAGATTCTGATTTCATCTGTATTGAATATATTATGGTCTGTATCAGGTCTCTGTATAGGTTTATATAAGACATTTTGGGATTTGCCCAAAGTCACTGCAGAGTCCTAACAAAAACGTTTCAAGATAATTAAAAATAGTTGAGAATTCTGGGTGGGGAGCTTTTCTCTGAAAGGTTGACAAGTGAGTAAGGACAGTGGCATCGTGATCTAGTTGAAATATGTGCCTTTTGTAGACAGCCTTTTTGTGGAATGCATACACCAACCACCTGCAGCAAAAAAACAAAAATTCCCTTCAAAAAGCTGCACTTCGTGTTTTGCAGGTACTATACGTGAGGTGAAATTTAAAAAAAGGGGGGGACATTGGTTGACAGCCCTTTATTTTAAATACCATGCGGCAAACCCTTTGCAGAAAAAAGTGACAAGATATGTGTTGAAGTATTATTATCATCATCACCAACATAGAAGAACAGAATAATGAAGTTGGGAGGCACCTATAATACCATCAGGTCCAACGCCCTGGTCCATGCAGGAATTAGTCAATTGTGGCTTATGGTGGCCCCTTTCCAGGTGTTAGATGCAGAGAACTCTGAAGTAGTTTATCATCCCCTTTTTTGGTGTGTGTATGTGTGTGCTCTGGGCTGTGCAGCTTGTCTATGACTATGCAAGGTGTCTGTTCTCCCAGGAGCCACAGTGAAATTCCCAACCTCCGGTTCCTCAGCCAGAAACACAGTTCAGTGAACTAGCCAGCTGGCAATTTAAAGGACAACACATGAGAGCCCAAATTGGAAACCACATTGTAAGTTACAAAAGGCCACAGTTAGTGGTACAATTATAGGAACATGAGAAGAGCCATGCTGGATCAGGCCAAAGGCCCATCTAGTCCACCTTCCTGTATCTCACAGTGGCCCCACCAGATGCATCTGCGAGCGCACAAAACTAGATATCTGTCTCCTGATACCACTCCCCTGCATCTGGCCCTTGGAGTACCCCGGTTTTAAGCCTGGAGATGATACATCTGCATCATGGTTTGTAACCTATGATGCACTTTTCCTCCAGTAATCTGTTCAATGCCCTTTTGAAGGCATCCAGGCCACATGCCATCACCATATCCTGTGGCAGGGAGTTCCACAGACTAACAACACACTGGGTAAAAAAGATTTCTTTTGTCTGTTCTCACTCTCCCAGTCCTCAATTTGAGTGTATGTCCCCTAGTCCTGGTATTTTGTGAGAGGGACAAGAGCGTCCCTCTATCCACTTTACTCATGTCCTGCATGGATCTCCAGTTGAACTAGCCCTGGGCTCCACCACATGGTAGGTCTCATGCTCGCCAAACCCAGAATTCTGATTTCTGGCAAGTGCGTTAGCCGAGGGGAAAGTTAGCTGGGTTGCCAGAGCCCCAAGCAACTCAAGGAATGCCAGCAAGGAGGAGGTCATAATGAGTTTCAGTGGTTCTCAACCTGTGGGTCCCCAGATGTTCCTGGACTGCAACTCCCAGAAATCCTGGCTAGCACGGTGATGAAGACTTCTGGGAGTTGCAGTTCAGGAACATCTGGGGACCCACAGGTTGAGAACCACTGGTTTAAGGGGAACACAAAATTTGACATCTAAGGTGTGCAGCTCAAAACAACAGCTCTGAAAACACCAGTTCACCCCTAGTTTTACCAGCAGGTAGCCTAAAAACAAGCAAAATGCTAGACTGCATAAAGAATCCCTCCAAAAAGCTAACCAGTGAGCAGGCTGTGGGAAATAGGGATAGAAACCAGCATCTGATTTCAGACCATTCTGTCTTTTGTCCTAGTCAGTGGTTTTCTGTGTAACTACCTTACAACATTTCAAACACACCCTTCTTTTCTAAAATAAATGTTATTTATTCCCAGGTAAGTGTGTTGAGTGTCAGGGCAAACTGAAGGGACCTTCATTTTGTTTCTGTAGTCTCAGAACCTCAGTATGTGGGAAGGGCCCCATGGAACATCCTGACCCACTGCTCTGAAGGGCATTCATAACCCAAGCGTTCCTGATAGATGGCCATCCACTCTCTGTTTAAAAACCTCCACTGAAGGAGAGGCTTTAATACCACATCTCAAGAGTATGCATTCTTCTTCGGACCAGTTCTTATCATTTGAAGATTCTTTCTAATTTTTAATCCAAGTTCTCTTTCTTGGATTGGTTTCCATTTCATTCAAGGTTGAGAATTACAGAAATCTCCACCAGCTTTATTCCAGAACAAATATTCAATATTAAAATTACCTTTCACCAAATGGCATCTCCTTCTTGATGTACTGTATAGCCCTTTCTTATTTGGACTAGTGTTGTAGTTAGTTGTTATGCATGGTGAAATTGCTCCTGACTTGTGTGCTTGTGTGTGTTGTTACAGTCATGACCGACAGCACAGTAAGGCTGTTTTGAGGGGTCTGAAGCATCTCCTTGCTCTCATTCCCATTTGTTAACAATTGTTGTCGTTGTTGTGGCTTTACAGCTGTGACTGATTCTTTGTGACCCCATGTTCATGGAGTTTTCTTGGCAGGAATACTGGAGTGGCTTGCTAGTTCCTACTCCAGGTGCCTCCAGCGCCTGGTATTCTCTGGTGGTTGTTCATCCAAGTACTAACCAGGGCCTACCCTGCTTAGCTTCCGAGATCAGGCAGGATCAGATGTGCTTAGGGCATCTAGGCAGCACTTCTGATTTAGGGAGATGTTAACAGGGATTTCAGGGGATTCAAGGATATGAGGTTTCCCATTACTACTTCCACTACTGGGATTTGAACCCAGGTCTCTTCTTGAGTTCTAATCCAAAATTCTATTCACTAGATTAAGTTGGATTTTATTGGGGTGGCTTTACTCCAGCAACATGTGTAATTTGCAGTGAAATCTCAGTTAAGTTAAAAATGGGCTTCATGGGAGTCCAGGAGGATTTAAAATACCTGAAATAAGTTCAGTTGTGGCAAGCACTTTGGCAGTATGTTCAAGTAACAACTCAGTTCTTTGCCTAAACATGATTATTAACAGAAAAGCTAAAGCACCTCCACCTTGTGGCTAATCTGTGAAACATCATCCAGTATGGACTTCAGCAATTCTAAATACAATGGTACCTCTACTTACCAATTTTATCAATTCTGAATGCATGCTCTTATGTCGAACAACTCTTAAGTAGAGGTACCACATCAAAAAAAATTGAATGAATGAATGATTAAATAAATAAAAAAAATGAAAAAAATGTAAGTAGAGTAGACCGCATCTAAAATTTGTAAGGCGGCAGTTAAAACGCCAACAGTTTTCCGTTCTTGAGTCGAATTGCTCTTAAGTAATGCCACTCTTAAACGGAGGCACCACTGTATACTGTACTTAAAGAATACAAATTCTAAATATCTTTTCCTTTAACATGACCATTGTTAAAGGGCACTTCCAGACAAGGCTTTCATCCTGTGATCACTGACACTCCAACAAAAAAGTTAACAGGAAGTTCCAACACTGGTGGAATACAGAGCCCCAAGCAGCTCAAGGAATGCCAGCACGGAGGAGGCCATAATGGGTTTCAGTGGTTCTTAACCAGATGTTCCCGGACTGCAACTCCCAGAAATCCTGGCTAGCACGGTGATGAAGACTTCTGGGAGTTGCAGTCCAGGAACATCTGGGGACCCACAGGTTGAGAACCACTGGTTTAAGGGGAACACAAAATTTGACATCTAAGGGGTGCAGCTCAAAACAACAGCTCTGAAAACACCAGTTTGCCCCTAGTTTTACCGGCAAGTAGCCTAAAAACGGGTACCTCCCATTTTAAGCTGTTCTGTCACTTCTCCACTGCTTATTTCACTGTTTCTTCTTATCGAAAATCTGGAAGTTGAGTCATGGCAACTCGACTTCCTTTCTTGAGAGATCGAAACATTTTGCTACCCATCCAAGCACTGTTGAAGCTGACTCAAATTCCAGATAAACTCACCTGGATGACTGAGAATCTTCACAGACATATTCTTATCGGAAAGAAAGAAAACAGTAAAGGGGAATGTGATAGTATAGATGTACAATGTTTTGTGACTGTATCACTACGTTTGGCAATTCATTATTTAGACAATTGTATATTTTTAACCCGCCCCTTTATCATCTTATTCTACTTTGATGTCTTTTACATGTCTTTTATGCCTGTAGTTGACATACTGTGATTGCTGTCTGGCTGAAACTCCTCCTTCTCTTCTCTTCCCTTTCATTCTCCCATGGGTTCATTTTCTGCTTTGCAGCTTTTGCACATATTAGTCTAAGATGTGAAGTCCAACCTATTGAAATCCTGAAAGTGGGTGCCCAAGAGGGAATACGGATTGGTGTACCACTCAATATTCTCCCGTTCTGAGCTGGCAGATTTGGTATCAGAGTCCCCTAGGCTTGTAGTACTGGAGGATTCTGCAAGAATTTGTTATCCCAGCATATCAGGGTTCAAATCCAAGAGGTCATTGCACAAGGTTGTTTTCTACTGCATTTACAGTAACCTTGATCTGTTCCTAGCTGCTCTATATGTTTACATGCCCATGTCATGCTTTATTTGATATTTTGGCCTCTTGATGTTTTGACTGTTATTTTGTCTTCCCTTTTTATTTATGTGTATTATTTTAGTTGACTGTAAACTGCCCAGAGTAGTGCATCTACACTAATGGGGCTGTATGTAGCTTGGATCACTTGTTCATATCAATCAACTGAGTATTCCAGCACTGAGATAGGCCTGAAAAACATCAACAAGAAATCGGGCCTTCTTGGTAGTGATGCATTATTTATGGAATAAACTGGTCCTTGCGATACGTTTGGCTTCACTCATAGAATCTTTGAAAGCCATTAAAAACCTGGCTTTATAGGACATCCTTCACAGAACCATGACTCTACATCTATATGCCTAGAAATGTTTTCTCTCTGCCTCTTGTTATGTTTCATTTGTTTTTTTAGTCCATTTGTCTGTATAATGTTATGTGTCAATATTATATTTGATATATAATTTTTGTTTCATTGTAAGTTTTATATAACTTTGGATTATTGTTATGGTTTACTGTTTACAATTTGTATTTTCTGTTGTAAACTGCCCTGGGTAGCCTTTGGGCTAGATGCTGTGGTCTAAAAATCTAATAAAATAAAATAAAATAAAACTAAAAATTAATAAATACATAATAAATACAGTTCGTAGAAAGGCTAGTTCTGCAGCAAAAGAAAAGATTGTTCCGAGAGTTATCCAGCTGAGTTGTTTCAAGTAATCATAATACACATTCCACCAATAGAACAAGATGCTGACCACTGAGTAACCCACTATGGGGATGGAATTCAGGCAGAAACAAAGCCAGCAAAGTTGGTTTGTTCCACTCTGACCTGGATTCTGTAATTGAGACACGTCCAGTGGATGCAACTCTCACCTCTGTTTGTCTTATTATAATGGATATGTTTTGGTTGGTGCAGCTTGATGATGTGGACAACCTGGAGATGGTCCCTGTCCTGTGGAAGACCTTCTGTGTGGTTCCGGTTCCCAAGATTAAACATGCAAGGGAGCCAAATCACTACAGGCCTGTAGCCTTGACCTCCCATTTGATGAAGATCATGGAGAGGCTCATCCTCAGGCAACTTCATTCTGTGGTGGGCACAGCGCTGGACCCACTGCAGTTTGCCTATAGGCCAAACATCAGGGCAGATGACACTGTCACCTATCTACTACATTGGACACTGACTCATCTGGAAGTTGCCGGAACCGTTGTGAGGGTCATGTTTTTTTACTTCTCCAGTGCATTTAACACCACTCAGCTGGCATTATTGTGAAGGAAGCTGGAAAGAGCAGGAGTGGATAGACAACTTGCCGCATGGATAAGATATTTTCTTACCAACAGGCCACAGTACATGAGACTAAGGAACTGCATGTCTGAGGTGGTGGTCTGCAGCACAGGGGCCCCTCAGGGTATGGTGTTTTCACCATTCCTTTTTACTATTTACACCTCGGACTTCACTTACTATACTAGGAGTTGTCATCTCCAGAAATTCTCTGATGATTCAGCCATTGTTGGATGTGTGTCGGAAGGGAAGGAGCTGGAGTATAGGTCAACCATCATGGACTTTGTTGACTGGTGTGAAAATAACCATTTGTGCTTAAACATCACTAAGACAAAGGAGATGGTGATTAACTTCCGGAGAAAGATACTACCTCTTACACCGGTTAACATCTGGGCTTAGACATTGAGATAGTGGACAGCATTAAGTACCTGGGTGTTCACCTAAATCATAAATTGGACTAGACTCATAATACTGACGCACGATACAAGAAGGTTCAAAGCTGCTTCCATCTCCTGAGGAGACTGAGGTCCTCTGGAGTGTGCAGGCCTATGGTATGGATATTTTTATGACTCTGTGGTAGCCTCATCTCTCTCCTATCCTGTAGTCTGCTGAGCGGGACAGGAACAGACTTACAAGCTGGTCAGGAGGGCTAGCTCTGTCTTGGGCTGCCCTCTGGATTCTGTGGAGGAGATGGGTAAGAGGAGGATGTTGGCCAAGCTGACATCCATTATGAACAATACCTCTCACCCACTGCACCAGACAGTGGAGGCTTTGCACAGCTCCTTCAGTGGTTGGTTCTGCTAGACTTCTCAGCAGCTTTCAACACCATTGACCATAGTATCCTTCTGGGAGATCTCTCTAGGATGGGACTTGGAGGCACTGTTTTACAGTGTCTCCAACCCTTCTTGGAAGGGAGAGTTAATTTAATTTAATTTATTTATTGGATTTCTATACCACCCTTCTGGCAACAAGGCAACTCTTAGAAGGTGATGCTGGGAGACTCCTGCTCAATGACCTGGCCATTGGTCTACAAAACTCAACAGTTCTGCTTTGGCCCACATGAAACCTTTGAGAGGTTATCTGGAGTTTTGGGTTTCAGAGTCACCAGTATGCCGATGACACCCAACTCTATTTCTCCTTCTCTTCTCATTCCAAGGACCACTTCTACAGCTACAAATATTGTGAGCCCTCTACAACAAATCTTATTATCTAAGAAGTGACTCTTCTGTCACCAGAAGGCAGCTAATCAGGACTTTCAGTGGAAGAGAAGGAAACACAGGCATATGTCCATATGTCCATCCTTCTGTAGGTAGCTCCTCTGTAATTCTTAATTCTGTAAGAGGAGTGTGGGGATTTTTAAAAAAATATTTTTATTATTATTGCTCTTTCATTCTTTTAGACATAGTTATATATGTGTAGCTGCTCCCAGCCACACTCAAGGTAAGAAAGGAGAGGTACTCATAAACAACCACTTGAAAGCAAAAAGCTAGTACTGTATATGGAAGGTGGATATGATTCAGTCATGGTAACCTGCAAAGTTTGTACTGTTTGTTGTTGTTCCTGAGTCTAACACAGCATACATATGTAACAAATGCAAACTAGTGGCACTGTGAGAAGAAGAAAAAAGAGACTAGGAGACAATATCCTCCAGAGAGCTCAAGAACAACTTCTCAATGAGAGGATCAGACAAGTCCACTTTACCTTAGACACACTGCAACACAAAAAAGACCACATTCACCAAGAACTACTCTCCACCCTATCCAAACCAGCAGTGGATGCAGTCATAGAATTTGTCCAGAAAGCACAACTGGCTCAGCATTGCAAAGGCAAAGAGAGGCAAATGAAGAAGTTCGATCTTCTCCTCTGCCGGAAAGAGGCAGTTAAAGAGCTTGGCAGGAGGAAGAAGGATGAAGGGACCATGACAGGAGATGTAAAGGACAAATGGGTGAAGAACCTCTCAAACAGGGAACTCACCCAGACAGAGAGAGAGGTCCTATCCAAAGGCCTAAATTTTGCCATCACACCCAAACAGGTTCCTGTTGTGGATTTCATCACAGCGACAGAATCAGCCATCCACAGCAACAATCTGCCAGCAGCAGAAGCAGAACTACTCAGGATAAAAGTCTCTGCTGCATTATCCAGTGCTCAACCACCACCATCCAACCTCACCAGCCAAGAGAGAAGTGCTGTGACATCCCTCAGCAGGGATGAGAGCATCACAATTCTGCCTGCGGACAAAGGAAGGTGCACTGTCGTCCTCAATACGGTGGACTACCACGAGAAGGTTATCACACGTTTAGATGATCAGCATACATATGAAAAACTAAGAAGAGACCCCACCAGCAATTACAAGAAGAAAGTAATAGAATGCTTAAAACTCTTGGAGCAGGAAAACGCAATTGACAGGGTGACCTACCACCGGTTATATCCCGGAGAGACAGTCCCCTGCTTTTATGGACTTCCCAAGATCCACAAGCAAGGAATCCCCCTCAGACCTATTGTCAGCAGTATAAATTCAGTGACTTATAACATCGCAAAATACCTGGCAACTATCCTAGCCCCACTGGTTGGACACACGGACCACCACGTACACAACTCAGAAGAGTTCGTTTCTAAAGTCAGGGAGCTCAAACTGGATACAGAGGAAACCATGGTATCCTTTGATGTTACATCACTCTTTACCAGCATACCCACCACTGATGCGCTAATAATGGTAAAGAGAAGATTAAGAGAAGACAGCACCCTCACCTCCAGAAGCCGCCTCAACCCAGACCAGATAGGCCTGCTCCTGGACCTGTGTCTGAACACCACATATTTCATGTACAGAGGGGGACTTCTACAGACAGAAGCATGGCTGTGCCATGGGTTCCCCAGTGTCACCAATTGTAGCAAACCTATACATGGAAGAAGTGGAGAAGAAGGCACTCAACACCTTCCCAGGGACAACACCATCCCATTGGTTCAGGTATGTAGATGATACCTGGGTTAAAATAAAGACGCAGGAAGTACAGGCCTTTACAGACCACATCAACGCAGTGGATCCTAATATTAAGTTCACTAGGGAAGACACCCAAGACAACAGGCTGGCTTTCCTGGATTGTGCAGTCATCATCAGACCTGACCGTGGCCTAGGAGTAGAAGTTTACAGGAAACCCACCCACACAGATCAATACTTACTGTTTGACTCCCACCATCCATTACAACACAAACTAGGAGTCATCAGGACCCTAAGCCACAGAGCAGAGAGCATCCCCACCTCCTCAGAAGCCAAGAAGAAGGAAGACAGGCACCTGAAGACAGCACTTAAGGCCTGTGGATATCCAAGGTGGGCCTTCAACAAAGCAGTGGGCCATCCCAGAAGAACAAGGGATCAGTCTGAGACCCAGACCCGACGGAAGAACCTGGTCATTCCCTACATGGCGGGAGTGTCGAAGAAGCTTAAAAGGATTTTTGGCAAACACCACATCCCTGTTTATTTCAAACCCATGAACACACTAAGGCAGAGACTTGTCCACCCAAAGGATCCGATACCAAACCATAAAAGGAGCAATATAGTATATGCAGTCCAATGCAGTGAAGAGTGTTCAGACCTCTACATTGGAGAAACTAAACAGCCATTAAACAGAAGAATGGCCCAACATAGGAGAGGTAACAGCTCTCAGGACCAGAATCAGCAGTACACCTCCATTTGAAGGAAAAAGGCCACTCTTTCAAAGATGAGGATGTACACATATTAGACAAAGAAGAGAGGTGGTTTGAGAGAGGAGTAAGGGAAGCCATTCATGTCAGCATTGAAAATCCCTCCCTCAACAGAGGTGGGGGGCTCCGGCATAGTCTAGCTTCTACTTATCAGGCTGTACTTTCCACAGTACCCAGGCAAATCAAGGAGCCTTCACCACCAGGTCACAGCTAACGACCCATTCTTGACAGCTAACGACCCATTCTTGATGGGTTTCAGCACCTTAGGCCATTGTTTACCTTAAGGCCATGGACACTAATGTCTCCCTAACGAGCCTATTCAGGCTTTGTTCATCTTATGAGCCAATCAGACAAGGGGACAAGAGGTCAAGCTGACTATAAGAAGGTCTCTTGCACTAGCTGTATTCAGACCGATGAAGCTGTTTGGATGAACAGCGAAACGTTTCTATCTCTCAAAAAAGAAGTCCAGTAGCCATGACTCAACTCCCAGAGAGACTAGGAGCTGCGAATAGCCACACTGAAGGCTATAAGAGGGGATGCAGCAATGGAAGCATACACTGACAGATGTACAAAATAGATATAATGAAAGAAGCTGATGCAAGATAGATGCAATAGCATGGTGTACCCAGTTTCCTGATTGGTTATCATAAGTATAAAAGGGCTTCCGAAATCAGTAGCCTTTGGACCATTGGTGAGAACGTACCCATATTGCCATGCTTAATGGCTGCATTTTGTTACGTTGATATGTTGTCTCTGTGAAGTGAAATGTTGCTGAAATTCTGTTATATTTGTATATATGTAATATGGATGTTTTTAAGAAACTTCTGCCTGTTTGAAGTGGATTTTGTCACCCTGAGTTTAGCTTCTGCTGGCAGACCAAATTGCCAATACTCTGTCCAAAAAAGCCACACAGCTGGATTAACACCTGCCTAATTTTATTTTAGAATCAGTAAAAATATTCAGAAGTTCATCAGAGAAACATGGGAAGCTTTCTTAAGTCACCTGTTTTCTGCCCTCATCTCTTCAGGAGTTTCCTGATTGGTTATGATAGATTTTGGTGGTTCTCAGGAAACTGCCACACAAGGGATTAGTTTATTCAGTTTATTAGACAGATATAAGAACAGGTATAGGAGCACAGAGTTATAGGCAATATATAGTTATAGAAGACAAGTATCACACAAGACAAGCAACACACAACCAAGGTATTAGTGGGAGCTCCATCACAGCATAATCTGGGCCATAGACCCGAGACTCTGCTGCCCCGACTCTCCCAGAGTGGTCTCTTTTTATACCTTTCTGTAACCGCAGCTTACGTATGTCGTGCACATATCATACGTAAACATACCTAGTAAGTTATCATAATTCTTAGAAATGACTTTTGTTTATTCTTTAGTTCGAGATTGTTTTCCTTTTACTTGGCTAACTGCCGTGTGTTGCTGCTAACAAAATGGTGCTTTTGGTGCCATAAGATGGTGCCTACTCATGTCATGTGACCTTGTGTTGTCTTTGCTTCCCCGTTGGCTCTTATCTCAGTTAACCACAAGTATTTGTTACACTCTACAGGCTGGCATCTTCTTTTGTGTTTATGCCAACCTGACCTAACACCTACACTTGGATATAGTTTATAGTTTTCGGCTTTATTCTCATATTTAATTCTTATCAGTTATCATAAGTATAAAAGGGCTTCAGAAATCAGTAGCCTTTGGGCCATTGGTGTCCAAAAAAGCCACACAGCTGGATTAACACCTGCCTAATTTTATTTTAGAATCAGTAAAAATATTCAGAAGTTCATCAGAGAAACATGGGAAGCTTTCTTAAGTCACCTGTTTTCTGCCCTCCTCTCTTCAGGAGTGTGTGTGTGTGGGAAATGTCCTGTTACTACCTCCACGTCTCCCCCACACACACACACACACACACACACACACATACACACAAAGCAAGCAGGCCGTCTATATGGTGGGGGAAACACCTCATTTCACCCCTTTCTGCTTGTGCATTCAGAAGCGCGCTGAGGGGAGGAAGCTGTTTCCCCTCCTCTGAGGGGAAAAGAGAATCATCCTTTGTGATCAGAGGGGCTCCAGGCCCTCCACTTTCCAAAGAGGTGATGGTGGGTGAGAGAGAGAGAGAGAGAGAGAGAGAGAGATCCCACCAACAAAACCCCAGACAGTGGCACGTTCTGTTGATTGGCTGGTGGCCGGTTCTCCTCCCTCCCTCCTTCCCTCAGGGCATGGCTGCTGTGGCACATGTGCACAAGTGAGTGACAAAGAGAGAGAGACTGCGGACGGACTTTTTCACTTGCCCTGGTAGCAACTTCCCTCTCCCACCTGACTGCGCCGTGCACTCTATCATTTGCTCACATGCTCACACGTGCTCATCTACTTCCCCTCCTTCTTCTCTCCCTCCACCTCTTGACCAGTGCATTTGTTTGATGGCGTGTTGTGCCGGTCTCCTTGGCAGTGGACTTGTGTGGGCGGAATGGTTGGGGTTTCAGCACCGCTCTGAGGGAGCGGCTCCCCTGCCCTCTCCGCTTTCCCCTCCCTTCCATGTATGTCAGGCTGGTTGCGGCGGCACGTAGCGACCCCTGGGAAATTGTAATTTGACCCCCAAAGGGGTCACGACCCCCAGGTTGAGAACCGCTGAATTAAAAGAACAGAATTGAAAAACAGGGAATCTAATGAATATGCATCACACATTTACTGTGAAAAAATGGAGGTCGTGGATTACTGCAATAACAGGAGATAGTAGAGGAGGGGGAAAAGAAGTAAGTGTAAATGATTACAAGTAGAGAAAATTATTTAGGGTGGTGAAAATTAGGAGACTATTTTGAAAACAAGAGAAACAAAGATTTAATATAACAAACAGTCTGAAAATAAACCAGTATATTGATAATACCTGAGAAATACTGATGGAAAGCACGATAATAATGCCAATATGTCCATGGCTAGAACTGGGGGCTACTAAGAAAGAAACTGAATGCTTGAAATTTGCTGCCCAAGAACAGGCTGTTCTTATGTTCTTAAGCATTCCAAATCAATGTGATGAAAACTAACATTCAAGGAGTAACTGCCAACCACAAAATGTTGACTCTGGCAACAAAATGATGAAATGGTATCATACCTAATCTGTGACTGCCCCAAGACTGCACAAACAGCTTACAAAATTAGACATGACCAAGTGGCAAAATTAGTGGAATGTTCATTATGCAAAAAAAAAAAAAATCTTGCAGGCCTCCAAGTAGCCATGGGAATATTAGGTAGAGAAGGTGTCAGAAGATGATGAAGTCAATACCCTGTGGGATTTCTAGATCCAAGTGGATAGACAGACACCCTGAACATAATACACAGACATAGTAGCAATAGAGAAAAAGAAAAAAAGGCCAATAACACTACAAAATCAGGATCAATTTTTTCATGTATATTGGCACAAATAATTAATAAATTTATCACAAATTATATTCATACCAATCAGTATGGCTTCATGCCTGGGAGACAAATTTCAGATGCAATTTGTCGTGTTTTAAACGTTATAATTATAAATACAGCTAATACGAATAAAAATAAAATGATGATAATATCACTTGATGTCTTAAAGCATTTGATTGTGTTGAATGACGGTATTTATATGATCTACTGGAGAAAATGAATATGGGAGAGAATTTTATTAAAATTTTGAGAAATCTATATGAAGGAGCTAAAGCTACGGTTATGATAAATGGAATAGACTCAGAGAGATTTGAATTACATAAGGGAACAAGACAAGGAGACCACTTGTCTCCATTAATATTTGCTATGGCCATTGAACCACTGGCAACAAAGATAAGAGAAAATGGTAATAATACAGGTATCTCAATAAATAATAAGCACACAAAAAATTAATTTATATGCAGATGACATGTGTTTAGTTTTGGAAAATCCACTGAAAAGTATAGAAACACTAAGGCAGATTCTAGATGAGTTTAATCAATATACATGATTAAGAACTAATTTATCAAAAATCTAATCTAAACTGTTATGTATTAACACTCCCATAATAGAAAAGAAGTGATAAGGATGAGCAAAATCAAAATATATTATAAGCAGACCCAAATATGCTGACAGGGTAAAAGGTCAGGTTGACCCAGCAAAACATGGCATAACAGCTGGGACTTGGCTAGAATGGAGTCAAGCTAGGAAGGGAAGACAAAACTAAGGCCCATCTTATAGTGCCGAGGTGTCAATTTGCTGAGAACAACATATTGCGGTTAGCCAGGAATAAGGAACCAGCTTTGAACTGGGAAATAGGGTCAGGTCATTCTAGGCTTTGATGGCCAAATGGCTATAAGCCAAGAACATGAGCTGATGAGCAAGCACATGTAGGCACATGTAGGCACGTGTAGCGAAGAACAAAATACATCAGTCTTAATCATGCTTACAATACAGAAAACTATAAAAACCATGGAAAGCCATTAGTCCTTGGTCCAGGACAGTAGGGCCATCTGGCCTGTGCTATGCCTTGGATCCTTAAGCTAACCTCTTTTCTGTACTGTATGTGTTCTGTGTTGTATCTCTATCTGTCTTTAATAAACCTTTGCTATATAACTAACTCAGCATGGCAATTTTGATGAACCACCAATGGTGCATTGGCTATTTATATGGTGCATTGGCAATTTATAACGAACCACCCCAATTGTCAAGCCCCGCACACAGAACACACAGCAACCCAAGTTCAGTTCTTTGCCAGGAACTTTAGTTGTAATCCAGATAAAGTACAAAGTACAGTCCGAGTCAATCCAGAATAATTTACAGAGCCAAATGCCAAGTTCAAGGGAAACAGAGAAACGTCGTAGTCAGAAAGCCAGTCCAAGGTAAGGAAACAGAGAACGCCGTAGTCAGAAAGCCGGTCCAAGGTCAGGAAACAAAGTCAGGATAACACACAGGAACGTGGTGGCAAGGTAAGTGATGCGTTGCTCCCACAGAGGGTTCAGGGTAAACTTGCTAGCTTTATCCTAAAACAGGAAGCACACCCACATCTCTGGCCAGGCTCCTGCTAGAACTCAGGGCTTTCAGATCTAATTCTACGCCTATCATTAAAGATCCTTTCCCTAGCTCTCCTGTTAGTTCTCCTTTGCAGGATCCTGCTCCTAGCCCTTATAGGAGGAGGAGATGTGCCCTCAGAATCAGCTGCCTGCTGAGTTGAACTACAAGGGCTCCTCCTGCTGCTCTCCAGCATTTAACCCTTCACATTCGGGTTCCATGACAGGTAGGGTCCTGGCACCAATGACAATTTTTAAGGTACCATTTTTGACTTTATCAGAAGGAAATAAAGGCTATGTCAAAGTTGGACTTATGTTACTCTAGTTTTAAATATTTAGGGATATGGCTGATAAAAATATAAATCAATTAGTATATAGAAACAATAAAATTACACTGAAAACTATAAAAGAAAAAATTTAAAAAATGGGAAAAATTGAATCTATCATTATTAGGGAAAATAGCAACAATTAAGGCTTACATATTACCAAATTTTTCATTTTTATTTCAAAATATGCCCCTGCAACTAGAAAAGAAAAAGATACAATTATGGCAGAAAAAAATGGAAACATTTATTGCAGGAAAAGGAAGAACTATTAGATTTATAAAGTCCGTAAAATACCGACCAAATTCAAGAGGAGGATTAGGAATATCACATTTACTGGGATATTCTGAAGCTTTTCAAATAGCACAAGTGACTAATTTTATAAAAGAGGAGAATATTCCTGATTGGGCTAAAATGGAAATGGAAGGGTAAGTGAAATTAAGCAATCTACACTTATTTACACCTAGGTTGGTAAAAAAAAATCCAAACACAAAACCCTTTTAATGATGAAGCTATGAGAATATGGAGGAAATATATGAATTTCTTTTGCTACACCAATATCCCCTTTATGTACTTGTTCAGAACATCCACAATTAAAACTTAAGAATCAAAATCTTCAAATAGAACGTTGGAAGAACATCGGAGTCTATAGAATAAAAGATCTGTATGTACAAGGAAAACCAAATACAATTAAACAGATACAAGAAAGAAAGGAAGAAAGAAAGAAAATTGGTTCCAAGCTTTTCAGATAGGAAACATTGCAAACCAATTATATAAGAAATTAGAATTTAATAGACCATTAACAGACTTTGAAAACTATTGCACAGGTAGTAACAAGGAAAAAAGGGTTAGTTTCACTAATTTATAAAAATATTTTGGATAAAAATTATGATAATAATGCAGGATCTAGGATAGTTTGGGAAACAAACTTAAAAATTAAAATACCAGAAAATACATGGGAAAAATATAGTTTACTCAACCATATAAATCAATATCCACAAAATCTAAGGAGACGGTGTTAAAGGTAGTGTATAGATGGCATGTATGTCCTAACAAGTTGCAAAGAATTAATAGAGAAATATCAGAATTATGTGCCAGGACCCTGCCTGCCACAGAACCTGACTCTGAGGGGTTAAATGGTGAAGAGCTGCTGGAGGAGCCTTGCAGCTCAAATCAGCAAGCAGCTGGGTCTGATTGACTCAGCTGAAAACATATCTTCACCTCCTAGAATGGCCATGAGCAAGATTCTGCAAGGACATGCTACCAGAAGAGCTAGGGAAAGAGTCTTGGATGCTAGGCAGAGAATCAGGTCGGCAAGCCCTGAGTACTAGCAAAAGCCTTTCCAGAAGTACGGGTGTGTTCCCTGTTTTGGGATAAAGCTGGCAAGCTGACCTTGAGCTTTCTGTGGGAGCAATGTGTCATTTGAACTTGCAGCCATGTTCCTGTCTGTTTCTGACCTTGGCTCTGTTTCCTGACTTTGGACTGGTTTCCTGGACAATGGCTTAATCTGTTCCCTTGGGTTTGGCATCTGGTTTCTGTGAGATATTCTGGTTTTGACTTGGACTGGTAATTGCTGGGAGCTGGATTCTGTTATTTATCTGGCACTTGATTGTTAGCAAAGGACTTGAACTTGCTTGGCTTTCCACTAAAGATCTTGGCAAAGAACTGAACCCTGTTTGTGTGTGTGCTCTGTGTGCGGGGCTTGACATTATGCTGGAGAAAATATGGACACAAAGGAACATTAGAACATATGTGGTTATCTTGCCCCAAAGCCCAGAGGATCTGGTTTGAAGTGATCAGTTGGTTAGAAAAAATAATGAAACAGAAAACAATCCTAAATGAAATGTTATTATTGTTTTCACTTTTTACTGGAGAGAATGAAAAACTATTAAATAAAGAAATGGTGGCAACCCTAATAGGGGTAGCTATGAATGCAATAGCCCAATGCTGGAAACCAGCACAAAATTTAAATATGGAAAAATATAGGATGGGCAGTGGTAGTAATGGAAAAATTGACTTATTGGGTTAGATTGTGTAGAGGGGAAATGGGGGAAAGTCCCGCCACAAAACCATGTTGGCCGCTTGATCACGGAGCTACGGAGCTCCGTACTGAGACGAGAAAAAGCTTTAAAATTTACTGTCTAAAGCCCCCGGAGCCATGAGTAATGTACCCTTAAACCCTCTGGGATCGACAGGGAAAGCAATATATCTTCATTGAGAGTTAGATAAGCCTGAATTACTACGACTTAGTTACTTTCGGCAGTGGAATATGCTGCCACAAAGGGTGGTTGAATCTCCTTCTTTGGAGGTTTTTAAGCAGAGGCTGGATGGCCATCTGTCGGAAATATTGTGATGGGGTTCCTGCATGGCAGGGGGTTGGACTAGATGGCCCTTGAGGTCTCTTCCAACTCTATGATTCTATGATTCTTTTTCTCCATAAAAAAGCACCCACATAAGAAAAGCAAGTGAAAGAAACCCAATAGATAGCATTTAACAAGAGAGACCCATTCAGTCAGAGAGACTTTAATTCGTCACTAATGTAGCTACACTGATTCAAGAGGTCAGTTCTAGTTGGGACTAACAGTTGGGTTCAGACCTATGGAGTTAAATGACAATGCAATGCTTTGCCCTCAGAACAGTAGTGGAGGCTCTCACTGAAGTAAGCCTGTTTATCTTAAAAGTGCCATTGGCCTGTATTTGTTTTTGTTTAGCTGAAACTTCATTGATAATGGAAAAGGTATGAAGGATTTGCATAGGTTACAGAGGGGCTCAGAGCACCTGGTGCCTTTATTTGCGTCTTTCTACAGTGCTGCTATTTCTACACTGAAAGATGTTGGTGAGATGGGCTGTGTTTATTGAGTGAAACACATTTACATGTGAATGTAAACATCAATTGGTTGTAATAAAATATGTAAACAAAAGAAGGGGGAGAATGAGGGATTGGAAAAAAGAACCACTTGAATGAGCTCTGCATTCTAAATACCGTGAAATGTCTCATTAGAAATTAAAGAAGTCTGGATATTTGGAGAGCTCCCTTCGCCTAATGAGACAAACAGGGAGATGAAATGTCAAGCTCTGATCCCATATCAGTTTAAAATCTGATTTTTTTTTTACTTACTTAAGAATAATTAAGCAGCAGCAGAAACAGGAGAAAGGGACAAAGGAGGGGTTCTTTCATATTCATTGTGGAGATTTATGAGACAGATATACCAGCTTTAGAAGTCCTTCTCTCATCACATTCTTCATGGAAATGTGCAGCTGTTTCATATAAGAAGTCCCCCCCCCCAAAATCAAAATGTCAAGGAATTTTAATTTTTTTTAAAAAAAGCTTGTATATTTTATTGAGTATATGCTTCTCAGAAACCATTTTTAAAAAGAACTGGAGTTTAGGATCCTTTGTGGGTATATTTTTCATCTTTGCATTCCACCCAAAGTAAGACCCACAGTTCAGTGACTAATATTGGTTCAAGAGAAGAACTGTGGAGCTTAACCACCACCATTATTGTCCACAGATATTATAAGTGTGGAAATAGTGCGAAAAAAATTACCGATGACTCTCAGAGTTTGACAATGAGCAAAGCAGTGTTTTTTTTTAAAAAAATTCATTGATCATATTTGTATACCACCTTTTCCTAAAATAAATCAAAATATCAAACCAGGAGAAAACAAGACTAGGATAAATCTGGGAGGAACAAAAAGCATGTCATCCTTTCTGAATGGATGAATGCTGAAGAGTGTCTCTCACCAGGACAACACTCAAGCCGAAAGTCACTTAATAGACATTGAAGCAAGGTAGGAAGATCAAAGAATAGTCGAGTGAAATGGAGCAACTTGGATTCAGAACAAATTTTCTGTGACTGTAGAGACCTTCAATCAAGACAGCACTTATGTGCATGCAATTTATGTCCCACCACGTGTACGAAAGAAACATCAGTTGGCTAAGATAATAATATTGAGATAGCCTGCTTCTCGTCAAAAACAGTTAATTGTCTGAACATCTTAATTGGCTTAAACTTTTACCAGTACTTCATACACATACACATCTTAAAGTTGTGCAGTGGTTAGGATCAGTGCCGCATGACTCTGCCTCTTTGCCAAATCAGGCCCCACTCAGGCTGAGGCAGTCAGGGAGTGCAGTTGATGGGTTTGCTACCGGCATAGAGCTAGAAGCCAGCACTCCCTGTTCTTTGCCTCAGCAACATGAGACCTTGGACCCCTGAAGCTTCAGCCACGTTTTCTTGATCCTTCCAGAAACTGTGCCACTCAGTAAGTCTTTCTGTTTGGCATCCCCCTCCCTGTCAGACTGTGTTTGTGTGAATCTTGAACTTGGACTGGCTAACAGCCCTCTCTGTGAATCCTGAACTTGGCCTGGCTGACCACGCTCTTGACTTCTGGGAACACCCTGGTTCTGGTCTCCTTGCAGATATCCTAGTAGTTGCTGCCCACACCCTGTCCGTTACAGCAATGGTCTGATATTAGTAAAGAAAGATGTTCCCTCCCTTTTTATTTCCATAGGAAACGTGTGACCTGATTAGGCTGACAGGCTACTATTTCTCGCCATCCAGAGTTTGGTGCTGAAAATGTAATGTCAGAAATATGCCACTGTGTCTGGGGAGAAAGTTTCATAATGGAGTTGCTACCACAGAAAAATCCTTGTCGCTTGCTTTGCCTGATTAGATGTGACAGCAGGTGTAGGTGAAGCAAAAATTCAGGAGAGACATCCCTTGATGAGAAAATAATCCTTGAGCTCGCTTTGGTGCCAGAGACAACTGCTTAAGTTTGTTTCCTGTATGAACACCATCTCATGCAGGGAATTCTGGAACCATCTTTACCTTTAAAAATTCAGCAATATTTCACAGTACATTCTTTGAAGGGGGCTCCGAAGGACCTTATGTGGCCTCAGCTACTCAGCCAGATGTTATCAAGACATATGACAGAGACATTTAATTTTTTCCCTCCTCTAGAAAAGCGGCAGATGGTCCCCGATGGCCTGGAAAAAGTGATAAATTGTCACTGTGGAGACTATTACACTAGAAGGCTTCATTAGTCTGCAACTGGAGACTGACCTCTTTATGTGAGCTGGGTGGTAGACTATATTTTACTATTCAGAAAAGCTGGAGATAATGAAGGCCTAAACTAAACCCAGGGAATTTGCATTCATGACAGAACAAGTTCTTGGGCTTATACACAAAGATCTCAAGAAATTGAATCAGTACTTCCTTTCCTTCAAAGCAAGTAAATAATTCATTCCCCTCACAGCTTGACCTCCACAGTCAGGGAAGATATTAACTTCCCTTTCAGTAGGAAGAAAAAAACTGCCAAAGAAAGAAGACACTGGCGGTGGAGATAGTGGACATCTCTTCTTGCAAAACTAGTTCTCTATAAAACTACCTCTTAATGTTTTAGGGAGCAGGGTGTGGTATGTTCAGGTTCTGTTGGTTAGTCTATCTGCTGCTCAAGCCTAATGTTTCCTTTTGCTGATTCTTTCCACTGTTAAAGGTGCGGCCGCCAGAGGGGGAAGTTCTGTAGAAGGCAAGCTATGTTCAGGCAATGATAGACATTGATAGACTTTACACATATTAACAGTATCATTCTTTTATTTCTGTTTTCATTTTATTCTATTTGATTGTCTGTTGGGCCATTAAGATAAAATGCCCAGCTAGTTTTAGATGCACACAATTAGACAAAAGTATGAGTCCAGGTGTGAACAGGAGGGGAACTTATGTGTCCTTGAGGAAAAAACCAGAGCATCACGACTCTCAAAGCATGCATCCAGGTGACCTAACTAAGGGATGGTCATCTGTTGGTCAAAAAGTCTACTGTGATCTCTGGCAATCATTGGATTATTTGGATGTACCTCTGCATTTGCTGTGCTTGGTCTAGCCATACAAAGTTTGTTACTTGGAACAGAGCTGGATGAAAATTGGATTCAAAGAAATTGCTGATGTAAATGTAAGATAAGATGCAATGTTTGTGGTGCTATAGTCAAAGCAGAAATCATTTTTTAAAAATTGTAATTGGGCTTGTTTTCTGAATCTTGTAACTATTCATTTCCTTTCCCACTTTTTTGTTTCAGATTTTGTGGGTTTGTTAATCTGTGTGCAGCATCATAGGCTCTTATCATAACTTTTCCCATAAAAACCCCATAAATCCTGGTGCCAGGACCCTGCCTGTCATAGAACCTGAATGTGAAGGGTTAAATGCTGAAGAACAGCAGGAGGAGCCTTGCAGTTCAACTCAGCAGGCAGCTGAGTCTGAGGAGAAGCTGAGGGCACATCTCCTCCTCCTATGAGGGCTAGGAACAGGATCCTGCAAAGAAGAACTAACAGGAGAGCCAGGGAAAGGATCTTTAATGATAGGCGTAGAATTAGATCTGAAAGCCCTGAGTTCTAGCAGGAGCCTTGCCAGAGATATGGGTGTGTTACCTGGTTTAGGATAAAGCTAGCAAGTTTACCCTGAAACCTCTGTGGGAGCAACGCGTCACTTACCTTGTCACCACGTTCCTGTGTGTATCCAGACTCTGTTTCCTGACCTTGGATCGGCTTTCTGACTACGACGTTTCTCTGTACCCTTGAACTTGGCATTTGGCTCTGTAAGGTATTTTGGCTTTGATTCGGACTGTACTTTGTTCGTTATCTGGATTGCAACTAAAGTTCCTGGCAAAGAACTGAACTTGGCTTGCTGTGTATTCTGTCAACCTGCTTGACACCTGGCAGTTTGAAGAGCTGTTCACTGTCTGCATGAAACATCTACCAAGCCTTTTCTGTTTCTGATATTTGATATTTTTTTTTTTTTTCTTTTCCTGTGACTTTCTAAATCTGTTAATGATCTATTAAATTCTAATTTCATATATTCTGATTCTAGGATGTTGGTCATTTTGTGCTTTAGAGCTTGGTTGTATATTGGTTGTGATTTTTTTTTACTGTTTGTATTTAATTATTTGAAAAGTCTACAGATGATTTCTTTAAAAAAAAGCTCTGCTCCTGGAAAAAAAATCCAGAAGTATTCCAAAAGTAAAAGTACAATGATCCTGATATAGATAATGTTGTTGCAAATACCCCCCACACACAAAGGAACCAAACAAGACCAAACAACACACCATTTACAAAAAATGTTTTGTTTTGTTTGCAGAGGGTACCACAGACCCTGTTAAACAAAAAGCAACTGAGGAGTGTGTAAAGAGTGAGGAGTTAGGCACTGCATCAGAGAGAGTTAGACATAGTAATTTTACAATAATGTATTTCTCATCATTTTTGTTTCAGATGACATGGTCCCAGAGACACCACCATGTACCTCCCCAAATGTGGTCAAGACCACTACAGTGCAGCCTAAGGCTGCTGTGGTTTCCATTAAAAATGCAGCATGGAAAAAAGAAATTGGAAAACATTCTTGATTTTATTATTGATAGTGTGAAAAATCATACAGAATTTATGAGTGAAAACATGAGATATGTTAGAAATCTTGAAGAACAACTCTTTAACATGCAAGGTGCTGTTGAAGAACAAATCTGTGATATAGAAGGAGCTCAGAAGACTTAAAATGTTTAAAACTTGTTCCTGTTTAAAATCAGGTTTAAAAAGGTTGTGAAAAAATAAGAAGGGGGACTGGAGGAGAAAAAGGGCTGCAAACCTACTAAGGAGAGCTAAAAAACTACTTTCATGCAAAAACAAAAAAGAAAACGTAACAAAACATGTAGGTCTGATACCCCTTCAGCTGAACACAGTTCTATAGCTGAAAACAACAACCCCACTTCCCAAGTGTTTTCACAAACCCTAACACCTCAGGGTTCTGAAAAGGATGCTGTATCCCCACTGGAGCTTTATTCACAAACCCTAGAACCTGTGGGTTTGAAAATTATGGTGCATTCTGCCCTGAACTGTTCTCACAACTTGTAGAACATGTGGATTTTGAGGATGAGGTTCCCCCCTCTGGTGGAGGCCCTCCTGAGGTTCATCCAGATATACTGAACACCTGGGAGTGGGGTCAGGATAGGTTTAATGCCTCACATAGGGAAATTCTTTCATTTTGTTAATTTGGAAGATGTTTGTTCCTATGAAGGGGCTGTGACAGCTCTTCATGATGCCATTCAGCAGGTGCTTTATGATATCAACCAGCGCCTTGAGCCAGGTGATTTTGTTCAGCTGAGATTGGAGGGGGAGGGGTTGTGTGATGCTTTATTTTCCATAAGACCGTCTAAAGCTTTCTATATAAATGAAACAAACAAATAATAATAAATAATAAAGATGCCTTGGACACTGATATTTTCTTTAAGAACATGGAGAATATGCTGCAAAGCAACATGGAGCTGTGTGCACATGGCAAATTATCTTGAGGATGAGGTGTAGGATAAGGAGGAGGAGGAGGAGGAAGAGGAGAATGAGGAGGTAGAGGTGGAGGCAGCTTATGCTGAGGAGGAGGATGAAGATAAAGAAAAGCAGCATGGTTATAAAAATTATGAAGAAAGTGGCCTTATGGGAAAACCTGGGAGCTTAAGGGAAAAAACTGTATAGCAGATTTCATTAAGACATTCACCAAAGACCAAAGCTTTAGAGGTACAACCTTCATAACTCATAATTCAAAAGGTTATGATTGCTATTTCATGCTTAATCAATTGGTGAAAGAAAAACTGGATGCAGAGATTTTATCACTCAAGGAGGAAAGCTTATCTGTGTTACGGTTAAAGATCTAGGGATAAAATTCATGGATTCCCTCAGCCATCTTCTGATGACATTATCTAAGCTTCCCAAAGGTCTAGGTTTTGATGGGTGTAAAGGTTATTTTCCACATTACTTCAACACTTCTGAAAATAGTTATTATGTGGATCCTATGCCACTGCCAGAAGACTATGGGGTAAGATACATGATGCCCGCTGAACTGAAAGCTTTCTTAAAATGGTATAATGAGAATAAGATGTGAACTTCTAATATGTAAAGAGAGCTCACATTTCGTTGCGAACAGGATGTTCATATCCTGGTGCAGGTGTGCACAAAATATCGTCATGAAATCATGACATTAACCTTGCAAGAGTTTGGAAGAGAAGTGGAAACAGATTGGGGGCCTGATTGGGAGTCAGAATATTATGTGTTAGATCCTCTACAATATCCAACTCTACCCCTTGTCAGTATGGCCATGTACAAGTTCAATTTTATGATGGGAGATATGATTGCCATACCACCACCTGATAACTACCACAGTCAATACAAGAGATACTCAACAGCAGGCATTCAGTGGCTGCTGTACATTCAACATTAAGAAAACATCCAGATCAAGCAAGCATTCAATGGGGGTGAGCACCAAGTGGAAAAGATTTTTGTTGACCAGTCAGTTTGTTTTGAATTTCTGCGGTGTTTCTATCACAGCTGCCCCCTCTGCTACCCTGCAGAGGAATGGAACCCTCTGATGGCAAAAACCTACGGGCAGCTTTACAATGCTACAGAGGAGAGGTTTGACAGTCTTAAAAGCAAGGGTTATGAAGTAAGGTTGATTTGGGAGCGTGATTGGGAAAAAATGCTAAAGACAGACCAAGAACTCCAAAGTTTCCTAGCAACAGAGCAGTTTCCAGAGCACCTAGTACCCAGGGATGCTCTCTTTGGTGGGCGTACAAAAGCGGTCTGTATGTACTACAAAATGAAGAATGGTGAACAGATTCATTATTATGTTTTTACCAGCTTGTACCCCTATATCAACAAGACTAAAAATACCCAATTGGACACCCTCAAATCTATTATGAGAACTTTAGAGATCCGTCAGCATACTTTGGTCCAATAAAGGCCAAAGTATACCCACCGAGAGGGCTCTTCTTTCCAGTACTACCTTCAAAAGTAGGTGGAAAGCTAATGTTTGTTTTGTGCTCTAAATGTGCAGAAACCTGCCAGCTAGAACCCTGCCATCACACAGATGAGGAGAGAGCATTAATAGGGACCTGGTGTACTGTGGAACTGAATGTTGCTATAAAGAAGGGTTACAGAGTGGTTAAAATCATTGAAGTGTGGGACCTTCCGGATAAATCAAACTAATTGTTTTCATACTATATGGGGACTCATCTTTGTCAGAAACAGGAGGCATCAGGCTTTCCCCAATGGTGTGTCACCGAGGTTGATAAAAATAAATATATATCAGATTATTATAAAAAGAGGGGGTGTTATTGCATTACAATCAAATAGAAATGAACCCTGCAAAGAGACAAATTGCTAAACGGTTTTTAAACTCTCTGTGGGGAAAAAACAGCCAGAGAACAAATCTCCCTAACAGTCAGGTGGTGAGAGACCCTGATGATTTGTTTGTCTCCTGTTTTCAGATACATACACAATTGCAGTGTGTGAATTTCTTGATGATGAGGCCGCCCGTGTAACCTGGAAACATTCCAAAGACAAAATAACACACACAGGCATGAAAAACCCATTCATAGCCTGTTTTTACAACTGTGTATGCATGGTTGGAACTCTACAAGTTGTTGGACAAACCCCAGGATAAGGTTTTGTACCATGACACAGACTTTGTCATTTTTGTACAAAGGGAGGGGGAGTGGAACAATTCCCGCTTGGAGATTATCGGGGTGATTTGACCTCTGAAATACCGGAGGGGGAACACATCACACAGTTTGTTTCAACAGGTCCTAAGAGCTATGCTCACACATTATCAGGTAGCAGTGTGTGGGTGAAAGTCAAAGGGATCACACTGAATGTTGTAAACAGCGAGAAAATTAATTTTCACACTCTACAAGATTTCGTCTTTGCCTGTTTCAGACGAAAAAGATTGCCCTACTCGTGAAATAGTTGAAGATCAACCTGGGATTGTTAGGGATAAACCTACCTGGACCATACATACAAAACCTGTAAGGAAAACATAAAAAGTCTATGACAAAAGAATGATTTCCAAAGGCCTTCACTGCCTTACGGATACTAAGTGGGCTTATCCTTTTTCAGCCATTCTGGCGGGGCCACGCGGATGCGGTAAAAGCTTTTTTTGCAAAAAAAAAAAAAAAAAAAAACCATGTTGGACAATGCTCGTTCTGTATTTTCATGTATTCCAGAGAACATAGTCTGGTGCAATGGTTGGCAGCCTATGTATAAGGATCTTATGTATAAATATTCATTTATACATAGAAGGTCTGCCTGAAAATTTTGCTGATGACAGCTTGTTACTCTTTCATAAAATAAACTTATTAATTATAGATGATCTGATGCAATCTGTCTGAGATAATAAAGAAGTTGAAAAGCTTTTTACACACTACATGCATCACAGAAATGTGAGTGTATTTTTTCTTACACAGAATATTTTTTGCAAGGGAAAAAGTACATGAAGCATCCGCCTGAATGCTAAATATATGATGCTGTTTAAAAACTCTAGAGATAAATTGCAGATTTCTAATTTATCCCAACATATGTACCCGCATAATGTGCATTTTTTCATGCAGGTTTTTGCAGATGCTACAAAAAAAAACCCATGAGTATCTACTGGTGGATTTAAACCCTAACTCCCCTGAATCATACAGACTGAGAACAGGTCTATTCCCACCTGACTGGCCTGTTGTGTATACAATTAAAAAGGAACCAAAAAGGGTCTCTGATGAATCTTTTTTATCTATTGAGCATAGTATCTCTGTAGAGAAATCCCCTTGGGACATGACCCCAGCTGCCTACATGGGTAAGGCCTTCGAGAACCATTAACCTTTCTATCAGAGCGGGAAGGCCCTGGAGAGAGGGTGAATAGATTCCATAGCTTAGTCCATATACTCAGGAATCCAGCTAAGTCTGTATCTCCCCTCAGATCAGCCAGGAAGCCAGTGAAAGGGGGTTGCAGGACAAACAGCTGCCTGTAACCCTCATCAATGGAATTCATGGCTATGTGACCACCAGCAGGTAGACTCTTCTATGCCAATGCTTCTCACTCCACCCCTTATGATACTTATTTACCAATAAAAGCCTTGAGCCCAGGCAAGAGACAAGACGCAAAACACACCTGGGACTCAGAGATGCTTGCAACCAATCCATGTTATGTAGTCATTGCTACATATGGTGAGCCTGATGTGATGAGCAAAAGCTAAGGTGACATGATGAACTAAAGCATACAGAGGACGACTGAGACGCGAAGACCCTCCAAGCACGGAACCAGCCTTATCCTCATTCAACCTCGCCTGGTAAGGGCCACGTGGTGCACCCCCACATCCTCCTCAGGATACCACAGGTAAGAATGGGAGCTGTTTTTTCTGACTGAAAAAAAAAAGGATTTGAAACAGGGCTCAAGGTTTTAGCAGAGAAAAACAGGGCTTTGGCAGTGATGAGAAACCATAGGAAAGCATTTGCAGGCAGAAGCTTTCACTCTGGCTCAGATACAGGATTTGGGTTGGCGATCCATGCAAGGATTAGAAATGGCCTCCCTTTTAATGCCTTTGAAAATAACAGGCCGCCCTCCAATCATCGTACAGCTTTTGGCCACCACCATGAAGATAGGAACGATATCCCAGAAGGAGGGAACAAGCGGGCAAAGGATCCTAGGAATCTCAAAGGGAATGGGAAAAGCCAGCAGCAGAATCCCCAGCCAAAGGGTTAAAATAATATTCCTCAGTGGTGGGTTTCGGCAAAGAAAAACCCCAGGAACAGAAGGAGAGAGAAAACCATGCCATGCCGGCAAATATGCCTCAGCAAATGCTGAAGACGCTGCTCCAGAGCACAGTGAAGCAGGTTCTGGAGTCCATTCAGACAGGAGATTTTCCTGTTGCGAGGAAACCTTACAGCAAGGAGCAGAATCAGTAGGAAAACTTGCCCAGGGAAATGCCTAGAAGCCACATCTTGTGCCAGAGCGCTGTAAAGAAAGCCCTGGAACCATTTAAGCCTCAGACTCCCACTGCCCAGAGAAGGCACCCCAGGGATCAGAAGCTGGAGGCTTCTCCAGAGCCTGTGCAGATTTCAGCTCTGTGCTGCAACCAAGCAGATCTGCCCAAAAGGGAAATTCAGAGAGCAAGGACCTTTCGCCTCCAGCCGGACTCCTTTCCCAGAAAGAAGAATTTAGCCATGAGAACAAAGGCAAGTTCTCGGGCCATTGCAGAGTCAGTGCACCCCCTGTTCAATCCTCTAAAGTTTGGTTAAATGTTTTCAGGGAACAGCTCTGGAAGGTGAAAGCCCCCCCCCCCGGGAAAAATAATTCCTTCAGGGATCTTTGTAGCCACCCTCTTTCCTGCCTGAGACTCACCCACACTAAATGCCTTTCTCCAGAGCAAGTTGAAAATGAATTTCCAATCCCCCAAAAAACAAAAGCAGCTGGAGAATACTAGTTCAAGAGACTTGGACAGCTGGAACCTGCTGATCAGCAGCTCCCACTGTCACGGGGCTATACCAGGCTGAGGAGTGGAGCGGTGGTGGCAGCGAAACTTTTAGGGAAAAGTGATCCTTAATACACCGATTTAATCAATGGGCTATAATAATACTCATTAAACTAGGCTGTATATATCTCTTCCCACAATAAAGACAGATGGAAACCACCATGATCCAGATCATCCTAGGACAGTATGTTGAAAGTCTAATAACTGATCATTTTGTAGATAAGCTCCTTGGGGAGTGGGTGGATTTTAACACCAAACTGGGCCAAAATGACTATTTTCTTTTAAGTATAAGGTGCCTATAGCTGATAATGAGGAGGACCACTTCTATACCCAATAACTTCATACTTCTAATGATGGAATGGCAGATTATGTTTGTATATGCCTTCCTAGAACAGCTGAAAGACTGAATCTTTCTATCATGAAAGGATCTTAGGAGACTATCTAGTGGATTTCCTATTCATGACAAGAACAAGATGTAGTAGTATTGACTCCATGTTAGCTCATGGAAATCCACTTCCTGTTGTTAAGAACTTTGAGGTGCTCCCTAAATTTTGGGGAAACCATTTACCGCTCCTGCTTTGTTTGGCTCCTTTATATTGTCAGTTGTAATTTAAAATCCAGTCTGGGACTTATATAACATCTGCTGAGCAACTGGGGTGTTATGCTAAATGAATGGCCTACTTGAGGTGAAGCAACTTTTCGGATACAGGCAGAATGAGAAATGGAAAAATACCCGGCACTCCAGCTCACTTCAGCAATTAATGTATCTTCTTGCAAAACCAGTTACATATAGAAGAAAGGAACCTCATGATAGTTATGGAGAAAAATAACTAAGAAGGCAACGCCTACAGTAGGTGTGAACGTCTGCCTGGCTGAAATATGTGCCTCCACATTACTGCTCCTGTGAAATAATTCTCTGCTTACTGGCCTAAGGTAAGCCTACTGTGTTCTTGGGGTTTAATAAAATAGAGCTATCCTTTGCTTCATGACCAAGCACCCTACTGATTGTGTAGAGACAATAAAGGCTGCTTGTATTTGGCCTGGATCCCTTGTTAGTAGTAAATCTGGAATTGCATAGCAGGTGCCAAGGAGCCAATGCTGCACAAAAACCACTCAAAAACCCTTCTGCCAGTATGCTGATTTGGGTTTCTGGGCCACAATTCTTAGAGAATTTTGGGAACTGGAATCCCAAACCATGAAAGAGTACACTTCTAAGGCTGCGGTTCTCAGTATTCAGCCTTTCTAGAGCCATGGCCAGTGGCTAGGGATTCTAGGCACAAGAGAGCCAAGGAGGAGGGGAAAATGCTATAACATCCAATTCATACATCATGGGATTGAAACTGACATAATACCATGTAACAGAGAGCAGAGGAGGCCACTGTTCTAACATGATAGTGCCATTATTCTTAATGACTGGGATTTAAGGGTTGTGTTGCTAAAAACTAACTTTGGAAGTGGCTTGCAGGCATCCAGGACACTTTTTAATCAGATCATAAACAGTAAACAGAATAATCACATTAACAATTGCCTCATCCCTACATCAAATTTTGTGCAATTATATTAGGAGTTCACTTGTTTGAAACTGACTGATGAGGTTTTGCTAACAAAGTGGAGAATCATGTGAGTTACGAACATTGTTTCCTGAAAAGCAGAAAACAAGTATTTGTAACACACACATGCAAATCTCTAAATGTCATTCACAACTACATACAACGTTTAGTGGCATACATCCCCAAAAGACAATTATGGACAGAGATGATATTTACTGAAGTAAATTGAAGGTGATTAATTTAATTACATTGACAAACACTTGTTTACTTAAGTATCTTCTCTTCTCACTCTGACAGATTGGATTAAAATGCAATGGATTAAGTTTCAAGATATAAAGTTCTATTTTTGGTATACTTTCCAATCAAATCTAAGTCCCCAAACACAAGACACATTTCCAAATCAAATGTTTCTCAAAGTGACTTGCAATATACATCTTTTAGAAAATGAAACATTAATATCTGTTAAAAACAAATAAAACATACCATAGAATCAAAACAAGGACTATCAGATTAAACCAGAGAAAAACAGTGTGCTAAGCAGCATTAATGGGAGAGTATAGTGGCACCTTAACACTGAAAACATCTGTTGTGGGCTCCCATCAGTGGAAACATATATATCTTCAACCAGGTACATGAAGAATTCTACCCATAAAAACATCAAATCTATAATTCCATGTAGCTCAGGCATGTCCAAACTTCGGCCCTCCAGATGTTTTGGATGACAACTCCCACAGTCCTTTGCCATTGGAAACACAGGCTTGGAATTCTGGGAGTTGTGGTCCAAAACATCAGGAGGGCCGAAGTCTGGTCATGCTTGATGTAGCTGGTTCTGCAATTCATGAACTATTCTGTTCTCCTCTGGTGTGGTAGAGGCCCCCATCATGTGGTTACTTTTGAAATCATATTTTGCTACCACTCTGGATGGTTTGTCTCCCTGGATTGGGAACTGTGCCTTTTTATCCCTTGCTTCAGGTAGCTAAAAGCAAGTGAGACACTGAACAAATAAAATGTAAGAGAGATTGGAGTGAAATGTAAGAATGAAAATCTGGAAAGTTTTGCAGCATTGAAAAATACTGAAAAGTTTCTGAATATCTTATAAGATATCCTTTATCTTTTAGCTAGTAATATTGTCTATTTTCATACTGGGTCCTTTTCAGTGGGAAAGGCAAGGCACTAATAATAATAATAATAATAATAATAATAATAATAATAATAATAATAATAATAATAATAATAATAATAATAATAATAATAATAATATGATGATGATGATGATGATGATTATACATTATCATTATCATTATCATTATCATTATCATCATCTGGAAATTGAGTCATGGCAACTGGACTTATGAGATCGAAACGTTTTTCACACTCCTCTACAATGGAGAAACCAAACAGGAGGATGGTGTAACAAGAGGGGCAGCAACCTTCATTTGAAGGACAAAGGACGCTCATTCAAATATGAGGATGTACACAAATTAGACAGAGAAGTTCAAGAGAAAGGTCAGGAAAGCCATTCATGTGTGTATTGAAAATCTCACTCTCAACAGAGTTGGGGACTCAGGCACAATCTGTCTGCCACTTATCATGGTGCTCTTTCATCAATCCCCAGACCAATCAGAAGCACTTCACACTTCCACCAGCAACGCCACAGCTGATGACTCATACTTAATGGGTGTTGGGAAGGGTTGCAAAGGTGGGAATTTTATGCACCCCAAACGATTGGACATCTAACATGCCTATTCAGGCCACTCCCCACCTAACGAGCTTATTCAGGCCGTTGTCCACCTGATGAGCCTATTCAGACTAGGGTGATGTGGAATCAAGGGGAACTATAAATTGGAGGCCTCACCACTAACTTCCCTCAGACTGACAAAGTTGCTTGGATGAGTAATGTTTCAGTCTCACAAGTAGCCTAGTTGCCATGACTCAACTTCCAGATAACCTCACATGGAGCATCTCACAGACATAACATAATCATTGTCTGTGGAATAAGCAAAATTTGAAGTGCCGGTTTTCAACCCTAAATGGCTTGGGTCCAAGCTACCCAGAAGTCTGTTCCTCCCTTTATGAGCCTATTTGGGTATTAAGATCACTAGGGGAGGCCTTCCTCTTGGTCCCATTGCCTTCACAAGTGTGTTTGGTGGGGATATTAGAGGGGGGGGGGTTTCCCTGTTGCCACTCACAGACTCTGGAACTTCCTCCCACAGGAAACCAAGTTTGCCTCATCATTGCTGTCCTTTTGCAAGTAGCCAAAGACCTCTGTCTTCAGGCAGGCCTTCCTTTAAACCAAGTGGTCAACCACTTGGATTGGTTGACCAATTCATGACTGCTCTTTTATTGGCCACTTACAGTATATGAGTATATGAGTTTCATCTTTCACATCACTCTTCAGTTATTAGATTCCAAGTTTTCTGTACTTTGAAAAAGAAAAAAACTCAATGATTACCAAACACTCAGAGTTTGGAAAAGTTACTTTTTTGGATTACAACTCTGAGTAGTCATATTTATTAGGGGTTTGGGGAGTTGCAATCTAAAATGTATCTCTGCCAAGTTCTGCAAACATGCCATGTGTTCTTTAACTCTCAGTATTTGAGTATGACAGTTTGGTATGTGTGATTGAATTCACAAACCAGCATGACCTTTAACTTTAAAAAAATTTCTATGCATCTGTTTTATTGCCGTATATACTTGATTGAGTATACATCTGCATCTACATCATTTTCTCTACCACATGGAAGTATAAAGGGAGGGTATTTAGGAAACATTTTCCATCCTTACAGACATCTGTAATATTTTATAAGGTCATGCTTCACTTCCAATTTAAATCCACTTGCCTAAAGTAAACCTTAAAGGAAATATCTAAAATGTCTTACTAACGCATACAGGTGAAACCATACAGGTGAAAATCTAAAAACTGATTATTAAAATGTCATGTCATTCACTTTGGCCCCCTTTCATTATTTTCTTTAAATGGCAGTAACCTTCAGCATACTCCGGCCCTCAAAAAGAAGTTAATGTGACAGGCAAACAAGCAACAGCTTCTCCCGGAAGTTTTTTATGAGGAATGAAGACTGAATTTAAAGGAATGTTTTTCCTTCTTTCTCATTTTTCATCAGGGCTGACAATTAGATTTCAAAACCTTGAGTTTCAGCAGAAAGCAATAGTGGGAGAGGGAAAGGAGAAGGGGATGCAGATTCCTTGACAATTCTTCATTTGAAGAGAAGGGGATAAATTGCAAGAGGCTTCTTGGGGAGGAGTTTCCAAGCGCCACCACCACCCTCCAACTGTTGGCATACTGCTCAAGATACCTTGCCTGGCACAAGCAACAGCTATGCCATGAAACTGTGAGGCCAAGCCTGATGAAGATGGATGGCCATTGAAAGCTAGCTGTCTACTTGAGTGTTCCAAGCAAGCGATCTCCTGCTTTGGTATTGGTAGAGTTTTCAAGTAACACAATAACAGGTTGCCACATTTTCCAGATGGGTAGAATATTTTGAAGGTCATCTTTGAAGCATGAATTACAGAACGGGAAGAAAATCCATTTCTCCCTAGTGGAAGACATGTTGGAAACCAGGAAGGACACTAACTGCTGGGAAACAGCAAGGGCAGCACTCCCTGGCCAACAGTCTGGTGATAATCAAAGAGATATCGTTCACATTAAGTTTGAAACATGATGCCTGTCAGTATGATCAGTATATTTCCTTCTTTAGATGCAGAGTGTATGGAAAAGCTTTAATCATCCTTAGGCATTTTCAGCAACGCATCAAGACCTTGCATTTTGCTTCTTTTCACTTTACCAGGTACTGTCTAGACAATACTGTCTGGAAGTTAAATCGGACTGCTTCTGATCAAATTGTTCTGAAGATCATCTGCAGAAAATGGTTTCTTAATAGAGCATATTATTTTACAATTACGAGACAAGTGGAAGATCAGAGGCAGATTTGGGCTGGTACCTAACAGGCTAATTTTGCAAATGGAATGACTTTGGGAGTTCCTTACCCTCAAAAGAATTCAATAGTCTCTCAATATAATATTTTTGCGTGAGCTTTTCCAATTGTCTTACTCCATCAAAAGTATTTTTCATCATGAAGGCCTGTCTCATGATATCTCTCCCCACCGGCTGGGTTCAGAAGAACTAGGGATGTTGAATTCTTACTGATTCTGAAAATGATTTATTTAAGAAGAATCATATTGTGGTAGTAGATATAAGTACAGTGGTTGTTTGGCATGTCTACTTATCTTTGGAAACAATGTCTCCCAATCACTCTCAGAATCACTGGGTGCTTGGACTGAGATGGCTTTCTAACTGTGTAATGCATGTGTGATTGTTCTGTTAGGGTGCACCTGGAGCTTCCATATGCTGTGAGGAGTAGGACTAGGCTTTGCAGGATCAAAATCCTGGGGCTTTCTGAGTAGCAGGGACATGACATCATATACACCTTTCCACTAAGCTTCCCTGTTTCCTCTGAGCTAGGTTGCTATTTGCATAGTAGCTGAAAGGGAAATAGATTCTCTCCCCCCCCCCATGAACAGTATACTGTTCTAGGCTATTCTTGTTGTAATGTACAGTGTTTGGGAATTATGTAGTATTTAAGGGCAATTAGGAGCTGTTAAGTTTACAAAAGATGTCCAAGTGGACTCTTGTAAAGGCAGTTAGAGGATAAATGGTCATCACTGCTAAAGATCACTAAGAGTTTTGTTTGAAACCTCAAAGTCCTACCTAAACGATTTGGAAAAGGAGGTGATAATTTTCATTGATGTCAGTGGGTATTTGTTCCTATATTATAAAATGATAATAATAAAAAACTTAAATGGGGGGGCAATTGTTCAGGGTAAAATCAGATGGAAAACAAGGTTTAAACCTCTTCCTCCTGCATCCGTTGGCCCTTGGGTCAACTGGAGCTGTATACTGTACACTGAACTTACATTTAAAAAAGAGGGGGGGATATTTAGCTCTACTTGTAACTCTGTAGCTTGACACTGAGTCATCTTGTAAGTGGGAACTTGCGTAGTTTTTGGGTTAGATCATGCAGTATAGAAATCTAATAAACAAACAAATAAACCCTCCCTTCTGGCCCTCAGGAAAATTGTTAAAGTGGAACTTTATAAAGCGCCTTCTTCACTGTGGAACTTGCTGCTCGCCATGGTGTATGTCTGAGTAGAGAGTGATGAAGCAAGAACGAAGAAGACTCGAGAGCGGATGGAGAAAGAACCAGTCGGTATCCAAGGGGGCTGCTGTTCCAGACTAGGTGCTACGTTTGTGCAATCAGAGAGGCCAAAAGATCCTATGCCTCCCTGAGAATTGCTGAGGGATTTTTCCCTCTCGTCTGAAGGAGACAGTGGTGAAGCCCACTTTAAAGAAGTCTGGCCTGGCATCGGACAACTTGTCAAACTACTGTCTGATTGCTATTGCTCACTTCCTGGGCAAGGTGATTGAGATAGTGGCTGCCGTCCAGCTTTAGACATTCCTGGAGGAGGGTCATATCCTGGATCCATTCCATTTCGGGTTCAGGCCGTGTTTAGGGACTGAGACAACCCTGGTCATACTGCAAGATGACCTCTTCAGGGTGGGGATGACAGGGGTTGCTCTACCCTGTTGGTCCTGCTGGATCTGTCAGTGGCCTTTGATACCATCAACCATGGTATCTTGCTGGATCAGCTTTCTGAGGTGGGGTTCGGAGGCACAGCTTACTCCTGGCTCTGGTATTTCCTTGGAGGCCAGCTCCAGCATGTTCAGCTGGGGGAAGCGTTGTCGGTTCCTTGGACGCTCCCATGTGGCGTGCCCCAGGGGTCAGCGATATCCCTCATGCTGTTTAACATCTATATGAGGCTGCTGGCTGAGGTCATTAGGGTATTTGGAGTCTGCTGCCTTCAGTATGCTGGTGACATGCAGCTCCATCTCTCCTTCTTCAACTCTGCAGTGGAGGCAGTGCAGACCCTTGACTAGTGCCTGGATGTGGTCATGGAATGGACCAGGGCTAACAGGCTTAGACTCTACCCAGAGAAGACCGAGGTTCTGTTCTTCAGGGCATCTCCTGCCGGGTACAGGGGGCCTCTCCCCAGCTTAGGGGGCATTACCCTCAAGCTGGCGGACAGAGTAGGGAATCTGGATGTGGTCCTGGATCCAGCTTCATCCCTAGAAGCCCAGGTGATGGCCGTTTCTAGGACCGCATTTTTCTATCTCCAGCAGGTTGCCCAGATTTGCCTGCAACTGGATGAGATGTCCCTGATAACAGTTGTGCAGGCGCTTGTTATCTCAAGGATTGATTATTGCAACACTTCTGCGTGGGGTTGCCCTTGAAACTTATTTGGAGACTAAACAAGTAAATTTGTGTATTTCTTTCATAATTCTCCCCAGAACATATTGACAGGGTTATGGGCCCAGAGCAGATAAAGTGCATTTTGCATAAGTTGTGTTTTGCAGAAGGCAACGTTTGGAGTGGAACAGAGACAGGAGGAAAGCTGCAAAGGAAAGGTTTTTCTCTGAGGCTTGGAAGTGCTGGGGTGACAGCGCAGAGTAAACAGGGAAGGAGGCAGCTGTGCAGTTTTTGATAAAATAACAAGCCATATATATACAGAGTGGTTAAATGAAAACTGAAGAAACTGAGGAGGCTGAACAAAGTATTGCTGAAAAGGCAAAGGAGCCGGCCCAAGCAGCTGAAATGGCAAGTATAAATTTATCTTCAATGTCTCTGGTGAAACTGTCTGATAATAATTATCTTGTTTGGGCAAAATGTATGAGACATTATCTTATATTTCATGATCTGTATGAATATGTGGAAAAAGAACCAGATGATGAAGATGAACTGAGTGTAAAACAAGAAGCAAAAGCAATGTCAATAATAATTCTGTCTTTGGAAGATTCTCAGTTTGTGTATATACAGGAAGCTAAAACGGCATGTGAAGCCTGGACGGCCTTGAGGACGGCACATATCAAAGACACAGCAGGCAGCAAGATAACCTTGATGAAACAATTGTTTCGGACATGGCAAAGTCTAGGGGAAAGCATTTCAGATCACGTAAGAAAAATAAATAACATATTTCATCAGTTATCTGAAGTGGGAATAAATCATGATGAAGAATATAAATGCCTTGTGATTTTGTCAAGTTTGGATGCATCGTTTGATAACATTGTAATGGGAATGGAAGCGTTAAAAAGTGAACATTTAACTGTTTCCTATGTTCAGTCAAGGCTACTGCAAGAGGAGCAGAGGAGAGCGGACTGTAAAGCAAATAAAAATCTGTGCCAAGCTCTGGTGAAACAATCCAGGTGGTAAGAACATGCCATATCTGTGGAAGTGATAAGCATATAAAACATTTCTGTGATAAAGTAAACAAGAATAAAAAACAGAAAAAAGTTGTGGTTAAGCAAAAATGGCAGAGTGAAGGCCTCCAGGTGTCCATAGTTAATTTACACAATGAAAAAGAGTGTACAAAACAGGAATTGTTTATAGTAGATTCCGGCACAACCATTCATTGTGTAAAAAACAAAGATATGTTTGAAACATTAACTTTATATAATTCCAGAACTGTAACTCAGGTGGATAGAACACAAGCGAAGATATGCAGAGAATGTAAACTGTTTTTTGAACCTCTCAAATGTAAATTTGATAAACTGTTGTACATTCCGTCTCTGAATAACAATTTGCTAAGTGTGCCTTTGATAGTAAAGATGGGATTTGAAGTGCAGTTCAGTGAACGCAGGTGCAAAATTGTCAAGGATGGGAAGACAATGGCCACTGGACAGTTGCACAATAATTTGTTTGTAATAAACACTGCTAGGAGATCTGTGAACACGATTGAAAACAAACCTTTGCATGACAGATGCATACATGTATTGCACCGTCGGCTAGGACATTTGAGTTTTGAAAATATAAAGAAGACTCTACAGCATTTGGAAGATGGGGCTGTGCAAAATTGCAGTAAATATTTAGATTGCCATGTCTGCAAGAGTACAAAAATAAAGGCAGCTCCCATTGCAAAGAAAAGTTTTAGAAAATCAGAGTATCCTTTACAGTTGGTTCACACTGATGTTATTGGACCACTGGCACCTTCAATTGGTGGATCCAGATTCTGTCTTGTAATTACGGATGATTTCAGTTGTTACTCATGGCTGTACATTCTGAAGCACAAAAGTGATGTGTGTGCAGTTTTCAAATAATGGTTTGCGATGGCAGAACGTCTATACAAGCACAAAGTTGTGGCTGTGCAAAGTGACAGAGGCAGTGAGTTCCTATCTAATCAGTTTGTAAATTATTTAAAAAGAAAAGGTGTGGAGCACAGACTTACAAATCCAGCTGCTTCTTCTGAACATGGTCTGGCTGAGAGAAAAAATGGAATTCTCCAGAGCCTGATGAATGCAATGTTAGCTGATGCTAAGCTTCCCAGAGGATATTGGGCTGAGCCAATGAAATGTGCCAATTATATCTCAGAGTATGGAGTTCTGCAATTAATGATGTTCCTTATACTTTGTTGCATGGCAAGAGGCCTACGCTAAAATATATAAGAACATTCGGTTCTGAGGCCTGGGTTCGAATCCTGAAGAAATACAGGGAGAAAAACAGCCCCAAGTCAAGGAAACTAATATTTATTGGTTTTCAACCTGCTGCCAAGTCCTGGAGGTTTTGTGATAACCATGGGAAAGTTTATATTAGCAGGTCCACAACGTTTTGTGAGCAGAGAAACTGGGAAGATATTCATACCAACAACGAGGTATTTATGCCAAGCATGTCTCGCCACACTGGATCTAAACAAAATAGCAGTGTAGGAGGGGAGTCTGAAGAAAATGCCAGTGTAGGAGAGGAGTCTACACAGTTGCAAGATGAGCCAGTGATTCTCAGATGGTCTACCAGGTCTAATTTTGGAGTACCACCGGAAAGGTTTGCTATAAATTTTGTAACCCATGAACCACAGTGTTATGATGATGTGTTACAGTTGCCAGAAGATGAAAAGAAACAATGGATGATGGCCATGGAAAAGGAATATTAATCTTTGAAAAACATCAAGTATTCACACCAGTGATGTTGCCAGGAGGTCAAAAGGCAGTGGGATGCAGGTGGATATACAAAGTTAAATAATCAAGTGACCTTGTACCAGGCTCGTGGTACAAGATTTTTCACAGGAGCAATATGTGAATTTTTCAGATGTTTATGCACCCACTGTGAAAGCAGAAACATTTAGAATGGCTTTGACAATTGCAGCATCAAGAAAGTGTCAAGTACATCATTTTGATGTGGAGACAGCATATTTAAATGCAAGTTTACAGGAAGATGTCTATATGAAGCAAGTCCTGGATATGAATTGAAAAACCCACAGCTTGTTCTGAAGCATTGTATGGACTTCATAAATCAGGTCTAGCTTGGTATCAACATCTGCATGAGAAATTAACAAAGATAGGTTTTTCTCAAAGCAGGGCAGATCCATGTTTGTATATAAAAGGTTCTGTGATTCTACTTGTTTTTGTTGATGATTTGTGTTTGATCGTGCCTGATATCTCACATGTTAAGTGGTTTATGTCTTCATTAGGTAAAAAAGTAAAAATGAAGCACCTTGGTGAGATACAACATTATCTAGGGGTTGATGTTTCAACTGATTCTGAAGGTAATTTCTATCTGTGTCAGAGTGACAAGATAGAGCAACTAATACAGAAATGTAAAATGGGAGACTGCAAACCAGTCTCAACACCAATGGAGGTGGGGTTCAACAGAGATCCTGAAGATGGGGAATTTGGCAATGTTGAACTGTATCAATCTGTATTAGGTTCATTGATGTATTTAACTTCTCTACACAGTATTGGCTTAAGATTAACTTCCAATCGCAGGGATTAACCCATCTACTTTTAGTGGACAACTTCCAATCTAACTGGTTAAAAATCAGTCCTAAATAAATTGCAAACTATGGGTCTTTCTTCCCAAGCAATCTTGAGCATGCAATGGGATGAAGCAAAATCAGTCCTTAAACAGAGAATAATGGATATGGAGAGACAGGCAGATCTAAGTAGTTGCCCCAATTTTAGAGTCCTAGGTACACATAAATATCGCTCACTCCCCATGGCCTATCTGTCACAGCTGGAGATGTACAAGTTTAGGAAAGCCTTTACTCTGGCCAGGTGTGAGGCTTTTCCTTCTGCAGTGCTGGAAGGCAGATTTAAGAGCATCCCAAGGGAACAGAGACTCTGCCCTTGTGGCTCTAATGAGATAGAATCCATTGAGCATATGATGCTCAGATGCAGTAGGCATAAAAAGACCCGGGCAAAATACATCACACCACTCTTAAAAGATATGGCAGGCCAATCGGACTCAGACTATTGTAATCAATTGCTAATTGACCAAAGTCGGACTACTACTGAACTGGTGGCAAAATTCTGGGCGGCATGTCACAGCAACAGATAGGTAGCTGAGCTTTTAAACCTTGTTTTATATTGTTATATCTGTTGTCTTAAAGGCTTTTAAAAATAACTTTTTGTTTTATATATTGATCACTGTAATGTTTGCCAGTTTTTAAACTTTCTAGTTAATGTTTTTTATTATTGTATCTAGAGATGGGCACGACTTGAAAAAAATTTTTTTCGAGTTGTCGTTAGTCGGGCCAGTCCCATTTCGGGTCGTTTCCGGTTTTCGCGAAAATTCGCAAAAATTAGTCGGTTCGTTTTTTCGTTTTTTCGTTGTCAGTACTGGTTTTTTTGGGGGGGGAGCGGGCTCCTGGAGGCACCTCTGTGGGGTGGGTGCCTCCTCTGGCCCGCTATAAAGGGAAAGTGGGCTCCTGGAGGCACCCGTGGGTGCCTCCTGCCACTAGGAAGGGGAAGCAGGCTCCAAGAGATACCCCTCTACATGGGGGTCTCCCTTCCTCACCTGCTGCTGCTGCAAAATGCTATGCAATAGCCATATGGATATTGCATAACATAATGTGCAGACGTGAGACCAGTGTGAGAATGATAGGGTCATACCCGCCCTTCACAAGGCTCTGGCACCACCATGTCTCACACAGAAGGGAATTGTACTTGCTGTGTGTAGTGCAATGCAAGCAAGTAGATCTGGCTTTAAGGTGGCTTAGTGCAAGAGCTAGAGTTAGGCTAGTGACGGGTAAGGTTACGGTGGGCTAGTGGGTTGCACCTCTGGGTGCCTCTCTGACCCACTAAGAAGACAGTCTGTGACGTATGGGTACGGAGTCAAGGGTTAGGGTTAGGGCTAGGGCAGGTTTTAGGGGGCTTTTTGGCACATCCCAGAAGTCTCCATGGCCAAGTGGCCATGCGACTGGTGGGATGGCTCCAAAAATTTGCATGGTTGTCCACTCCCACATGGCTGGCCACTTGGCCAGCCCATCATTGCGCACTGCGCAGGTGTAAATAAAATAAAATAAAATCAATGGAGGACAGAGGAGGAGAGGAGAGACATTTTGTTGCAAGAAAAAACCCACTGCTACTGTGAAAAATCTGGCAGTTTATAAATTTTCGCGTGTTTCTGTTGTGCTTGTGTGTTTTTGGACCACGATTTCAAAAACAATATTGCGTTCGCCGCCCCATTTTGGATCCCCCGCCCGCACCGCATGGCATGGCGATGGCGACTCGCGAGTCCGGCTGCCCAGGACAGGGGGGAGGCGGGACCCCCCCCTCCAGAAACCACCCCTCCAGTAGGTGCCCTGCGCCCTTAGTCAAGCAGGCATTTTTCCGCCTGCTTTTTTGGCCCGGGAATGGGTGGGGGGAGAGTTTAAAAGTTTTTTCCTGTGCCGTCCGTGCCGCTTGCTTGTGCTTTAATTGCGGCGGCCGGCGGCGAGACTGGGCTTTTTGCTGGCTGCGAGCCTGCGGCGAGTCCCACCAGAGCAGCCCAGGACGGGGGATGAGGGGGGAGGCCGGGGACCTCCAGAAACAACCCCTCTGGTAGGTGCCCTGAGGCACGGCAGGCATTTTCCCGCCTGCTTTTTGGCCGGGAACCGGGTTTTTTTAACTTTTAAAAACTTTTTTTCTGTGCCGCGTGTGGCATCGCGCGATCTCGCGATGCAAGTAACGAGCACGACAAATCAGACCAAAATTGTTCGTTCGTCGGTTCGAGCTCGAAGTCTGGGGGAGTAATTCCCGTTACCGTTTCCGTAGAGTAACGGAACCGAGTAACGGAAACGGAAACGGGAATACCGCTAAGTCGTGCCCATCTCTAATTGTATCTTATTCTGCTCTATTCTATTCTATTTTATCTTATGTCTGGCTTGATGCCATAACAATAAACTTTACCTTTGTCTTCTTCGTCCAGGCCGTATATCTCGGCTACTATCAACATTTTGAGCGAACATGCTGCTAAACCATTGAACAAACACTGGAAAGGTATAAAATGTGTTTTAAGATATCTTAAGGGAACAGTGCAAGAAAAAATGAAGATATCCAAATGTGATAATTAGTTATGCAGATGCTGACTGGGGTTCATGTCCAGAAAGGAGTTCAGTGTCTGGATATGTCATTTCCCTAGGTAACTCATTAGTTGTATGGAAGGCCCGAAGACAGAGGTACATTTCATGTTCTACTGCGGAGGCAGAATATGGGGTGGTTAATGACTTATGTTGTGAGTTAACCTGGGTGGTGCAGTTATTAAAAGATGTTGATGTAAATGTCAGTTTACCAGTCAAAGTGTATAATGATTCTTTCTCATGTATCCAATTGACACAGAATCAGAAGGTTGAATCCAGAAGCAAGCATATTGGGATTCGTTACCAGAATGTCAAAGACTGCATAGATCAACCGTTGATTATATTAGAATATTGAACCAGTGATTATAATTGTGCTGATGTATTCACAAAGCCTTTATCTAAGGAAAAACATGTATATTTTAAGAAGAGGCTAGGTGTTGTAATCTGTTAAATATAGGAGGGGTGTCATAATATGTTAGAATTGCCAAAAATGTATGTAATGTATGTTTAACAGAGTGAACAGAGAATTTGTAAAATGGAGTCAGTCAAAATGCAGTGTCATGATGTTAGCCACAAGTGCAAGGGATTAGAAATCACTAGGAGGTTGAAGTGATTTAGCACAGAGGGAATAGTTTAATGACATCATGGGCTGTGTCAGGATGTGATTGGTTAAAATCATGTCTGATGAGTTCCAAATGTGTATAAAGAAACTGGCTGGTGTAATGTAAATTGGGACTGTTTATGGTGAGAAAACAGTACCCCACACTCTGTTGTATATTTTGCTCTGTATATATGTTATGTTTGGTGTTATGATGTTTTTTCCTATCTACTGTATATATTCAATATAAGAGTTTTATTCTAAGTCATGTTCTTTGTCTCTATGTCTCTTAGTCCTAATAACACTTATTGCAAGTACCTACACTTTATCTACATGCTGCTGCTAAGCTAATTTTTTTTCTGCTATACACATAAACAAGTACATTTGTGTATTTCTTTCATAATTCTCCCCAGAACTTATTGACAGAAACATCTATCAAATCTCTGTTTTACTTCTCCATTTTTGTCTTTTCATTTTCCACAAACCAACCACTTTTCTGATACATGCATGATAGGAAATGGAAAGATATCTGACACCCAGCTCTCTTCGCAATTAAAGAGAATTGGTGAGACTGTGCTATGACTGTAGGATCTGAACAGAAGCACTTCTCTGAAGGGGGCTCCCAATCGAATGTATGGGTGCTTCCCCTTCTCCCCTCAAAAAGCAGCAGTCCCTGATAGATTCTCAAGGGCTATCCATTAAGTCTTTCCTCATCCGGCAATCCAAAGACACCCAAAGAGAAACCCCAATGCATAATTTCACTCATTCTCAAACAGCTACTGTTGCCGTTATGTTAGTCATGCACAGACCAAATTGACCTGCCTACAGTCCAAAAAATTCAATTGCTGAAACTAATATATGATATAGCGGGACAAGTAACTTGGGTTTGGAGAAAAACGTTATTAGTTTCACTGACTATCCTGGCTGAGAAGGTATACACGAAATCTTTTCACTTAAAAATGCTTCTGTAAACTAGTCTCAATGTACAGGGAAGGCAAGCTGTTGAAAGCCCGGGCTTACTCCAAGAAGATTCACAACAGCTTTATGTGGTAAGACAATCATCCCACCCCCCTTTGCTTTAAAACAGCCCTGAAAGGCTGGCTTAGTGTTGCAGAATTGATGTGTGTGGAGAACGTGGTCTAAAAGCATCTGACCTATTCAAATCAAAGCTTATTTATCTAGAACTTATTCTTTCACCTGAAATATAATATATAATACTAGTTCAAGAGACTTGGACAGCTGAGGACCTGCTGATCAGCAGCTCCCACTGTCACAGAGCTGGGGGAATGCACACCTATCTGTAAGACCATATTGCCTGGTATTGATGAGGACCCAGGGGAAAGGAAGCTGTAGGGTCAAAGGTGATAGGACAGATGGCCCTGATGTCCTGACATCCTGTTCTTGCCCCTCGTCTGGCATCCTGTTTGCCATCCTGTTTTCCTCTGGCCTTCTTGCCTACATCAGCACATCGGTATCTGCTTGGCTCTGAGGGCTGCTAGGACTGCTGGGAAATCCAGGCCAAGAAATCTAGGCCTAGCAAGCCTCCCAGGCCTCCAGTTGCCTCTAGTGCTTGGACAATGTTGGGGCCCAGAAATATGGGGGAATAATGATATTCCCACACACTGGAATATATTCAGTAAACATAAATGGATTAAACTCACCAATAAAGAGAAAGAGAATATTTTCTAAGCTTCGAAAGGAAAGCTGAGATAATTTGCCTGAAAGAAACTCATATAAAAGAGCAACACTGTAAACTGTTGGAATGTCCAAAATTGGGGATATTATACTATGCAGCAGACCAGAAGAAAAAGAAGAGAAAGATTGCTATTTATGTGAAATCCAATAAAGAGACCAAATTTATATACACAGATGAGAAAGGAAGAATCTTAATGATAGAAACTAAAATCAATCAGAAGAAAACTTTATTAGTGGCAATTTATGCCCCCAATAATAACTTAGATAAGTTCTATAAAAGTCTATATGCCCAAATAATAGAAAAAGAATTTCAACATATCTGTCTTTTGGGAGATTTTAATGCAATAGTGGATGATACACTTGATTATAAGAAGATAAAACCAAAACCAGAAGAAGAAAACTACCCAAAATATTTTTTCAGATGGTGGAGGAACTAGAGTTAAGCGACATATGGCGGGAGCAGAATGAGAATAAACAACAATTTACATTTTACTCAAACAGACACAATTCCTGGTCTAGAACAGATATGATATGGGCTTCCTCAGATATGAAACTAGAGATACAAGAAGTGGAAATAGAAACTAACCTATGGGCAGATCATCATCCAACTACATTTACCTGGAGGAAAATCCAAGGAAAAAAGAAAAGATGGACACTAAATATATCAATTTTGAAAGAAGAAAAGTTTGTAGCAAAAGGTAAAAAAAGAGATGGAATTCTTCTTTAAAGAAAACACAAAAGGAGAGACAACACTTCAAAATGTGTGGGATACAGCTAAAGCTTATTTCCGAGGACTTGCTATAACATACCAAGCAAAGAGAAATAAAGAAAAAAGGTAGCAATACCATATATTAAAGGAAGAATATAAGAAAATAGAGATGGAACTACAAAAACATCCACAGAAAAAATGATACAAAACCAAGCAAAATTGATTAAACATAAATTATACTTAATAGAGTCTGAAGAAGTTGCTCTACAGATTAAAAAGGCGAAACAAAACTTCTTTGAGAATGCTAATAAACCAGGAAGATGGTTGGCTTATGAACTTAAAAAACAGAAAGCAAGTAGGCAAATTCTCAAATTGAAAGATGAAACAGGAAAACTCCAATACCAAGGTGAAAATATTCAAAATATAAATCTCTCTACAAAACTCAAGAGACTTCGCTAGAGAAAACTCAAGAATACCTAGAAAAATCTAATATACCTAAAATTCCACAACAATATCAGAAAATACTAAATGCTAATGTTACAATGATGGAGATAACGGAAGCAATTAAGAAACAAAAAAACAAAAAGACGTTGGGCCCGGATGGATTACCTTCAGAATTTTATAAGATCTTCCAGCAGGTTGTTAGTACACCTATGAAAGAAATCTGTAATGAGGTCTTACAAGACGCCAAAATACCCGAATCATGTACAGAAGCATTTATCATGCTGATCCACAAAGAAGGAATGGATCAAACAATAATAGGAAACTATAGGCCAATTTCCTTACTAAATGTGGATTATAAAATTATGGCAACAATAGTGGCAGACAGATTGAAAAAATATCAAATGGAGTTCAGTCATAAAGACCAAAATGGTTTCTTGCCTAAAAGACAACTGAAACATAATGTGAGAACCATAATGGACATTTTTGAGTATTATGAAGCCCATCCAGGCAAACAGGTGGCATTACTATTCTTAGAAGGATTTTGATAATGTGTACTGGGATTTCATGATAAACCAAATTAAAATCATGGAATAATGATTTATAAATATGATTGAAACAAACAGCTAAAATAATTGTTAATGGAAATACAACAGAGAAGGTAGATATCCAGAAAGGAACCTGACAAGGATGTCCGCTATCTCCATTATTATTTATCCTGACAACCCTAAGTTTTAAATAGAGAAATAAGACATGACGAAGAAATAATGGGGACACAGGTGAAAGATGAAAAATTAAAGCTTCAAGCATTTGCTGATGACTTAGTCTTTATTCTGGAAAATCTGTTAGAAACAAAGCCAAGATTAATAGATCGGATTGAGAAATATGGGGAGGTTGCTGGCCTGAAAATAAAAAGAAAACGAAACTAATGGTTAAGAACCTGACAGAAAAACAAAAAATTTTACTAAGAGAGAAGACAAATCTGCAAATAATAAAAAAGATCAAATATCAAGGAATTTACCTGTCACCCAGATGCTCCACAATTAAAGAAGATAATTATGGGAAATTATTGAAAGAAATCAAGCAAGACTTTGAAAGATGGGAGAATAGGCAACTTTCATTCCTGGGAAGGATAGCAACTAAAAAGATGAATATATTGCCTAAAATCCTTTTTCTTTTCCAAACAATCCCAATCAAACTAGGAAGAAAATACTTTGAGGAACTGAACAAAACCATTTCAAAGTTCATATGGTTAAAGAAAAAAGCAAGGATTAAAACCAAATTGCTACAAGAGAAGAAGGAAAGAGGTGGTTTCGGCCTACCAGATTGGACACCGTACTACCAGGCTTGGGTGTTAACATGGATAAGGGAATGGATACTGCTGAAAGATAAAAGACTTTTATATTTGGAAGGACATGATCTACAACTAGGATGGCATGCTTTTTTGTGGTATGGAAAAACCAAAACATATACTTTCAAAGTAATCTGATAAGAAAATCTTCAATTAGTACATGGGAGAAAATTAAAACTAGAATCTACATGAAAACTCCAAGATGGGTCTCTTCACTAGGAGCATTCACTTTTCCAAATCTCATAAACTTTCATAAAATTGTAACATACAACAATCTTTTAGATTCAGAAGGGAACTTAAAAACTAAGGAACAACTAGCAAATCAAGGGCTGATATTTCCATGGTGGCCACTTATACAAATTCAATCAGCATATAAAGAAGATCTTATATTACAAGGATTTTATAAAGAGCAGCCTCAATTTGATAAAATATTACTACTATCAGAAGATAATTTAATTAAAAAACGTTGTAACCCCCTGCTAGATTTGAAAATGGAAGATGAGCAAGTAAAAGAGACAATGATATGCTGGGCCAAGAATATTGGTTATACAATTGAACTAGAGAAATGGCAAAAGTTATGGAGTCTGAATAACAAACTCACTCTGGCAACATCTTATAAAGAAAATTTATATAAAATGTTTTATCGTTGGCACTTATCACCAACTAGATTAGGAAAAATGTTAACAAACTTGTCTAACAAATGTTGGAAATGTAAAAATCATGATGGGACGTGGTGGTCTTGTGTGAGGGCAAAGAAATACTGGGTTAAAATACTAAGCTGAATATAGAATTTAAACCAGAAATGTTTTTACTAGGCATTATGCCAGAAAATGTTAATGTACAGGATAGATATATTATATTACATATCTTGACTGCCGCTAGACTAGCTTGGGCCCAAATGTGGAAAAATGAAACCATACCTAAGGAGGAAATAATTATACAAAACATCTTTTTAAACTGTGCTGAGATTGACAGAATGACATTAAGAATCAAAGAAAAAGAGGACTCTGTGTATTACTCAACGTGGAATAGATTTTATGATTGGTTGGAGAGAAGAAACGATGCATTAGGTGGTACTAAGACATGATGTAATCAATGTTAAGCACTCCCAGACAATATGATGAAATACAAATGGAATAGTTTACGGAAATTAACTTTGAAATATGAATTATTAAAATGACGGAATATTAATAAACTTATTATTACTAAAAATGATTTCAGGATATTCCAGTACAAGATAGACACTGTATATGTGATGGCTGCCAGAGTAAAAGACCTTGTCCACTACTTATTGTCTTCAATGGTATATGCCAGCATTAGACAACATTAGTTGGCCCCATTCTTTGACAGTGTGAGAGAGCATGAGAACAATTTATTTATTATTTATATATTAAATTTACATACCGCTCCATCTAGCATATACCGAACATCCTATTGACTAATCAGTTTGTAATACCAAGGGTCCCTTTCTTTGCTGTTAATGCAGCATGTGTCAGGAAGAACAAAGGTGAAAAAGTGTTTAGAAGAGATAAGAAAGGAAGAATGGGGGAAAATGTGGAATACAAGAATAGTGAAGAATATGTCAGTGAGAGTTAAAGAAAACTGTTATAAAGTATATTGGAGATGGTATATAACACCCGTGAAGCTAAATATAGTAAATAAAGAAATATCTCCAATATGTTGGAAATGTAAAAAAAGATAAAGGGACATATTTGCATATGTGGTGGATATGTGAGAAAAGGAAATTTGAATGGAATTTGGTTTTTAATGAAATGCAAGAAATATTAGGGGAAAAGATTCCAATGTCCCTCCAGCTGGTATTGTTAAATATAGTTGCAGATACACAACTGAAGAAAGAGGAGGGGGAATTGGTAATTATAATGGTTACAGCCGCAAGACTGATTTTTGCCAAATATTGGAAATCTAATAATCAATTAGTAATGGAAGAATGGTATAAAGAGTTATGGAATCTAGGTATTAATGATAAATTGACTTGTGAAATTAAAATTAGGAAAGGGCTGAGCAAGTCTAATGACTTTAATGGAATATGGGATAAATTGCTGGTATATGTATTTCAAAAAGGTAAAGGGTATACACCTGGAGAAGACTCAATGTATTTCTGGAGAGAAATGGGTCGGTCGATAATATGAAAGTTGTAATTTTGTTTAAGTCCCAAGGGGGGGGGTAGCACTGCGTTTTCTGTCTTATATCTGTTGTACTTCTGTTATATTGTGTGTTATTTTCTCTTCCTTATGTTATTTTGCTGTTGATAGGAACGGGTTAACATGCCTCAAAATCAAAAGTAGACCCAAATGAGCTCACAGGGCATAAGGTCAAATTGAACCAGCAAACTTGGCATCATAGCTGGGAACTTGGCAACCGTGGGCGAAGATCTCTTACAGACAGGAGACAAGATAGCACATCATCTAAGATTGTTGACATTATCCATGGCACCAGAGAGTCGGCTAACTAACAATAATACATGGCAGTTAGCCAGTTATAAGGAACCAACCTGAAATAGGATGAAGTCATTCTGGTAAGCACCCAGATGGGCATAAGCCAACATAAACAAACACTTGTAAAATACGTCACCACATCATGCAAAAGAGTATAAAAGACCACGGAAAACCATCACTCGGGGTCCAGGGCAGCAAGGCCTCTGGCCTATGCTGTGCCTTGGATCCTTTGTTCCTTAAACTAACCTATTTTCTGTACTGTATTGTTCTGTGTTGTAACTCTATCTGCCTTTAATAAATCTTTTGCTATATAACTAACTCAGCGTGGCAATTTTGATGAACCACCGATGATGCATTTACAATTTATAATGGTGCATTGGCAACGTACAAAGAAAACCAACAAATAACAAGTTTTTAGACAAATTTTATTCTTATCAGATGGTGCATTGGCCGGGAACCTACGCTACGCTGGAGAATGTTCTGCCAGCGGCGAGGGTGAACGGGTCTCAGCTTGCCTCCCACATGAGAGTTTTTTTTTCCCCTTGGACTGTCCTTGTTTCCAACAATCTCCTCTAACCTCTGCCCTATTTCCATTTTCCTTTGATCGTCTGCATTTCCAGCTAAGGTAAGCCAAAAAAAATTTTTTTTGCTTGGTTAATAGGGGAGAAATAGTTTAGCTACAGAATTTGACTCCCTGACTTGTTTTTCTTCTTGCCCAGAAATAAATTATGGCCTGTTTTTATATCTCTGTTTTTATATTAATAGACTCAAAAAGTCCCAAGTAACGCGTATTGCCTTGTGTGGCAGAATCAGTTAACAAATCAAGTGTCTGCCTTATTCTAAGAGCTCATTTTAAAAGCGGCACGCCCCCCTTCCTCATTTTAAAAAAGGAACGCAGCCCCCACCTTTTTTCCTCTGAAAGCCGAATTCTTTTCTCTAAGAATGTAAACTTGACAGTGAAAGTCCTTTCTTATCAGCCAGCCAAGGACTTCTTGAAACCTTGTATTTTGCCACTTCTCTTACATATTGTTTAGTTAAAAGGCCCAAACCACAGGCTGGATTTTTACAAGACAAAAAAGCAATTCTCGTCAGTTCATGATTTGTCAGACATGGCTCAAAATCCTTATCAAACACTAATTGATGCCATGCAGAATCTGTCCGTAGCTCTCCGAAATCTTTTAAAGGTGGTAGATGATATTACATCATCACCAGAGCTCCAGTTTTCGTTTCCTTCACAACAGCCTACTGCCCAAGAATGTTCTTTTAATCTGCATAATGATTGCGGCCCCTCATTTTGCCCTCCAACTTGGCCATCTCCTCATGAATTTTGAACTTTCGACAGCAGACCCATGCCTTTTCTACAGCAGAATGTGTTTTTTTTCTCTTAGATGTTGTTTAAATGGGCTTGTGTAGCCAGGATGTTGTTTAAAATATAAGACCCAGAGTGCGTTCCACATCCCCCTCCCTTGTATGTGTGTGCAAAAATAAAGGTCTGGAGAAGGCTTGTGTAGCCTGGAATGTTTGTGTAATTCAGTTGTTTAAATATGAGAATTTTGTTTTGTTTTGGGGTTAAGTGAAGTCTGTGTGACATTTTATTAGGTAAAGATTTTTTTTGTTTTGAGTTTAATTGAAGCATTGTAATAGAGATGAGATTTTTGTTTTAAGAAAAGAGTTTAGGGACATTTTTATAGAACTGTTAGAGAATTTACTTTGTTTTGGGGTTAATTGAAGTAATGTAATGGGAAAGTCTGTGTGACAATTTATTAGGTAATTAAGGACAGGAATTTTCTTCCTGTTCCTGCATAGGGTTTCATAATTCATAATTCTGCTGAAGAAACTGGGTATTTCTGCTTACACTGATTTTTTTACAGCACCAAACCAATATAATGTGATTTTTCAGGTTAGCAGTGACCATCTTACTCCAAATTGACCATTTTACTACAAAAGTTTGATTTATGGAATTCTTCCCTTCTAACAACTTAAACTTAGAACTATTCCAAACTCTCTCACTTCCCTCTGCGCACATATATTTTTCTCGATCTCTGCTGTGTGTTGTCTAAGGCTGCTATTCATGTCGTGTCTAAACGCTCTGTGTGTCTTTTGTCCTCCAAATATCTGTTATTGTGTTGTCTAACATTTGTGTTGCCCCTTGTAATAGAATAAAAATTGGATGTCACTGAAACTTAAACCCATGACAATTTAACTCTTGAATGAACACTGATCCATGATATATAAATATTATACTGTAATGAATTAGATCTTGATATTTAACAATAATGCTATGTTGCTAATTTGAATTTAGACTGAGAAAAGCCTATGTGAAGGGGGGGAAAAGTGGTTACTGTTTAAAAAAATAAATAAATAGAAAGAGATATTTCAAAAAATATATGAAGGGAGGTTGTATAAAGAAAAGTGTTATTGTTACTGAAAAGACATGAGGAATTTATAGGAAGGAAAATATATATGAGGCATATATAAAGTTGCAGTGGGTCTGTGCAAGTGAATAAAAGATGGTGTTGAGAAATGTTGTGTTTTTTGATAAACTTTTAAGTAGGAAGACAAGTTGGCAAGATACCATGAATTGTTAAAAATATATATCCCAAACCAGCTTCCAATTTGCCTAAAGTGATCAAAAAAATGTTTAAGGGAAAACAGCATTGCTTGATTGGCACAGCAACAAACAATCAGCCTTCCTATTAGACATGGGAACCTATTTTATTCTGCATTTACCTATAAAACATCCTGCTTGTTTCTGTTTTGTGTCCACAGCCAGATGTGTTCATGTTTAGACATGAGACATATCTGAATGCTACCATAAAATGTTAATTCACTTAGAAAATATGTTAAGTTAAAATATTATTTAGTAGATTTGAAATTAACACTCTTTTCATCCTATCTGCTGCTTAATCTGTTTTGCTCTGCGCTTTGAATCTGTCTTAGCTAGCTCACTGTAATTTTAATAATCAATTAGTGTTGTTCTATCAAAAATATATTTGATGTGTGAATTTGTGTACTCAAATTTGGACTACAGTTAAGAAAATTTGCTTAACATAACTTCATTTGAAACAAACTGATTCCTTTGTGCAAGGTACCACTGTAATTTCTTTGTTATATTCTGAGACAAACTTCCTCTGACTGCTAAAGAAAATAGTTGTAAAAAAAAATGGTTTTGATAAATGAGTCAAGTAATTTAATTTGTATAAGGCTTCAGTTGTGAGATGCCCTGGAAATGGAAGAAATTCATTTGAGTATTGACTTTTAGTAGAAACCTTTGTTAGGATGCCATCCTGAAGATTTAAAACTTAGTGGTCTATTATTAATAACAATATGAAAATCACCTACTGACATCTTGAGGAAAAATGAGGAATAGCTATACTATTGTCCTGTTTTTGTGTTTTAAATTAGGTTTCAGAAATTAGGCTTCAGAGAATTTTAAAGTGTAAATTTTGCTATTGCCCCCACTGTGCAGTGTGAAAAAGATCTGTTTCAGATCATGCTGATAATCTATACAGCTGTCTCTCTACTAGTCATCTTTCCTAGTTACCTGCAGAAACACCTTTTGGTTTTTGGCTGCTCCAAATTCTGAGAACTCTGCCTACTCCTGAGGGTCTCGATGTGCCTGCCTGAGTTCAACAGCCTCTGTGCCGCTTCCTAATCTACACCTTCCAAGGAACATCGTCGGACAGCTGCTTTATGTGGGTCCTCCTCATCATGACAGCTCCAGCGTCATCGTTCCTGTGGTCTGTTATCAGCTCCATCCTTCAAGTGGAGTGATACCGAACGCCTCTATCATCACCTGCAGCCGTCTAGCTGTCTCAGCTGAAGCAAAACAACGAACTGGTTGCACAGTCAAGGAAGCAAAAAAGGCACTTTAATTTTGTCCCAATTACGGCAGTGTTTTCTCCTTTTAAGAATCATCCTGAACTGTTATAATGACAGCAAGCTTCACCACCATTACCAGACTGTCAGCGTGCTCTTTGCACGTCCCTTTAGCAGATCTACCTGTTTATTTTGCAGCCAACACAGCTCAACACCGTTGCAGCCATCTACAGCTGATGTTTAGAAGCAATTACCTTTGTATTGTATAAGATACTTTCATGTGTCAACTGAACTTCTGTCATTCACAAGAAGGGTATCCACATATTTGTTCATTTTGTTTAGCAGTCAAAGGAACAGAAAGCACTTGTTTTTTTCCAATTGTTCAATGAACTCTATCACCCAAAGCATCATCAATGGTGTCAATCAACATATTTTACAGAATAGTTGTTCCCCAAATTCATTTTATCAAAGTTTCATTTTTAACTGATGCCCATAGCCCTCCTATTCAGCCTCATGGTATATATGTATTGTCCATGCCCTCCTGATTCCTTTATGCCAATCTATTATACAGTTTAAAATGGTTTGCAGAAATAAGCCACTCCAGTTATTGAAAACACAATAGTTTGATTTATGCCCCTGGTTTGATCCCAATACAGAATCTGTTTTTTTATAAATTTGTAATAAAATATTAAAAAAACAGAATGGATTAATTGGTTTCCCATTCATTTCAATGGGAAACCACATTTCGGATAACAATTTTTTTGGATAACATATTGCCTCTGAGAATGAATTAAATTCATTAAGAGGTACCACTGTAGTTTGTTTTGAAGTAGGGTTCAGCTGCAAATGAGGTGGATTATCATCAGCTGCTGTGAATACAGATAATGTCCCGCGCATGAAAGAAACTACAAGATTTTCACTAACATAAAGCTTTGTCTTTTTCTCTTTGCTTTCCTCCCTCTTTTTTACATTATTGGAGATTATTTTGAATAGTGGATAATTGGTTTGTAAGTTACACGCCAAGAAGAAGGTAACAGACTGAGATATTTAATTGGAGTTACTTCGAATGACCAATATTTTTCCTTAATATAAAAGATAAAACTCCTAAAGGAGAAAAGGAAAAAAGGGAGGAGGAAGAAGAGGAGAAGAGGAGAGAATTAGAAATAGTTACTTAGAATGACCAATATTTTTCCTTAATATAAAAGATATGTTGTGGTATGTTAACCCCTCTGCTCAGATCAAAAGAATACCACCAGATACATCCATTTTAAAAATATCTTATCTGACTTTTAAGGTGTCTTCTCATCTTAGTTTGATGTGGCTAATTGTTATTCCCCTGTTTTCCCTTCCATTTCTCAGATCCCTTTGCAACCTTTAGTTTCTATCTTCCATCTGTTTCTGGCACTTTTAGGAGAGAATTTGAGTTATAAACTGAAAGGGTGAAGTGCAAATGGAGATGTGGGTTTATTGGGTGTTTTTTCCTTTTCACTTTTAGTCGCTCTATCTTCCTTGTTATGAAGGAGATTCAGGAGAATGACTCCCGGGAGAATAGCAGCAATATTTTTGAAAGGATTCAAGACCACACAACTGCTTGTTGTGAAAAGTGTCATGAGAAGCCTTTCCAATTTGGATGCTTTGTTGATACATATCCAAGTAGATGTAGCTTTGGATTATGTTTTTTCCAGTGATCATGGAATTTTGGGTATCAGCAGGCCTAAAAGAACCTCTGGTAACAAGTTTGTGTGCACTAAATTCCACTGGAATAGATAATTTTCCAATATTCCATTCCTAGGCAAGGTCATAGAATCATAGAATCATAGAGTTGGAAGAGACCTCAAGGGCCATTTAGTCCAAACCCCTGCCATGCAGGAACCCCATCACAATATTTCTGACAGATGTCCATCCAGCCTCTGCGTAAAAACCTCCACAGAAGGAGACTCCACCACCCTTTGTGGCAGCATATTCCACTGCCGAACAGCTCTAACTGTCACGAAGTTCTTCCTAATGTTCAAATGGAATCTCTTTTCCTGTAGTTTGAAACCATTGCCCCGAGTCCTAGTCTCTGAAGCCATGGAAAACAAACCTGTTCCCTCTTCAATATGACATCCTTTCAAATATTTAAACATAGCTATCATATCCCCCCTCAACCTTCTTTTAGAGAGGCTAAACATTCCCAGTTCCCTAAGCCGTTCCTCATAAGACATTTCCTCCAGAACCTCAACCATCCTGGTCGCCCTCCTCTGCACCTGCTCAAGATTGTCAACGTCCTTTTTAAACTGAGGCACACAGAACTGGACACAGTACTGGTCTGACCAGAGCAGGTCCTGAGGCTTCTGATGACATTTCACCTTTGACACATCCTAGATAAGATGTAGCTCCATTTCAGTATGGCTTTAGGCCTAGATATGGAAGTGTGAAAACTTGCTTGTGGATGATTTATATTGCAACCTGGGCAGGAGTTGTGTATGTGTGTTGTTAATCAATGGAAGCCCTTCACATTAAATCTGGTCCTGGTGATACCACAAGAAATCAGGAACTTGAATACATTAAGAGTGTAATTTAACTGGAAGTATATGACTCCAGGAAGTGGCAGAACACCTGGAGGAGAGGCTCATCCCCAGGGCAAACTGTGCCTGAGGGACATGAGATTGCACCATTGTCTGGAGTTCCACATTCCCTGTCTCAGCCAGACTGCCCCCCCCCCCCCGGTCGAAAGATAGGACACCAATCTATGGAACATTTACTCAAGGAGTAAACCATCAGGAGCTTAGTGGCACAGGAAACTGGATCATCAAGACAATTGTGAACAATCACCCACCACTGCAGATTGAGGGAAACCTTGAACTGGTTTCTTATGTATAAAAACTGATGTTGAACAAATGATCAGGGCTCACTCACACCATCCAGGGTGAGACCACTGACTGTTATTTGGCTTGTCTTCAATAAATCAGACTTAAACAGTTCAGTGTTTGCGCTTTCTTATTTTATTTCAATTTAATTATTGGACACGGACCCAAAAATAATCTGTAAAAACTAGTAACACTGGGAATGAGATGTTCTAAAACTCTGTGTTACAGGCTAACATCTGATGCTAGAAGTCCTAGTGTTAGGACATTGAGAATAGCATGCCCAGATAGGAGTTTTGGATGTATGCAATCATAAGTAATTATGAGTCCAGCTGTGGAAAAAAAGAAATTTCTAGGTGTTCTTGAGAAGAAGCGAGAGTTCCAAGGACAATAAGAGCAGAGCTGTAAGAAGCATGGCTCAAGTGATTTAGGAGAACAGTAGTGATTGGTCAAGGACTCTATACAGTTTTACCTTGTGCAAAGGAATTAATTCATTCCAAATGAAATTCTGTTAAGCAAATTTTCCTTTGTACAAATATCTCATAGGAATGCATTGAAAACAGAGTAATCCCTAATCACGACCATTTTATCTTGTACGGATTCACCCAATAGGTGATTCTGTTAAGCAAATTTCCCCTATCTCCAGAATTTTTATGTTGTACAGATTTTATGTTATACAAACCTTTTGTTATACAAGGGTCCACTGTATATACTCTTTTTCATGGGCATGAGTTTTTTCTTCTTCCTGATCCAGGGATGACTCTGATGATACTCTGTGATGTGATGCTGGATATTATGATGTGTGGTTCTCAGTATATGAACAACTGAAACTGAAGTTGTATTTGGAAGTGCAGGAAGAAGCCAAGCAAGATATTGCTACGAGACATGGGCACGACCAGAAAAAATGATGTTTCGAGTTTTCATTTGTCGGAACGGGTCCGTTTCAGATCGTTTCCGTTTGTTGTGAAATTTTTCAAAAATTTGTCGTTTCTTCATTTCTTTTGTCATTTGTCGTTTCCACCACGATTTAGCGCGATTTGACTTCCCTCAGAGCATAGGGGCGTCCCGCAATCAGGGCTGACACTAGGTGTTTTTGCGCCCTAGGCGGCTGGCAGGGCGGGGGGCGGGCGGCGGGGGGGAGGTGCGGGTGGTCGGCGGTGGTGGGGGGCCATGGGCTGGCGGGCAGCGACAGCGGCAAGGGGGAGGCACGGGCGGGCAAGTGGGCAGGCGGCGGCGCGGGCGGGCGAGTGGGCGGGTGGCGGCGCGGGCGGACGGACGGGCGAGTAGACAGTTAGGATATCACTTAGGATAGAGGTTCTGTTCTTGGCTTGTACAAGCAATGTGTGTGTGTGCAAGCAAATTGAAGTTGGGAAAATAGAAAATAAATAGTAGTATATAATATATTTTTAAAATAAATCCACACCTCCCACTCCCAGTCGAACCTCCCCCTTTATCCAATATCAGAAAAAAATCCTCACAAACTGCCAGAGAAGAAATAAAGAATAAACTGCTATTCCCTTCAGCAGACAAAGCTGCAGGGAATCAAAGAAATTATTTTCTAAATTCAGTTCCCTCCCTGCCTGCCTAACTTAAATCCTAAAGCCTCCAGCCTCCCTCCTCAATCTCGATCGGATCACACCAGCACCAGCAGCCAGCCCTCCTCCCTCAACCACATCCATACACCCAACTGCGATTTCTGGAAGGTGCCTCGGCTTTTTATGCCCTCCGAGACATCCAGAAGTGTCAGTCAAAAACCTGGCGATGCCATTGGTAGAATGGTTCAAACAATTTGCATGGTCCCATCCCATGCCCAGCCCAAATGGGCAGGTCTAAAAAAATATAAAATAAAATAAAATAAAATAAAATCAATACGACGTTTTATTGCTATAAAAAAACCCACTGCTGCTACTATTAAAATTCAGGCATTTAAAATAAATAAATTTCACATGTTTCTGTGGTGATTTGGTGTGTTTTTTGACCACGATTTCAAAACAAAAATTGTGGTCGCCATTTTGGATCCCCCCCACCGCATGGCATGGCGAGACAACGAGGATGATCCCCCCCCCCCAGCCTGGTGCAAGCAGCCCAGGACAGGAGAAGAGGGGGGGAAAGGCCGGGGACCCCCCAGAAACCACCCCTCTGGTAGGTGGCAAAGCCTCAGGCAGGCATATTTTCGCCTGCTTTTTTGGCCGGGAGTCGGGGTTTTAAAAAAAAACTTTTAAAAACTTTTTCTGTGCTTCGCATTGCGCAATCGCCGCGATGCCACAAACAAAAATGAAAAACCCGACCAAATTTTTCTTTTTTCGGTTTGAGTTCGAGTTCTGATGGCTTAATTATCATTACCGTTTCGGAAACGAAAAATGGAAACGAAAATGAAAATTTTGCCGAGTCGTGCCCATGTCTAATTGCTACTTGGATGTATATATGAAAATAGACTGCAGAAAATCAAGAACTCTAATTTGTCTTCTTTCTTCTGTACTGTAGGCTAACACTGCAACTCTATTATACCAGAATCCAGATAACTCTAGATCCATGACGCCTAGCACATTTTTATACCATTGATCCTGGTATCCTTCTAGAACACTTCATTGGAATGGGGCGGCAGCTTATGTTGGTTCTGATTGTTCTTGGAGGATGTGCGTATAGAAAACTTTGGGGGAAATGTCTGTGCCTACTGCCTGATTGCCCCTGGCAATCAATTTCAGCTGTTTTGACTACCACTGATTTTACATAATGATACTATTCTACTGGAATCCCCAAAGTAAGGTAAGTGTTTCATTATGGTTGCATTTTTGTGCAAGTGTATCCAACTGGGAAGTATGGTAGATAATTTCAACACTCCATTTTTATTAGGAATTTTAAAGGCAGTCTTTGCATAGAAGAATCACTCCAGATCTTGCAGAAATGGAAATAATGCAAAAAATTAATCAGAGGCTCAAGATAAAGACAAACACATTACATTTTTCTATTTCCTTGGACAGATTAGTGAGCTGTATAATGTGGCCTGTAGGCAAATGCACTTTTTAAATACCTTGGATGATTTTCCTGCTTCTTCTTAAAAAGAAGTCTAAAGCCCATTGTGCTAGGGAAAAGAAGCCCATTTCACATTGATGTACTGTGCAGTGCAGAATTTCAACAAATATTTATAATAGAGAACGTCTGAATACATAGCTATCCAGAACAGAAGCACTGACTTTCTATAAATTGTTCATAGAGGCAGAAAGTAGAAGAGGTCACAATAATTTTCAAAGCTGGAGTCAAATGTCCTATGTGTTCTATGTCCAAAGCTGTTCATAATAAAACACCAAACATCAAAGCTCAGTCCAGCAATAACAAGTCATTGCAAAAGACCACCCACAAATATGTATTGTGTCAGGTCAAGAGGTCATATTTAATATTAGAGTGAGATAATGCAATCAAATATAAAAGCACTGGTTTTGCTGCATCCTGCAAAACTGCAGGAACTGGGCTTAAATAAGGTAAGAATCTAGAACAAAAAAAGCGCCTTTTTATTGTTTTAGCCAGGCAAGTTTGCAGCTGGGTCCTTAACAGCGTTCCAAGGAGCCAAAGGGAGATGTAATGAAGACTGGATAGCAATCTAATGGTAATTGGAAAGTATTCACCTCCAGCCTCTAGGCATTCTGGCTGATCACATAAGCACTGTTCTTGTAATGCACAGTGAAGGCTAATGTGTTTTTCTTTGAAATAAGAAGGAACATAGGATGAGTAAGAGGTTTAATCCCAATTTTGTAAATATGCTGTTGGAATCAGTAAAATTCTGACTGTCCTGGTCTAAGATCTTTAGTGACATATCCTTCACTTGTCACATGATATGTTTTTAAAATTGTCCAAGGCAGAGAGAGATAACTGTGGCTACCCAATTGTTTTTGGACTATTGCACACAAATATGCGTGCCAGTATGGGTAGTGGTTAGGGATTCTAGGAGGGGTAAGGGATTCTCGGAGTTCCATTCAAAGTATTTGTAGGGCTGAATGTGCTCCAACTTGGTGTAAATGTAACAGCCCTTGGTAGGTATCTAAGCCCCACCTTTAATGGTACATTATGACATGGGTATCAGCACTTCAAGTAAAGTTCTGAGCCAGAAGAGGTGGCAGCTTCCCTATTTAGATAAGAACTCCGCTCCCCAAGGCCAAGAACAAGGCCTCAACCCTCCACATCTGTCCCACATGCAGTCCTTCCAGTACTCTTAGCAAGAAAAAAGCATAAGAGCCCATACACTTTAAGGGCACTTGAGAAGTAGCAGCCGTTCATCTGCAGAGGTGGTGCTTTGAAGGGATCTGAGCTAGCCATCTTACTTAAGTCCTTGGTTTCCTGAAGTGCCTTGCAAGGAACACTCCTCTGCACTAGCCATGCAGTACATTCAGGACTCTGTCCAAGGTCTTGAAGAGTTCTGCTCTGCTGTGCAGTTAAAAGCAAATCTGTAAAAGATATCATCAGACTAAACCCGTTCTATCCACTCTGCACTGGCTGCCAATACGCTTCTGCATTGACTTCAAGGTTTAATGTTGAGATACAGAGCCCTAAACGGTTTGGGACCTTGTTATCTGTCAGAGCGGCTTCTTGGGCCACCCGTTCTTCTCAAGCTGGGCACTTGAGGGTGCCTACATTGAAAGAGGCCCATAAAACAACTAGAAATTGGGCCTTCTCAGTGATTGCCCCTCAGCTATGGAACAAACTGCCCCTTTAAATATGTTTGGGCCCCTCACTTAAAATCTTCAAAAGGCATCTGAAAACCTGGCTTTCTAGGATAACTTCCCCAGACTCTTAATCCTTGCGTATACTATCTGGAAATCTTTTTCTCCACCTCTTGCTATGTTTTCTTATTTTTTGTGATTTCTTTTATTTATTTTGATAGTTCTATTTTGTTAGTTTTTATTTTGTTACATATTGTTATTTTTGTACTGTATTTTATAACTCTATATTAGTTTGTATTTATTGGTTATGGTTTATTATTTATAATCTGTGTATTTTCTTAATGTTGTAAAACACCCTGAGTGGCCTTTGGGTTAGATGGTGTGGAATAAAAACCTAATAAAGAAATAATAATGTGCTCTGCCCAGTCCTAGAAGAGACCTTTATTTTATTCAAATTTCTGTCACTCCACTTTATCTACTTTGTCACCAAGATGTGCCACAATCTCCAAAGAAGTGGTCTCCCACAGGGATTTCTTGAGCAAGGACACCATGCTCCATCTACTGATCTGTTCTTCACCAACAATAAGTTACTTTGCAATCACAATGTGAACCTGGAATGGACCAGGATTAACAGGCTCAAATTGAACCCGGAAAAGACCGAGGTACTGTTCTTCGGGGCGCCCTCGTCTAGGTACAATGGCCTCCTCCCTAGTCGGGGGGGGGGGGGGAGTTTCCCTCCAGCCTACGGACAGGGCCAGGAATCTGGGTGTGGTCCTGGACTCAACCCTCTCTCTGGAAGCCCAGGTGATGGCGGTCTCCAGGGCCGCTTTCTTCCAACTCCGCAGGATCACCCAGATCCGCCCGTATCTCAATGAGTCCTCCCTGAGGACAGTTGTGCAGGCCCTCGTGATCTCGAGGATTGATTACTGCAATGCAATCTACGTGGGGTTGCCCTTGACCTTTGTCCGGAGACTCCAACGGGTACAGAATGCGGCAGCCAAACTGGTGGTGGGTGCTCGCAGATACGATCACATCACCCCAGTACTGGCCCGCCTGCATTGGTTGCCCGTGGCTCTCCAGATAAGGTTCAAGGTCCTGGTTTTGGTTTTCAAAACCCTCCATGGCTTGGGCCCTGAATACCTGTCAGAGCATATCTCCCAGAGGTCGACTGAGACCAGGCCAACTCAAATGCCGCAGGCGTGCTCACTCAGGGTGCCCACCCCTAGGGAGGCACGGAGGATGGCTACACGCAACTGTTCCTTCTCTGTTCTGGGCCCCTCATTATGGAATCACCTCCCGAGTGAGCTGTGCCTAGCACAGTCCCTACCCGCCTTCAGAAAGGCTTTGAAAACCTTGCTTTTCAGGGAGGCATATGGTGACTGTTAATTTAATTTAGTTTTTTTTTCTTTACTGTCTCCCGCCCTTTGACCCATCTTGCCAGGGCTTTCCCTATTTATTTTTTGTACTGTGTTGTATCTTTTTGACTTGTAAACCGCCCAGAGTTCCAGATTGGAAGATGGGCGGTATAAAAATGAAACAAATAATAATAAATAATACATAATAATAATAAACCTCTGTCTTCCCAATACTGCATAGCTGAGAATGGCTGAGAACGGCCCTCTTCATCAGCAAGAGTAAAATGTCCCTTATGGTGTCAACTTGAATCTCAGTCTTCTAGTATCACACAGTTAAGAACAAGTCTGTAAGCACAGAGGAAGCCATTAGTGACCTATAGATAGACCCATCATCGTTGTGGAAAATTGATACAGATCTTTCCACATAGCAGAGTGGAAAGCTCATGAAAGTTGAGAAGTGGAGCATTGTCTAATATATTGAAAATGGTTGCAGCAAGTACTGAGATACAGCATATATATTTTTAAAACGGACATACTCATGGACCACTGACCAGCTTGTTATAGAGAGTATATAAGACCCCTGTTACAACTTTCTGCCAGTTTGTTTCCAGGCCCAGTTCAAAGCACTGCTCATTAACTACCAAGCCCTATACAGCTTGGGTCCAGGCTACCTGAATGACCATCTCCTATGAGCCTTCTTGGCATTTAAGATAACTAAAGGAGGCTCTTCTCTTGGTCCCATGGCTAATGGGGACACAGGAGAGGGCCTTCTTAGTGAGAGCTCCAGGAATGTGGGATGCGCTGCCTCAGGAACTCAGGCTGGCCTTCTCCCTTTTATCCTTCTGCTACTGGACCCGTCTTTTCAGTCAGGCTATTAACAAGCATGATTGGATCTCTGAATGCCTTTTAAAATTAAGATAGCTTTTTAAAATGATTAATTGCTTTGACTCATTCAATTGTATTTTAATTAGGGTATAGTTTAATTTTTAAAAAAACATTTTTGTTTTTAATTCTATTCTTTTTAATATTGTGAGCTGCCTTGGGTTCTCTTAAAAGGAGAAAGGGGCCTATAAAACAAAGAAAAAATATACACATATTTTGAAACAAGGGAGTCATGGAGGATTGCAAAGAACATGTAGGAAACAAGGACTGAAAGGCTTAAATCTACTCCTTCTCAAAAAAAGCACTAGGGAGTGGGAGTGAATTGAAATTTCCTCTGGATTGAAGTCTGAATCACAGGAAAAAAATCAGAGGTTTAGAGGATAACCTTTTTATCCCCATGACTCTGTTTCCTGAGTCAGGAAATTCACATTGCAAAACGCTCTCTATTTGCTGGGTCAAAACTCCAAGGCTGCCCCCCTTCTTTCTATACTGAGGATCTGTTAGAATAAACAACTGGAACTGGGATGGAAATGTGGTTTAAATGTTGAGATGCAAGTGTGGTTGAGAACATTTATTATATATTCTTTCTCATATGTCCAACCCAACTTTTCTCCATTCCCCATTGTTTATTTTCCTGGGGGGGGGAGTGGCTTTCTACACACTGAGGTGTGCTGTTTAGCTAGATTCCCAGACACATTCAACATTGCTTTACTAAAGAAGAAATACCCAATATAATAAAAAACTTTGAGCCTCACTCAAGAACACGCTGATCTGTAGGCAGACTGCAAATATAAACACAATTAATTGAAATGGCGCTTGGCAGCTTATATTTTTGGCATGTTATCTTTGAAAATCCTGTGACAGAAACTGGCTGGTCACATAAGGTTTGGTTGCCTTAACCTGACCAGTACCATATTTCAAAGGCTAAAAATACCTTGTGTTTAAGCAACTTGCATGGGGTGGGGTGTTGTTTTTTTTCATTCTCTTTGTCACTTGACAGGAAAAGCCTCCCTCCCTCTCACCTCAATTTAATATCTGTGAACAGACTCAGAAATATTTGCAATGTTTTTAGCACATAATTCCACGTGCTAGTCATTATCCAGTATTCAAGGAAGGTATCAATTGGGCCTTCTTGGTGGCCAGTTTTCATCTGTGGAATCAATTCCCTCTAAGTGATTTGCCTAGCTCCCTCGCTTCAAATGTGAACCCCAATGAAAAACAGGGCAATGAATTCCATCTTTACTCTCTCTGTGCTGATTTTGTTTTAACTTCTCCATCTATTACTTATTTTCCCTATTTTTGATGGTGACTTCTGTTTTGTTATTTATTGGTTATGTTGTAATACTGTACTATGTTATAAGGTGGAGGAGAACAACTAGAATAGTGGACTCCACCATCAGTAGTAACAGACGCTAAGAAAAAGATTTATGTTTATAATATGGTTTATTTATATGTATTGTCAGTGTCATGTTTCTTGTATTTTTGCTTGATGTGAACTGTCCAGAGTAGCCTTTGGGCTAGATGGTTTGCACTATACAAATCAAGTGAAATCAATCAATCATAAATCCCTGCGAGAATGGAACTAGGTTTTGATTTTGGAACGAACAATGTCTTCTGAACCAGTCTCTGGTTCAGGTCAGGCAACTTGATACTCTATAGAAGGTTTGGCCTACAGCTGCCATCAACTTCTGTCATCATCGGCAATAATGTGTTACTGGACAGACAGTCTGGTTCATTTCCTGAGCCCAAGAAAGTGAGCCAAAGAATATTATACAAAGAAACTGGAATTTTCTTCTTCCTGGGTCTTTAGCTCATCAATCCTTGGAAATATTTCCTTTGTAATCTCAAATACAGTGATCAACCAACTATTCACCACATGCTTCCTGACTGGTCTCTCTCTGTCTCCTTCAACTCCTTTCCCCTTTGCAGCCATCAGTCCTTTGTGTGAGACATTCAATTTTGAAACCCAATAGGAGATGAACAGCTGCCCGTTCTCAATCACTGAATTTCCAGAGCAGGCCTCTGCTTGCCAAGAGGAAGTGGTGGTGGGGAAGCATTTTGGTTTAATAATGCATATTGTACTTGCTCTCCCTTGAGTGAAAGTCATGGGCAAAATAATTGGGCGCCTGCAAATGTGACAGCTCCAGGCAGTAATCATGGCTGAGCTCTTGCTCCCATGGCAACCAGAGTGTTTACACTGGGAGCCAACAGTGACACACATTTCCCCCTTCTCACTCCATGGGGAGGGGAGAAAGGTGACATGGTGGCACCTAAGAGAAGGAAGCCATCTGTAATGGCAAAAAGCTTAGCTCATGTGGTTGGAAAGTGTGCTTGCTTTCCAACATAAAATCCTGGAACGTTTTAATAGCATGTTTCCAAATAGTGACAGATACGCTTATTGTCTCTTCTTGACATATAAGAGTGTTGTTATCCATCATTTCTCTTGCCTTCCTAATGTGCAAAAGCCAGGTCTCATTTACACTAAACATAAGAAGCAGATCACTAATGTTCTGAAGGCAGAGTTTGTTTTGGCCAAGTAACCCTTCCCTTCTGTTTTGCTTTATTAGTCATCTTGGGCTTCTAATTATTCCTTTGCTTTCTAGCTTGCACTTATGAGCATGACTACTTTTCCAAAATAAATACAAGGAATCTGTCTGGAAAGGGAATTCTTTCAAATCGCATGTAGAAAAATCTAGGGATGGAGTCTGCAATAAAATAAAATGAGACAGAGAATGCTTAGTGTATTTGTATGAACAGACTGGGCAACAATATTAGCAATCTCTAAAATAACACTCTATTATAGGCTTTGAACACCGTGAGCCACAATGTGAGATTGAGCAAGGAACAGGTAGAGCTTTTTGGCAAGTGCTTCACTAGCTCTTGGTACCTTGAGAATCTCCTTAAAGGATAAGCTTACAGGTGCATGAGAATCAGCATGAGAAATCCTATGGAGAGATACTGCATTTACCCCATCTATGAGACATCCCAATATATAAGACCCCCAATTTTCCAGCCCAAAATAACAGTGTCTGTACTTTGTGTTTCTCTCATTGGCTAACTTCCATGTATAAGACAACCCTAAATGTTTAGGGTTGCACTCCCTACAGAGATCTGTCTGTAGCATCACGCAAAGACCTTCCTGTTCAGTCAGCATTTTAATTAGATAATGTTTTTAGCCAGGCTCATTAGCAGCAGGGTTTTATAATTTGTATTGTATATTGACTGTTTGAAATTGTATTGCATTTTATAGATTTAATAATTATGCGGCTTGATAGTTTTAGTGCATTGTTGTATGCCGCCCAGAGACCACTTGGTAGTGGGGCAGCTATTTTTTTGTAACTAACTAACTAACTAAATAAGTAATAAATGTAATTTAATATGGAATAATTGTTAGCACATGTATTTCAAAAAGGAAAAGGGTATACACTAGGAGAAAAGTCAATGGGTTTGTTAGAAGGATTGTTCTGTTTTCTTAAGATTAATGTATTGTTTTGTGCAAATGTTATTCTGTTTTTTCTTTGTATTGTAATTATATATATTAGTAGTAGGGGAAGGGGTGCTCCTGTCAAAGGGGCAATAAAACCATCAAACACCAGAAGTCCCGCCCCCTTACCGGAAGTCCCGCCCCTTACCGGAAGCCCTACCCCCTTACCGGAAGTCCCTACCTTCTGCCCCGCCCCTTACCCGGAACCGGAACCTTCCTGGGCCCTTTGACCTGGAAGTGACATCCTCTTCCGCCTGACCCGGATGGGGAGCCTTGCCCCCTCCCCCTGGCACGTCACGGGGTCCCCCTACCCCACCCACAGGCATGCCCGGGCATGCCTTCCCCTAGGGCGCTGCCGTTGGCTATGTGTTGCCTGGGCCTGTCTTGCTGCGTGTGCACATGCCTGAGAGGCCTTATAAGAAGAGGGGAGTGTTCTGCGGTGCCCGCCGCCGCCTTTTCCGCTGTTCCTGAAACCGACTGGCCCATGGTCCCCGCCGTCCCGTTTATGTGGAGAAAGATGGCGTCTTCAAGCAAGATCGGGTTTTCCTCCAGCTTGCCGAAGGACACCCCGGACTCACCGCCGAAAGCAGAGAGAGTGGACTCCCCTCCGAAGCCCGAGAGCCCGGACTCCCCGCCAAAATCCTGGACCCCGAAGATAGAGAGGCAGCGGTTGAAACCAAAAAGGCGTCTGCACCCCCACATGCACCATGGGCCTACAGGATTTTCCATGCCCCTCTGCCCCCTAAACACCCCATCGCGGAAGCCCAGCTCTGCGCCCAAAAAGCCGCCCAAGCCTGCCCTTCACGCTGAGGAGACCCTGTTTTGGTCCGATATTGAGTGTGATTGTCCTCATGGAGTAAGAGCAGGATGGCAGAAACCAAAAGAGAAATCGGGGAGTGAATGCTCAGATGGTTCCGAACCTGGGCCTCTAGAGGAGCCACAAGAGGATATTTGGACTTCTGCAGATGAGGGTTATGAGAGCGGTTCAGCGGCCGAGGTGAGTTTTTTTATTAAATTGTTTATAACTCTCGTTCGGGGTTGTGTGGGGGGGTGCTGCAAAATTTAAAACTAAGAGGCTGTTTAATGCTCTCTCAACAGGACACTCTGCTGGAGAAAAAGAATCTGCCGAGAAGTCATAGCGTGTAAAAAAATTTCTGGCGCTTCAAGTGGTATCAACATATACTCTGAGAATATAACAGCTTATTCAATAATGTCTTTCTTTATGTTTAAAATTAGAAAATAGCCTTTTCCGTCCTATTATTTGCAAATATTAAACACATTATAAGTCTGGTAAAGCCTTGAAATCTTAAAATGCTCCAGCCTTATTCTCTTGTGAATAAAGTTTATTTAACCCCTTAATCTGTGTTCATATGTCTGTGGGCTGCTAAGATGCCTGACCACAGGGATGTTCTAAAATTATATATATTATACACCGGATTCTGTAGGAAGTTTTGGAGGTGTGACCCCTCTATTTAGTGAGGCAAAAAAGCGTATCAAATCATTAAGGGTCAAGGATGTTTCTCGATGGCTTTCTGATCAGGATGCCTATACACTCCATAAGCCCGCCCGAATACATTTTAAAAGAAACAAGACTATTGTCTCTGAAGTCGATGCACAATGGCAGGCGGATTTGGTAGATATGCAGCAATTTTCAGAGTACAACATGGGCTACAAGTACATATTAACATGCATTGATATTTTATCTAAATATGCCTGGGCTGTGGCTCTCAAAGACAAGACGGGGCGGGATGTGTCCAAAGCTTTAGCGGCCATTTTCAAACAAAACCATAGACGTCCCGAGAAGCTTCAAACAGATCGAGGCTTGGAGTTCCTAAATAAGCCTGTAAGCCTGTTGTTAAGGAAACATGGGATACACCACTTTGTCACCAATAATGAGGTCAAGGCTGGTGTTGTGGAAAGGTTTAACAGAACTTTAAAAACAAAAATGTGGCGGTATTTCACAGCCAATAACACGTACAAATATATGGATGTATTACCTCAGCTCCTAAGAAGCTAGGCCTGTCACAGTGCAATCCATGATGTAATTCTGTTCCTAAAAAAAAGGCTGTTATACAAATTAATCTGTTTTGGTTTTTATTGTGATGATATTAAAAAGGGGGCCCTCTTGAAAAAATATTACAGCGGTACACGTGGAAATTAAAGGACTTTAATTATAGGTAAAATACAGAAATTCATTGTTTTCAAGGTAAAGCAAGAAGCGTATGTTTTAGCTGATTTTGCATGGTACAGTTGTAATAATTAACTTAGCCGCAAACACCAGCTCTAGGGACGTCTTGAAAAAATATTGCAGAGGTACACGTTGAAATTTAAAGGACTTTAATTATAGATAAAATACAGAAACCCATTGTTTTCAAGAAAGAGCAAGAACCATAATCTGATTAGGTGTCTTGGCTGGTAAGAGTTTAATCTCAGTGTTAGCCTTTACTGTGGTTTGTGTAATTATTAAAACATGCAGCAAACAAACCTCAACTATCTCACAGAAACTATCAGCAAAGTGCATTTATGAAAACTTTGCCAGCAGCGCCACCTCATGCCCAAAATGTGTTACAACAAGCCTGTTTTCACAAATGATGGAAATATTTCTCAGAATAAAACGAAAGAATTTCTATTTAATACAGAACAAAAGGCTTCTCTTTTCCACAAATATTAAAACTTGGTCTCTAAAAGGTTCGCCAGCACTCGTCTGAGGATTTTATAATATTGTTGTTAATTACTTTTAGCTCTACATTCTCAATGCCAAATGTCAAAGGGAATATTTTGAAAGCACAAGGCAGAACACAACATCATACATTTTGTGTGTGTGTGTGTGTGTGTGTGTGTGTAGGGGAAGAGACAAGAATGCTTATACTATATTATTGTATATAATTCTTCAAGGTTTGAAATATTGATGACAATAAATCCTTTTATGGCTATAATTAAACATCATTTGGAGAAGTCTGCTAAAGATATCAAAAATATTACAGATGGGCACGGGGAAATTAAAGGAATTTAATTATAAAAGAGTTTTGAAAGCTGAAGAAATACCATGAATTTATTAAATAAGATATGTTCATGTACACAAGCAACGGCTCAATGTCTCTTGAAAAATACAGGAACCCCCTCTTTTCAGCTTACACAAATGTTTGGTGTTCTGAGGCCGAAACTCTGATTACAAAGGCTGGGCCAGTATCAGTGTTAATATTAAAGCCACCTGCAAACAGAGCGCATCTCTTGCCCATAGTGGGGCCCTCTTTAAAGATTAACCCTGTAATACAGAATTTGTACAAATATCACCCCTGCTTGTCATTGCAAAGTGTACATACCTTTGGGAGAATCAGGTTTATCCAGCATATTCAACTGGCGAAGCCGTGAGAAGGGTGAGTTTTTCACATTTGCTTTATGGGAATTATTTTGAAAATCTTGTGTAGAAGGCATTAATTTTGGATCATGGGAATTAAATTGGGTATATTTCCAAATCTAGGTAGTTTTTAAATGTTTAAATCTTGGACCACTTGAAATGTGTCTTAACATTAATGAGACTACAAGTGTTTCATATGGTTCAAAACTTTTATTCTGTGATTATAAGCTTACAGCATTTAGAGCTTTGTTAAAATACTTTATAAAAGAGGTTGATCATAAGTTTTCTCAGAAAATTAGTCGCTGGAGGTCTCCTGTTGTGGGCATCTAATATTGCTGCCAGCCCATTTTCCTGCATGAGAAAAGGGGGGGGGGGAAGGAAAGAGTGTGTCAAAATACTATTTCAATACTTTGTAAGAAAATCATGGGGTGGGGAGTAATTTTCTCTCAAATATGCTTACCCAAGACTCCAGATTCCAAAGCCAGGTTTTATGGGCTGTTAAAAATTCAGTCACGCATTGTACCATTTGGCTGACATCGCTTGTAGACAAAACTCCGTGGGTTTGTTGAAATTGTTTTAACAAGCAGGCAGCGTACATTATTAATGCTAATATGCGCCCCCAATTCATCTGATTATCAGAAACTGTGACTGCAGCAGTCTTCATAAACAGGCTGCATGTTTCACTAATATTGCACAGCTGTAACTCCTGCAAATAACTGTGAATCTTGCATTCAAAGTTGGGCTGTATAGAGGCAACAATTCTTTCTAAAATATTATTCAGGCTTTCGGTCAGCGGATGCATTTGATGTTGGGGTGTCTGTTTCTCATTTTCTGATAAATAGCTGCAACAAGCATGCATTAGATATTTGCTGAGTACAGAATGGGTGATGCCTGCCATCCTGTGTCTTAAGCGTGTGCACAGACATGTTGTAACTTGCAAACCTTTTTTAGATCGCCCCCCCCGCCTGTTCTGCCAATGAAACCCCTAAAATTGGGACTCGCACCACCCCCCTGGAAAAGATTTAGGTCAGTTATGCCTCTCACAAAAATGGTTTTAAAGAAAATGTCAATGCAATATATTTTGGGGGGGGGGGAGATCATGTGTTGTTTGCATATTAAATGGGACCTGTGATTTTTAGTGGCATACTGTTATGTTTTAGATAAATATTTAGCGGATGACTTTGTTGATGCCTCTCCAATGAAGGTATCCTTAAAAAAAGGTACATATTTCACAACCTGCTTATAAATTCTGCTTTGGCAATAAGCTTAGGGTGGGGGGTGTATTTCTGACACACCCCTGTAAAATTATTTGTAATATTTCAGGCAATGATCCGCATTCGAGCTCAACAAAAGAAGATTTTAGGAAAATGCCCTCACCACAGCCCTTGACAATGTCCTCAAAAGGTGTGTAGTTCCCCCTTTAATATTCTGGTATGGCATATTAAATGGGACCTGTGATTTTTAGTGGCATACTGTTATGTTTTAGATAAATATTTAGCGGATGACTTTGTTGATGCCTCTCCAATGAAGGTATCCTTAAAAAAAGGTACATATTTCACAACCTGCTTATAAATTCTGCTTTGGCAATAAGCTTAGGGTGGGGGGGTATTTCTGACACACCCCTGTAAAATTATTTGTAATATTTCAGGCAATGATCCCCATTCGAGCTCAACAAAAGAAGATTTTAGGAAAATGCCCTCACCACAGCCCTTGACAATGTCCTCAAAAGGTGTGTAGTTCCCCCTTTAATATTCTGGTATGGCATATTAAATGGCACCTGTGATTTTTAGTGGCATACTTTTATGTTTTAGATAAATATTTAGCGGATGACTTTGTTGATGCCTCTCCAATGAAGGTATCCTCAAAAAAAAAAAGGTTCATATTTCACAACCTCCTTATAAATTCTGCTTTGGCAATAAGCTTAGGGTGGGTGGGGGTATTTCTGACACACCCCTTTAAAATTATTTGTAATATTTCAGGCAATGATCCCCATTCGAGCTCAACAAAAGAAGATTTTAGGAAAATGCCCTCGCCTCAGCCCTTGACAATGTCCTCAAAAGGTGTGTAGTTCCCCCCTTTAATATTCTGGTATGGCAGTAAATACAAGAGGGCACAAAATCCTTTGTTATACTACAGACTACAACAATAAATTTCATTGTTATATTTCAGACAACAATGAAACTGTTCATCCTCATCCTGCGGTGGAGAACCCAGGCAGCATGAAATGGAAAAGTTCAGGTGTGTGTGTGTGTGTGTGTGTGTGTGTGTGTGTGTGTGTGTGTGTAAAGAGTCTCAGAAGCAGTTAGTGGGTTGAGAAAACTAGAGATATTGATTATTACTGTCTTATCATTTATTTTAGGAAGTATAAAAGAACCAGCATACAAAAGGGCATGCAAATCCCATTTTCCTGAGCCACCAATACCGGATGTCCCTGTGGAAAGGAGCAACTCTCCAGGCAGCTCTACGATGGTTGCTCCATTTCATCCAGCTAACAGCAGCCATGACACTGATTCAACAAAAACCAAAAACCATTATAAGGTTTTAGAAAGTATGCTTGGCTTTGTTAAATACACTTCATATTCTCTCATGGAGCTTACAAGATATGCTAGAAGTCTTGAGCAACGCATGTCAGGCTTGGATGATTGTGATACTATTAAAACCATGGAAGGTTATCATGTTGAATCTGTATGCATGTATTATCAAAGAGGGCGGGGTTATAGCTATTTTAAGAAAAGAACCCTGAAAAAGAAAAAAGTCTTGGCCAGAGGGGATCAGTCTTGTAGGGTTATAGCTAGCAAACTGCTGAGAAATGCTAAAAAGTTTCTTTCACGTCGCAAAAAGCGTTCCAGGCCTGCTACACACCATAACCCCACAAATGTTCAGCAGCCCTGTTCTCTAGAGACCTCACAGCACCCAGAGGTAAATGTTGGTGAATCTTCACAGCCCTGTTCTCTAGAGACCTCACAGCACCCGGAAGTAAATGTTGGTGAATCTCCACAGCCCTGTTCTCTAGAGACCTCACAGCACCCAGAGGTAAATGTTGGTGAATCTTCACAGCCCTGTTCTCTAGAGACCTCACAGCATCCAGAGGTTGAGGTTGGTGAATCTCCAGATTCTGTAAATGACAATGCATCATCTGGTCAGCAAGTTCCCCCTGTTTATGCTGAAATTTTGAGAACATGGACCTGGGTGCAGGAACAGTATAATGCTATGCGTAGGGGTATTATTTTCCACTTTGTTAATCTGGAACATATTGGTTCCTATGCTGATGCAATGTCAGCACTTTAAAATGCAATACATCAGGTGCTTAATGATATCAACCAGAACATTGACCCTGAAGATTTTGTTCAGATGCGGCTTGAGGGTGGTAACATGAGAGATGCTTTATATTCAGTAAAACAGTCAAAAGAAGCCTTGGACCCCGAGGCATTCCTAACAAATATGAGTAATTTGTTACAGAGCAACATGGAACTTTGTACAGAGGGTGCTTTACGTTTAGTTGTTACAATTGTTAAACCGCCAAGAGGAGGCGGTAGGCCAAACAGACGCTTGAAAACTATACCATACAGCAACATCATTGCTAAAAAGAGGCAACACCTGGTAGATTTTAAGAGTGTGGATGGCATGCTCTGTTTCGCAGGAAGTTTGTCTGCTGTCATAGCTCATGCTGATTGTGGTGCAATACCTACAGACTCTGAGCTGGTGCAAGCTGCTAAACAGCTCTGTCAGGAGGTTGGGTGGCCTGAGCAGAAACAGGTGTCTTTGAATGACATTGGTCTTTTTGAACACCATCTACAGCGGAATATCCAAATTGCTCTTTATAATAAGGATGGCTGGGGCTTATTTAAGTCGGGGACTCAGCGCTATGCCCAAACACATACCCTCTTCCTGTATGATAGTCATTACTATGGTGTTCTTAATGTAAAGGGGCTTTTTGGTTCAAAAAATTACTGCTCCTATTGTAACACCCTCTATCAACATACACATCGCTGCCTATTTTTCTGTAGGATGTGTTTGAAAGAGGATTGTACCCCTAAAATAGATGAACAGCAGAGATGTGGATGTTGCAAACTGCTCTGCCAATCAGCTGACTGTTTAAAAGCTCATGACAAACTGGCCTCAGAAGGTAAAGTGCCCTGTGTGCTTAAGATATATTGTAAACAATGTAGGCATTATCAAAAGTATGATCATAGCACCGCCAGTTGCCGAGGGCGTCAATGCACAATATGTTGGGATATCTTAAAAGAGGATGATGAAAAACATCTATGCATTATGCAACCTGTTAAATACCCTGAAATTTCAACGCAATATATATTTTATGACATCGAGGCACAACAAGACACAGGCGTACATGTAGCTAATTACTGCTTTGCTGAGGCTTTTGGTGGGGAAACTGTGGAATGTTTTCAGGATGAAATGAATGTGCTCCCTGAAAAAAATGCTGCTACTGGGGAGGTGGAGGAGATTGAGACGGATGAGGAGGAGGAGGTGGAGGAGGAGAAGATCCTTGGTGTAAGGAGTGCTAAGAAAAAGGTGAGACGTTGGCCTTATGGTCGGACTTGGGAGTTCAAAGGAGAGTCATGCATAGCAGACTTTATATTGACATTCACTAAAGATAATCGTTTTAGCGGTACTACTTTCATAGCCCATAATTCCAAAGGTTATGACTGTTATTTCATGCTTAACCAGCTGGTTAAAGAAAAACTGGATGTAGATATCATAGCTCAAGGTGGGAAACTCCTCTGTGTCACTGTTAAAGGCCTAGGCATAAAATTCATGGATTCACTCAGCCATTTGCCCATCGGGCTCTCTAAGCTTCCGAAAGCGCTCAGTTTTTCGGGGTGCAAAGGATATTTCCCACACTATTTTAACAGGCCTGAAAATAGTAATTATGTAGGGCCTTTGCCCCCGCCAGAAGACTACGGGCTGCAGTACATGATGCCTGCTGAGCAGAAAGCTTTTTTAGAATGGTATGAAGAGAATAAAATGCAGACATTCAACATGAAAAATGAGATAGCACATTATTGCAAGCAGGACGTACATATCCTGGTGCAGGCTTGTACAAAATATCGCCACGAAATCATGACGCTGACCTTAAAAAAGATTGTGAAAAAAAAAAGAAACTGAATATTATGCCATAGACCCCCTCCAATACCTAACTCTGGCCAGCGTGAGCCTAGCCATGTACAGGTTCAAATTTATGCCTGAAGATTCCATAGCGATACCACCTGCAGATAATTATCACCACCAGGTCAAAAGATACTCAACACCTGCCATCCAATGGTTGCTGTACCTTAAACATAAAGAAAACCTAGAGATCCAGCATGCCTTAAATGGTGGCGAGGTTCACGTGGGTCAATATTTTGTTGATGGCTATGCTGTAGTAAATGGTCAGCCAGTGTGTCTGGGTTGTTTTTATCACGGGCGCCCCCTCTGCTACCCTGCAGAGGACTGGAACCCCTTGATTGGTAAAACTTACAGACAGCTTCATAATGCTACTGAGGAGCGGACAGCAATCCTGAAAAGCATGGGTTATGAAGTGAGATCAATTTGGGAGCATGAGTGGAAAAACATGATAAAAACTGACAAAGAAGTCCAAAACTTCCTTGCCACCGCACAGTTTCCAGAGCCCTTAGAACTGAGGGATGCCCTCTTTGGTGGACGTACAAATGCAGTGTGTTTGTACTACAAACCGGCGAAGGGGGAGGAGATTCGCTATTATGATTTCACGTCCCTTTATCCCCATGTACAAAAAAACAGGGAGTACCCCCTTGGACATCCGATAATAGTCCATGAGAACTTTGATTCTCCTACAGCTTACTTCGGGTTGATAAAAGCCAAAGTTTACCCCCCAAGAGGTCTCTTCTTCCCAGTGTTACCGTCGAGGGTAGGTGGAAAGCTCATGTTCGTGCTGTGCTCTACATGTGCAGAACTCCGCCAGCTAGAACCATGCAATCATTCAGATGATGAGCGGGCTTTAACAGGGACCTGGTGCACTATAGAGATGAATGTTGCTATAGAGAAGGGGTACAGGGTTGGAAAAATCTTTGAAGTGTGGCATTTTTTTCAGAGATCGGGTGATTTGTTTTCTGATTATATGAAGACACACCTGCGGCAGAAACAGGAGGCGTCAGGTTTTCCCCACTGGTGTGTCACAGAGGCTGATAAAGATAAATATATAGCAGATTACCTCGAAAAAGAGGGGGTGTTGCTATGCCGCAAAAAAATAGAGCCAAATCCTGCAAAGAGGCAGATTGCTAAGTTGTTTTTAAACTCACTGTGGGGAAAATTTGGCCAGAGGATAAACCTCCCTAACACAGAGGTAGTAAGGGACCCAGACAGGTTTTTCAATCTCTTGTTCTCAGAAACATTTTCAGTCTCCATGTGTGAGTTTCTTGATGATGATGCGGCCTGCGTAACCTGGAAGCATAACACAGACAGAATGACAACCTCAGGTATGAAAAATCCCTTCATAGCCTGTTTCACAACTGCATATGCCCGTTTGGAACTTTATAAACTCTTGGACCGGCTGCAGGACAGGGTCCTGTACCATGATACAGACTCTGTTATTTTTGTTCACAGGGAGGGCGATTGGAATCCCCCTCTGGGGGATTATCTGGGTGATTTAACCAGTGAGATACCAGAGGGGGAGCACATTACTCGTTTTGTTTCAACAGGCCCTAAGAGCTACGCTTACACATTGTCGGGGGGCAGTGCCTGTGTGAAAGTCAAAGGGATCACACTGAATGTGGCAAACAGTGAGAAAATTAATTTTGACACTCTTCAAGACCTCGTGTTTGCCTATGTTTCAGACAAGAAAGATAACCCTCCTCGTGAAATAGTTGTAGAACAGCCGGGCATTGTGAGAGATAAACGACAGTGGCTCATCCACACTAAAACTTTAAGAAAAACACAAAAAGTAGTGTATGACAAAAGAGTGATTACGGACGGATTTAAAACGGTCCCTTATGGATACTAAGAGGAGCACTCTGTGGAACCATCCTTTTTCAGCCATTCTCGCGGGACCCAGTGGTTGTGGGAAAACCTTCTTTGTAAAAAACATGTTGGAGAATGCGCGTTATGTATTTTCTGAAATGCCTGAGAATGTTGTATGGTGTTACAGTTGCTGGCAGCCTCTGTATAAAGACCTATTGTGTAAAATATTCCTTTATTAAGTTTGTAGAAGGATTGCCTGAAAACTTTGCTGATAATGTCTTGTTACCCCCCGATAAAATAAACTTCTTAATTATAGACGATTTGATGAATTGTGCTGCTGATAATAAGGAGGTTGAAAAACTCTTCACGCAATATGTGCACCACAGAAATGTGAGTGTATTTTTTCTTACACAGAATATTTTCTGCCGTGGTAAAAGCATCAGAACCATCAGCTTAAATGCTAAATATATGGTGCTTTTTAAAAACCCCAGAGATAAATTACAAATTGCTACTTTAGCACGGCAAATGTACCCCCAAAATGTTCCGTTTTTCATGGAGGCTTTTGCAGATGCTACCAAAAAAACCCATGGCTATCTGCTGGTGGATTTAAACCCAAATACCCCTGAGTCTTGCAGACTGAGAACGGGTCTATTCCCACCTGACTGGCCTGCTGTGTATACAGTGAAAAAGAACAAAAAGGGTTCCCGATGATTCTTTTTTATTTATTGGTCACAGCGCCTCTCCGCACCAACATGTCAGCATGTATACGGCGAAATCTTCCCCTCTTAAAAATCCTTATTAAGGCGCCCCTGCGCCAGAGAAAAGCCATTTTATGCGGTGCCTCAGATGATTTGGTAACAGCCATTTCAGAAATTGCTCTGAATACTTTAAAGGGTAATCTTGCCCTAACACCCAAGCAGGTGGGGGTCTTAAGGAAAAAACGTGCTCTGATTAAAAGCCTAGGTAACAAGAGGCTCTCCCTGAAAAGGAGAAAATACATTGTCAAGCAAAACGGCGGTTTTCTGGGTCCCCTGCTAAGCATTGCGGTCCCCCTAATAATGGGTCTTTTAACTAACAAGTAATGGAATATGCTGAAAAGTTATATCTAGTACTCAGCGCTCAGCTAGATCAGCTTCGGGGTGTCCCAGAAAATATTAGAACCACAACCATGAGACGTCTTGACAGCGAGATGAGGGAGATTCTCTTAAGGACTGACCTGTCAGAGTATGAAAAAATAAAACTCTACACAGGGGTTCTACAGCACTACTTAGCACTAAACAAACAAGATGATGATGTGGAAAAAATGTCTGCACCCCCCCAAACCCCAACCTCACAACCTGTCCCCTCCACATCCCCACAGCCTGAGAGTGATACAATTGTTCCAGAAGTTTTAGAAGTGATCCCCAGAAGGTTTAAGAAAAATGCTGAAATTTTGCTGAACAAGATAAAGCAGCATCAGGATATTTCTAGCTGGGATCAGCGAGGCACCTTTGTGTATCACGGGAACGCCTTACCAGGGTCTCACATTCTCAACCTGATTAAAGGGGCCACCCAATCTAATGTTATTTCTGAGAAGAAGTGCCCAAAAGGCTGGGATGTATTTCTTAAAGCATTGGCAGAACTAAATGTGCCCACATCTGTTGTGGGTAATTCATCTGTTAGAGCGCAGTTAGAAAACCTGAAAGTCAGCCCACTACAAACAGAGACCTCTAAACACCCGGCTATTCCAGGGTCTGATGCTGCACGCAAGAAACAATTCAAGAGACCAGCCTGGCTGCATGTGGAATCCTCACCGTCGACACCATCCAGAGAGCTTGTCAAAGAACCCGCATGGCTAACTTTTTAAAAGCAATGCAATAAAAAACGAAAGAAAATAATATGTGTAAGAGCATTTTATTTAATAAACTCACTGACATTTTTAGCAGTGACCACAGAGTAAATATTTTGAAATAGCAAGGGGTCAGTCTGTCTTAACATTTTTTTGAGGACTGAATATGGTTTTTCTGCCTTGGAAATTTTAGATACAAGCGTCAATATCTCATTAATATTTTCAGCTGTCAATATCAGGCTATTGCAACAATATGCAATTAAGATGACGGTATGGATGACAGTCTTGTAACATATTTTGGCACAAAGAGAACGAAGTAGTCTTGATATGGACGCAACGGTTGAGGTTATACACGAGTGCGCTTCCTGGTTTTCCAAATTATTTTGACAGCCATTGCAAGATTGTTTCTGATATGCTGATATATAATATTTAATAATCACAGCTACTGTTGTATGCACAATGTTCTTCATATATTGCTTCTTTCTCCCCTTAATTTCTGGCAGGTCTATATGGAGCAATCTGTTCAATGTTTTATGGGGTAATTCCTGCAAATAGCAAATAAAAATTAATTATCAAAGCAAGCTACAAAGTAATGAAATGCCTAACACAGCCTCTAAAACACCACCAGCCAGCTCCTTACCGTGTTTGAAGATTCTTCTGACTCGGGGGCAGCATTGTCCTTGTTAGAGTCACTTGCAAGGTCGCTGTCAGAATCTGAGCTAACATAACGCCTTAAAGCCCTTCTCTTGCGTCGCAGGGATTTTGCCCTTCTCTTTGCCTGTAAAACAGGGATTTTGGGTTACCTTTGGGGGGACATCTTTGGCCTGTAAAACAAAAAACTTGGCTGGTTTGCCACAAGACACAGTATCACAATATAACTTAGATTTAAAACAGGGCCTTACCGTGTTTAACTTCAAGGGCCAGCATTAGATTGTACACTGTCAGAATCTGAGCACACCCCAAAGGCCCTTCTTGCTTGAAGGACTTCCATCTTTAACTCATCAATCGGACCAAAGCAGGGGGCGGGAAGACCATGGGCCAGTTTTGGCGGTTTCGGGCTTCGGAGGAACACTCTCTCTGCTTTCGGCGGTGAGCCGGGTCCTTCGGCAAGCTGGAGGAAAACCCGATCTTGCTTGCGGGCACCCAGTCGCAGAACAGCGGAAAAGGCGGCGGCGGGCACCGCAGAACACTCCCCTCTTCTTATAAGGCCTCTCAGGCATGCGCACACGCAGCAAGACAGGCCCAGGCAACACATAGCCAACGGCAGCGCCCTAGGGGAAGGCATGCCCGGGCATGCCTGTGGGTGGGGTAGGGGGACCCCGTGACGTGCCGGGGGGAGGGGGCAAGGCTCCCCATCCGGGACAGGCGGAAGAGGACGTCACTTCCAGGTCAAAGGGAAGGTTCCGGTTCCGGGTAAGGGGCGGGGCAGAAGGTAGGGACTTCCGGTAAGGGGGCGGGACTTCCGGTGTTTGATGGTTTTATTGCCCCTTTGACAGGAGCACCCCTTCCCCTACTACTTATATTAATAATTTTTAAAATCCCTTTTAAAAGAATTGAACACAGAATCACAACATGAGATTGAGCAACAAACAAGTGGAACTTTGGGGCAAGTGTCTCATAATTGTTTTTTGTGAGCACTTCACTGGTCCTTCATACCCTGAAAACCCCCTTAAAGGATAGGGTTACAGGTGCCTGAGAAGCAACAGGAGAAATCCCGTGGACAGTTGTCTCCTGAGAGCTTTTACAGTCTCTGGTTTGGATTATTCAGAGTTAGCATTACCCCAGGAGTTCACAGTCTGGATTGACCCTGGCGAAGTCCACTGCAGATTTCATGAGAACAGTCAGTACTTCAAAGTGAGTGAAGAGCTCAGGGGTGGTAAATCATCATGCTGAGCTGGAGACATCCGCATCTCCCTCTGGAGAAAAGCCTGGCATTGCAGAAAAGTCGACCAGAGAGAAGTAATGCGGAACAGGTGATGAGAAAAAGAAGGGAGTGCTGGAATTTGAGATAGAGGGAAAGTGGATACCCCTTTCCCATATTTGGGGCAAATGCCTTGCCATGTCCCTTCTGTCATCAGTTTATATTATTGAGGAACCATAATAGCAAGAACTCTGGAAAAACCAGGGTCCTTATTCTGTGTTTTTGTTGCATTCTTATATAGTTGGGGTTGGGACTGTTTTTTGTTTAGCGTTCTAATTCATACTGTTATTGGATTTCACTCTATGATAATTTCCTAATTTTAAGCGGAGCAGAGCAAAAACCAAAATAAAATAAAATAAATCTATCTGGGGATTTATGTTCTGTAAGTAATACTGCAGAACTGGGGAGGTAGATTGACAAGTGATATGTATGAAATAGTAATATAGTTACTGTAATAAAAATGGACTGGCAGTCATGATACTGGAAAAGTACATGGGCAGGACTGTGGGCTATGCCTCTCCCCCCAGAAATTGGAAGACTGGTGCATCAAAGATGACAATGGACTGAAGAGGGGGGGAAGTTTAAGATTTGTGGTGAGTGTGGGTTGAAGGGTCAGGAATTGGGGAAGAATGTGGTAGGATTAATATTTAGAATTAGTTTTATTTTATTTGTTCTTATAGACATAACTTGGGATGGAGATATCCAAAATTAAAGAGAAACAAATTCAGATTATGACTTGATAAAAATAGTAAAGAGGGCCAAAGTTCAGACCATACTGCATCAAGGACAAGCTAATATAGTTTTCTTACAGGAAACACATCAAAATACCCTGAGAACCCCCTTAAAGGATGGGCTTACAGGTGTATGAGGATAAACAGGAGAGATCCTGTGGACAGTTATCTCCTGAGACCTTGCACAGTCTCTAGTTTGGATTATTCAGAGTTAGCATTGCCCCAGGAGTTTAGTCAACAGGTGAAGAGAAAAAGAAGGGAGTGCTGGAATTTAAATTAGTTTAAGGAAGAATGGAATATCCATTTCCCATATTTGGGACGACAGCCTAGCCATTTCACTTTCGTCATCAGTTTATATTATCGAGGGTCCTGAAGTACTGAGTAAGAACCCTGGAAAAATCAGGATTCTCATTCTATGTTTTTGTTTCATTTTGAAAATATATAATTAGGTTTGGGACTGTTTGTTTAATTATTTAATTTATACTGTTACTGAATTTTACTCTATGTTGGTTTCCTAATTTTAAGCCACCTCTGTCATGGCCTGGCAACTAGGTATAAAATGTTTACACCAAGCAGTATAAAAATTAAAATAAAAGAAATCTATCTGGGGATTTACCTTATGTAAGTAATACAGCAGAACTGGGGAGTTAGAATGCCTTTTACCAGAGCCTGCCTGAAGTCTGCTTGTCCCAAAATCTTTAACTGTGTTTTGTAACAGTCTGAGGGCTACTTACAAATAGAAGACAGAACCTGTTCACCAATTCACTTTGGTCTAAATTTTACCTTTACCAAGCCTGCAAATTACGTACATCAAATCACAATACCAACGTATCGCTTTGTATTTTCAAGGGCCAGATTTAACTGCTTTCCCTCCATGCTATTAAAAGGGCGCTTTAATGACATTCCCTATGTAGAAAGGATTTGTCCCTGTGGAAAAGAAACAGTTGAGTCTCTTGAGCACACCATACTAGAATGTAGATTATAGAGGATTGAACATTCTCCATATCTTCACCCAATTTTGAATAAATGTACCAGTACATCCCCCACAGGCTACTTGAAATTTCTGCTGTCAGGAGAAATTCAATGAATAACATAGTCTGTGGCTAAGTTTTTACTCTCAGCCTTAAGAATTCGGAAATGTTATAGCAAGGCAACCATCTGACCTATAAATTATACTGTTTGCTCTATTTTAATGACTTTTGTACATTGTATTATGCTAATTATTTATGAATATTTGGGTCTATGACCGTATAACAATAAAGCAATAAAAGCAATAAAAAGAATAAAGTGAAACTGTTATGGCAGGAATTTGTCTACTCTCCCACCATTTACAAAGAAGCTTGTGTGATACAGGACATTGTGTTTAGTAGAATATAGAAAGGTACAAAGATAGATTTTTTAAAGGAAGCTTGTTGCTTTTCATTTAATTTTTTTATGGGTCTTGCCGGGGTGACGAAGGGAGTCAGAGGGGGGCTTTAAGGGGCTCATTTATGGCACATTGCGGCGGCTCTTGAAGCTGGAACACCTGAAGCTAAGCCGCCGAGATCTGCAAACACCGAGACGCCAAGAAGCGGTATGAGAAGTGAGTGTCCCTCCCCCTCTTACCCACCCCCACTTTTGCCATCTTCCCGAATGGGGGACTCACCTGGCCAGCTGTGGGCCCGCTGTCCGGCGGCTGCGTTGTGCGGAGGCTCTGGTGGGCAGCTTGGTCCGTCTCCGACGGTCTTGGAGGACTCAAGGGCTGAGGACTGCAGACGCCATTTCGTAGCCTCTCCTCCCGGGCTGGTGCTTGGCGCCCAAGCCGGGAGCCGGCCGCCGAGATCTGCTCCTCCCCTTTGGGGGCTCTATCTGACTGCAGCCGATGCTGGCCTCCCCTGATGGACTGCCCTGTGGACCGGGACTTGGGCGATCAGGTGGCATGTGTTGCTCTGGGGGCTCCATCTTGCTGTGGCCGGTGCTGCCCTCCCCCCGGCGGACTGGCCTGTGGGCCGGGGGTTCGGAGGATTGGGTGGCATGTTGGCCGTTGGCGCTCTCCTTTCTCCCACTGCCTGGCAACTTCCCTGGCGGCCACTGTCCTGGCGCGTGTGTTTGCCTGCTCCTGGTCCCGGAGCTCGGGCGGTGGATCGGCTGCCGGCGACCTCCCTCCCTTTACTGTGGACCTGGGGGGTCAACGGTTGCTTTCAACATCTTGCTTGCTTGCCGACGCCACCCAATCTGAGGCTGTCTGCTCTGACGAGTCTTTTTGAGCCATCAGAGACTCGTTTCGAACTCGGGAGTTGGGGGGACTGGGGTGGGGTGGGAGTCGCCGAGAGCTGTGAAGAGGGGCGGGTTTGGTGTGAAGCGGACCTCCATCTTCCGCCTTCACCTCCCCCCCCCCCTCAGTGTCTTCGTTGCCCGCCAGCGTGGCCCGAACTGAACACTCTAACATCGAGGATCTGCTTTTGGGTGGACCAGTCGTACCATTCTTCTGCCAATACCATCTACTGGGACCCACTGTCATAAACTCAGGCCTGCTTGCCGCTCCCCCCTGTTTCCCTAGGATTTTCATCTGTTCCCCCAGCTCATGTGCACTGTATTATATTATTTGCATTACTTTTATTTTATTTTGTCTTAGCTCATATCTACTATATATTATTTTTGATTTTTAATTATTATTAGTTATTTGATTGTAATTGTAACTGTTATATGCTTTGTTGATTTGTAGTTTGTTTTTGAGGTAATTGTAGTTTTTTTTCCAGTCACCATGTCTGTAGGGGCTCCTATTCCGACTGTGTCAGGCTGTGGATGGTATGCTTGGAGTCGGCGGGTTGGTCAGGTAAGAAGAACTTAGGTCAGGCATCTCGCGCCTGTTCCACATTCTGACCCCTCAACTCACTGCCACGTGTCCAGGAGCCACCCCACCAGCGCCTCCAACCTGTCTTGCCTCCTAATGAATGCCAGGTTGGACCACAATAAGATCCCAGTCATCTATGATGCCATCAGTGATGGGAGGGCCGACCTGGCCTGTATTACCAAGACCTGGGTGGGTGCAGAGGTGGGGGGGCTTCGCTCACCCAGGTGTGCCCACCTGGGTTTCTGGTTGACGGAGTGGGCAGGCTGGAAGGTCAGAAGGGGGGTTGCCATTGTTTACAGGGAATCACTTCATGTCAGCAGGGCCTCGACATTGGTCAGTCTGGGGTTAGAAGGCCTTCACCTGTTGGTGGGCCAGCAGGACAGATTTGGCATTGTGCTGGGCTACCGTGCTCCCCGCAACCCAGCACAATCCCTCCCAGAGCTCTCAGAGTTCATCGCGGTGGCACTGCTGAAGTCCCCCCACCTTTTGGTTGTTGGGGACTTCAATGTGCAGGCTGGCGGTGGACTGTCTGGTGCAGCTCTGGAATTCATGGAGTCCATGACCTCCATGAGTCTGACCCAGCATATTTCTTGCCCCACCCACAGGTTAGGGCATACCCTTGACCTGGTATTTACCTCCATGTTGGGGGATTCTAGTCTGGAGGTGGGGGACATTGTTTCCCTGCCTGTGACATGGACAGATCACCACCTGCTGCATTTTCCCCTGTCGGTCGCACCCCCCCTCTTGCAGGGACCCTCGGCCCCTTGTGTGGGCCCACCCCCGGAGGCTTCTGAACCCTGTTCGGTTCCGAGATGCCTTCGGGGAGCTTCCTGGTGGCTTGGCTGACGATCCGGCCGAGGCTGCGGCTGATCAATGGTTTGAAACAGCTTCCTGCGCCATTGACCGGATCACCCCAGGGCCTCCTCTGTAGCAGAGGTCGACCTTCACCATGGTTTATGGTGGAGTTGAGAGCGATGAAGCAGGAACGGAGGAGGCTGGAGAGCAGCTGGAGACGTAGCCGGGTGGCGTTTAATAAGTTGTTGTCCAGACTAGACGCTACTCTTGTGCGATCAGGGAGGCCAAAACATCTTACTACTCCCTGAGAATTGGTGAGGCCTCAAACTGCCAGGCAGAACTTTTCTGGGTGGTCCGAGACCTCACCAATTCTAGTCTGGCTAGGCCTCCTCCTACTGAGTTCAGTAGCGAGAATTTTGCAGTCTTTTTTAGATCTAAAATAGAGGCCATCCGGGCCAGCTTCGAATCTGGTTGCACTAGCCCTCCCTCGCCATCCCCTGACGCTGCACCCCCTCGCTCTCATTGATTGGTTGAGTTTGGGCCTGTTTCCTCTTTGGAGGCCTCCAGGGCAATTGCCCATTGCCAGCCTGCATCCACCCCCTTCAATCCTTGCCCTGCCTGGCTCATAAAAGCTGCCGGGGGGAGTATGCCTGAATGGGCTTCTGCCATCGCCACCACCTCCTTCAGTGAGGGGTTTTTCCCCTCCCGCTTGAAGGAGACGGTGGTAAAGCCCATTCTCAAAAAACCTGTCATAGCATCGGACCAATTGGCTAATTATCATCCGATTGCCAACGTCCCCTTTATGGGCAAGGTTATTGAGAGGGTGGCCGCAATCCGGATTCAATCTTATTTGGAGGAACAACAGTGCCTTGATCCATGCCAGTCCGGGTTCAGGCTTGGCCGGGGGACCGAGACAGCTCTGGTCGTGCTGCAAGATGACCTAATCCGGGCGGCTGACAGGGGTTGCTCTACCCTGTTGGTTCTCTTGGATTTGTCAGCGGCCTTTGATACCATCGACCATGGTATCTTACTGGACCGACTCTCTAAGGTAGGTATCGGAGGCACTGTTCGCAGTTGGCTCCGGTCCTTCTTGGAGGGACAGCCCCAGTATGTGCAACATGGTGGAGAGTTGTCGGCCCCGTGGATACTCCCTTGTGGGGTTCCGCAGGGCTCATCTCTCTCCCCCATGTTGTTCAACATCTATGTAAGACCGCTGGCTGGGGTCATTCGGAGATTTGGAGTCTGCTGTCATCAGTACGCTGATGACATGCAGCTCTATCTCTCCTTTTCCACCTCTGCAGTGGAAGCTGTCCGGACTCTCGACCAGTGCCTGGAGGCAGTCATGGCATGGACCAGGGCCAACAGGCTCAAGCTCAACCCCGAGAAGACTGAGGTGATGTTCTTCGGGAGTTCTCCGTCTGGATATGGAGGCCTCTCCCCTGTTTGGAGGGTGTTTCCCTCCAACTGGCAGACAGGGTTCGGAATCTGGGTGTGGTTCTGGATCCGGTGCTGTCCTTGGACGCCCAGGTAGCTGCCGTGACCTGAACCACTTTTTACCATCTGCGCCAAATCGCCCAGATCTGCCCATATCTAGAGGGCGACTCCCTGAGAACTGTAGTGCAAGCGCTGGTGATCTTGAGGTTGGACTACTGCAATGCTCTGTACATGGGGCTGCCCTTGACTCTCCTCCGGTGTCTGCATCGGGTACAAAATGCGGCAGCCAGGCTGGTGGCGGGTGTGCGTAGTCATGACCACATTACCCCAGTCTTGGCTCGCCTGCATTGGTTGCCCGTTGCGTCCTGGATCAGATTCAAGGTCTTGTGTTTTAGTTTATAAACCCCTCCATGGCTTGGGCCCGGACTACCTGGCAGAGCGGATCGCCCAGCGATCAACCTCGGCCCGACTAGTTCGGCAGTCGCGAGCACACTCGCTTCGGGTTGTTACCCCCAGAGAGGCCTGGAAAACCTCTACCCGAAATCGGGCCTTTTCGGTGGCTGGTCCCTCTCTGTGGAACAACCTACCCAGTGAAGTGCACTCTGCAGAGGCCCGGCTGGCTTTTCGCAGAGCCTTGAAAACCTTGCTTTTCTGTGAGGCCTTTGGTGACCTAGTTTAGTTTTTTTATTTTTTTTGTTCCGCCATCCGTTTACTAGCCCAATTAGTGAGGTGCTTTGCTGTTGAGCCTCATATGTTTTTATGCCAAGGGTGCCTTTTATTATATCTGTTATATTTGTCTAATCTTGTCCTTGTTTGCTTGTATTGTATATCAGCTGAACTTATCAGCCTATTGTAAGCCGCCCAGAGTTCCCACGGGAAGATGGGCGGGGTAGAAATTCAATAGTAAATAAATAAATAAAATAAATAAACTTTATCCAGACTGACCAGAGCTTCACTTTCCCTCTCGCTTTGGGTGGCCGCACCTAGAGAGGCGGTGGCTGCCCCGACACACGGAATAAACGTTCCAGTGGATATCAGGCTGTTGGATTCCCTGCCGGCATTTAGAAGGGCATTGAAGACCTTGCTCTTTAGGGAATGTTTTGGGTTAACAAATAAATAAATAAATAAATAAATAAATAAATAAATAAATAACTGTTGGCACATGTATTTCAAAAAAAGAAAAGGGTATACACTAGGAGAAGAGTCAATGTATTTCTGGAGAAAATTGGATAGGTCAACATCTTAAGGATGTGTGCCATTATTCTCCTTTGTGAGCACTTCACTGGCCCTTCATACATTGAGAACCCCATTAAAGGATAGGCTTACAGGTGAATGAGAATGAACAGGAGAAATCCTCTGGACAGTTATCTTCTGAAAGCTTGCACAGTCTCTGCTTTGGATAATTCAGTTAGAGTTACCAGAAGAGTTCACAATCTGGATTGACCCTGGCAAAATCCACTGCAGACTTTGTGGGAAGAGTCACTTTTATTCCCCCCCCCTCGATCCTCCTCTTGCCAGTGATTTTTATTGTGATTTTATCATGATGTTTATATTAGTAATATTATTATTACTATTTTTTCTTTTATTTTCATTACTGCCCTTATACTATTGTTTAGTTTGTTATCATTGTTGTCTGCAACTGTTGTAAACTGCCCAGAGTTCCTTTTGGAAGATGGGAGGTATATAAATAAATAAATAAAAATAAAATAAATAAATAAATAAATAAATAAATAAATAAATAAATAAATGTGAGAGAAGAGTTCAGGAAGAGCTAATCATCAGCTGAGCTGGAGATGTCTGATTAATACTGAGTCTCTTTCGGAGAGTTCATCCAAACATGAAGGATTGTCTAAACCTCTGGAGAAAACCCTTGTGCTGCAGAAATGTCCACCAGGGAGAAGCAATATGGCATAGGTAAAGAGGAAAAGCAGGAAATCCTGGGATTTGAATGAGTATGATGAAGAATGGAATACCCATTTCCCATATTTTTGGTAGGGACTTTTCGAATCCCTCACCATTTACAAATTAGCTTGTGTGAAATAGAACATTGAGAAAAGGCAGGCAAGAAAGAAAGCCAATTAATGAAGCTTTTATCCTGGAACATTGCAGGTTGGAAAAATAAATTAATTGACCCCAGGTTTATCCAGTATCTCCAGACTTTTGATATAATTTGCCTTCAAGAGACCTGGATCATGGAGAAAAACTCCCTAAGCCTTCAGGGCTATTGGACATGGGAACAGCCTGCACAAAATTTTTTTCCTCGGGCTGTGGTAGTGGTGGTCTGGCTGTTTTATTCTCTTCCATTTTAGGGTTGAAGGTGATTGAGGTGAATAGCTTAAATTCCAATAACTGACAGGTTCTGAGTATACAGGGCTGTAATTGTGGACCTTTGATCTGTGTTAATGTCTATTTTCCCCCAGGTTCTGTGGGTTCTTCATCAGATGGCTGGGCTAAACTGGAGGATTTAATTGATACTTTACTCACTGAGTATTCTAACCATCAGCTGTTAATTTGTGGTGATTTTAATGTGAGAACAGGAAACAACTTTAAAGTTATGGGAGAAGCCTTAGGCTTTGAAGTTGAAGGTGATATTAACATCAATAGAATCTCCCACGATAAGATCACTAACAAACATGGTCATTTCCTCTTTCAGCTGATTCATAAATATTAGCTTGTTTGTTTAAATGGTTCACATTTGGACCACTCTAAGGGCTAGTTCACATTTTTGTCTGATAGGGGAGCCAGTGTAGTGGACTACATTTTGGGGTCACTTGCCTTGCTCCCTCATGTGGAGTCTTTGGAAATTGATGATAGACCAGACAGTGACCATCTCCCTCTTAGATTAACTATAAGATCTCAGCAGGAACAATCTAGTACCATTACTGAATATAAAATAATGGGTCATATACAAGGAGAGAAGTGGCTCAGATGGTCCCTGCAAATAGATGCTAATATAAGACAGTTGCTGAGAACGGATCAATTTCTTGTGCTGTGTCAGCGTGCCTTCCAAGGGCCCCAGAACATTTGTGGGGCATACCAGGATATAATAAATGCTCTCAAACCCTTTCTGACCACAACCTACGCAGGAAAAAAAAAACAAGGAGCCCAAATATCATGGTTTGATAAGGACTGCCAGTTTAAGAAAAAGCAGCTCAGTAAAATGATAAGATCAACCAAAATTTGGCAACAGCTGAAGCCACTGCTCTCTTACAGCAATAAAGGAGGGAATATAAACAGTTTTTAAGGGATAAAAAGATAGCCTTTTTTACCAATAGCTGGAAATCCCTGGGCCTTGCCCTTGTGGAAGGGAATGACAGGAAATTCTGGAGATTGATAGAGTCTTCTCACAGAAACCTCCTGAAATTGCCAATCCAATTACACCTAAAGTATGGGTTTCTCATTTTAGTCACATTTTTGGAAGTAGTCATCTACAACAAATGGAATTCCAGATAATCTCCCAGATTGGCCGCCTGTTTCCCCAGCAGAAATTGACGAGTTGATCTCCATTCTTTATAATGGCAAGGCCCCTGGAGAAGACATGATCCCTGCTGAAGTGTTCACTATTGATATAGGCTGGTGGTCACCCATTTTAGCCAATTTATTTACCAACATTAATTGCACAGGAAATATCCCTCCCGGGTGGAGAACTAGTATTATTGTCCCTATTCTCAAGAAAGGTGATCCATCAGACCCTCTTAATTACAGACCCATCAGTCTTCTTGATGTGGCTGCCAAGCTTTATGCACGATACCTTTTAAACAAACTTATGGAATGGGACAGGAGCCAATCCATTATCTTTGAAGAACAAGCAGTATTTAGAAAAGGTAGAAGTACAATAGATCAAGCCTTCATCCTCCACCATTTAGTATCCAAATATACTAAGAGCCCAAATAAATTCATTTATACTGTTTTTATTGACTTTTCTTCAGCCTTTGACTTGATAAATAGACAGCGCTTATGGTACAAACTGAACAAAACTAACATTGATAAAAGACTCCTGTGGCTAATATGGTTGTTACATCAAAACAATAAGATGCAAGTACGGATTGGTCTTCAAGGTGTACTATCTCGTGAGATATGTATCAATTGAGGGGTGAAACAAGGGTGCATTTTAGCACCATTTCCTTTCAATTTCTATGTAAACAACCTAGTCCCTGCAATGGCATCTTCTTCGTTTTCCCTCCAGCTGTCGGTAGTCGTAAGATCTCAATATTGCTCTACGCCGATGACCTGGTACTGTTATCTCTGAACAAAATTGGACTCAAAAGAATGCTATCCAAATTTGGACAACTTTGTAAGATGGAACAATTAACTATAAATTATACCAAAACCAAGATTATGGTTTTTGTGAAGAAACCCCCTAGGCATAATTGGTCATTAGATGGACATGCTCTGGAGCAAGTGCACTCATTCAAATATTTGGGTCTGCACTTTAGTGAGAAAATATCCTGGAAACATCATGTAAAAGCCACCACCATATTGAGTTCTAGAACAATTGGTCAACTTAAAAGATTCTTTCATGCCAGAGGAGGACAACTAATAAACTCTGCTCTCAGGGTTTTTATTACAAAAACTCTGGCCCAAATGCTCTATGGGACAGAATTATGGGGAGAGTGTGCCAAGCCTAATTTGGAAATTATTTAGAATAAATGTTTGAGGCAGTTGTTGGGGCTTCCTCCTGGGACCCCCTCTGCACACCTTAGAGTAGAGCTAGGGCTCCCTTCAATTGGTGCGAGAATTGATTTAGCCTACTTTAGATACTGACATAGACTAAATGGCCTGGACGACCAATCATTAACTAAGAGCTGTTGGCTAGAACAACTGCGGACTGAAAGCTGGGTGAAGCAGTGCGAAGATAAGTTAAAGAACTAAAGTTTAGTTTAGTTTATGTTTACGTCTAGGGTGCACATTTTGTTTCTTAGTCATGATTTTAGTTTTAACACACTACAGAACTGGATTTTTGATATTGACACTTGCCAAGACAGGGCCACAATTTTTTAGTCTCGATTCTCAATGTGGTATCCCAAAACCCAGATCAACCATATGAGGCCACAATATTTTGAGACACTATCCTTTCCACAGTTTCGCAGAGTTTTCACTAAACTTAGATTTCAACAGATTCCCTCTGCTTACCTTGAAGGGAGATACAAAAGAATTCTTGTTTTAGAACGTAAATGTGTCTATGGCTGCAATCAGATAGAAGACATAATCTACTACTTACTATTCTGCCTTCTTTACAAGAACCCTAGAGATAGATTTTTATTGCCTATCACCCAGATGTTCCCTAATTATACCCATGAAGAAACAGTAGTAAGGTTGCTCATTGACAACCAGCCATTCATTACTTATAATGTAGCACTCTTTGCATTGGCAGCTAAGAAGTTAAGGTCTGGGTTTCTCAAGGACTCAAATGACACCCAACATAAAGGTCCTTAGTTCAGTGGGAGCTGCTGCTAATATTTTAAAATCATGTTTAGTGTTTTTAAAACTGATTTTTAAATGCTGCAATCTCTTTGGTTCTATGCATTGTGTACTTGTAAAGGCCTATGGTCATAAACAATAAAGTTTTGATTTTGAGTATAAAGGAATATAGAAAGTTACATAGTAGGAAAATTGTATGAAGTATGGGACATTTCACCCAACACACACGAAGCTCTAAACATTCCACATAACTGAACAATTGTCCTCCATCATCATGGTAATGAACTGGCATCCTGACTTGTTATGATAATAAACAATAGGGCAGAAAGAAAAGGTAAAAGATATGCCACAAATTTATAAATAAAGAAGTAAAAAATGAAGAAGAGAATAAAGTGTGGAATGGGGATGTCACTTCTGCCTGCACGATATTCAACTAGTTTCCTCGGCACTGCTGCTCAAATAAAACTTAATTAGTTATTATGCCCTTATTCAAAGTTAATAATGTGAGTAATTAACAACCCTTATTTTCTTGGAATGTTTGAGAAAATGTTAAGCCAGTTTGCAAGGTGAAAAGGCTGCTATTTGAGATAAAACTTACTACTTTCACTTTCTGACGAAAGCTGACAGATTTAAATGGAGAAATGAGATCACTGCTGTGTTTTTCAACTGTGCCTAATATTGCTTATGCAGGAAAGGAAGGCAAAGCTAAAAGTAAAACAGGAGGAGACCTAACTCTTCCTGGTTTAGAAAAACATCAGGTAAAAGATTGGAACAGGCATCTCTTCATCATAATTTAAGACCCCGCTCCCCGGGAAAGGAGGGAGAAGGCTCTGGAGTTTCTTTGGGAAACCAGCCAGGAAACATGGCAGAGTTAAAGCAGATGAAGGTTGATTTCTCCCAGATGCTCAAATACATAGTTAAAGACTTAACACAGCAGCTCTGATAAGAAATTTGAGGTGGCGGTGAAACTAAATAAAAAGCTGAGCTTAAACCTCCAAAATATCCAATCTGAAATTACTAAAACTAATTTAGAATTTTTAAAAATGGGGCTTCAGTTGAGTCAAGTTGCCACTTTGGCTAGTAATAATGAAACCAAAATTAACTCTTAATAACAACAAACTGATAAGATCCAGAAGAAATTACTGTATATGGAAGATAACTTGAGGTGTTCTAATATTAGACTTTGCCTTGTTGCCTTATAAGCCTTGTTAGGCTTATAAATGGGGGCACACTGTTACTTTTTTGACCCAGTTGATCAGCGAGGCTACAGAATACAAGAGGCTGTGCTGTGCTTTCAGCATTGTAAGGCAACAATGGTGACAATGAGGCCTGTAATATGACATCCTGGGGTGGGAACTGGCACACCACTGCAGTATCCATGCCAAGAAAATTCCATGGACAGGAGCAAAAGGCTAAAAGATATGATGCTGGAAGATGAGCCCCTCAGGTTGGAAGGCATCCAACATGCTACTGAGGAAGAGCGGAGGACAAGTACAAGTAGCTCCAGAGCTAATGAAGTGGCTAGGCCAAAGCTGAAAGGATGCCCAGCTGCAGACGTGCCTGGAAAAGAAAGGAAAGTCCAATGCTTCAAAGAAATATACTGCATAGGAACCTGGAATGTGAGATCTATGGACCAGGGTAAGCTGGATGTGGTCATACGTGAGATGGGAAGAATAAACATTTGACATCTTGGGCATCAGCTAACTTAAATGGACAGAAATGGATGAATTCAGTTCAGATGACTATCACATCTACTAATGTGGGCAAGAATCCCATAGAAAAAACGCAGTAGCCCTCATAGTCAACAGAAGAGTGGGAAAAGCTGTGCTGGGATGCAACCTCAAAAATGATAGAATGATTTTATTACGATTCCAAGGCAGCCGTTTCAAGATCACAGTAATCCAAGTTTATGCACCAACAACTGAGATTGACCAATTCTATGAAGACTTACAACTCTTTCTAGAACTGACACCAAAGAAAGTTGTTCTTCTCATCATAGGAGATTGGAATGCTCAAGTAGGGAGTCAAGTGATAAAAGGAATAACTGGCAAGTTTGGCCTTGGAGTTCCAAGCGAAGCAGGGCAAAGGTTAATAGACTTTTTTCAAGAGAACATGCTGGCCATTGCAAGCACTCTTTTCCAACAACACAAAAGGCGACTCTACACATGGACATCAGCAGATGGACAATACCAGAACCAGACTGATTATGTTCTCTGCAGCCAAGGATGAAGGAGCTCTATACAGTCAGCAAAAACGGGACCTGGTGCTGACTGCGGCTCAGATCGTCAGCTTCTTATTTCAAACTTCAAACTTAAACTGAGGAAAGTAGGGAAGACCACTGGGCCAGTCAGGTACAATTTAAGTCAAATCCCTTATACACAGTGGAGGTGAAGAATAGATTTAAGGAACTAGATTTGGTGGACAGAACACCTGAAGAACGATGGATGGAGGCTTATAACATTGTACAGGAGGCTACAATTAAAACCATTCCAAAGAAAAGAAAATGCGAGAAAGCAAAGTGGCTGTCTAATGAGGCCCTACAAATAGCGGAGGAGAAAGGGGATGCAAAATGCAAAGGAGAAAGAGAAAGGTACAGAAAATTGAATGCACACTTCCAAATAATAGCCAGGAGAGACAGGGCGGCATTCTTGAACGAACAGTGCAAAGAAATAGAGGAAAACAATAGAAAAGGAAAAACCAGATATCTATTCAAGAAAATTGGAGATATTAGAGGGACATTATGTGCAAAGATGGATATGATAAAGGACAAAAATATTAGGGAGCTAACAGAAGCAGAAGACATCAAGAAGAGATGGAAAGAATACACAGAGGAATTTTATCAGAAAGATCTGGATGTCCTTGATAACCAAGATAGTGTAATTACTGACCTGGAGCCAGACATCCTGGAAAGTGGCTCCATTAGAGAATTAGAGAACTTTGAGCTGTAGAAAGCTCAAAGAAATTTCTTGTATTTGAAGACGAATGTTTTTGAATATAGTAACAAGAACTCAAAATGTTTAGCTAGACTATCTGAAAAGAAAAGATCTAAAAGTACGATAGAAAAACGGGGGAGAAATTGTAATAGATGAAAGAAAAATTAGTGATTATATAAGAATTTTATCAAAATTTATATAAGGGAAGTAGTATATTGAAAGAAGATATAGAAAGTTACATTAAATGCCATGTAAAAATAAAATAAGTGAGAGTGATGCAAGACATAAGAAGATATTAGAGAAGAGATTATAGAGGTTGTCAATAAACTTAAGAATGGCAAAACCCTGGGATATGATGGTCTGAGACCAGAATTCTATAAACCGTTTAAATCAATTTTAATTCCTAAATTAAAAAGCTTTTAAATGAAATATTAGAAGGTGAAAAATCCCATCATCTTGAAAGCATTCACTAATAATTGTAATTCCAAAACCCAATAAGGATTTAACAGATATTGGTTCTTATAGACCAATATCTTTAATTAACCAAGATCCAAAGATTTTTACATCAATATCGGCAAATAGAATGAATAAATTTATTACACATTATATTAAAGAAGATCAAAATGTTTTTTTAAAGGAAAGACAAATGGCCAACTTAACTAGAAGAGCTTTGAATATTGACTATGAGATGGGGATAACTAAAGCAAAAACAAGTGTTTTATCTTTAGACATATTGCCTATCCATTTAACAGAAGAAGAGTTTAGGTCTTGGCAGGGACTGATAAACAAATTTTGTAATGAAGGTAAAAGAGCAATAATAAGCAAAAGCTATTGGTATAAGTCACAAAAGATAGGAGGTATAAGTATACCTAACATTAGAAATTATTTTGCAGCAAACCAACTTAAATATATAGGGGGAATAATATATAAACCAGAGGGGTTATTATGGTGGGAAATGGAATTATAAGAGTTACAATATAATATTAATAAGTACTTATTCAGGACAAGAAAGAGGATAGCTGAGGTCAAGAATCCTTTTTTTAGCACTATATTAAATACATGGTTTAAATGTGTTTAAAAATTATGTTCCCCTAGATCACCTTTGAGTTTAGTCACTGAAGTAGAGAATTTTTTGACAAATATGAAAGTTCATTTAGGATAATTTAAGGCAAGAAAAGTGGCTAGACTGAAAGAATGGATGAATAAAATGAAATCAAAAGAACTAATTAAACAAACACTTCAAAGTAACGATTTACCATGGTTAAACTATGCCCAATTAGAAAGATGGACTAAAGAATGGCTAAAGAATAATTATTTATTATTTATTATTTATTTATTTATTAAGCTTTTATACCGCCTATTTCCCAATGAGACTCTAGGCGGTTTACAAAGAGCATCAGCAAAACAATGAAACAGTAAAACATCTATAAAACCATCGATGAGGGGTGGCAAGAAGTGGCAGGGCAGAGGGAAACCCCTCGACAAATAGCAGCAGGCGTGAGAGGAAAAAAATTAACCAGGAATAAGGTCGCCATAGGCCTCCCTGTACAGCATTGTTTTAAAAGCCCTTTTAAAGGCCAGCAGGGACGATGCAAGGCGCAGCTCATTGGGTAAGTTGTTCCATAATGAAGGGCCCACAACCGAGAAGACATGGCTACACGTCATTGACTTCCGCGTCTCCCTCGGCGTGGCCACCCTAAGTGAGCGCGCCCGCGACATCCGCGTGGGTCTGGCCTCTGTTGACCTCTGGGAGATACGCTCTGACAGGTATTCAGGGCCCAAGCCGTGGAGGGTTTTGAAGACCAAAACCAGGACCTTGAACCTAATCCGGAGGGCCACTGGCAACCAGTGCAGTTGGGTCAGAACTGGGGTGATGTGGTCATATTTACGAGCACCCACCACCAGTCTGGCCGCCGCATTTTGCACACGTTGGAGCCTCCGGACAAGGGTCAAGGGCAACCCCACGTAGAGTGCGTTGCAGTAGTTAATCCTCGAAATCACAAGGGCCTGCACAACTGTCCTCAGGGAGTGCTCATCGAGGTACGGTCGGATCTGGGTGATCCTGCGGAGCTGGAAGAAAGCGGCCCTGGAAACCGCCGTCACCTGGGCTTCCAGGGAGAGGGCTGAGTCCAGGACCACGCCCAGATTCCTAGCCCTGTTTGTAGGCTGGAGGGAAGTTCCCCCCAGGCTAGGGAGGGGGCCATTGTACCTAGACGAGTGCTCCCTGAAGAACAGAACCTCGGTCTTCTCCGGATTGAGTTTGAGCCTGTTATTCCTAGTCCATTCCAAGACCGCCCCCAGGCACAGATCGAGGGAGCGAACCGCCTCCACTGCAGAAGAAGAAAAGGAGAGATAGAGCTGCATGTCATCAGCGTACTGACAGCGAACTCCAAATCTCCTGATGATCTCCGCCAGTGGCCTCATATAAATATTGAACAGTATAGGGGAGATTGCTGACCCCTGGGGCACCCCACAAGGGAGCGTCCAAGGAGCCGACAATTCGTCCCCCAACTGAACCCACTGGAGCCAGCCATCAAGGAAGGACCGGAGCCAGCAGAGCGCTGAGCCCCCGATACCCACCCCAGCCAGCCGGTCCAGTAGGTTACCGTGGTCGACAGTATCAAAGGCAGCTGACAGATCAAGGAGAACCAACAGGGAGGAACACCCCCTGTCAGCCTCCCTGAGGAGGTCATCCTGCAGAACGACCAGGGCGGTTTCGGTTCCTCGAAATGGCCTGAACCCGGACTGGAAGGGATCAAGGATATGATTTTCCTCCAGGTATGACTGTAGCCAAACGGCGACCACCCTCTCAACAACCTTGCCCAGGAAGGGGACAATGGCAATCGGACGATAGTTGGCTAAATCATCCGGTGCCAAGCGGGGCTTTTTCAATGTGGGCTTCACCACCATCTCCTTTAAACGAGAGGGGAAAATCCCCTCCCGAAAGGAGGCAGTGGCGATAGAAGAAGCCCACTCCGGAATGTTCCCTCCGGCAGATGTAATAAGCCAAGCTGGGCAAGGGTCGAAAGGGGAGGCTGCCAGCTGACAATAAGCCAAGACCCTGGAGGCCTCCGCCGAAGAAACAGGTCCAAATTCAACCAAGGAAGGGGACCGAGGGGGTGAGGCCCCCAGAATATGCAGCGAGAGACCACTGCAGCTGGAGTCCAGATCGGAACGGATGGCCTCAATCTTAGATCTAAAATAGGCTGCGAATTGCTCACTAGTGAAATCACTAGGAGGACGCCTGGGCTGACCAGGATTGGAAAGGTTTCGAACCACCCGGAACAACTCCGCCTGGCGGTTCGAGGCCTCACCAATTCTCAGGGAGGCGTGAGCTGTTCTTGCATCCCTGATCACGTGGACATAACGGACGGTCAGCTGCTTGAACGCAGCCGTATTCACTTCCATCTGATTCTTTCTCCATACACACTGAAGCCTCCTCCGTTCTTGCTTCATCGCCTGCAACTCAGCCGTAAACCACGGCGAGGAGCGGGCTCTACATTGGAGGAGGCGCTTGGGGGCGATCCGGTCAACAGCCCGGGCAGCACCCACATACCACCTTTCCATTTGGGCTTCAACCGGGTCGTCAGCCAGTTTGCCGGTAAGCTCCCCCAAGGTCTCCATGAACCGGGCAGGGTCCAGGAGCCTACGGGGGTGGGCCCAAACACAGAGCCAATGCTCCCCGCGGGGCAGGGGGTGATCAACAGGGAAAATAATACAGAATGTAAGGATTACACAAACTATGAACAATTTTTATTAGCCCATGAGAATATGGAGAAGAATGATACGTTGAAAGGAGCAATAAGCAAGATTTATAAAATTACTGGAGATTGTGAAGACATAGGGAAAGAAGAATAAGAACTAAAGTCAGTCTGGGAACAAAATTTTAAAAGGGAGATAAAAGAAGGTTGGAAAAGGATACACAAGAACATACATAAGAAGAGCCAAGCTGGATCAGGCCAAAGGCCCATCTAGTCCAGCTTCCTGTATCTCACAGCGGCCCCACCAGATGCGTTTGGGAGCACATGAAACTAGATATCTGTCTCCTGATACTACTCCCCTGCATCTGGTCCTTGAGATACCCTGGTTTTAAGCCTGGAGATTACACATCTCCATCATGGTTTGTAACCTGTGATGGAGTTTTCCACCAGGAATCTGTCCAATCCCCTTTTGAAGGCATCCAGGCCAGATGCCATCACCACATCCTGTGGCAGGGAGTTCCATAGACTAACAATGCGCTGGGTGAAAAAATATTTTCTTTTGTCAGTTCTTACTCTCCCAGCCCTCAATTTGAGTGGATGCCCCCTAGTTCTGGTATTTTGGGAGAGGGAGAAGAGCTCCCCTCTATCCACTTTACTCATGCCCTGCATTATTTTGTATGTCTCAATCATATCCCCCCCTCAGGCGCCTTTTTTCCAGACTAAAGAGGCCCAAATGTTTTAGCCTTTCCTCATAAGGGAGGTGCCCCAGCCCAGTAATCATGTTAGTCGCTCCCTTCTGCACCTTTTCCAGTTCCACTATATCTTTCTTGAGATGCGGTGACCAGAATTGTACACAATACTCCAGGTGCGGCCTTACTATTGTTTTGTATAATGGCACTATAATGTTGGCAGTTTTATTTTCAATCCCCTTTTTGATAATCCCTAGCATGGAATTGTCCTTCTTCACTGCTGCCACACATTGGGGAGACACCTTCATGTCTTCTGAGAGCTTGCACAGTCTCTGGTTTGGATTATTCAGAATTAGCTTTGCCCCAAGAGTTCACAGTCTGGATTGACCCTGGCGAGGTCCACTGCAGATTTCATGAGAATAGTCAGTACTTCAAAGTGAGTGGTGGCAAATCATCAGCTGAACTGCAGGAATCTGATTAAGACTCTGAGTCTCCCTTGGAGTGCTCGTTGAAACATTGAAGGGTAGTCTAAGCCTCTGGAGAAAACCCTTGTGCTGCAGAAAAGTCAACCAGGGAGAAATACATAACAGGTGAAGAGAAAAAGAAGGGAGTGCTGAAATTTGAATTAGTTTGAGGGAGAATGGAATACCCATTTCCAATATTTTGGGCAAATGCCTAGCTGTGCCCCTTCTGTCATCATTTATATTATTGAGGAGCCATCACAGGACCTCAGCAAGAACTCTGGAAAAACCAGGGCTCTCATTCTATGTTTTTGTGTCATTTTTATATAGTTGGGATTGAGACTGTTTTTGTTTAGTGTTCTAATTTATACTGTTACTGGATTTCACTCTATGATGGTAAGTATGGGACTGTTTGTTTAATGTATTAATTTATCCTGTTAATGAATTTTACTCCGTGTTGATTTCCTAATTTTAAGCCACCTCTGTCAAATTTTTACACTAGGCAGTTTAAAAATTGACATCAAATAAAAGAAATCAATCTGGAGGTTTATCTTCTGCAAGTAATACAGCAGAACTGGGGAGGTAGAATGCCTTTTACCCGAGCCTGCCTGAAGTCTGTTCCCAAAATTGTTAACACTGTGTTTTGTAACAGTCTGAGGGCTATATACAAATAAGAATAAAGTGGCTGAGGTCATCTGGAGTTTTTGAGCTTGCTGTCATCAGTACACTGATGACATGCAGCTCTACCTCTCCTTTCCCACCTCTGCAGTGGAGGCTATGCAGACTCTGAGAAGACTGAATTTCTGTTCTTTGGAGGGGACTTGGATGGGTACAGTGGACTTCTTCCCAGTCTGGATGGGACTGTCCTTCAGCTGGCTGAAAGAGTGAGGAGTCTGGGTGGTGTCCTGGATCTGGAGCTGTCCCTAGAGTCCCAGGTGGCAGCCGTGTCCAGGTCGTCCTCCTACCACCTTAGGCTTATCACCCAGATTTGCCCGTACCTTGATGGAGACTGCTTGAGGACGGATGTGCAGCAACTGGTCATATCAAGGATAGATTATTGCAACGCTTTCTACATGGGGTTTCCCTTTACCCTTGTTCAGGAATTGCAATAGGTGCAGAATGTGGCAGCCAGACTGGTGGTTGGTGCAGACAGATTTGACCGCATCACCCCAATTCTGGCCTACCTGCACTGGCTTACCATTGCCTCCCAAATAAGGTTCAAGGTGTTGGTTTTGGTTTTCAAAACCCTCCATGGCTTGGGACCTGAATATCTGGCAGAGCGCATCTCCCAAAGGTCAGCGCTGGCCCAGCCCACCAGAGCTTTTATGGCACCATTGCTCTGGGAGGCCACCCCTAGGGAGGCCCGTAAGGTTGCTGCATGCAATCAGGCTTTCTTGTTGGCCAGCCCGGCTATTTGGAACCAATTGCCTAGCGAGATTTGCCAAGCTCGATTCCTAGTTGCCTTTAACAAAGCAGTAAAAACTCTTTAAATATGCATTTGGCAATTGCTAATGTCTGTTCTGTGTTCCCCTGTGTTTTGATGTTGTTTTTGTCATTATTTGGTTTGCGCATCTTGCCGGGTTATTTGTTCATCTTTATTGCATTATTGGTTTGACTTTTTTGTGTTTTAATTTCATATGTGTTGTTTCTGTATAAACTGCCCCGAGTTCTCATTGGGAAAATTGGTTGTGGTATAGAAATATAAATATAAATATAAAAAATAAATAAATAAATAAATAAATAAATAAATAAATAAATAAATAAATAAATAAATATCTGACTACACACTATGGTGATTTAATTGTTTCACAAACGGAAGACCAGAATGTGCCCTGAGAGCTTGGCCACTCAGGTGAGTTTCCAAGGATACTCTGGGGGAAGTGATCTTACTATGAGTGTAAGTGGAGATCTTCCAGTGAAGATGCTCCATCCATAACTGGAAGCTCATGCCTACAAAGGCTATTGGAGTCTTTATATCTAGTCTGAACCCTTGCTTTTGATGATCGCTAGGTTTATTACTGCTTGTTAATCAATCATTCAATCAATCAATCAAATTTTATTACGGTCAGTGACCAGCAACAGGATACGGTATATAAATAGTAGTAAAATAGATAAGATATAAAATATAGAATATAAAATATATGCAAGGGTGATTGGATTGTGGGGTTCAGAACCTCCCGCCATGGTGAATTTGAAGGTGGACCGTCAGACTTTCCCCTTCCTCATAGATATTGAGTCAACTTACTGTGTCATCATGTACTGCCAAAGGGAAACTATGGGAAATCCTCTCTCAAGTCAGAGAAAATGGTAATGGGAGCATCTGGACAACCTATCAGAGTGGCAACACTTTCCCTGCTCCCTCTTGAAATATTGGGACAAAGATTAGACCACCAATTTTTATATATCAGAACAATGCCCAACTTGTCTGCTGGAAAGGATCTTATGAAGTTACAGGCTAAATTGGAATGTTCAGAAAATGGGTGTATGATGCAGTTTGGAAACTCAGAGGCTAAGGCATTCAGGTTGACCCTGAGAGGATGAACTATGGAACAGACCCACCTTTGAACCCAGCTCATAGGTTAGGTACTTCCATGGACATAGGCAGAAGGGACACTTGGGAAAAACCAAGTGGGCTACATCATTTGAAGTCCTTCTAAAACCTGGATGATGCCAGGTTCAGATTAAACAATACCCATTAAAATTGAATCATAACGGAGGTTACAGGACATCCTTCTAGCTCTTTTGAGGTCACACAACTTATAGTTTTTCATGAGTCTGAATTTAGCACTCCCATAATAGGGTTACCCAAGAAAGAAGGGAACCATCTGCTGGTTCAGGACCTCCAGGCTGTTAACAGTGTTACTCAAGACATCATGCTAGTCATCTCATACCTATATACACTAGTTCTGGGACATCATACACATTTCACTTTTTTGGATTTAAAATATGCCTTCTTTACAATCCAACAGTCCATTCCATGGGAATGATGCCGGCACCTTATTGATGCCCCTACTTGAAGCAGAAACAAGCCTCAGAAATAAGGGGCAAAATGGAATGATGTGGGGTAGTTGGTTTCTTCTGACATTTGTCTCTTTGACGGTTACATCATGCAGTTTCTCATCGCGGGAGGAAGTTCCTTCCGACTTGATATCGGTTGCGGTCACGTGGTCTTATTGCGGGACAGTCCCTCCCCCTGTGTACTCACGGGTCGGATTTATTTTCCCGTAATGACAGAATCCGCACATCCTCGTTTCGCTACGAACGGTGATTTTTGGCACCGCGCCATGTGTTTCTCTGCTTTGACAGAATTTCGGTTTATCGGTCTTTCGATTGTTCGATATCTATCCTTCAAACTTGAACTGCGTGCATGTTTGCTTAAGATGTTTCCGCGCTAGGACCGCATGTATTGAAAACTCCATTGGCAAGTTCGCTACCTCTGTGTTTCCATTCTCCAGCCACTAGGTGGTTTCTGACATTACGGAATGAATGTCCTTTGTTTTGGTCCTCAAAGGCAGAGACACGGTACCTGAGGACTGTCTACTCCTGTTAAGGCAACTTCTGTCCTGCCCTTTCCTCCTCCCTCTCTCTATTTTCGACATGGCTCCTCTGCGTGTCTGCAACACACACCGACCGTCCTGCCAGCTTCTTCCTCTTCTAAACGCTGTAATTTTCAACGTAAATGCAATATTTCACTCTATTTCTCTTGTTGGAAGAATGATGGATGACTCCGATGATGACTATGATGGATTTCTTGGTGCAGCAGACAACTTTGTTTGAAATTTCAGAAACACTTCGACCGTTCCCAATGAGAAAGGACACAGTTATGCATTCTGCTGTACCAGTTGAGGAGAGATTTGCAATCGGGGTTTACTTCCTAGCAAGCCGTTCATGTTACCGTACAATTCCTCTAGTATTTCAAAAGGGGACTTCCACCGTTGCTAGCATCGTGGTTGAGGTTTGCTTGGCAATAGAGCACACAATGCTGAGGAAAGAAGTTCGTATATCAGACTTCAGTAAGGTATGTTGCTGCCCTCAATTTCCTGCATATTATTGCAACTCGGGGGGTTTCCTGATACCGCATTTCAGTGTCACTTCCCTCAAACACTTATTTATTGGTTTACTTGTGATATTGCTCTGTTTAAAATTTAAGCTGCTTATACTAGGGCAACTTAAACCACTGCCCAAGTTTTAGTCCCGTTATATCCGCTGCCTCCTTTTACCCGGAAGGCTCCTGGTCTGTGCTCAGCCTGTGTTTACACCTCTCTATCTTATGTGCCTTAACCTTCTCCTCCTAATTTCTATGCTTCTACTAACTGCCTCTTGCTCTCCATCATGTGCATCGAGTTCCAGAAGTTGTATCCACTACTCTCCTGTTCTGCTGTTGCTTTGATTGGATAACTTCATTGTATAAAGTTCAATGGGCTTCCTCCCCCCACTCCTCCTCCTCCTCTGCTGATAAGAACCCCTCACAGCAAACTACTCCCTGTAGTACTTTAGTTTGTATTTCTCACTAAGTAATGACCTGTGCCATTACTTAATGCTACCCTTTCTAATCTTTACCCCCCGAAAAGTATCTTACCATTAATTATCGTGATTGTGAAACCTTTGCCTTGACTTCCTAACATTCGCTACTCTCATAACTGCTTAGTATCACTGGCGTGCGCATTCCTGTTTATGAGAAATTACTTCTATACTTTCAACTTATACGTTCAATACTGGAGGCCCATTGCTTTTTATCCAATTTGAAGGATCTATTGCTGCCTACTACTTTAATGTAGAATACTTAAATTTTTCCCTACTGCCTGCAAACACTTATAATACTACCTTTCTTTATGTCTTGCTCTGCTTATTCTCATTGTGATTTGGTCTGCTTAAACACTACAGGCCCATACGTGTCTTGCCTCGTCCCCAGCCAAGTACTATGCAAATATTACTATATCAACTCCCCTTTAAGACAAAACCATGTACCAATTTCCAACCCAACCATATTACCACATTCTCTTACCAATGACTCCTCTGAAAATTCAACGTAATTTGATTATAACCACTAAACTACTTATCCTCTATGCTTCTCTGGTAATTGATAATTGGTTATCTCCTTTTGAGTTGCCCGTTACCTTTTCCAACTCATAAACCATGAATTACTCATGTACTCAATTGAGAAACAAAAAAGTTCAGTTTCCGCTGGACTCGATATCAACTGACTCTCTTCTTTCCTTTCAGATGACAGCAACAACCTCGAAACTGGGGTTCCCGCATTGCTTGGGGACAATTGATGGAACACATATTGCTATAACGGCCCCTAAACTGCAGGGGCAGGCTTATTATAACAGGAAGTCCTTCCACTCCCTTCTACTACAAGCCACGTGTGATGTTGATGGTGTATTCTTTTCAATGCTTGCTGGCCATTCCAGAGTTAATCATGATGCTCATGTCTTTAGGTCCTCAAAACTGTTTCACAGAATGGAGGACGGAACTCTCATTCCTGGTAACCCAATGTTTACCTACGCGGGTGTTTCTATCCCTCCATTAATACTGGGTGATGGGGCATATCCACTATGCAAGTGGCTAATGAACCCATATGCTGTTCCCAGAAATGATACAGAGAAGCACTACAATAAGGTTTTTAACCGAACCAGGAACATTGTTGAAAGGGCCTTCGGTAGGCTAAAGGCTAGGTTCAGAAGACTTTCTGTTAGAATGGAGGCTCACATTGAAAACGTGAACTCCATTATTGCATCTGCTGTTGTGCTGCATAACATTTGCGAAAGGAAGAAGCACGCTATTCCTGAGGATGACTCAAACATTTGCATCAATGATGAACAACAAGTATGTGAAAGAAATGATGACTATAACGTGCGGGCTCATTCAGAAAGAATGGAGGCTGAAGAAGTTAGGACAGCAGTGGCAGAGTACCTTTACACTCATGTGAAGTAGTTTTTCAGTTCCTCGATTTGTTCAGTTTATCACACATAACCTATACTGCATCCATCCCAGGAGGTACCTCACACAAACAGCAGCCAAACCTTGTACTAGTACACATATGCCAAATAAGGAATGCATACACTTATGCACCTCTGAGAAACCCTTTTCCCCTCCTGATTTTTTAATCTGGTAGTAATGATGTAACATTTTTTCCTCCACATTTAATTTAACACACTGCTTTTTCCATAGAACTGGTATTTTTAAATGAAATTGCAAATGCTTTTGTCTGCTATACATATCAAAAGGGGTCTCTGCGCTGCTTGTTAATAATAGGTAGTGCTCATTTATTGACTGTAACCTGGAATGCAATCCATTGTTGAATCCAATCACTGTATTCCTGAAATGAAAAACTATAATTATGTTACCATCCCTCGTTCCAAAAAAAAAAAAAAAAACATTACAGGGTACGTTACAGGTAGTTGCAGTCCTGGACTTCATTAAAGCATGCCTCCTAATAAAAATCTGCACTCTACATAAGGAGGTACCTTTGTGTGTACTCAGATGCTTAGAAACCACAGGTATCAACGTACCAAGGGGTCAATTGGGAACATATAGATGATACTACAGACCACTTGATGGAAGTATGCAACATGTTCCTTAAAACAACTATAGCTCTGGAGAACGGGGGGTGGGTGGGTGGGTTAATTGCATGTAAAGCCAAGTATAATTGGAGGCCGGATGGGGGTTCTAGGGAATCTACAGTCCATGTACACTATAAGCTTCCCCATGGAATATGGTGGGAAGCCTTACACTAAGGAACCTCTTAACGTACATAAATGAACAAACCTGTGTGTGTGAGAATAAAGGCACTGGTTCGATAAAGGTTACAAAGTACTGCTGGGCCTGCTTAAAGCGGAGAGATGGAAGGTCCACTCCCTCTGATAAAATAGAATAACTGCCGGTCCAACGATGAAACTTGTGCTTTGCAGATACAGAAAACACTAAAGTAGTTTTTTCTTAACCCACTATGTACTAACTCAGTGTAAATACATACCACTGGATTTGTTAAATTCATATTGCTTTTATGCCTAAGAAACGTGGTTTACCATACTCCTTGTTAAGGAGTCAATCGCAGGCCAGATGCAGGGGACTGGCTGGAGGAGAGTAGACAGAGAAATAGTAACATTCACTAGCAAACTCACATGGAAGGGCCACTGTCAGATACACAATACAGGAATAGAATGGCCTGTTGCCTTCCGCCTTATCCATTCACTCTCCTCTGATGTTTTTATTTTCCTCTGAATAATGACTCCTAAGTTACATTTCAACAAGCCAATCCAATGATCATTTAATGTAAGCTGATGAATCCATATTAATACAATAAATAATTTTATTAAGCAACAATTAATACTATAACCTGAGTTCTAAATTACGTTTCTGCTGTTTCTCCAGCACCTCTTAAATGCAAGTAGTAAAAAAAATGCTTGGCTGGCCTGTTACTGCAAGTTCGAAAGCTCATCACACAGGGCCTGTTTTCAACTGATGAGGATGCTTTCTTATGCTAAAATTACACCCGGGTGTTGCTGTAAACAGGAAGAAAGGTGCTAGAATGTGTAACAGAAAAGCAATTGCTTTCTGATAAAGGGGTTGTTACCTTTACCTCAAAAGATGCTCACTGGTAATATTGAGATGTTTTCCTTTGAGCAGCTGCAATGAACATATCCTGGATGATCTTTGTATCCATATAAGAAAAAAATTACATACGTTTTCCTAAACTAATGACTATAAGCACATAATTAAAAAGAAATGCTTAGTTTAATTATTGCCCGACCGAACACAAAAAAGTTCTTCAAAGCTGCCTAGCTAGCCTCTTTCCCCTAGTAACATAGTTCACCACTGCAGGCCTCTGTAGTACTGATTACCATGTTTTATTATGTTAAAATGACACCTTGGTGTTGCTGTAAACAGGAAGAGAGGTGCTTGCCTGCAGATCAGGCCAGCGTTTGCTTCCTTAATAGAGGATAGCATTCCCATCCCTCCGTAGCTGCTATTTTTCTCAAAATAAAATGGAGGAAGATGATGACTTGGAGTCAACTGAGGGAAGCATCACGCATAGAAAAGGAAAAAGAGGAGTTATTTGGGGTAATGCGGAAACATCAGCTTTAATAAAGGTATGGGGAGAGGCGGAAATTAAGTATGCACTGTCTTCACTCAAGAGGAATTATGAGATTTTTGAAGTCATCTCCAAAGAACTTTCCAAACTGGGATTCCACTGTTTGCTGAAGAATGTCGATCAAAGATGAAGTGTTTGAGGAAACTTTACAAGCAAGCTGTCCTGCACAACAATACATCGGGCTCCGGTCGATCTAAATTCCTATGGTACGATGAGATGGCACAGATTTTCAGAACTGATACTTCGATCCACCCCCTACGTCTGACTGAGAGCGAGTCACAAACGGAAGCAGGTATGCATAACCGTCAAACATTAGTGAAATTAAATACTAGTACATGTATAACATTATTATTTAATATGTACTACATTAACACTGCGGATTTGTTCCTTTTTTAACCTTGCAAATCTGGATGACTGCATTGGCAGGTATCCCTATCTACATATTCGTCCTCTCAGCCTAACGAACTTCTGATGTTCTGCAATGGTAACTTGAAGGTATTATCTCGAAGCAATGACTACTGTAGTAATGGGGCAAAATTACAAACATTCTCTGAAATATTGTCCCAAGACAATAATTTAGATCCGCTTCACAGTAACAAACGAACATGAATGTTTTAGAACAAAGACTAGTGGCATATTGAATAATCTAGTACTGGTAACGAATACTTCAGCCAGTTACTGGTTTAGTAAAGAAAAAAATGGTGAATGTCTGCTAGCAGTAAAACATAAATCAAGGATTGATATTAAAATGGGTAATACCTGTATTTTTATTTGTTCAGTCCTCAAGAATCCCTTTAAGGTTCTCTCACTTTCATGTCCGCAGGACAAGATTCAATCGTTATAGAGAATGAGGAGATGGTTACCATAGATCTATATGAAAGCAACGACCTGCTATTTTCTTCAGCTGCACCCTCGGATGCATCTATAGTGGGTAAGTATTTATATTTGGAGTACTCATTAGTTGCGAATAACAGAACTTACTTTAAACTGGCTTTGTTATGCAAGGTGTTAAGAAACCCCTGATCCTCTGTAATTATTGAAGACTTGCATCTGTCCGTAACCTTAGCGGGCTGCTGTGAAAACTGTTAATGCTAATGGTCTTAATTATTGCTTCAAATAGAAACCTTCAGCATGGATGGAACAGAGGTGTCAACATCTTCTGAGTCCCCCCCAGTAACTACTGTTGTTTCACAGAGCACTGGTAAGGGCAAACCTCATTGCTGGTATGTTTAAATTGGGAACTTAAATAACAAAAAGCCTGCTGACAAACCGGTTGAAAAACATAAGAACTGCCTGGGGAAGGTGGAAATATGTTTACCATTAATCTATATGAGAAAATTCGATACAGCATATACATTGGATCACTCTATTCTCAATGCATTCCTGGGAGTCTTTGTGTAGTGGTAATTTGTGTTTACATACTCTCTGAGAAACTTTATTCCATCATACTAGGTGCAACAGTATACTGTATGATTACTGTCTTAACACATATGCGATTAAGATACATGTGCCATACTTCGGTAATGGATTTCATCTGAAGTACCTCAATGTAGCAGCACACTCTACCTCAATGTTCTTTTCGCATTGAAACCTAGAAGTAACACATTTAACGCTACATATATGGGTCCATCATTTCCGTTTCAGTCAGGAAACATTTAGTATCCTGTGCCATATGCACTTAAATCATTCATATGGGGAAAAGAATAGTGGCCCTAATGACACAAAACTGAATCTAGTAATATCCCATGAGTTTTAAAGCCAGGATATTAAAATCAAAACTGTATACTATTATTGGTATCCTTAACAGTGGACTTAAACATTTACTTCATTTTGAATGTTAGAATCACCTTTGGGTGTGAGACATACAGCAGCAACGGTTATGAAACAACTGATGATATAACATTGATTGGTCTTTTTACCTTCGTTCATCAAAATATAACCCCGGATCACTTGCTAAAAAACAGAATCATAACATGGCCGGGGGGGGGGGGGGTAGGACTACTGAGTATTTTCAGGCAATCACAATTTCAGCAGTGTTTAAAAAGTGATTCTGGAACAGCCGGAGCTATGGATTTTTTCATGTCCTTTCAGTACAAAGTGTGTTAATTGCCTATGTACACGGTTATCCCTTGTGTGTGTTTATTCCTCTTGGCTAAATCCGCTTTTTTTCATTTTCCACAGAAAGCAGAGAGACATGCAACTATGAGGCAACCTCAGACCCTGCCAGCAGGTTGGCTCTGATTAGGAAGAGGAAACAAAGGGCATCCGCAGCAGCAAGACTGGACAACACCCTTTGTGGATTTGTGGCATGGGTGAAGAAGAATAATGGCCACAGGGAGCAAAGAGTTTCAGCAAGAGACATAGAGCAGAAAAGGTTCCATGACGAAGTGATTAACAACATGAGAGTGGCATCAACAACACTTGTTAGGCTAACTGACTACATAACAGGAAACAACTGCGGTTGCTCAGAGAGGGGGAGTAAGATTATCACTGAGTCCTCCACTGGAATACAAACCAATGGTGATATTGGTTCTGCGGGAGGTTATGCCAATCCAGGACACCATAGTAAATCAGGGAAAAATCAGATGACAAAAAGACAACTGGAAAAATGCTACAGTAATGTATTTGTTTCAGAATCAGTCCTCCTAAAGTCAAGGGAATCTATAAATTTGTTCGCCACACAAATGGAGTCAAACGCGTGACTCTGGGTCATTTGAACATATATTCTTAGGAAGAAATGCTTTTAGGGAATTGATTACTGTTGCTCGGTAGTACAGCCTCTTCCTCGCTCTCTCCCAAATAATACTTATGTATGGCTACTACTGCATGCAGAATAAAAAAATGGTACTAAACACAGGTTCAGTGTGTCTTCACTTACAACTCTCTCCATTACATTTAAACTTTATACAAGCATGGAGTGGAGAGTCCACATTATCAGAACTTTGCTCTGAGTCAGTCCTCCCCAATCAGAAAGTAACCATTGGTAATAGCTGATAAAGAAAACTTTCTGCATTTCTATAACAGGTGCTTGTTACTCCTGAAACTCAACTACACTTTCAACTGATATTTAAAGAAGCCACTTAGGCCCATCCTGGGAAGCTGTTAGAAGCACAATCCTTAACATACTCATTGACTAAAGTTAAGGAACAATAAGAAGCATTCATATACAGAGCTGCTTGCTTGGAATATTTGTGGATAATTGCGGGGAGCAAACTCCAGGTACCAAAGCATTTCCGGCTGTCAAACGGGGAAAGCCTCTAATAACCAGTGCCTTCCACTATGAAAAAATCGTGTTATACGTCAATAGGTTTCTTCCCAAAACTATTTATTGTAATCAAATGTACTAACAGCAGAGTATTGTTTCTGCATTGATTTTTTTAATGTAGAAAACAAACAAAAAGGTAGAGCAGCGGGAGAAGTGGCAAATTCTTGCTTGGAAAAAACTTTAAAAATTATATACACACAAAAAGAAAGGGAGTAGCATAAGTACATTAAGTGTTAAAGACAGGGATATTTTGAACAGCCAGCAGCACCGCAGTTAATGTGGTGTTGAAATCACAATCATGACCTGTGCCATAGGAAACTTTCTTTAAAAGATATTGCATCAACACCCCACCTTCTCCCTGTAATCCTACTTTACAGCAGCTGGTATCATTCAGCAATGAATACATTCCTTATTTTAACACAGGCCAATTTTATTCGACAGGCATGCACACCTGTGGAAGGCGCACCCCCAAATAAGGTGGATTTGATAAGCATTCCCTTCGGTAGGGAATACTAGTTATAGAATTTTCATCTTGTTCATGTTGAACAGTACCTTAACCTATGTTCATTTCAAATAAACTGCCTATCGAACTGAACAGAAGCCGCTTTCTTTAATTAATGTACGCTACTCATGTTCCCGTATCCCTGCAGGAGGATTGGTAGTTTGGATTGGATACCTACAGCTTCATTGTAGAGTAAAGTGCAGCTGAAATACTGTAGCCAAATTACACACACATGTAGGTGCACACATAATTTTTTTCTGTTACCCCATTCCTGTCTGCATGTGTTCTCCTCATGGGGAACACTCTCCTCCATAACTTGGACGGTGGTATAATCCCATGAAGATTGATCTTCATGCTCTCCTTTGCCAATTTCATGTTCATCAATCATCCAAGGCCCCTCTTCTTCCACATCCACTGGATCAAAGCTCTCCTCATCCATCCGTTGGCCGAATACCTGCTCTTTTTCACAGGCCAATCTTCATCCATGGCCCACTTCCTATGGAAAACTTAAACAGAGACAGTCTGTTGATATTTATTAGGGAACCAGATTATGCTTAGATTTACAAGTTGGTACTTCTAACCTACATAAGCGGGCCTCTCATGCCAGTAATTAATTTACAGGGTTTGCTCACAATGTTATGAAGGTAAACGTTAGCATTGACTGATGGTAGAAGACAAAAACATTAATCTTACCTGCTGGGAAATTTATCAGACGGGTGTGGCTCCCTTGCTGGAACCCAAGTAAACTTCAAGTCCTGCCAGTAGTCTGATTCCTGTAATTCGGGTGGTGTTAGAGGTTAAAGGGGAGTGAAAAAAGTTGCACCAGATAGTTATTTCTTGATTATTTGTGCTCACTGGAATAGGCAAATCAAACTCAAGATAGGTGTTCTCAGGGTGGTGTGATTGCACTACAGAAATTCACTATCGCCTGTTAATCAGAACAAGGAATTCAAAGTTAGTACCTCACCAGTATTACAAGTTGCAATGGATTTCCGGGTACTCAGAATCCACTAGTCAGCACGCGCAATGCAAGAACAATTTATACTTCTGCAAGACCAGCTGTAGGTAGACCGGTGTGTGTGTGGGGGGGTGAACATAACCTTAAGTTGCAAGTACTGGGTGCTCTACATGAATAGGACTGCCATCCAGGTCTCCCACTCAAACGATGACTCCACACCCTCATTTCTGCCTGCTTCATATCTTGCATAACTCCCCTAACACCCCCCCCCATTGAGTTGCTGGTTGTGAGAATCATACAAATCTTTTAGAGAGTACATTGCAATCACATCGCATGGGAAGGACCACCTTCGAGGTTAATGTGCATATTTGATTAAGCACAAGCAATCAAGAAGTAGAAACCGGCTGCAACCGTGGTGTACAAGGGCAGTTACAAAATCAACCCCTAAATTACACTCGCTTGCCGCGCTCGTTTATGACAGGTGTTTCCTCAGTTTTGGAGAAAATTAATTTAAAAAAGCGGAACCATAACCAACCAGAGGTCCAGTAGTCGGTGTAAAGACAAGACAACCAGAAATTTTATGGAACTGAGTTTGCTTCCAAGTCAGATGATGTGGTCTTATAAAGAATTATAGTGTCCTTTGGCGGAAGGGAGCCCAGATGCTGCTGTTAAGGCCAAGGGTATTTGTTGACATGTTTCTCATGTCTCATTCAACACCAGTTTAATTGAATAACCGGAAGAGATGAGTATATCCCCACACCTGATTGTGAAGGAGGAGAGAACAAGTATGCCAAATCACTCCATAGAGCTGTCCAGGAAGAGGGTAAAGGTACATGATAATCATGCAGTTAAAGATAAATTGGTTTTATTCAGGTAGGTGATTACTTTAAATGCATAATAGGTAGGATTTTTGGTTACATTCCAAAGGTATTTGAAGGAACAGTTGGTCATTTAAACCCGTAAGTATTTGTTTTTAAAAATAGGCATTTTCTACCTGCAGGAATTTAATGGAGAGACATGATTTCATCCGCAGTTATTGTGCTTATGGTAAACATGAGTTGCCCATCATAACCCCCTATTGCAGTTGCCGCACCCCCAAATTATGACCTTTCAACACCCTCACATGCATACATTTAATTGTTCCCCCCCCCTCCCCGGAGCCCTGCTATCGAGCCGTTATTTACTGTTAAGCATAACTGGGTGGTTAATATCCAAAGGAGTGTCCTTCACCTCTCACTCCCCAACGATGCCCATGCAATGTAATTAGCCCACCTAGGCAACACCATCATTGAGTGTTAGTTGCCTATTTGATCGTGCACATGCAATCCAGAAATAGCAAGTGGCTGCATTTGTGGGGTCCATCCTTGCTCACTCAAGCAGTCCTTTCTTCACAACAGGATGTTGCCCTCATTACAGGACAAATATTGGGTCAACTACCGGATGAAACTCATATCTCCCTTCTGATCCACGATTGTTATAAACATTTTCATTAACTATTATTTTTAATAAAAATATAAATGAATGCTACTGAATTGAAACGTGACAGGATTCCCGTGCTGCTTTTTATCTGTTATCTATACCAATGAATTCTTAATTCTCCTTCAAGAGGAATATTAATTCACCCCAACTTAAAATGAACTGGAAGGTTTGCACTGAAATTGGCCACAGGTATTCTGTGTATTGTGATGCAAATTACTATACTGGCATTGCAAGCTCTTCTACATCCCTTTTTAAAATTTAAAACAATTAGTACTTCCAATACACAGCTCTCTGCAGCTCATGCCTCCGTTGAAGAAAAAGAAATTTAGTATTGAACACTACCTCCCTGTACTGATCAGAGCAGTTAGAAAAACCCCATGGCCTACTCCAAGGACAGTTATAAAGCGGGCTTCTTTTCCCTAATACTTTTGAAACAGTTATCTTTCCAGGTATTTATTTACTTATAAATGCAGTTGGCATATGCTACATTGACAATACCCTCCTTATGAATCTGAGTTTGTGAGATAACCCCACTATTTATAATGGTACTGATCCGCAGACTTAAAATAACAATATAGCTCCTTTTCAAAACATAAGGGACCAACGCTTTGAATCCCCTTTAACCCTGAAAACCACATTATTCTACCCTACAGCCATTGGCCAGATAATAGTAGCAGTTTTTCAATTTGCATGCACTCCCTTATTAAGCTCCCTCAGAACTTCTGGCCTGCATTTTGAGGCCTGCTTGCAGAGGATAACACATCTTCTCTGGCTGTGAATCTATCTACTGCAGAACCATGCCATATTGGTTGGCATTTGAGACTAGCCTCCTTCTCCAGATTCTGTTGGACCATAACTTTGGCCGTGAGGTTATGAGAAGCGGGCCCCGTTCGAACGAGCAGGTATTCAGAGTAGCCTCACGGGAGTTGCGAAGAAGAGGCTTCCAGCGCTCACCTAGCCAATGTAGGTCCAAATTCAAATTGCTCAGACAGAAATTCTACTACACTGTGCTCCACTTCGGAGAAAATCCGGGTCCACTACAGGAGTCCCCTTTCTGACAAGAATTGAAGGATCTGTGGGTGCAAGCTGGGAAGCCGCACCCTCTAAGAAACGTTCCCAGCTGGTAAGAAAGCTTTTTAAATCTTAATTGTACAATAAATAATTACATTTAACTTTAGTAGCTAATAAGAATCAGAGAATGTTATGTCACTGCAAGCAGAATCTCGCTTGCTGCAGCTTTGACTCCCATAGTTAAACGTACATTTTACTTTCAACATGCGTCTGTAAATGATACTAACAAATAATTGTTCTTCATATATGCAAGTTCACTCCTTCTACTGTCTTCGCATGTAATTCCAGTACAAAGCACGTTGAGGCACTGATGATCATTACTCCTTAATACACTACTGTGATAGCATGTTTAAAGTGACACTTATCTACAAGCACAATAGTGTCACATATCCAGGCAAGATCCATAAATTTCAGATTTCATTCCAGATGTTCAACAGCCTGACTCTTTCTTACAATTTCTCAGGAGCAGGGCCCGTTTTGAATATTGGTCTCCGGGAAAGAGCTGGAATCCGACCACAGATGGAGGAGGGCCGGTTTGACCTTGAAGATGAGGTGGAACAGGGGCCTGGGTCAGATGAGGAGCAAGAGATGGCCCAAGAACATCATGTGGATAATCCCGAAGAAGATAACAACAGAGGGCTGGTTCAGGAGGAGCCTTCTCCCCAAGGAGGAGCAGCAGCAGAAGAGCAAGTTGAAGGTAACAAAAAAAAATTAAATTTAGCAAAGCAGCCTTCCACTACCTCCAGCTAATGGCTTCCAAAAATGCTCTAGGACTCAGATTATGCTAGCAGCACTACAGCTCCTTGAGTGGTACGATCTTGAATATACACTGCAGGTATTGTGATAATATAAATAATGTATATTGAATTATATTACTCTGTTGCCTTGTTGTCACCTCTTCAATACCAATATGTTGAATTAATGGCTAAGAAACACTGCATTATGCCCTGCTGGTTTTGGTTTCCACCTCAAACCTACCTATGGTCCTCCAGTATTGCAGGACCATGAGTACTGTTTACCAATTAAAACATTTTGCCCTCACGCCTCAAAAAGGTAGTTCTTTGGATATGTAATTTACTAAACGTTATGTTAGTCCAAAATGCCTAGAAAAAATACTTACTAGATACCAGTTCCATTTTAAATACATTTGATACCTTGCCAACCTAAAAGGATATTTTAACGGATAGGTGCAGTAATGCTATTTCTTTACCTGTTCGTGCACACAATTGCAGGGTTCAGAAAGTCTTTCCTGAACATTGGTCATTGCACAGTCCTCAATCTCTACTTGCTTTTGGTTATGACAGTAGAATTAATATGCAATGAAAGAACATGATGTGGATGGCCCCAGTTACACTTACCTACTATTTGCCCGTAAGACTGGTTATTTGCAACGGTTCACAAGCAGGATTCAAGGATAGTGATACTGTGAGTTCTCCTTTGTTCTCACTTAGGATATGTGTAATGTGAACCATTCTATTTTCACCGTTTTTGGTAAAAATCCTGGTCCATTTCAGGAATCAGCCAACTGGCATGACTTTAGTTTTCTGTGGGGTCAAACTGAGAAGCCACACTCTCAGACAAATTTTCCAGCAGGTACTATAATTTTTTTGCCTTATCCCATCATTAAATGAAACATTCTGACTGAGTAACCTATTAAGCAAACCCTGTAAATGAAACACTGGCATGAGAATCCCGTGGATTGGGTTTCGGAGTTTCAAACTTAAACACCCACTAATCTCTCATTATGGTTTGATACTGCCTAAAGGGAACTGGATTCCCAGTTCCTTAAGACAGCACACTCAGGAGAGCATGAAGATCATCCTGCAGGGTATGATACCATCGGTCAGGTTATGGAGGAAAACAATCCCCATGCATTTTTGTGGGGGTGATATTGACAGCATGGATGCTTAGGAGAGGATTAAGAAATGTAAGGGCACCGAATAAAAGTAAGGGCAGTGGGAACCATAGTTCAGAAGTAGGGGGTTTGGTAGTGGTTGAGGGTGTTCGGGGGGTTTACGATGGGCAGATCATTCAGACAGGAAGCACATGCCAAAGCCTACCAAGTTTCTTCAGCATCAAAGTAATATTCCATAAAGTTTAGCAGCATGGCAGAATTTTCATTGAATGAAAACAGGGACCTGAGGACTGCTGTGCATCAATGCACGGCATCTATTTGGAAAAAGGAGGTGTTGCAAGAAAAATTTTCGCATTATCCGTGGATTCCATATTTGGCTGCAGTGTGTTAACATATGCATGATCCTCTTCATCCTGGTAGCAAAAGTTGGTGGTGACTTGACGGAGTTGATTGATGCAGAGCACTTCCTCTTTATGCACTGTTTAGCTAAAGGGATATATTGGAACCAAAGTTGGTTTTGTTAAATGAGGTTTATATGGGAAAGCATTATGCCTTCATAATAATGCCCTAAACAGGGGAAATAAATTCTGCCCATATATTCAGTCATGATGTGCAAGTCATGAAGGCTGCTGGAAGGAAAGTATTGAGTTGGGGTGGGAGAAGTGGAGGGCAGTGCTGTTCATCGTAAGCAACAAGATTTGCTTCACAAGCGTAACTATTTGTATGTGTCATGGCTCCAGGTAGTACAAGATAAAAAGGAGCATTGAGGTGCATGCATGTGAGGACCTGTGTGTGTTACGAGGAATTCAGAGAATTGCAAAGCAATCAATCACCACAACATTACTGGGCGTTTGGCTGGCTGTAAATGAGGCAAACCGACGGCAGGAAGAAGGGGGGAGGGTAAGATAAACATTGCCCCAAGGATCGCAGGCATCTGTTAACTCTTGATTGTTAGTCAGTGCTCCCTGCTGTGTACAAGAAGAGCCTTCTTAAGTATAAGGAAGAATATTTTAAAGAAAAACCAGTAAGGCTTTTTTACTGTGTCCTTTTTTTAATACCGTAAAGTTTCACAAAGCACGCATCAAAATGAACCCCGCCGGAGATTCTGCAATAAGGCTTTTCGATTTTTCGCGTCTTACACGTCAAAGTACCCTGGGGCGACGCAAACGAGTCGTGCCTGGGAAAAATATAAAGGAAACATTGCACCAAGGATCGCAGGCATCTGTTAACTCTTGATTGTTTGTAAGTGCTCCCTGCTGTGTACAAGAAGAGCCTTCTTAAGTGTAAGGAAGAATATTTTAAAGAAAAACCAGTAAGGCTTTTTTACTGTGTCCTTTTTTTAATATCGTAAAGTTTCACAAAGCACGCATCAAAATGAACCCCGCCGGAGATTCTGCAATAAGGCTTTTCGATTTTTCGCATCTTACACGTCAATGTACCCTGGGGCGACGCTAACGAGTTGTGCTGGGAAAAAATAGAAAGGAAACATTGCCCCAAGGATCACAGGCATCAAATAACTCTTGATTATTAGTCAGTGCTCCCTGCTGTGTACAAGAAGAGCCTTCTTAAGTGTAAGGAACAATCTTTGAAGTAAGAACCAGAAACGCTTTTTTAAACAGTGTTCTTTTTTTAATATCGTAGGAAATCACAGAGCACGCATCAAAATGAACCACACCGGAGATTCTGCAATACGGCTTTTCAATTTTTTGCATCTTACATGTCAAAGTACCTTGGGGTGACGCAAACGAGTCATGCTGGGAAGAAAAAGGAAGGATGTTTTTGGAAACCCATAAAGTGTACTACAGGACAAAGCATATGGGAACGGCAATACCAGTTGACCACTGATATTGAGCACTTGTGCAGTCTACACATGCACAGGGGTTTAGTCATCAGCATGCATGAACTAGCAGGTAACGATGATAAGTTGGTGGTTGGAGCGAGGATGGTTGTCCCAGCTGTTGCTGAGTTTTGTCGTCACCAGTCGGCACGAGATCAGAATCAAGGGGCACAATAGCTTAAAGGCCATGGTAATGAGTAAATAACAGCATCCGGGACAAAACACCCAGGCAAGGCAGTGGCCGAGTGGTGCACGCATTAAAACCTGGAGTGGAGTTTCTTAAGCGGGGGACCTGGGTGAAACGGAAGGTTCGTCATAAAGTGGGGCGGGTAAGGATAAATGAGCAGTAAACTAAAAACAGCGCCATCGCATGGATACATCACTACCTAAGGGTCGACATGTGTTTGTGCTTCGACAGGAGGAATGCCATCTGGTGGTAAGCGGCATGAATGCACCGCGGTAACCATGCGGTTGCAGGTTTATCATTTAAAAGCGGTCTGGAGAAGACTTGGGAAGCTGGATGTGCTACCGGTTTATCGATAAATCGATATCTATTTGTCAAAAAAAAAAAAAAAGGAAAAGTGGTTCTTGAGAGGGAAACACACTTCTCGTTCCGGGAGTAACGCAACCTCACGAGCCCTCGTCTCGATACGAGAAGCGTGATGAAAAGATTCCCGAGGCCAGGGAGGGGAATCTCTCATCACGCTTACATTGCAGTTCAGGGGGCGTGGTCAGGACGACCACGAAACAACAGAGCAAGGGTGTGAGGTTACGTTACTTCGTACGGGTCCGCAGCAGGACAGCGAAGAGGGATGAAAGGAACGTGAAGTTACGGTCTTGGTCCCCCACACTTTCTCATGGAAGTTCCTCTGGAGAATGCACAAGTGAACACATGCTAGTCTGGTTTGCTGAGCCAATGCCTGCAAGGATGGGCATTGGATGGACATTTTTTTCCCGCTTCTACCCTGCCGCCTACCCCAAGAATTGATCTTGGTTTGATTTACTGGTTGGACTACTCACCTTATTGTTTACCCTTTCCCGACTACTCAGGAGGCACCACAAGTTTGGAAACTCATCATATTGCTATAATGATTTATTTCTTGTTTGCTTCCCTTTTCCCACCAACACCCTTTCTCATCACCCTTGCCCTAGCTGATCCTTACCATAATAATGCTTTAATTCAGTTGCATCACATGGCAGTCAATAGTAAACACCTTCCTTCTTCCAGGATTTTAGTCCCTCCTTCCCCCAAAGGGGGTTGAGGGGCTACCCCATCTGTCCCCCTAACCAGCACAGACTATGGGGACAGATTATGCGGTTTGCAGCCCAAGAATAATGTGGGATGTAGAAGGTTAATTACTAGTTAATGGTTCATTAAACTACGTCATTTCACTGGGATTAAACAGCCTCCTCTGAGTAGTACTTAGTCTTGCAGACCATGCAGTGCAACAATTTTGTTGACTTTTTTCTGACCAGGAGAGGGTGCTGCAAATACAAATAAGCTTTGTTTAAACAAGTGTATACTTAGCAAGGAAAAAAACAGGGTTTACCTGGGGTGAAGAGTCTAATTCTTCTGTGCCTTTTCTCTGAAAGCTGTTATCTAATTCTTAACGTTTATTTACACATGCATATGACTCCAGGAGAACAGACATTTAGGACCCAACATTAGGTGAATGAATTATTGCCACATATAACCACTCATGCCCTTAAAAGTTTTTCTTTAAGATTTTTATTTGGGCTGGTAACCTTGCTTCTCTGAGTAATGGTGAGGTGGTTCTAAATATTTTGTTGCCTGAAGAACTAAGCCCCCTTGAATTTCATGTACAAACAAAAGGAATGCCATCTGAATTCTTGTACAAGGTGATGCATCCTCCATTGCACTTGCCAAAGCAGATTTAATAATAATAATAATAATAATAATAATAATAATAATAATAATAATAATAATAATAATAATAATAATAATAATAATAATAATAATAATAAATTCCCCTCTCAATAATTTTGCAGAAGACAAATTTAGGGTACCAAACTGCTAAACATTCAGGGAAAATTTCTCATCTATTGTATATGGATGACTTAAAGTTGTATGGAAAAGCAGAAATTGAAATGCACTCACTGACCAACAGAGCCTGAATTTTCAGTACTGATGTTAGTATTGAGTTTGAACTAAACAAATGTGCCACAGTGGCAATGAGAAATGGAAAAATCACTGAGAGCGAAGGAATTGAAATGCCAAATGGACAAGCTATTAAATATCATCAGTCTGAAGCTTATAAATATCTGGGCATACTGCAATTAGATAATATCAAGCATGGTCAAGTGAAAAAAAGTGTGGATCATTGATGTTGCTGTACCAGGTATAGTAGAGTCATCGAGAAACAACTTGAAAAAAATTACCTGATATCAGGATCTGAAAATTGAACTTCAGAGACTCTGACATAAACTGGTACAGGTGGTCCTAAGTAGTAATTGGCATGCTGGGTGCGGTGCCAAAATTGCTAAGCAAGTATTTAGAAAAAATTGGAGCTGGCTAAGTCACCATCAGTCAGCTGCAGAAAGCCACCTTACTGGGATCTGCTCACATGATTCGCAGATACATCACATAGTCCTAAATGCTTGGGAAGCATTTGACTAGTGATTTGTAATACAAAATCCAGCGTAGTTAGCTGTGATGATGATGATGATGATGATGATGATGATAATAATAATAATAATAATAATAATAATAATAATAATAATAATAATAATAATAATAATAATAATAATAATAATAATAAACACTCCAACCATCTAATGACCACACACTACTCTGAGAAACTAATGGCAATTAAAAACACAGCTACCCATGCAACTCATAATGGCATAAATAACAATATCTAAACCATAACTGCCACTCTCTGGGCCGCATGACTCAGCAAATGTGGAGCCTCCCTTGGCCCCTCTCAGGCTGAGGCAATCAGAGAGTACAGCTGGTGAGCTTGCTACTGGCATAAAGCTGTCGGCACTCCCTGTTCCTTGTCTCGGCAATGTCAGATCTCTGGACTCCAGAAGCATTGGCCTGCTAACCTTGGACCTTCCTGGGACTCTGTCAATCTTTCCTGCTGGCATCCCTCTCCCTGTTGGACTGCTTTTCATGGGTCATGGACTGACTGACTGTCATCTCTGACTCTTCCTGTACTTTGAACTCGGACTGGCTGACCACACCCTTGGCGTCAACACCCATCGGGCTTTTGGCAATACTCTGGTCCTGGACCCTTTCTGTTAGCCTAGCTGCCACTCACACCCCGGACATTACAATAACAGTGATAATCCAAATAAACCTAGAGGCAGTGGTGAATCAGGTCACCAAGGTCAGCAGTCAAGATGGTCTACACTACAGGATACAATAATCATTCCTGCAACTACCATGAACAAAGGGACACCAAGTAAGGGGAAAATCCCAGAAGCATCTTTTTAAATCAGTTAATTGTTTTTTTACTCAAACCCAAATCAATTGTCAGGGCTGTTTTTTTGACAAGGGTGAATGGTAGCTTTTATAGAAATATGCTGGAACACAAGCAATCTACATTGATCTCAGGGTTTATACGATCAGCATTTTTCTGGAGAAGGAGATCCAAGCAGGCCCAAATTAGTTGCAGAAACAGATCCCTGAATGTATTTGTAATGTCCAAAATAGTGGTGCTATTCCTAATTCATGTGAAGAGTGTGTATTGAATATAGTGCAGGAGCCTTGCTGGATCAGAGGAAAGGTCTGTGTAGCCCAATATCATGTTAACACAGTGATAAATCAGATGCCTCTAGGAAAACCAGAAGCAGGGCATCAGAGCAATATTCCTTTTGTTTCTGATGTTCCTTAGCAACTGGTATTTGAGAAGTGTTTGGGCTCTGATATGGGAGGAAATATATAGCCATCATGACCCGCAGGCACGGATAGCTTGAGCTGCCATGGATTGGTCTAATTCACCACAATTAGAATGGTGAAGCTGTTTCATCTATATTAACAATTAACCTCCCCCAAGAGTTCAAGATATACATAATTTTCCTGTACATTGTCACAACAACAACATTGTGAGTTCTATCAGGCTGGGAATGGTGGGACTGGCCTAAGGTCAACTCATGAGTGTCAAACTAAGTAAAGATTTGAACTCCTCTCACTCTAACTACTTCACCATATTGGCTCTTCATCATATGCTCATGTAGCAAGTGGACGTGGGCAATCCAACACAAAGTTAGCTCCACTGGTATGCCCCTTAAGTTGATCTTACTATTTGGTCAACATCAGGCCTTTCGAGCCTTTAGCCAGCGACTTAATGATATTGAGAAGCAGGAATTGCTTGCATTAGCAAATAGAACTTGCTCACCTCAGGTGCATGGTATCCTTCCAGGGTTTCGGAGGTCAGCAAACTATCTATCTACACTAGGAACCCCCCAAGCCTGTAGAGCATTTATCTTGGCAAGATTCAATGTTCTTCCCTCAGCCCTACTTTGGGGTAGGTTCAATGGAATTCCAAACCATGAACGTGTTTGCCCCTGTGGAGCTAGGGTACCTGATTTTTTGTCATATATCCTTTTATACTGTAGTTTTTATAAAGAAATTAGGAGAGACTTGATTCACCTCCTAATTTATAAATTACAAGGGTATCCAGACAAACTGTTAGTTGCATACTATCTTTCAGATCAGAATTCTTATGTAACAAACCAGTCCACAATAAAGGACTTAGATATGCTCATGTATTGTGCTCCCTTTTTCCTTCATGATGTCTGGAATGAGAACTTGAGGCCAAGAGTAATTGGAGGACCACAGGATCCCAACCCATGATATAGAAGGTGGCATTGTGGGAAGAGGTGCAGGTTTAAAACACTAGGGTGGAAAGAGGAGAAAGATACAAGACCATGTATGTTTTTACTCCATCTGGAAAATTTGTGGGTGTGGGGGGTGTGGGGGGTGGGAGATCAGCCTGGAAAATCCTCCCAATGGCATTTTCCTGATTTGAATCAAAACCTCTTTTAGTACCATTAAAATCAACTTGCTTGATCTTGAAAGAGGAATTGTTTTCATTTCTTTCAATCCATGAATCCCTACTCATACATGGAACTATACACAGCTCTTTGGGTACCTTTAATATAGTTCAGCTCCCAGAAGATAGCATATCCAAGGAAAGGGTTTGAAGAAGCCAACATAAACACAAGTACACAGAGATGACTGGGTGGGATATTGCTATGTATAAGGGGTGGCACCCCATACCTTTTTGTTTTCTTAAGTTACCAGGAAGGGGTGAGGGGAGAGATATAGAACATTCATTTTTCTGCCACCATTTCTTGGTAAATGAAGGCTTTATTTCTAATTAGGTCCTGCTTTTCAAGTACTAAGTGTTTGGAGAGATTGTGACAGAATTCTGAGCAAAAAGACCAGGGAGCTAACAGCTCAGAATATACAATGATTAATTGTCACCCAACAAGCCCAGTGCCTGTCATGCTCTCACTGTTCTAGCGGTATTTCAGCTATTGTTGAAAAAGTCTCTTAACCATTCCTTCTGGTTAAGTTTGTTCAGAATGCTAAGTGGTGTTTTCACCGTCCATAATTCTTCAGATTTTTTTTCAATCACTGGACATTCCTCCCTGATAAAACAAGATCTAGACAAAAGCATGTTTGAAGGTAAACGTAACACGTCCTCCCGATGTTCAGCATTGCTGTTGTCTTCTTGCTTCTGAAATGAGATTGCATTCCTTTTTTAAAAGGGGGCTGCTGTTGCTAAGGCATGAAAGCTTTTGAGGCTTTCATTAAAGCATATTCATACAGAAATTCAATTTAGTAAGTGCTACCAACAAGAAACATTTCATCAAAACCCATTGAATTATGGAGTGGGAAGAAACACAATAATTTTGAAAGATGAACTGCCTTCATCTCAGAACAGGAGGACAAAAGAAATCAAAGGGATCTCATGTCGCTCAACTAGTATTCGGATTAGAGTGCTTAGTCTTAAACTGTCATCACCATACTAGCAATGCACCGTGTTGCACTTTTAGATGGACCCTAATGCATTTTGCTAAGATATTGAATAGCATTCCCTTGACTTTCATCACATGCTGAAGAAACAGGCTACCTTTAGGCACTGGCATTCACAACTGACCGCTAATGGTTTCCCTCTTCAGGAGTGCAAGAGGTGGCATGGAAAATGAAACTCTCTTTTGAGTCTGTATGGTGCTTTTCATGCTTTGATAAATCATGGCCTTGGCGGGTAGACACACAGTCATTTACAAGTTTAGCATCCAACCACTTCAAATGACAAGTGTATGGGAAGTAAACATGATTTCTTTAAAACCAGCAATCTATAAACCTTGATAAACATAATTTCAGAATCAAACGTCAGCAGTCTCAGTTTAAGGAGGAGCACATTAGTGTAGTTTTCTAATTCATGCTGTTCTATTCCTTGGTCACTATATGTATTGGCCACTATTAGAGATGGGCACGACTTAGCGGTATTCCCGTTTCCGTTTCCGTTACTCGGTTCCGTTACTCTACGGAAACGGTAACGGGAATTACTCCGCCAGACTTCGAGCTCGAACCGACGAACGAACAATTTTGGTCTGATTTGTCGTGCTCGTTCCTTGCATCACACAGAAAAAAAGTTTTTTAAAGTTAAAAAAACCCGGTTCCCGGCTGAAAAGCAGGCGGAAAAATGCCTGCCGTGCCTCAGGGCACCTACCAGAGGGGTTGTTTCTGGAGGTCCCCGGCCTCCCCCCCCCATCCCCCGTCCTGGGCTGCTCTGGTGGGACTCGCCGCAGGCTCGCAGCCAGCAAAAAGCCCAGTCTCGCCGCCGGCCGCCGCAATTAAAGCGCAAGCAAGCGGCACGGACGGCACAGGAAAAAACTTTTAAACTCTCCCCCCACCCATTCCCGGGCCAAAAAAGCAGGCGGAAAAATGCCTGCTTGACTAAGGGCGCAGGGCACCTACCGGAGGGGTGGTTTCTGGAGGGGGGGGTCCCGCCTCCCCCCTGTCCTGGGCAGCCGGACTCGAGTTGCCATGCCATGCGGTGCGGGAGGGGGATCCAAAATGGGGCAGCGAACGCAATATTGTTTTTGAAATCGTGGTCCAAAAACACACAAGCACAACAGAAACACGCGAAAATTTATAAACTGCAGTCTGCCAGATTTTTCACAGTAGCAGTGGGTTTTTTCTTGCAACAAAATGTCTCTCCTCTCCTCCTCTGTCCTCCATTTATTTTATTTTATTTTTATTTTTTTACACCTGCGCAATGATGGGCTGGCCGAGCCTTAGTTAGGCATCTCGCTATGGCTCTGGGTTCAGTGCCATCCACTAGTCTTCACAGTCACTGTCTGCACATTCTGTTATGCAATATCCATATGGCTATTGCATAGCATTTTGCAGCAGCAGCAGGTGAGGAGGGGAGACCCCCATGTTGAGGGGTCTCTTGGAGCTTGCTTCCCCTTCCTAGTGGGTGAGGATAGGAGGCACCCACGGGTGCCTCCAGGAGCCCACTTTCCCTTATAGCGGGCCAGAGGAGGCACCCACCCCAGAGAGGTGCCTCCAGGAGCCCACTCCCCCCCAAAAAAACCAGTACTAACGAAAACGCTATCTTTCAATAATCTCATAAGTTGCCTATGAGGCTTTTCAACTGGTCTGAATAAATCCCATGTGTGATACAGAAAAACTACATGCTTATAACAAAGATCAAGACGAGACCAAGACAAATTATATATTTGGCCAGTGCCCAGTCAGGGATTTCCACATGTGCAGCTAGGATTGCACAAGTGGAAGTGCTTTTTGGAGAGGTGATTGTTAGGCAATTAGTGGTATGTCTGATGCATAATAGACATCTCACCAATCTCTGCAAATGTGATCCATCTTGGTTCTGTGGTCATATGCCCATATGCCATTAGATTTGAGCATGGCTATCATTATCTCAATCTATAAGAAAGGGAAGAAGGATAATTCAGCAAACAATTGCCCAGTATATCAATAAGTGATATGCAGGACATTTTTTTTACTGGAAACTGTAAAGCTGGATGGCATCAGAAAACATCTTGGCCAAGGAGCAAGCAGGCTTAAGAACAGGAAGAGCAACCCTGGATCAAGCTCTGATTTTACAAGACCTGGTGGAAAAATATCCCAGTAAAACCAAGGGTTCCTTGTTCACAGCTTTTATTGATCTTAAATCTGCCTTTTGACTGGACTGAAGCAACAAAGCCAAAAATATGTACTGGATGTTGGAACTTTGGTAGAGACTTGGAACTGTAGAGATATAAAAATAGGCTCCCCCCCTTTTTTGTGTGGAAGATTGACTGAGATACCAGGAAGGCTTTCTCCATTGAGAGAGTACTTCCATGTTTGGAAGTTTACAGCCATTATATAAGTTTCCCATAGAGGGGAGAGATAAAGCTTACATGAGGTGATGTTAAAGTGTGAGCCAGACTCAAATCATGATGGAAGGAAAGAAGTCTTGTTGTAGAGAAATCATCAACTAAGAGACAGAAGGAAGGGAAAACGCCAGGACCGGATGGTCTGCCAAGTGAATTTTATAAAAAAAAATTATGGAAGTGATAGCAGGACCTTTGAAAGATGTATGTAACCAGGTACTTCAGGAAGCGAAGATTCCTAAATCTTGGTTAGAAGCAGATATTACTTTAATACCAAAAGACGAATCGGATATCACACAAATAGGGAATTATAGACCTATATTGTTACTCAATGTTGATTATAAGATATTGGCATCTATTATGGCAGATAGGTTGAAGAAATTTCTCACACAATTTATACACTCGGAACAGAATGGATTCCTTCCAAAAAGACAATTAAGAAACAATATAAGAATAATTCTTGATATACTGGAATACTATGAAGTACATTCAGAAAAACAAATGGCACTGTTATTTTTAGACGCACAAATAGCTTTTGATAACTTAAATTGGAATTACATGAAGAAGCAATTAGAGGTGATGCAGTTTGGTCAAAATTTCCTGAACATGATAAATGCAACAGCAAGTATACTTATAAATGAAGAAAGGACGAGAAGCATTAAAATTACAAAGGGAACAAGACAAGGATGCCCATTATCTCCGCAGCTATTTATCTTAGCATTAGAAACATTAAAGAGAGAAATAAGACAAAATCCAGAAATTGAAGGGACACGTATTAGAGATAAAAGTTATAAACTACAAGCATACGCAGATGATCTGGTATTTATCTTAGAAAATCCTCTATAATCAGCCCCAACTCTATTTAAACAGATTGAAACCTATGGTGAAATAGCCGGATTGACTATCAACTCACAAAAAACTAAATTTATAGTTAAAAACTTAACTCAGAAACAAAAGGACCAACTTACAATGAATACAAATATCCAAATAGTCAAGAAAATAAAATACCTGGGAATATATATCACAGCGAGATGTTCTACCCTTAAAGAAGATAATTACAACAAACTATTGGTACAGATCAAGCAGGAGTTGGAAAGATGGTCCAAACTACAGCTATCTCTGTTAGGAAGAATTGCGGCGATTAAAATGAATATTTTGCCTAAGATACTTTTTGTTTTTCAAAATTTGCCAATTAATTTAGAGCCAAAATTCTTTAAGGAACTGAATAGTGTTGTTTCAAAATTTGTTTGGCAAAAAGTAAACCAAGAATTAAATGTAAACTATTACAAGATGCAAAAGAAAGAGGAGAATTTGGACTACCAAACTGGACCTTATTATTACCAAGCAAATGCATTGACATGGATAAAAGAATGGGCACTTTTAAGGAATAAAAGACTATTGCATTTAGAAGGTCACGATCTGCAAATAGGTTGGCATGCATTTCTGTGGTATGGGAAAACAAAAACACATAAATATTTTGAAAGAAATTTTAAAAAAGCCCTGAAGACTCACTTCTTCAGGGAGGTGTTTGGCGACCTTTCCAGTTAGTTTTTTTTTTTTTGGCCCGCCACCTTGCTCCTTTTCCTTGTGTTTTGTCTTTGCTTGTTCTCTGTCTTTTGTATTATTATTTTAACTGTAAGCAGCCCAGAGTTCCCACTAGGAAGATGGGTGGGGTGTAAAATAAATAAATAAATAAATAAATAAATAAATAAATAAATAAATAAATAAATAAATAAATAAAAAGGAAGTCATTACTGGGAATTTGGGAAAAGGTTAAACTAAAAATCTATACAAAAATACCCAGACGGGTTTCACCAATGGAAGCATTTACATATCCCAATCTGTTAAGTATGGAGAAAATAATCACTTATAATGAGCTCCTAGACTCTGAGGGAATTTTGAAATCGAAGTCACAATTAGTAGATCAAGGCCTGACCTTTTCATGGTGGCCATTGATGCAAATACAATCAATCTACCATCAAGATACAAAGTCCCAAGGATTCTATAAAGAGTACAGAGCATTCAACAAAATTCTATTAACAACAGAAGTATTATTTATTATTATTTATTTGTTGCATTTGTATACCGCCACATCTTCCTATAGGAACTCGGGGCGGTGAACAATAAAAACAAGAAAAGAAAAACAAATCCAAAAACTATATAAGTTCTTATTGCAATGGGATATGCAAGATGAAGAGGTGAAAGACACCATGCTAAGATGGGCCAAAAATTTTGGTTACAATATTGAACTTCAAAAATGGCAGCAATTATGGATGTATAATCTTAAATTAACCTTGGCCACTGCATATTAGAGATGGGCACGACTTAGCGGTATTCCCGTTTCCGTTTCCGTTACTCGGTTCCGTTACTCTACGGAAACGGTAACGGGAATCACTCCGCCAGACTTCGAGCTCAAACCGACGAACGAACAATTTGGTCTGATTTGTCGTGCTCGTTACTTGCACACGGCGATCGCACAATGCCAAGCGGCACAGAAAAAAAGTTTTTAAAAGTTAAAAAAAAACCGATTCCCGGTCCAAAATGGCGACCGCAATATTTTTTTTTGAAATCCTTGCCCAAAACCCCACCAAAGCACCACAGAAACATGCGAAAGTAACCTATTTTAAATGCTTGATTTTTTACAGTAGCAGCAGTGGGTTTGTCTTGCCAAAATACGTCTCCGTTGATTTTATTTTATTTTTTTCTTAATTTATTTTTTTACACCTGCGCAACGATGGGCTGGCCATGGGACGGGACCATGCAAATTTTTGGAGCCATTCCACCAATCGCATGGACAGGTTTTGACTGACACTTCTGGATGTGCCAGAGGGCATAAAAAGCCGAGGCAGTTCCAGTCCGTCACAGTCTGGGCTTGGATCTTGTGGAAGGTGGTCAGGGCTGGATTGCTGCGCTCAGTCTAGTTTCGATTTCGCGGTCGCGGTCTCGGTCTCGCTAGGCAGGGAGGGAATTGAATTGATATTAATTTGAATCGCAAAACATAATAATTTCTTCTATTCCCTGTGGGGAATAACAACACAGTGTTTATTCTCTTTTTTGTTTTCTCCATTTTTGAGGAAGAGTTCCGTACGTTTTATATTTGCTTCAAGGGGGAGGGAAGATTTGAGTGGGAGCGGTAGGGGAGGGGAGGTGCTGCGGATTTATTTTGAAAATATATATTATTTTATATTACACTACCATACCATTTCTTTTGTATCCCAATTTCCCACCAAGTTCATTTACTTGGCCAAGGTCCTTTTACCCTGCGCCTACAGCTTTTTTGCTGCTGTTGCGATTGGGGTTTTGGAAGGGAATCCAGCAACCCCTATCCTACCCTAGTAGCAGCTTATAGTTTTATTCCATTTATTTTCTATTTTACAGTTTATTAGCAAGTGGCAAGCAACAGCCAAGGTCCAGTAGTACTAGTGCTTAGAAGGGGAGGTTGGAGGCTGTGGATTAAATTATTTTAAAAATATTATACAGTACAGACTGAGTACTAGGCAGAGTCTCCCTCGCCAACCAGTGCACTCAAATTTCTCAAACACATTTGTTTTGGCAACAAGGCTAGGGCACCTTCCTCTATAGAACATTTTACAATTTCATTTTACTTAACACTATAGATATTCTTTGAATTTCTTTCACTTGTCCAACACCTCATTCATTTTTTTGCAGTCAGGCACTCAAACAAACATTTGTTGAAGGGCAGGCACCCAGCCACCTCTATAGAACTTTTTCTTCAATTACATCTTTGAAGAAGTTCCACTCATCTTAGTTACTGTGCATTATTTGTGAAAGTTGGGTGCTGCCAGATTTTGCAAACCCCTTGCTTCTATTAGCTTGGTTTTTGTGCAGTTGTTGTATAACTTACATCTGTGAAGAAGTTAAGTTACAGTTCTCCTAATTACACTTGCCCTGTGCATTAATTTGTGAAACTTGTTTGCCAGGATTGGCAAACCCCTTGCTCCTATTACCTTGTTTGTTGTGCTGCTGTTGTGAGTCCATCTCACTCATTTACTTGTTGCCACTTGCCACCACAGTCTACATACACAATCCAATTACAAACTGGGAAGAAATTACAGTTCTCCTCCTAATTACACTTGCCCTGTGCAGGGCATTGAGAGACTTAGTTGGGTGCCAGGATTGGCAAACCCCTAGCTCCTATTTCCTTGTTTGTTGTGCTGCTGTTGTGAGTCACTCATTTACTTGCACAGTTCCTTGGTGCTTTTCTTTACTATCACATTATACATTCCCTGGCCTGAGCCACAAGAAGTGAGAAAAATGAGGAGGGGTCGCACAGCTAGAGGGCAGGGGAGGGGGACCCCTACTAAGATAAATAGGGGCACGTTTCTGAGGGAAGGGACAGGAAGTAGTGCAGAAAGTGATACTGGTGCAACTCCCTCCTCGAGTAGCAGTGCCAGTGGCACAAGCAGCAATGTGCCATCGTCTGTCACCGAGGGAAGCATGGATGAGGCGTACCAAATCCCATCTTCGTTACCTAACAGCCCCACCCTTGATCAGCAAGAAGACAAGGGCTCTGATTCTGAAATGGCATCAGAATCAGAATCGGGCTCCTTGTATCTAACCCTGCCAGATTCTGAGGACCTGTTGGCAGGGTCAGACTTAAGGCAGGCTCCAGGCAGTGACGGAAGGAGCAGCCCTCTTTCCACCCAGAGTACCACCAGTGAGAGCAGTAGTACTAGTCTACTTTCCCGGCAGGGCAGAGGCCACACCAGCACCACAGCAGCGGCAGCGGCAGGCAATAACAGAGGGGGCGTTACTTTCTGTAAGCCACGAGGGTGTCTCTGGGAGCATTTTGAGAACAGCCCCCAAGACGCAAGGATGGCGGTGTGCAAGATATGCGGGGTGGTCTTGCGCAGGGGGAATGACCCCAAACACCTCTCCTCAAGTGGGTTGCGCAGCCATCTGATGAGGAAGCACCCTGGGACTCTGCCTGGAACCCTGTCAGGCCCTTGCTCTTCAGGGAGGAAGAGAGGGGAAGAAGGGTTAGAGATAGAGAAAGAAAAACACAGCTCCGCTAGTGAGAGTGGGAAGAGGCAGGCCACTCTGCAAGAAGTGGGGCTGTTGGGTGGGACTTTTGTCAGCCCGCGAAATAGGGCCAAAGCACAGGAGACCACCACTCGAGTGGTGGGTGAAATGGTGGCCATGAACGGGTTGCCCCTCTCCTTTGTGGAGTCATCAGGCTTCAGGCACCTGATGAAGCACGTGGCACCATGGTACGAGACTCCATCCCGGCGTACCTTCAGCAGGCGGGTGCTTCCCTCCCTTTATGAGTCTGTCAGGGACAGGATCCGGGCCCTGCTGCAGGCGGCCAGAGGGAGGAAGATCCACTTCACTTCTGACCTCTGGACCGGTGGGCACCACGGATACCTCTCACTGACGGCTCATTGGTGGCAACCCAAGGAGGTCCTGGAGCCCCGGTCAGCCCATGAGCAGCTGCAGGGGGAGGCACAAGGCAGCACCCCAAGAGGGTATAGGGTGGTGCTTCTCCAGGCACAAAGCATGGAGGACAACGCCACAGGGATCAACATTGCTGACGTTCTCAAGACAGCAATAAGAGAGTGGGGATTGGGGACAGAGGGACAGGTCAATCGTGGAGTCATGGTTACAGACGCGGGCCGTAACATGACCAACGCGGTTCTTGGGGCAGGGTTCCAGGGCATCGTGTGCGTAGCACACAAACTGCATCTAGTGGTGGGCGATGCCATTGGCCTGGGTGCACCAAAGGACTCCTGGAGTGAGGGGACCACGGAGACCAGGGCCTTGCTGGACAAGTGCCGGAAGATCGTGGGGCACTTCGCTCGCAGTGTCAAGGCAGCCAGGATGATGCGTGAGAGGCAGGCGGAGACGGGCCGACCGGAGCACATCCTGATCCAGGACGTGACCACCCGGTGGAACTCCACCCACGAAATGGTCAAGCGTCTGGTGGAGCAGAAGGAAGTGGTGGAATACATCATGTCAACCACCCCAGTCCTGCATGAGGGGAGGGAATTGGACCTTGGTGCTACCGAGTGGCTCGCCCTCTCCCAGATGGCGGGTATCCTGCAGCCTTTTGAGGAGACCACTCACGTCCTCAGCAGCTACAACGCCAGCCTGGGCCATGTTCTCCCCCTGGTCAATGCCCTTCGCCAACGCCTAGAGACCAGTATCCGGGAAGAAGGCAATCTTCTCCCTAAGAGCAGGGCATTGGCAGACAGGCTGTTGACCGGCGTGGATACCCGCCTTGGCCCACTCAGAAGGGAAAAGTTGTACCAGATGGCCTGCCTGTGCGACCCTCGCGTCAAGGGTTCCCTGGCGGCCAGCACTGCCGAACTGAAATCCTGGAAGACGGAGCTATGCCGTCAAGTCAGGGCTGTCTCCGATGAGGGCCAGGCGTTTCAGAGGGCGCACGGAAGCCAAAGCGATGCTGAGGAGGAGTCCTCGCAAGGATCCACATCCCTCTGTACTCCAGGAGCGTTCACCCAGAGACCAGGTTCCGTTCCAGCAGCCAACTACCTGGCCTCTGCCCTAGCCATGGCAGTTTCCTCCTCAGTGGAGGCAAGGGAGGAAGAAGTAGCAGACCCCGCTCAGACCATGGTGAAGGAGTACATGGCCGAGCCCCTCCAACCCCTCAGCTCGGACCCACTGCACTACTGGGCCAGAAAGGCAGACCTCTGGCCCACTCTTTCAACTCTGGCGTTGGACCTCTTGTCTATCCCACCCACCAGTGTCCAGAGTGAGCGTGTCTTCTCCCACATGGGAGATGTCCTGAGGCCGCGCCGCTGTCGCCTGGACCCGGAGACGGTGGAAAGGTTGACTTTCATCCGCTTCAACCTTTCCACCTTGGGATTACCCCAACACTCCAAGAACTAAGTTGCTGCCTGTAACCTAACCTCCTGCCTGCAATCCTCCATGCCCGCCTGCAAGCCTGCCTGCCTCCCCTTGGCCCTATGAGCCTGCCTGCCTGCCTGCCTGCCTGGCCCTGTGACTACCTGCCGACTCCAGTGCCTAATGCCTGCAGAACTGCCTGCCTGCCTACCTGTATTCTCTCTCACACACAATTGAAGGGTACTATTAGTGGCCCAATTTTTCTAGCCCTGGCCTGTCTCCAAACCAGGCAGGGCCACTCAAAGTGTCATTGGAAAGGGTCTGTCTGTATTGGCCCAATGTTTCTCCTTTTGCCATGGCTGGTCTGAGAGAGACCCTAATACCTGCCTTCCTTGGTGCTTCACACCATTCCCTTGGCCCTACGAGCCTGCCTGCCTGCCTGCCTGCCTGCCTACCTGTATTCTCTCACACACAAAGTGGTGAGGAAGCACTTTACAACAACCTACCTCAAAGACTGAGTATCAGGGGGCAAGCTCCCTTCCTTACAGCCTTGAAGAAATAGACCCACCCAGTTCTCCTGCTTCCACTCTGTCTTCTTGGTTGCCAAAACCCGGTCTCCTGGGGTGGCGAGAGAAACTCTGCCTGCCAAGGGAGCCTCCATGTTTGGTTCTTGGTGGATACTCTGTCCCACACTGACTGTGTGAGTCTGTAATTTACACAGACCTAGCTCTGTCTCCTCCGCCACTCTTTCTACTGGGCTGCCAGCCGTGGCTCACAAAGAAGGGAAACGTCCTTGTTGTGTGTGCGTACTCCTGGCCGAAAGTCCCCTGTGTGGATCTTGGTGCTGTGCTGTGTGACTCATTGTGCGCACACTTGGTGCTTAAACATTTTATAATCATTTCTGCCCTAACCCCGGAACAAAGGCTGCCGGACCAGAAAAGTTACTGGTTGCAAATCTAGGTTGTGATTGATGATGATGATTGAGTTATGGGAACACTCTTCAGGAACAGCTGGTGGTTGGCTTAGGGTTAGGGTTAAGGGGGATGTTTAGGCCTCCGCTACTCTGTCCTCTGGGCTGCACCACACTGTGTCTCACTAAGAAGGGCTGGAGTGGAATGTACTTGCGCGTACCACAGTTCAGCACAATAATCGTTTGTTTCTTAGAAATAGAAGAGCCTTTCAGGAGGAAGTTCCAGGCTTGGCTCTTGGAGTTGTGGAACTGCTGTGATTCACTACGAAGGGCATGGAGATGGAATGCCGGCACGGCAGTTAGGAGCAGTCTACCAGCACACAGCTGGGAAAGAAAGTCAGAAAGCTTGGCTTGCTGTCCTTTTGGAAGCCTGTGTGGTCAAAGACTCAGACTCACTCTAGCTCTGTGTCTTCTCCCTGCCTGCCTGTCAGGCTCCCCCCACTTCCGGCTTAGAGGAGGCCTTCCAGCCGCTTCTCCTTCACCCTAACATCATGGTCCAGTTAGTGCTTCAAGTTCAGCCCTGTCGCCACTGCCCTCAACTTGCCCATGCAGCAACCATGGCTGTGCCCGCTTCTTGGCGGAAAACCTCTTGAAGACCAACTGTAACAGTGCATTCACTCAACAACTATTTGTTTGCACACACTGTGCCTCACAGAGAAGGGAATTGTGCTTGTGTGCTAGAAAACAGCCGTGGGGTGGGCCCGTGATTAGGCAGAACTCATGCGAAAGCACCCTTGGACTCTGCCTGGGACAGTGACAGGACTCTGCAGGAAGGAGTGCCGCAGTGTGGGAGTGTTGTCAGCCTCCGGACCGCCAATTAGTCTTCAGTGGGCTGCCATTGCCATACACTGTGGCTCACAAAGAAGGGCAACTTACTGCCATGCTGGTGGCCCTCTGTCACCGTTACAAATAGGACAGTTTATCAGAAAGTTCAAGGCTTGGCTCTTAGAGTTGTGGGGAATGTGATTCACTACGAAGGGCATGCCACTGGGATGCAATGCACTGACTGTGGCTCTCAGTGAAGGGAGGGAGCAAGGAAGCCTCCACTCCAGGCTTGGTTCTTTGTGGGTACTCTGACTCACAGAGACAGTGAGCCTGTGTTTCTCAGGCCTACTGTCTTCCGTGGACTGCAAAGCTATGTCTCACTGAGAAGGGAACATGGCTGTGCTGGCCTGCTAGGAGTTTATGGCCGGGGAAAGCAGCACACAGCTGTGTAGGAAGACCCTCTGGCTTGCAGTCCTTTTGTCAGAGTGGTCTCAGGCCTCAGAGTCAGACACCATGTGGACTCTGCTTTTCCACTGGGCTGCCAACTGTGGCTCACGAAGAAGGGCATTTTCCTGGCGTCCTCCTCAGGCCATTCAGTCACGCTGGGGAGCTGGAGCTTCCTGGCAATGTTCCTCCCCTACGGAGGCCCTGTGGCCTCAGACTCAGGCTATGTGGGCTCCTCCAGCCACTCTTTCCTCTTGGATGCAAAACACTGTGGCTCACTAAGAAGGAAAGAGAAGTTGTGTGTGCAGCACGCACTCCAGTAGTTTCTCTGACAGTTCCATCCAGGCTTGGCTGTTGGAGTTGTAGGAGCTGGGATTCACAACGAAGGCCATGGTCGTGGTCGGGATTGCTGGCCCACCATTCAATTACTCCAGCTTGTGGCCTCCGCCACTCTTTCCTCTGGGATGCAAAACACTGTGCCTCACTAAGAAGGGAAGAGTAGTTGGGTGCCAGCACTCCAGTAGTTTCTCTGACAGTTCCAAGCTTGGCTGTTGGAGTTGTAGGAGCTGGGATTCACAACGAAGGCCATGGTCGTGGTCGGGATTGCTGGCCCAGCATTCAATTACTCCAGCTTGTGGCCTCCGCCACTCTTTCCTCTGGGATGCAAAACACTGTGCCTCACTAAGAAGGGAAGAGTACTTGGGTGCCAGCACTCCAGTAGTTTCTCTGACAGTTCCAGGCTTGGCTGTTGGAGTTGTAGGAGCTGGGATTCACAACGAAGGCCATGGTCGTGGATTGCTGGCCCAGCATTCAATTACTCCAGCTTGTGGCCTCCGCCACTCTTTCCCCTGGGATGCAAGACACTGTGCCTCACAACGAAGATAAGAGGACTTGGGTGCCAGCCCTCCATTAGTTTATTTGCAAAGTTGCAGGCTTGGCTCTTGGAGTTGTGTGGGAACCAACTGTGATTCACAAAGAAGGGCATGGTAGTAGACTGCCGGGCTGGCAGGTAGCAAGTCTACCAGCACACAGCTGGGGACTTGGGGAGGAAGAGTCAGACTCAGAATGTGGCTTGCTGTCCTTTTTGCAGCCAGTGTGGTGCCAGACCAAACTCAAGGTGATTGGCCTCCTCCTCCAGTCTTTCCTCTGGGCTGCAAGACACCGTGTTTCACATGGAAGGGGGTCCCTGATACAGCACCGCCAAGACTTAGTCAAAAAGTGACATGTGGTGGACGGTGGTGCATCGCAGGCAGTGTGGTGCCAGACCAAACTCAAGGTGATTGGCCTCCTCCTCCAGTCTTTCCTCTGGGCTGCAAGACGCCGTGTTTCACACAGCAGGGAGGTACTGATTTGAACAGCATTCGTACGTACAGCACCACACCAAGACTTAGTCAAAAAGTGACATGTGGTGGACAGTGGTGCATCGCAGGCAGTGTGGTGCCAGACCAAACTCAAGGTGATTGGCCTCCTCCGCCAGTCTTTCCTCTGGGCTGCAAGACGCTGTGTTTCACACGGAAGGGGGGTACTGATTTGAACAGCGTTCGTACTACGTACAGCACCACCCAAGAGTTTGTCAGAAAGTGCCATGTGGTGCATCGCAGGCAGTGTGGTGCCAGACCAGACTCAAGGTGATTGGCCTCCTCCGCAACTCAGTCCTCTGGGCTGCAAGACACTGTGACCCAAGGCCAGTGCCATTTAAATTCCTGTCATGCCATTCAGCTCCATCCTTTTTATACTGGAGCTGGCAATGAGCCTGCCGCACTCTGGCTCTGTGCTGTGGTGCTCTCATACTCTGCCTTGTGGCCTGACCGGAGTGGCCGCCCTTACTCTGGCCTTATGGACCAGAGATAGTCCTCCTCCTTGTATAGCCTAGTGGGCTGGGCTGTGGGCTGTAAAACTTAAGCCAGAGCAACCCAGAGCCCTATGCCATTCCCATCCCTACCAAAACTATTCCTGGCTGTAGCTACTAGCTAGGTACGTAGCTTAACCACCTCAGGCTCTAACTGCTAATGTTTTTTTTGACCATGACCAAAAGCAGGGTTGCATTGGCTTTGGCTTTATTGCTTGTCCTTTAAGTGTGTGTGACTTTGACTGTGAATGTGAAGTGAAGGCAGAAGGACCTTGGTGATGGGGGGCCAATTTGAGAGTAGTAGAGTAGTAGACCCCTCATTCAGATTTGGGGAGGAACGGAATGTCTGTTTCTCCTGCTGCCTCTGAGAGAGGTGGAGGGGAGATGGGATGGATTCAAAACCAAACAACAAAAAAGTACAACAAACAGGCACGTCAGCCAGACCAAGTAGGGTGGCTGGCTGGTTCAGCATCAGCAGATTCAGGAGCACAGCAGACCAAGAGAAAAAAAGAAATGCAAATTTGTTTCTGCCCACTTTGTTTGCTTAGGATGCACTAGCCTTGTTGTGCAGCAGCAAGTCCATCACCCAGGCAGGTTTAAACTGTATTTCGCCTGCTCATTTGCGGGACCCGCGCCCACCCGCCCACGCGCCCGACCGCCCGCGCGCGTGCCCGACCGACCGCCCACGCGCCCGACCGCGCGCTAGCCACTCCCCCTGCCGCTGCCGCTGCCGCCGCCCACGCATGTACCCCCGCGCCACCGCCGCCGGCGCTGCGCCCGCAAGCCGCAAGTCTCGGTCGGAGTCAAAATGCGCGAAATCGCGACAGAAACGGAAACAAAAAAATGAAAAAACAAACCGACTAATTTTTGCGAATTTTCGCGAAAAACGGAGACGACCCGAAACGGAACCGGCCCGACTAACGACAACTCAAAAAAAATTTTTTTCCAAGTCGTGCCCATCTCTACTGCATATAAAGAAAATCTTTATAAAATATTTTATAGATGGCATATGCCACCAGCAAAACTTACTAAAATGTTTCCTAATGCTTCGAATAAGTGTTGGAAATGTAAAGATCAAGAAGGTACTTATTATCATGCTTGGTGGACTTGCGATAAAGCCAAAATCTATTGGGTGAAAATATATACATGGGCTAAGGAAATTTTAAAAATACAATTACAATTTAAACCGGAAATATTTTTGTTAGGCTTATTACCAAATGTGATAGAAAAACAAAAGTTTTATTTATTGTTACATATTTTAACAGCAGCTAGAATAACATGGACCCAGTACTGGAAATCTGAAAATCTGCCAACCGATGAGACGATTATTAAAAAAATAATAGAATGTGCAGAAATGGATAGATTAACCAAAAGATTAAAAGGACAAGAAGAATCAAATTTCAATCCTGGTTGGGACCTTTTTAATGACTGGTGGAAAACTAAAGTAATCTAGACTAAAACGAGATAGAATCAGAGGATAAATAGGTAATAATATGTCAATGAGAGAGAATCACCAAGCGAGACATGTCATATTATAGAAAATTTGTGGATGTATATTGTATGGTACATTTTTCTTTTCCTTCTTTTTCCCTTTTTTCCTTTTGTCGTGTTGTGTATGTCCTTGGCTTGATTTTATATGTTGAATTATTTGTATGCTCAATAAAATGTAAAAAAAAAAAGTTCTGCTGGCCAGGTTGAAAAATTACCGGCGGATGGTTCTTCCCCTCTCTTTCTTACCATGGATCTTCCCAAGGTGGTGCAGCAATTCATTTGGCCTGGAGGATCATTGGGGGAAAAATTGGTGTGGTCTAAAAAATGCAAAAAAATAAAAATAAAAAAATAAAATAGGGGTGCCATGGGCAAACAGATCCAAGGGAACCTCCAATCTATCCAAGCACTGCCTCCTTTAGACAGAAGAACAGTGATGGTCAAGGTTTCTCCTTCCAGAATAGCGTACCTGATAGAGGAACATGTTTTCTCCTAGGCATCATTCTCTGATTGGAGAACAAGAGTTTTGCAATGTCATATAGCTCATGGGTTTCTTTCTCAAGAACCACATACATCCGCCCGTACCTCGATGAGGCCTCCCTCAGGACAGTTGTGAAGGCCCTCGTGATCTCGAGGATTGATTACTGCAATGCCGTCTACGTGGGGTTGCCCTTGACCCTTGTTCGGAGACTTCAATGAGTGCAGAATGTGGCGGCCAGACTGGTGGTGGGTGCTCATAGATACGATCACATCACCCCAGTTCTGGCATGCCTGCATTGGCTGCTCGTGGCTCTCTGCATAAGGTTCAAGGTCCTGGTTTTGGTTTACAAAACCCTCCACGGCTTGGGTCTTGAATACCTGTCGGAGAGTATTTCCCAAAGGTCAACTGAGGCCAGGCCCACTAGAATGTCGCAGGCGTGCTTACTCCAAGTGGCCACACCTAGGGAGGCACGGAAGTCACTCACGCGCAACCGCGCCTTCTCTGTAGTGGGCCCCTCGTTGTGGAACCATCTTCCAAGTGAGCTGCACCTTGCACAGTCCCCGCACACCTTCAAAAAGCGCTTAAAACCATGCTCTTTAGGGAGGCATTTGGCAACCTTTTACCTTAATTTAATTTATTAACCATTTTTTTCCTCTCCACCCTCTTGAAGCCTCTTGCTGAGGGTTTTCCCTCCTATTGTCCTGGCTCTAACTCCCCCCCCCCTTGTACGGTACTGTTGATTTTAACTCTGTTGTAAACTGCCCAGAGTTCCATTGGAAGATGAGCAGTAAATAAATAAATAAATAAATAAATCTGCATACTTGAGTGACTGGTGTTTAATAGAGATTGACCACCCCTCCAACTTTTTCTGTCATGAATTGAGTGATGAGCTCATTTCAGTTCCAGTTTTCTTCTCTCTCTCATGCCTATAATATCCACAATCTTCATTTTTTAAACATGAAGTTTACAGTTCTCTCTGATTCAGGCATACAATTGTCCAGCATGCGGTGACTCCAGAGCCCATACTGGGCCTTTCTGTATCAATTTTTTAATTTGTGAAAACACAATCTCATTTCACAAATCAAAATAGTCACCACAGATTTATTTTACTTGAGGAAGAAATTAACAAGTCACAGGAAACAAAGGAAGATGCAAGAAGATGAACGATTAAATGGGACAGATAGTTTAGCCATTTGTCAATTCTAATTTATTAGCCACAATAGTTGAAGAAGTGTTCTTCAAATGACATTTGCACTTTGGGTTTAATTACTTGTCATAGCTGATTCTTTTAAATACACTTCAAATCATATTTCTGTATTAAAATGGTTGGCACCTCTCCTACTTTGGCATGGAATACAATAACCAAGTTCAATTAGTGATTTGAAAAATATTACTAGCTGCAAGAGAAGAAAATTAACGGCCCAAAATAATTCCCAAGAATTTTAAGGAGAACATTAACTCCTTGTTGACTTACAGCAAAAATCACTTGAAGATCACATGCTGCTTGTGCAATGTATGCATACTTGCTGTATGACATGGATTAAATTTCAGGGAGAAATTTAAGTGAGAGTTCAAGCTCCCTTTTCCTTGTCCATCTTCCTCTGTTCCTCAAGAGTTCTACTCCTTACTATCTTCTCTTAATAGTCTCTGGATCTCTCTCCTCTTTTATAGATCCTTCAAGCACTGATTCCCATCCTTTGTAGAAGGTGTCACACTCTGCAGATGTCCCCCTGGACAAGCCCCCTCTGTTGTTTTTCTTCTACTCCACCACCTCCTGTGGAGATTCTAACGTGGTTGGGGACTTTGTAGGAGACAATGTAGCCACTTTCTAGGGGTAGAGTGGGATGTGAGATGAGACAGTGGAAGTAATGAGGGCCAGCCCAACCTCAGACCCATCTGAGATTTTCTTAATAATCAGCACAGCTTCTGTGAATGTTCACAGAACAAAGCCCTGCATTGGCATTTACCTGGTTGTAGGTAGGGGTAAACCCTTGACAAGGATTCTGGACCTTTGTACATTTGCATGTGAAGTTCTGAACAGGGCTATGTGACCTATAGCAAGAAAACTATCCATGGTATCCAAGGGTAGAAATCATATAAAACCCATTTCTGCAGCCATATACTATATTGATCAAGATAGAGTTACCAGCCTCACAATGCCGCTAAAGGAACACACTTGTGGGTTACTTGGGTGAATGATATACAAAATGTTGAGATTACATTAGGTGCCTGTAAAAGACTTCATAGGAAACAATCAATTCCCTTGATTCCTACCATATAGAGTAATTTCATGTTTCTGCCCACAGATTGCTTTTTAGTGTGCTTATTCTCTCTGTTTAGGTTTTCTAGTACTGAGCATTTTAAATTGCATACCATTACATATCACTGCATAATTGTACATTATTTCCCCCCCAGCATTGACTAGATTTGCCTTGGGATACACCATTTTATTCAGTTAAGAGCTATGTATAGCCAAACACTAAATGTTTGTTTCCACATTTTACGTCTGGCAGCTTTCCATTTTCCAACATACTAGATCAGTGTTGGTGAACCTATGGCACGGGTGCCAAAGGTGGCACTCGGAGCCCTTTCTGTGGGCACCTGTGAGAGTGGACAAGAGCAAGAAGGAAAAGCCAGTGGTGCACCGTCTGCAAGAGAAAATATAAGAGGGAAAGATAAGGAGGAATAGTATAAAGTGAAGGAAGGGGATAAGAGAGAGGAACAGAATGTTGAGGAGGCCTATTGGGGGATGAGATGCACTCGCGGGGGAAATGGCAGTTGGAAGCAGAGGGAAAACCGTTAAAGTCAGACATTGAGACTCAAACTTGGGGGAGGATGTGAAGGAGAGAGATGGGAGAAGCAGGACTGGAGACCCATGGGACCTCTATCCTGGTCAGTTCAGGTCAAATCACTATTGTGGCTGGGGAATGCCAACCGGACGAGGGAGAGGTGGGGACAACCATCCCAAGAGAACACTGTGGCTCAATGGGCACGGCTTCCCTGTTGTGGGAGCCAGTGTTTCGGGAGAGGGTCCCAGGACTCCCATTGAGCTCCCCAGAAGAACAATCTCCCCCACCCTTAGAAGGACCTTTTAAGTCAAATCCGTTTGTGTTTGAAGAAACAGTTGAAAGCATTGTTGAGCGCCCAGAACCAATAGCACCTGTTGTGCAAAATAAAGCAACGTATGTTTTGGACAATAAAAGTTTATTAGGAAAATGTACAAATAGACTGGACAATCCTCATTTGCACTCAGAAACGGGGTATCCACACAACGAACCCTCACAGCACCCAACATTGCCCCTTCACAGCCACCTGTATTCAGGTTATATTGCTGTATTGGCACTTTGGGAAAAATTAGTAGGTTTTGAATGGTAGTTTGGGCACTCCATCTCTAAAAGGTTCGCCATCACTGTACTAGATGCTTATGTCTTTAAATAAATTGGCTCATTTGCACACACTAGATCACTCTTGTTCTTCTTGTTTTTTGTAGGGCTATGAGGACTGTGAGTTCGGTCCTATAACAAATTGAACCGTAGAATGAATTAAATTCATTTTAAGAAGTCCCACTGTATAGAATTTCATGTTGACTATTCTGCTAATCAGTGTTATCCCACTAGCCCCCATGCTGAGGAGAGTGAGCTTCCCACCTCTTCAGATGTGAAGATATGCTTTCAAATCCACAGCTCACCTGTTGACTGAGTTCATGTTGTGGACCACACCCTAAAGGGTGCTTGATAATCCTTGAGGACTGGGAATTTAAGGAGGAAAATGGAGATAGTGAGGGGGATACCTGGGATCATGCACAAGATTGGGAGATGTTTACGGCACAGGAGTTGCCCTGTGGAAGCATGGGAGAAATGTGCCCTCAGAATTCAGATACTGGGATCTGGAAGGCAAAGCAAAGCAAAGCGAAATATTCTACTTATATACCACCCCATACCACTTTAAGTAGTCTCTGGGTGGTTTACAGTTTAATTACAGTATGTAGGCTACACATACTGAGTTCGGAAGGATGAGGCCAGATGGCAAGAAGAGAAATGTTGACTGATGCTGTGCCATTTATTTATATCTTTGTTCCCACAATTCACTTACATCACTGGTATCTCTGTGAGCAGATAAACATGTCTGTAGCTCTTAAACAGAAAAACATTTTTCCTCTCCAAGGGAACACTCCAGCTTGCAAATACAGTGGTACCTCATAAGACAAATGCCTTGTGAGGCAAAAAACAAAAACAAAAAACTCATAGGAAGAAAACAAATTCCAGGAATAGGCATACTTTGCATGACAAAAGTTTCCTATGGGATGCTTTGTAAGACAAATAACCATTCCACGTGTACCCAGGAACAACCCCCGGTCATTTGTGTCTTAATCCGTTCCCAATGCATTCCACAAACCGCATTTCATAAGACAAAATTTTCATAAACCAAGTGACCCATAGCCTCCGGAACAAATGAATCCATTTTCAGTGCTAAATCCTATGGGAAAACATGTTTCGTATGATAAATTTTTCATAAAGCAAATTGACCATAGAACGGATTAAATTCATTTTAAGAGGTACCACTGTATAGAGTTTCATGCTGACTATTCTGCTAATCAGTGTTATCCCACAGCTGTACAACCACACTGCGAACAAGGAACAGTGCTGTGCCCCCTGATAAGGGAAAATAGCATTTAAGACATAACAGTGCCTTAATTGAGAAACACATTCCACAGTGGAGCTTCCTCACATAATTACTTTTTCAGCAGGGTCCTGGATTTAAGTGTTTGCTGTTTCATGACACCTAATTCAATTTTAAAATTAAGTGCCGCTCCTAGATAACTAGGGTAGTTGATGTGAAGGAGCATGCACTATTTTCATGGTTATTAGTGCAGAAAATTCATTAGCCAAGTGGGTAAGTGGTTTGATAGGGATATTTTATCTATTTAGGCAAGGTAAGGCAAAGTGTTCTTCTGCGGAGTAGCCTACTTCTTAAACTTCTTTTTCAGAGGTGAAGTTACAGGCACGAAGAAACAAACAACTAATCAAGGTTTAGACATGGCTCCCATGGATAACATAAATCCTACCTTCACCACCAAGCAGGCACATTCAAATGTCACTGTTAATACATTAAGGCTGTTACCCTATTAAGGATGTTTAGTTGACTTCTAATCCATGGCACATTATGGCTGGTCCTTGTTGGCCCATATACATAAGGGAGAATTGAATGGGCAGGCAGGAAAGACAGCTGAGTGGGAAGGAGCCTCATACCAATGGTCTGCTGAATGTCAGTGTTCATAGAATCATCATAGGGTTGGAAGGGACCCTGGAGGTCTTCTATTTCAACCCCCTGCCCAAGGTGGGAGACCTCATGCCATCCTGGACTGATGGCTCCCACGGCTTTTGCTTTTACTGGTGTCACTGGATATCTGTGTATGAACCATCTGTTTTTTCATACTGCCTGCGTGTGTGTGTTGCGTCATTACAGTCGTGACCAACTCTTCATTACCCCATGTCCATGGAGTTTTCTTGGCAGGAATACTGGAGGGGCTTGCCAGTTCCTACTCCAGGCGCCTACAGCACATGGTATTGTCTAGTGGTCTCCCATCAAAGTACTAACCAGGGCCAACCCTGCTTACCAGAGTGTAAATGCCACCATTGTTAGGTTTTCTGAAGCCTGAGACACTAACAAGTTGCAACTGAAAAGAATTATCTCACAGTAGCAAAGTCACATGTGTTATGTTTTGTATTTAAGAAGGAATGTTTAAGCCTAGTCTCCTCCTCCTTTTTTCCTTCCCTTTTTCCTCTGCTGGGTGGTGTCGGCATTTCTTTTGTAAGAGAGCTCTAAGCTTATTTTGGAACTAACTTCAAATAAATCCTAGCTTGATCTATGAAGAACTCAACTACTAATTTGCAACTCATTCGCTCTGCAAAATTCAAAACTCTGCAAAGAGGGATGTTCTCAGCAGCACAGCGGAAGCGTAAACTGGACCAGAAAAGTAAAACCACTTCCAAACTCTCTGGTGGACCATTTGAATTATGTTTCTTCTCCAGTTCTCAGCAGCTTTTCTTCTGGCAGGTTGTTTTACAACCATTTTCAGGATACAATACTGCCCCCCCTTTTACCAGCAGCTGCTGTTTTGCCTTTTTGTAAATTCGTCACAACAAAACAAACAAAGCTACCCTGAAAACTCTCTGAAATGCAGCCAGACTAGCAATGACCTAACCCCTTGTGCAAAATATCACAACATTAAACTTTAGGCATAATGTTTTTCCATGTTATTTTTATGAGAACAACCTATTTTCCAAGCTAGAATATAGATGCCAAGTGTTTTAAGGCTGATGAGTATCCTTAACGGCCTCATACTTATCTATATAATTGGCAACTTGTAGGCCTGCTCTTTTCTTAACCTCTGAACGGGAATGGCTGAACTTAGTAGAAGAACTGCGCTATTCAAAAACAAATGAGTAATATCTATGCACTTGAAGCCATTTATAGACATACAAAATTGCATTAATTTAAATCTGAAAAAAAATACACACACAACAGAAATGTAGCTGGCTATTAGTTCATGTAAGATTCTAGGGTACAGTGGTGTAGCGCAGTGCTCCCCAACCTTTTTATTGCCGCGGACCGGTAAATGTTTGATAATTTTTCCCTGGCCCGCTTGTTTTGATTTAATAAGATAAAAAAGGTAAATGCCCCCCCCGCCGCTGATGCACATGCGTGGTAGTCGTTTCCCACTCTAGGGGGCGGTGCTCATCTCCGTACTCAAGCCGAAGAGCCAGTGTTGTGCGAGTCCTTGGCATCGCTGCAAGGAAACACTGTTTTTACTTCCTCGCGTTTTTCCCCCCGGGGGCGTCTCTTTATCTGACTTGCATTTCACATGCTTTCAAACAGCTAGGTTTGGAAGCATATAAACGCAAGGAGATCATTCCAATTCCACAGTTTATTCGCAACCACTTTGGAAGACAGGAGCCGCTCTTGGCAGGGGCAGCTCCCCGTCCATGCTGTCGCCTGACCTTTTTTTAAAGGTACCGAGCCGCCGTGAGGTCTTGGGACCCTTCGCCCTTCCTTGACATGAGGCCAGAGGGGGTGGGTGGGAATTGGTGGCCCAAGGAATGAGATGCTGTTGGACTGGTAATCCTGTTGCACATCCATTGTCAACTTCAAATTCACATTCTTTGAGTTGTGCCCTCCGAAAGTCAGACAGCCATTGCCCCAGTTCCTAAGAAGTCTCTGCCTGCTTCCTGATAGAACGCTACACTCTGGAGGCCCAACATATTTATTTATTTAATTTATTTAATTTATTTAGTTTATATACTGCTCCATCTAGCTGCACAGCTACTCTGGGCATATATCATGGCATCTTTCAGCACTCAGACATTGTTCTTTGGGTAAGTCGTTTGTGGCTAGGGATTTTTGAAAGGAATTATTTTTTGCACATAACCCATATTTGAATATGTTTTGCATGTGTTTCAAATAACCCTAAGGGTGGAAAATACATGTGAATAAACAAAAGAGAATCTGGCCACTTGTTCTGAGGAGAACTAGAAGGGTCTTGCCATCCAAGTGTGCCTTTAGAAAAAGGGAACCCCTTGAAGCTTGAACACAGTCCATGCCCCGAGGGACGCTTGCAGGGAGACCTCGGTCGCTCACGGGGAAGAGGGAGGGGAGGGAGGGAGAAGACAGTCCGTTCCTACGGTGGTGGTGGTGGTGGTGGTGTGTGTGTGTGTGTGTGGTCAGTGGGCAATTCCTCCTGACGGAAGATAAGCCTCGGGGCGAGTGGGGCGGGGGGAAGGGGAAGGAAGATGTTGTAATAAGACGACCCTCAGTCCATTCCCCCCCTTTCTCGATACTCGAACTTGTCCTAATTGTTCTGGGCTGTATAGCTTATCCCTCATTGACGTAAGGCGCCTTGGGGGTCTTTTCCAAGGAGAAAGGCGGGGTAAAAAAACACTCTGAAATAAATAAATAATAAATAAATAAATAAAGGAAAAGGGGAGGCAAGCTGTCACCCCGGGTGCTTCGGCGGACACAGCGAGGCTCCTTCCCGTGACCCCCCCCAGCCCTCCCTCTCTGCCCTCCACACACACTCACACACACACCCCAAGAGGGAGAGCGAGAGCGAGAGAGGGGAGAGGCTGGCTTACTGGCGTCCTGCCTTCATCCGCGCCGTGACTGAGAACCCCTTCAGCGGCTTCCTCCTCCTCCTCCCTCCGCCGCTGCCACCAGAGCCGGTCGGTGGGTGGGTGGGCTGCCGTCGCTGCCGCAGTTGCTAAGGGTCGCTCCCGCCTGGCGGGCAGGCGCGCGCCGCCTCCGCCTTCTGCGAGCCCTACTCTTCATTGTTCCTGCTGCTGCTGCTGCTTGTGGTGCTGCCGCCGCCACCGCCTCCGGCCCCTGTCAGGAGGAGGAGGAGGAGAAGGAGGAGGAGGAGCGACAGCACCACCAGCGACCGCGGCAGCAGCCCCCGCAACGCAACAAGCCGCCCACCCATTGGGCAGCGGGCCGCCCCCCAACAAGCGCAGCGCTCATTGGCTCCCCTGCCGCCTCCGCCTCCTCCCTCCTCCTCCTCCGGGGGCGCGTGCTGAAGAGATCGGGGACGGAACGGAGGAGGAGCTTCCCTGGTTTCCTCGGGCGGCCCGGTGCTGATTGATCCACGGACCAGCACCGGTCCGCGGACCGGGGGTTGGGGAACACCGGTGTAGCGGATAGAGCGATGGAGTAGGACTCTGGAGAACAGGGTTCAATTAGCCATTTGGCCATGGAAACTCACTGGAAAGTAGAACTAGTAAAATCAATTCTTACATACTATGAATCATAGAATCATAAAACTGTAATAGGGTTGGAAGGGGCCTTTGAGGTCCAACCCCCTGACCAAAGCAGGAGACCTCATGCCATCCCAGCCAGATGACTGCCCAATCTTTTTTTTTTAACCTCCAGTGACGGGGGCACCCACAACATCGGGAAGTAAGCTGTTCTGCTACCATTAGGAAATTTATTCTTATTTCCAGGTTTTCCCTCTGATGAATTTCCAACCATTGGTTCTTGCCATGCCCTCAGGTGCAACTGGGAATAAATACATGCCCCTTTCCCTGTGGCAACACTTCAGGTATTGGAAGACTGCTATCATGTCTCCCCTCAGTCTTCTCTTGTCAGGCTAAACCTGCCTAACTCTTTTAGTCATTCTTCATACGATTTAGCCTCCAGTCCCTTTATCATTTTAGTTGCTCTTCTCTGCACTTTTTCTAGGGCCTCTGTGTCTTGTTTGTATTGTGGCAACCAATATTCATACTGTATTTAAGAAGTCAAGTTGGAAGAAGTTAGAATTACAATTGCCATGTGATGCTACCTCAATATCATCTAACACCATTAATTATCACAGATTATCACAGCCTGAAAAAAACACAAATAATGGGCCAGAATGTGGACTCTCCTCCTCGCATTACAGTTTCTGCAAAAGAAGTGGAGGTTGTCCATGACTTTGTGTATCTTGGCTCAACTTTCTCAGATACACTCTCACTAGAGTCTGAGCTGAATAAACACATCGGTAAAGCAGCTACTATGTTTTCCAGACTAACAAAGAGAGTATGGCTCAATAAGAAGCTGACAGAACATACAAAGATACAGGTCTATAAAGCTTGTGTACTGAGCACACTTTTGTATTGCAGCGAGTCTTGGACCCTCTATGCCCGACAGGAAAGAAAGCTGAATACCTTCCATATGCGCTGTCTTAGGCGAATATTCAACATTACCTGGCATGACAAAGTTCCAAATAGCATAGTCCTAAAATGAGCTGGAATCTCTAGCATGTATACTTTATTGAAACAGCGACGCCTACGCTGGCTTGGACATCTTGTGAGAATGGACGAAGGCTGGATCCCAAAAGCTCTTCTATATGGAGAACTAGTGCAGGGAAAGCACCCTAGAGGGAGACCACAGCTGTGGTATAAGGATATCTGCAAGAGGAACCTCAAGGCCTTGGGAATGGACCTCAACAGATGGGAAACTCTGACCTCCGATCACACTGTCTGGAGGCAAAAGATACAGCATGGTCTGCTTAAATTTGAAGAGGCATTTGTCAAACAGGCAGAGGAAAAGAGGCAGGCACGGAAACAACGAAACTCGAGGACTGGGCAAGAAACAGAATACATGTGCCCCCAGTGCGGTAGAGTCTGCCATTCCTGAATTGACCTATTTAGTCACACTAGGTGTTGTTTTTAGGATCTCTACTCCAGGCATGATACCATAGTCTTTCGAGACTGAAGGATGCCAATGATGATCACAGCTGGGCTATCTGGGCTTCTTGTTGAACCATTTCACTTATTTTTCCCCATGGTGGGGGTTGGTTTACCATCCAAAACATGCGAGCTGCTAAAAATGGCAAAACCACCCCTGTCTGGTTTTGGAAGTGATGACTGTGACTTATAAGACATTGGAGAAATCAGCATGATATAAGCTTCAATGATAAGAAAGAAGCATTTTAAGAAACCAGAGAAATAATGTGAGGGCCCTTTGTTTTCTTCCTGGTATTCTGCCTGTTAACTTTTGAACCAAAGGGATTTAAGACAGCGATGGATGGATGTTGTTTTACTGCCTTTCTTCCTTGAGGCAATACTGGAGATTATTACATCAGTCAACTTGTAATAATTATATTCATAGTCATCTTGTCTATTGCTTTTATAGTAAAAGCAGCAAAATAGAAGAGCTAGCTTACAAATATAAATTTGAACAATTACTTTTACAAAAAGCAAGTTATGTAGGAATCTCAGATTATTGAACATTTCACCTTTTCTAACTTCCAGGAGGTAGATGGTGTAAATCTCTGATCAAGATTTGTCATATTTATCATGAAAATTGCTAGTGAGTAAGGCTATAGCTTCCCAGAATCTCTTTATGGGAGAAAGGCAGAGTAGAAATAATATCCAAGCTCGACATCAGGAGTATTGTTGAAGATGATTAATTATTTGATAAAGTCTGGTGCAATCAACACAGACTTCAATGTTAAGGGCTCTTTTCAGCTGGATGAAGTCTTGCTGGCACTCCAGTGTCCAGTGCATCTTCTCTGGCTGCTTCATTCTGGTTAGGTTGGTCAATGGGGCTGCTAATGCACTGAATTTTGGCATAAAATGATGGTAGCATTCTGATAAAACCCAGGCATGAACAGATTTTCTTCTTGGAGGTAGGAATGGGCTAGTCATCAATAGCCTCTATTTTGGAGTTGAGACATTTGCTTACCCTTCCTCTTACTACGTGCCCTAAGTATTTGATCTCAGAATTCCACATCTGGCACTTGGCTGCCTTGACTGTTAAGTCAGTATTTTGTATTCTTTGTTTTGATTAGGAAATTCCCATATGTGCCCCAAATATGTATTTATGAGCTTTTTCTATATTTTTGGGGAACAGTCAGCTGCTTGTGGGGCCCTCCTTTTCCTCTACACAGTGCTACTAAAATTTCTCTATATAATAGATTTCTATCAAGTCTATACCTCTGTGGGTGTTCAGAGGATAAGGGTAGAAGTGGTTCCTTGACGGCCTCAAAGCAATCACTTAAGCTTCTATCTTCCCTTTGCTTCTGTGCAAAAGTAGAACTATTTGAGTTTCTTAACAATACTAAGTTGCCTTTTCCTATTGTATCAGATTGTTCCTCCAAATTCAATTCATCTGTTTGTGGTTCACTAGTTAAAGTTTCTGTATTTTCCTCAGAGTGTATAATATGATTTCCCTGAGAGCGTGTTATTATGTAAGCACTTTGCACATGTTCAGCTAAGTCTAGCCCAATTAAGCAAGCAGCAGGTATTTGGTCAGAAACAGCACCTTCCCACACATTATACCAGTGTTGGCAAATCTATGGCCCAGGTGCCAAAGGTGGCACTCGGAGCCCTTTCTGTGGGCACCTGACATTGACCCTTTACAGCTACCTGTATTCAGGTTCAATTGCTGTACTGGCACTTTGCGAAAAATTAGTGGGTTTTGAACCACAGTTTGGGCACTAGGTCCCTAAAAGGTTCCCCATCGCTGCACTATATCAATTGTAATACTCAGCTCTACTTTAGCCAAATTTAATACAACAGGTTCTACTCCAATTCCCTTTAGAGTAACTGTCTTTCCTTTGATTGTATTTTCCTCCTTTATAATATCTAGATGTAAATGGACATCTGAAAGCGCATGTCTCTGAGGTCTAAATATTTTGTTCCCATTGATACAAATGACTTCTCCTGAATTCCTTAATAATGTTATCACTTCTAATCAGGAAACATTGTACTATCCTAGCTTCCCTAGGTTCTGGGCTTTTTGACAACTCAGTTTCCTTGGCAATGACATCACTGTCAGAACACTTAACTGCCTGTTCCTGCTGAATACTAAAGATTTTTGTCTGAAGGGTTGATTTTTTTATTTCTTTGAGCATCCCATTCGGATCAAAAATGCCCAAATTCACCACAGGTGAAACATTGTTTATTCATTCTAGATCCTGAATAAAAATATATATTAAAATTTCCTTCAGTGTTATTTGTTTTTATTGGCCTGTGGTAGGGGTTTGGGTTTCGCATAACTATTCCTTGTTTGTGACTGATTGCTGTGATTTCTATCTGGTTGGGATAGTCTTTTCCTATCCTCACCACTTTTCCTGCCAAATCTTACCTCAGAAAGCTTTGGGTCTCTCATCCTGAAGTGGCATCCCTTTCCTCTGACATGCAATGGCTGGCTGCTGCGTGCTCCAGCTCAGGGAACTCGATGTCCGGAAGAGGAGGCAGTTGCTGCCACCACTCTGCGGTCAAGGTGGGAGGAAGGTATCCCGGCACAGTGGCGAGGCCAAGCTCTGCAATCCCTTCACCGCTCCCCCCTCCACAACCCCATCATGACACTCAAATATGGCTTGGTGGAGTGTGTGAACAGCATGCAGACAGTGCTGTCCAATCTCTACCTGGAGCACCTGCTGCAGAACAGGCCAAAGGCCAAGGCAGTTCTGTACCCAATGAATGCAGTGACTGAGAACACGTATATGCTGGGCAGCCCGGCCCATGCCAATGGCTGGGAAGTCTGTAAAATGAGATTCAACCAGTTTGAGAAGGTCACAGAGGAACCAATGGGCACCACACTGAAGCTGAATGAGAAGAAGAGCTGCATGGTGGCCTGGATCCTCAATGGGGGTATGATTCACAGGCAAGGCTTCCTTCACATGGTTGATGAGATCTTAGAAATAAACAGGAAGAGCATGGCCATCCCATTCAGTAGACCAACTGCAAATGATCCTGAAAGAAACCAAGGGAACCATTTCCCTAAAGATCCTTCCCAACCAGCAAATTCAAATTTCTGCCCTCCAGACTTTCATGAGAGCTCGGTTTGACCATGACGCCCCCCCCCCCAAAGACCACCTGATTCCTTTCAAAGAAGCTGAGCTGAAATTCCAGATAGGAGACATCATCGAGATCATCAGCAAAATACTTTTAGATGCTTTAAAAAAATTTTATACCCACTTTTATGTTTTATACTGAAAACCACCTAGAGCCCCTTCTGGGGAGAAATCTAAAATAAATAAAGCAAGTGTGACAGCAGCTGGTGGCAGGGCTGGGTGGAGGGTTCCCCCAGTGGATCAGCAGGTCTCATCCCCTCTTTGGAGCTACACAAATGGTGTATTACAGGCATGACCAAGAGAAATCCTGGTGGAGGTCAGATCTGTAGCCAAGTTGGACTATAGAACCTTCCTGATAATGCCATCCTAACTACAATGGATGTAGAGGGTCTCTATACCAGCATACCACACAAAGATGGACTACAAGTTATCACAAACACCATCCAAAACAAGGAATAATCCAATGTAATCACCACCCTCTGTGACTTTGTGCTCACACACAACTATTTCTTTTTTGACAATAAAAACTACCTCCAGATCAAAGGAACTGCAATGGGCACTCGCATGGCCCCACAATACGTGAACATATTCATGGCTGACCTGGAACAACAATTTCTTAACCACTGCATCCAGAAACCACTTCTCTATTTGCGATACAATAATGACATTTTTCTGATCTGGACCCAAACATCAACCTCACCCTGGAACAATCTGGGCACCACTGTGAAACTACAACATGGGCATCTTAGTACCACACTGTACCAAAAACCAATTGACCGGTATACCTATCTGCATTCTTCAAGCTTCCATCCTGAACACACAACTAAATCAATTGTATATAGTCAAGCACTTAGATACAACTGCATCTGCTCTGACCCACAGGATAGAGACTCCAAACTCAGGGATCTACAAAATGCTTTCCTCAGACTACAGTACCCACCTCGCATGATCAAGGAACAAATCAACAGAGCAGAGATAACCTGCTACAAGAGAGATCCAAAGGGCCAAATGACAGAACACCACTGGTTGTCACTTACAGTGCACGAGTGAGACCACTCACATGCATCTTAAATGATCTCCAGCCCATTTCTTGACAAGAACACATCACTCTCCAAAGCTCTTGGTGGGAGACCCATACTTGCCTACATACAACCTCCCAACCTCAAAGAAATACTAATGCACACAAGATTAGAAAACAGCAACATGGAGAATAGAACTAAAGTTTGCCGCAAACCCCAATGCCAATTCTGCCCACATATCTACTCTGGCAACACAATCACAGGACCCAACAATGTCAAATACTGTATCAAGGTGAACTTCACCTGCTCCTCAACTAATGTGATCTATGCCATCTTTTGCCAACAATGCCCATTTACACTCTACCTTGGACAAACAGGACAATCTCTAAGAAAATGCCTCAATGGACACAAATTTGACATAAGAAACCGCGATACACAAAAACCTGTCTCAAACCACTCCACTTTACCTGGACACTCCTTGAAGGTCACCGTTTTGGAACAGAATCATTACAGATCAAGAATACAAAGGGAAATAGATGAAATAAGATTAATATGCATGATGGACACACACAAGAAGGGATTAAACACAAGTCGGGATTTCTTGAGTCAGTATCAAACATAAAATAACATATTGCTATTTTTTCATGGGCTCTAACGTAAAAACTCCCATTCTCTCCCCTCGCTGTCTCTTCCACCACCCTCTCTGATCTGATCTGGTTTCTGACTCTTGAGGAATTTACCTCTGAGCCATAATACCACACTTAACATATAAACAGATCCTGGCCTCAGAGCTATAAAACTATACTTGACATAGCTACAGACCCTGGCCTAATCCTCCTTCCCATCATCTCTGCTAATCAACTCTCCTGCCTCTTGTTCCCCCCTCCTCTCTCCCCTCCCCTATCCAACCCCAACTCTCTATATCAGTGTTTTTCAACCACTGTTCCGTGGCACAGTAGTGTGCCGCGAGATGTTGCCTGGTGTGCCGTGGGGAAAAATTCTCCCTACACCAGCAATGCCCCCCCCCCGCATCCCGCTTGCGACCAAGGCAGTGGTGCGGCGAGGAAAGGCTGGCCGTGGGCGGGGGAGGAGAAGAAATAAGGGAGGAGGAGGAGGAGGAGGAGACTGAAGAGCGAGAGAGTGAGAGAGAGCCGGGAGACCCGCGCAGGCGCATTGCGGCGAAGGGCACTCCAGAAGCCGCTCTTAAAGGTTCTTGGGGTTGGTTCCCCCTCCTCGCTCACCGAACCCCCCTCCCTCCCTCCCCCGCCTCGCGCACTCGCTATTTACCTCCCGAGGGTGGGCGCGTGCCCCTGCCGAGCCAGGTAGGAGCGCGCGTGCGCACCCCTCTTTTAAGGGTGGGGAGCGGCCGGCCGTTGACAATGGTCATTTTGGGGGGGGTAAATAAAGGGGAGGACGTGGGAGGCTGAGGAGGGATTCCTAGGACCTAGGGAGGAGACGGGGATGGGGGGTCCCTTCCGGGCCCTGTGGCTGCCTGGCTGGAAGGAGGCGGGGGGGGAGAGAAGGGAGGCTTATACTGGAAGGGGTAAAAGATGGGGGTTGGGGGGTCGTATATGAAGAGCCTCCCCCAGTCCCACCTTCCTGGGTTTGCAAGTTCCTCTGAAAAAAAGTGCCAGGAGGAGGGAGGGGGAAGGTGAGGGCAGGCGGACATTTTGATAGGGATGCCTTGGGAGGGCCTGGGCTGGAGGATGGATTTGTTGTTCTTGTTGTTTTGGGGGATGAGAAGTGTGTTTGTGTGTGTGTGATAGGCACAGAGTTAAATTTTTTAACATTTTCTAATGTTGGTGTGCCTCGTGATTTTTTTCATGAAACAAGTGTGCCTTTGCCCAAAAAAGGTTGAAAAACACTGCTCTATATAGCCAATGAATATCTGGTATTAAAGGTATATCCCATCACATATTATATTGCACACCTCATTCTGCTGCTTTATGTCTGAAGAAGTGGACCTGCCCACGAAATGTTACATTAAAATATGAAAGTTAGTCTTTAAGGTGCCACATGTTTTGTGCCTTTTGTTTTGTTTTGTTTCTTTGATTTTGCCTGAAATTCTTGGAAAAATGAAAAAATGCAAAGATAAGTATCTGTCAAAGCACAGCTAAAGATTTGATCAGCTGGACGTGGTGTCTTATGAAGAGGTGCTGAGACTGCCTACTTTCACGTGCAAGACCCTGGTGGTTATAGGAGCCAGCGGTGTTGGACAAAGCCACATTAAGGACACTCTGCTCATCAAGAACCCAGAGAAGTTTGGCTACCTTGTTCCATACATGACACAGCTCCAACAGAAAAATGAGGTGGATGGGAAAGACTACCATTTTGTTTCCACCGAGGAGATGATGAGAGACATATCAGCCAATGAGTTCCTTGAGTTCAGTAGCTTCTAGGGTAACATGTTTGGCATGAAATTTAAGATGGTGTGCAAGATTCACTAACAGGACAAGACTGCTATTCTGGACATTGAATCACAGACACTGATGATCATCCACACTACTGAATTCTACCCTATCATTGTGTTCACTGCTCCAACAGACAAAGGCAATCAGTCAGAAACCTTGCAGCTGCTTCAGAAGAATTTGGAAGAAATCCAGAGCCAATACACCCATTACTTTGCCTCTGCCTCCTCCCAGCTGCTTGGAAGACCCCTGGGACCATTCCTCCTCCTTCTTCCTCATGACTCCCAGGTTGGCCACGGCCCACCAGTGGCCTGCATGGCTGTGGTGGTGGAGAACCTTTTCTTCTCAGCTGTCCTCCTTGGCTGGGGCTCCTTTCTCATCATGCTGAAGTCCAAGGGCTTCTACTCTTAGCTCTGCCTCCTCCAAGATGCTTGGAAGACTCTGTGGCCCTCTTCCTCCTGCTGCTGTCTCATGGCTCCCACCCTGGCCACAGCGTACTGTCTGTGCTGGTGGATGGACTGCATGGCTGTGGTAGATAATCTTTTCTTGTGGCTGTCCTCCTTGGTTGGGGCTCCTTTCTCATCATGCCCCTTCCCTGGCTTCACTTATCTGATGCTTTTTAACCTGTAAACCGCCCAGAGTCCCTCTGGGAAATGGTGCGGTATAAAAGTGTAATAAATAAATAAATAAATAAATAAATAAAGGGCCCCTGAAAACCTGGCTCTTTCAAAAGGCCTTCCCAAGCTCTTAGTTATACCATCTTAGGCGGTTACTTTGTGGAGTCACGATGAAAAATAAAAATTTGTAAATGATTGGACAGGTTCCGAGACGCACCGGAACCGCCCAACTGGCCCTCACACCGTCACAAGCACAACACTTTTTCCCGCGTCCCAAAACTCCAACCGTTCCCGAGATATTGGGCAAAACATAAGCCGCCTCTTGCCGCAGCTGAGAAGCCTTGCGAGCCGAGGAATCTGCAAGCTGAAGCTTCAAATTCGCACCTACTTTAAAAGTTTACATTGTATCAGGCCTCCTGCGGCAGGGACTCTGTAAAACAGCAGGGGAGCGAGATAAGCTCTCTTGCACGCTTTGACCAATCAGCGCCCTTGTCCATCAATCACTGTCAAATTAATTACGGCCGGACGAGGGCGCAGCGGGGAACCCTTAATCCGTTGAATTGGCTAGGTAGACCGCCCCTCCAAAAAAGAACCGAAACAATTTCCCCGGGACGAATCCACCTTCCCTACTGCAACATAGTTCCATAAGTTTTATGCCTTCCCTCGGTAAAGCTTTCTTTATGGCGATAGACCAACCCTTCCTAGGGAAGGTAAGCCAGAGGACCGACCCATCCCACCACTTCTAGCCGAGGCACAGTTCCATAAGATTTGTGTCTCTTCTCGGTCAGGCTTTCTTTATGGCAGTAGACCAACACACACACACACACCGTTCCTCCTTCTCCCCTCTGTCTCAATGCTTTCCTATGGGAGTAGATCACTACCCCTTTCAAAATTAACCGAACAAGCTAGTCCCTAGCCGAAGTTCCACTTAACCCTTTCCTACCTCTATTAACCCCTTCCTTTCTCTCTCTCTTAGCCCATCTTCTGCCCTTTTCCTTCCAACTCCCCAACCTTACCATTTGACTCTTTTCTGCCATTCTTAACCCCTTCCTGCCCCTTATTTTAACCCTTTCCTCCTGTCCCTTTCTTTTCCATCCTTTCCAACCTTACAAGCTACAGCCAGAGACACAACTTAGGCAGGATAGATGCCAAGTTGAGAGATTATCTACTCTCTGCTCTGGCTAGCAGGGAGATTGATTATCAACCATCATTCTCATGGATCAGGGACTTCCCTACCATCTAAGACCTAGTCCCACTGCCCTGCCTGGCATAAGCTCTCAACCCAAGACGGTGCCCTCTTTTCCTTCACCCCCTCCTTCCCTTTTCCCTTCTGTTCTTCTCTTCCTTTTATGTCTCCTACTATCCGCCCATCCATCTACCCTGCGTGTGCTTATACGTGTGCCTACCCTACTCCCTGATCTCTACACTCTACCATCTGGGGCAAGGGGAAATGGTGGCATGAGGAAAGAAGACCGTCCATCATGGCGACTTTGCAAGGCTGGCAGAATTATCCAGAAGACTCCATCGCATCCAGGATTTCTAGCACGTACATCTGCAACTGCTTTCTGGAGTGTCAACATCTCTGTCACACATATTCGGATGTTATCACCGCCCAGGGAAATTCCATCATCACCTTCCTGGACTCATAAAAGACTGTCAAAACTCCTTTGAATAATCCCACTGGTTTTCCTGCCTTACATTGACTCTGACAATAATCCTCTTCAACCCCCCATTGACTTTCTGATTCCTGCAGTTTACCAAGGCCCAAAGAACAATGCATTGCTTCCCCTTTCCCATTTATCCCACAATAGGGTGAGTTCCTTTTAACTGTAAAATGGGTGGTAGATTGGTCGGTGGGAGGAGGCGTGTTGCAGGTGTATTTTAGGGAGTGTGAGTTGTAAGCCAACTTCTCTTGCTGGAGTTGCAGTCATTGTATATGGAATAAAGTTATCATCTTACAGCTTTGAAGTCTGGCGTTTGTCTGGCATTTGCCACCTTGGGTCCTTTTGATGAGAAAGGCAGGGTAAATTATGAAATAATAAATAATAAATAATAATAAATAAGTACATGAGGATTTCGACAAGTTCTCAACATTTATCCAAATGTGTATAACAAGACGGCAGTGGTTTGGATCACTTTGGACAACCAGATAAGCAAAAGAATGCCTCATCTGCTTCAGGTGCCATTCTGCAGTAAAGCTTCTGCTCACAACTCAAGTTCAATCCCTGAAGGTTCAGGTAGCTGCTTCAAGGTGGACTCAGCCTTATGTTGCAAAGTGCCCAACCTTTTGGACTTTCCTGCTTGTGATATTGTGACTATGCATTCTTGGCCACTGCTGAAACCTAAACATCCAGAATCAGAGATGAATCCAACATAGTGAGAACTGAATAGGCCCTTTGAATCAATGGGAAGTTAGCGAACCATCCCCTTCCTAGGCTTCACTGATTTAGATGGGCCTAGTCTAGTTGTAACTTACTACATTAAGCAATTGGATTTTGGCCAAGGTCTAAGAAGACCCAGAAAGTTCCTCTACTTCATGTTCTAACGGGGGATGATTGCCATCAAACATACACTGAAGTTAGATCATTTGAATGCTTGTATACGAGCTGCGTAGATGACCTGAGCACATCTGATCTTGCCTGATCTTGGAGGCTAAGTAGGGTTAGGCCTGGCTAGTACTTGGATAGGCCACCAACAGGGAATACCAGGTGTTGTAGGCACCTGGAGTAGGAACTGGCAAGCTACTCCAGCATTCCCACCAAGAATACTCTATGGACATGGGGTCACAAAGAGTTGGTCACAACTGTAAAGATAAAACACACATCCACACACATTTTATTATGTAAAGTTACAGCAAGGTAGGCTTTATTCCGCACCAGTTTGTGTGGCTGGGAGGGGAGCAGCCCCCACAGCTTAATCCTCCTCTTCATCATCTCCACCACCAGCACCATCATGGCCCTTCTTAGCATTCTTCCTCTTGACACAACCTGGTTGGCCACCACCATACGGTGAACGGAGGGAAAAATCAATATGCTTCTGGGAGTCCAGATGAGCAATGAAGGAAGGGATGTTCACCACTTGCTTGCTCACATGGAGGAGTCTTTGGCGGATGAGGCCCCAGGCGTGGTGAATGGACTTGGCCAGGCCCAGCTTGAAGACCTGAGTCTGGAGGCGACACTGCAAGAAATCCTCAATCTTCAGCCCAAGGATGTAATCCAGCTTCATCTTGCCCTCGTCCAGCACACAGATTCTGACCAGGCGATGCAACAAGATATTACCTTCAAAGAGACACCACTGGTCCTTCTCATCCAGAGTGAGCAGCTCACGGGCAGCTTAGCGGATCTTGGCCAAAGTGAACTTTACTTGCCACACTTCATGCTTGTTCCATAGCCCATACTCACCAATGAGCTTGAGCTCTTGGTCAAGCCGAGATTTCTCAAAGGGACGCCGGGGGTGACATATGTCTTTCGACACACCCAACTCCTGGCAACAGGCATTCTGGCCTAAAGGGACAAAGTCCAGGCCTTTCACCAACATTGGCGGCAGCTACCAAAAAGCGTAAAGACACAACAACAACAGCATGCACAGTGATTGCTGGCAAAGTCCTTTTTTGCCCTCCTTAATGTTTTTTTTTTGAAACTCTGCTAGTGAGCATTTTTAAACTGTGATGAAGTTAACAGACCACATTAATATGCAGAGTTCCAAAGAAATTACAGGTTGCTTGTACGTGAAGGTGAATTTCAATTAACTATTTCATCAAAGTGATGGATAGTCCCTTATTTTCTTCTCTTCAATCTTTCAGTGACCCTGCATGGACTTGCTTGTAATGAAGCTCCAAGACAGCCAAAACCTGAATGTTGGGATATAATTAAAAAAGAAGATATATTGGATAATTGCTCTAGGGATAGCAAACATTAAGTCAGTACCACTGCCACAATCATCATCACCTTTTTAAAGTTCTGAAGTATCTCAAAGAGTTCTCACCTTGAACTGTGGAAAGCTGTAGAATTGCCTGTGGCAGTACAACTCTTGTGAAGAGATTTAGTTTTTCCATTGTTCCAGTAAGACCAAAACCATTGGGGACATTTTTAAAGGTAACCTTAGATTATCACTTAGGGCAATACATTTATCTGTGTTCAGTGGCTCCTTTTTGTCACATTTTAGTTTTCTTACAATAGTATTAACCTGCAGTTATTTGCCTTTTGAGGCAATTGCATCAGTGTGTATCAAATGCTGATGATGAGCAAACAGCAGTGGCAACCATTAAAAGCCCTCATAGAAAAATGGCAGAGGATAAAGGATTGTCCATCTTGGAATGTTGTGCTCTTTACACACATGCAAAACCATGGGGCTGGGATGTAACTGAATATATGGAGGGAGTCCAGCATATCCTTGCCTAGGAGTAGAATGTACTCATGTTCTAAGGAAAAAAACCACTTGAAGCACTGGGCTCACCTTGCACAAATCCTTCCAAAGGCAGTCAAACAGCAATAGGCACATGCAATTAATCAGAAGGTAAGGAAAGGAGAATTTGTGTCCATGCAAAGGGCACAAATTCCTCTACTTCCTAATCATTTTCACAGTGGAAGCACCACTATGAGCTGGCTAGGGTCCATAATCCCAGGCTCAACCACCAGATACTGTACATATTTTCCATATCAGTCTGTTGAAGTCTTGATGCTCTATGTGAAGAAATGCTAAAGCAGGAAGATTCATATGGGCCTGAGGCTCAGTATGACCTTCTTATTTCTCTTGGATCTCTCATCATCATTTAATTCCATGTACCGCAGTATCCTCCTGGTCAGTTGATGGGATTGGGGATCAGAGGCATAGCATTGTATTGGTTTTGTTTCTTTTCTCAGTGACCGGTGCCAGATTGTTCAGTTTGGGGATTCTCTTTAATTCCCGTGGGTGTTAAGGAGTGATGTCCCACTAGGACTCGTCATCTCCCTGTTGCTATTCAATCTATACAAGGCTGCTCTGGACAGTCATTCAGAGTATGTTGTCATCAGTACACTGATGACACACAACTGTATTTCTCCTTTTCCTCTTCGGAAACTGAAGGCTGTACCTACAGACCCTGGAGAGCTGCCTGGCCATACTGACCAGATGAGGGCTAGTAGGCTGCAGGTGGATCCTGACAAGATGTCCTATTAGGATGGCATCCTGATTGGTTAAGGAGGTCTCTATGGGTCACACTCCCTCTGTAGGATCAGGCTCATAATTTGTGGATGCCTCTGGACCTGGTCCGCTCAATGGAGAACCAGATTTCTGCTATGGCCAGAGCATCACCCCTTTCATGACAGGACATCTCTAATTGCTGGCTGAGGATTACCTATTGCAATGCCTCCTACATGGGGCTGCCCTTGAAGGAGTTTTGGAAGCTGCAACAGGTGCAAAATATGGTGACCAGTTTGGTCACTGATAGTTAAATGTGACCACATCACACCTGTCTTGGTCTATTTGCACTGGTAAACAGTATGCTTCTGGGCACATTAAGGGTGCTAATGTTGACTTGTGGTTACCTGTCAGTGTCTCCCATTCAGGTCAACCACCTGTCCCACCCACGACTCCCAATCCTAGATGTTGCAGGTGGCCACTGCAAGGGAGGCCTGGAAATTGTCAGCCAGAAACTGTGCCTTGTCAGTAGCAGCCATCTCAATATGGTACACCCTTCTGATGCATCAAGACCCCACCTTCCTTATCTTCAGGGAGCAAGCCTGTTCCCCCCCCCCATCCATGCCTTTGGAAGCCTTTCTTCTTTTAAATTTAAGTTTTAGATAACTTCTGACAGCTCTGTATTGATTTAGTGTTTAGTGTTTAAATTAGCTGTTTCCATTTCTACTATCTTGAGCGATACATGATGTCTGTTAGATAATGAGGTTTTGGGGTAGGGTTTCTTTGTTTATTGTTCTAAGTCTTTGCTTTTGTGTACTGTACTTGTTTTTCTTTCCTTTATTGTACAAGATAAGTGTATCAGCACTAGAAGGGTTTGGTACAAATTCAATAAATAAATATAGACAGATAAAGGACTGCAGCATCTTAACTTAAAGGTTCCTTGCCTAGTTACAGGGCAATGTGGTTGTGTGGCTTGAATTCCAGATAACACAAAAATTCTAAACAGGCTGGGACTAGGATCCAAAGAACTACTTAAAGTATGCTCAAGGAATTGTGTAAATCCAGGATAAAAATTGCTGTTTTTCTACAAAACAGAGCTGTTGGCTATAACCGCTCTGAGTGACCTCGCTGCCAGATGAGCGGTATAAAAATCCAATAAGTTAATAAATAAAAATATCAGAGACAGCTTGGGATTCTGTTTCCAGTCGGATTTTTCAGGTGGCTTAGCAAGTTGCCATTTATAAGCTTACAAATGCAGAGCTGGAAGGGACCCAATGGATCACTGAGTCCAACCCTTGTCAAGGAGGCACAGCGGGGAACTGAACTCTGCATCCAGATGCCTAAACCACTGAGCCATCAGTATGAAAAACACAAACTCCAAGTTCTCTTGGATTTACAGTTAAGTTGCACCTTCCCTTAGTAAGTTGCCCTGTGTGGAATGCTTCACATGTGTTTTGGAGTTTGTGTCTGTTGTAGCTTTGTATTTCTGTAAAAAAATGTTTTTATCCCAAAGACCCCGGGAGAAAGAATTCATATTCCGAAACACCTTAAAAAAACAACAACAGTCCAGACACTTGAGTTTGATCTTTCTTCATCTCCTTTCTGTGCCTTCCCTTCTTTATACTGTTTTAATTTTTGTACTTTTTGATGGCATGGGACCATTGGTACCATAAACTATCCCTTTTTGAACATGAAACACATAGAAAAATACAATAAGGCAACCTTTTAAAATTTTAAACAATGGACTTCATGCACTCTCTCAGAATACTGCTGCGATACATTTTTGGACTTTAGAAGTTCATTGATTTTTTTTTTTTTGTTCTTAGGAGGACAGCTCATAATTTATTTCAGCCTTCTCTCGCATGGATCAGCACAGGTCACGAGTAAACAGAATTTCATGCTAATGTACATTAGAAGAGGAAACAAAACAATGGCCATTGTGAAACAGCACCATTTCAAGCCTCAACTTATGTATCATGCAAGCCATTTTAAAATGTTCTTTTCATGAAGGGACTGTCCCCAATGTACATCACTGTCTCCATCATTATATTAGAACTGCAAGGCCGGAAGGTACCCTACATGTTTCATAATTCAACAAGAGTGATACTGTATAATTAAAATGAACAGTACATTTTTGTCTGTTGTACATAAAATCTTATTTCTGCTATTATTAGTTGAAGCAGACACAATTTCTAGGAAAGTAGATCACAGCGCAACACGATGAACTATGTCTAACAGTATGAATAAATTTGTATCTCTTGTAATTGATTATATCAGTACCATGACCTACGTTTATTGATTCAAATATTCTTGAGCTTGCATTTTCTGCTAAAATGGCATCCAACTGCACTGGATTTTAAACATTTGTTTAATGCTGAAATATGAGTTTATTCTTCCATGAAAGTCACAAATCATCAATATATTTTTAGTGCCTCTATTTTCATCTAATCCCCAAAGTACCTACAGTACTTCATTACAAGCAGTGTAATAGGCTTTTGGGTTGGTTATCAATTGTTTCTATTCAGTTAAGCACCAAGGACTCAAGTATTAATATTAATTTGTGTATTCATTTTGGTAGTTGGCACTTTTTCTGGCATTTAGTTATGACTCTCTTTGTTCTGCAGATATTTGGAACATATGTTTATTTTTTGTTTATTTGTTGATTATGCCTTTGTATCTGCTGTATTAACTATGTGTATTATGACCTGTTTCTTTTGTTCGCCGCCCAGAGTTCCCGTTGGGAAGATGGGCGGGATATAAATATAATAATAAAATAAAATAAATAAATAAATAAATATGACTACTTTTCTTTAAAGGTAAGGTTTCTTCTTTTCTTAAAGTCCGGGAATTGCTCAAATTAAACAAAAACATGACAAACCAGCAGAGTTAATATGGCAGCCAAGGATGGCATGACATTTGATACTCTTTAAAACAGTAGAATTAAAAGATACAAGATTTCTACTGCTACTTCGATTTATTATTTTAAGAAAATTAGATGGCAGCTGAGATAGAACTTAAGCAAGTCAAGCAAGCAAGCAGTGTAATAGCCTTTTGGGTTGGTTTTTCTTTTACATGACTCCTGGTGACTGTAAATCACAGTAGACAGAAACTAACTGGAGAAAGCCCTGCCAATTATTTAAAATAGTCACATTCAGTCTGGGCACATTTCAAAGTAATTTTGCATGAATTACCTTGTTAGAGTTTTGAGAAATATGCTGTATATCAATTGTGCATAAATGTGTCGCTCACTTATTTACCAGGCTTGAGACTAGGATGTTTAAGAAACTAAGAACTGAATTACACTTTATTACGCAGAGCTCCACTCCAGAACATTAGCTGTATTCTTTGTAGACTCCGTATGCCGTAATTCTTCAGTCTTGTTTAAACTTGGACTGGTTAGGTTAGAAGAAAACAGGTCAGAATATATGGTATGAATAAGTGTATGTCACACATTGAATTTATCATTATGTTAAACAATATTGTCGTTCCTACACTATACACCTGTTGTGTGTACTAATGAATTTTTGCATCCAGGACATTTTGTTGTATATACTGTAATGGATTTTAAAAGTAGAGAAGCCTTACTGCAGGCCAAACGTAAATAGTGCTCATATGACAGTGCAATTTAGCTTCAGTAGAAATGCTTATCTCAGTGCATATGTAAACATCAGCCAAAGTCACATTCCAGCCAGAAGCAAGTGAAACATGATTGGTCCAAGAAGCAACATGTGATTGTTTTCCCATGCTGTGTGTGAGAGAAGACAGGACTTTTTTCAAATGGTTTTTATACCTGCAACACGGGCTAATGGACTAATGCTGAGCAATGTAGTTTAGAAATTAGGTAACGAGGCTTTTTGCCTCATTGGTACGTTTAGGGAAGGATTCATTGATTGGTCCAGCTGCACAGAATCCACCATTAAAAGCAGTGTCTTAGCCATGTTTAAAATAATGACTCATTCACCAGCAGGGGTAGGGAATTGTCCAGCTCACACCAGCCATGCCCTAAGGGCTTCTAGATACTATATCTTGTTTGCAAAACCTTGGTCTCCCCTCCTGCAAACAGGCATCATTCATTTGTATATCAAATGGTTTAAGGAAAGCCCAAGCCACTTCCTTAGACTCAATCTCCCCTTCTTTGTCCTCTATCTAAGTTCTTCACCCAAGATGGGACACCCATTGCTTGTATGCGATGTTGGGTACTATAGCTCATCTGTATAACAAATTGTCAATAACGCCAGTCATTTTGTAGGGTCAGAAAAAGGAAGACATTGTAACATTGTTCCCTTTTAGAAGTGCCTCAGAAGCAGAAAACCATTTTCAGTGGACACCAATCAAGCCCAATAGAGGGTAGGCTCAGAAAAGCAGATAAGACTGCAACAATGAGACAAAAAAGAAACTCTTAATTTCATTTGCATCTGAACACAATCTGCCTTTAGAGCCTTGATCCACTCTGCATTTCTTTGTTTACCTGAGAGCTCACACTATTGGTTATCTTCTGTTTACCTAGAATCATGCTATTTGTCAGTTTGTATTTTTAAAAGTTCACACCATTGGCTAATTCTGTTTTACCTAGAGTCCAACCCATTTGTCAATTTGCATTCTGGAAGATTTGCCCGATTGGTTCATTTTGTATACATCTGTTTTCTATAAAGCACCCCTGACCCTGTTCTTGGGGGCAGATCTCTGTCTTTTGCCTCTCAAGGGCAGGGCCTGTAGTTCCTTTTTTGGCCAATAAATGAACCATTTATTTGAACTCTCTCTCGTCAGATCTTTATTGGGGACATAGATCTGGTGCTTGTCCAGAGACTAGCTCTGTGACCCAGTAACTGGGGTTTCCAATGGAATGCTGTCTCGTCAGATCTTTATTGGGAACTTAGATCTGGTGTTTGTCCAGAGACTACCTCTGTGACCTAATAACTGGGGTTTCCCTGACCCAACATTTATGGTTTTTGTTTTTCAGTAAGTTACATCGCTGTGTAATTCCTATTAGCTAAATAAATGCCATTATGTTCTATTTCATGCCTTTGAGGTTATTTTGGAGCTCTCAGCAAGAGAAAGGTTGAAACTAGAAGAATATATTAATTTGATCTAATTACAGTCCCACAGGTTTTTTTGAAAGTCTCTTGGCTCCTGCTGCCAGGACCCTGCCTGCCACAGAACCTGACTCTGAGGGGTTAAATGGTGAAGAGCTGCTGGAGGAGCCTTGCAGCTCAAATCAGCAAGCAGCTGGGTCTGATGACTCAGCTGAAAACATATCTTCACCTCCTAGAAGGGCCATGAGCAGGATTTTGCAAAGACATGCTACCAGAAGAGCTAGGGAAAGGGTCTTTGATGATAGACGGGGAATCAGGTCGGGAAGCCCTGAGTACTAGCAGAAGCCTTTCCAGACGTAAGGGTGTGTTCCCTGTTTTGGGATAAAGCTGGCAAGCTCATCTTGAGCTCTCTGTGGGAGCAACGTGTTATTTCAACTTGCAACCATGTCTGTTTCTGACCTTGGCTCTGTTTCCTGACTTCGGACTGGCTTCCTGGACAACGGCTTGATCTGTTCCCTTGGTTTTGGCATCTGGTTTCCGTGAGATATTCTGGTTTTGTCTTGGACTGGTAATTGCTGGGAGTTGGATTCTGTTATTTATCTGGCACCTGATTGTTAGCAAAGGACTTGAACTTGCCTGGCTTTCCACTAAAGATCTTGGCAAAGAACTGAACCCTGTTTGTGTGTGTGCTCTGTGTGCGGGGCTTGACACCTGCAATGGATCAGCTGCAGGGGGAGAGCTGATGAGGCTGTAAATCAATCTGATTCCAGAGGCTGAGGCCCTGGAATTCCATACATATACTGTATGAACTTTATTATTGTTTTCATTGTGTTTATCATTGCTAACAACTTTTACATGCTCCTTGTTGCATGCAACAATTTTGTAGTTGGCAGGAAATAAATAAAATCAGAGGGTTTATTTATTGGGAAATCTGATTTGATTATGGATGTGTCATTTTCGTCATTCATGGGAGCAAAAATGCCAACGTTCACCTGTTTAAGCAGCAGTGACCAAAACATCGTTATCTACTGTTCTGATTTTTAGAACAGCATTGCAGTAAATTAGCATCAGTCTGCTTCCTAGTTTCCTCCCACAAAGTACCAAGAACAAAGGGGCACAATAGTTAATACATTTTTGAAAGCAATTCGTCTATAGAGAAGGGTGCATGTTTCACAATCCATTTGATCACTTGCCCACAAAAAGAAAATGCCACCTCCCTCTCTCTTATTCAGTCATAAAATGAGAAATACAAACACAGTGTAAACTAGTTAGCTTCTTAGCTCTATCTGGGCAATTTTCAACAAATACTGCACTAGCAAGCAAAACTAAGATGCTGTGCTCATGATACAGAAAGGTAAGTACTCCCAATTCCTCCTTAGTCTTGTTTTATGAGCATAACAGAGTTGCTCTTTATGGATTTTGCCATTCTGCCGACGGGCCCTGCAGGACTAGATTTAAAGCCCTCTTTAGAGCTCATGACCAAGATGTCACCTTTTATTATTTTAAGAGTTTTAAAAGAATAAGGATAAACTTCAGCAATCCTTTATTAGCTGCTGATGCTAAAATTCGATTACACAAAAGAGAATGTCTTGGAAAAGAACTAAAACTATTTTTTGCCCAGTCTTTGTATATTGGACGTTCACACTTAGCACCACCAGATCCAGAAAAACAGTTCTTGATTTCACCTCCAACTTATCCCCCTGTTGGCTGGAAACAAGCAGATGATGCCACACCTGCCATTAATTATGATCTTTTGTATGCAATCTCCAAACTTGGACCTGGGGACCAATATGAACTTATTGTTGCAATTCATATTACTCCCTGTGTTGTAGTGCATGTGTGTGAATCTGATGATGAATTTGTGGCAGAAAGAAGAGGAAGAAATAGCCAAGAAACCAAAACCAAAAATTATTCAAACCAGGAGGCCAGACTATACTTCCTTTCACCAAAGCTGAACTTGGCAAAGTTTTCTGTTATTCTAAACTGGCATGCTCAAAGTAGACACTGAAGAAGTGGCAGGTCACAAATTTTATGTCATCAGACGTGAAAGCAAAATTCTAATGTAAAGACATTTTAAGAAAGGGGAATGTCTTAGTATATTTGTATGTGAATGCTGCTCTATGGCTAACAGGACAAATTGCAACATGAACTTCCTGAAATATTGGAGAACTAAATATGGTGGCACTGAGATGAAAATATACACTGTTTTCATTAAGGGATATTTCAGATCCTCGAGATTCCTTTTACAAAGAAGCTGGGGATATCTTCCCTGTTTATGTTTATATCCAATGATAAATTTCAGTAATGTGTAAGTTAGACAGTATAGTTGCAGTTCTAAAATATACACATTGGTAGTTATATCCCAATGAAATCAGTGGGACATACAAATTAAATGTGTTTAAGGCTGCAGCTTGTATTTGGTATACAATGATAAAAATGTAGTTTCGAAGATGAAGTATGAAATTTTAAATCATTTTTTTGCATGCATGCAGAACATTGGAAGTAAGTAAAACTTCAGAAATAAGTTTGTTTAACTTTGTCCATACTTTCTCATCTTATACTGTTAAGAAGAATGAGCTCAAATATTGATTTCTCAGCTTTCTGAATTATGTTTGTATTGACATTCATTTTTCAGTGGGAACATATTTATAGTAAAACACTAAGTTTGGTGCAATATCCATTTTAATGTTAACTACCAATTTATTTTTTATCTAAAAACCTACAAAATAGTTGCATACATTGAAAGTTGATGGATAATTTTATTTTTTTCTAAAAGACATTATTTATGTTGGTTCAAACCACCTTAACTACCTCATTGATCAGATATGCAGACAATCTGCAGGTGAATGTTGTTAAATTCACAACCATGGGTGAAGATAAACTGTACTTTCCAAGCCACAACATGTACAAGTATAACTGTTGTTCTTAAATGTTAATGTGCATAAGCACATTTAGTGTGTATCAAATGTGAATTGTGGCATTTGAGAAAGATGGAGTGCCTTTTTTTCTCATGAATTTCAGGTGGCATTCAGGTGGGATTGTTGCACTAGCTCTAGAACTATGGAAGATGAGCAAGGAGCTACTGGGTAGCTGGGCAGAACTACACAACTTTCCACCACCTGGCCAGTAACAACCTTGGCCTGTATGGAAAGAATTAAACAGACTGATCTTTCAACCCCAATGCACAAAGGATAATCTGAGAAAATGAGGCTCCCGTGAGAAAGAAACAACCGAGCAGAGATTGTGTGCCGTCTGAGAAACTGAATAAGGAAGAGGATAATTAGAATTATAATGTGATGTCATTGAATGTGGCGGAATTGTCATTAAAAGGAGTGTGTTGAAGAGAGAAAAAGGGATGAACCAGTAAGAGAAGCTTTCTGGGTGACAGACAGTACAGAGGACATATGGATATAGGGAGAGGTTCCAAGTGACAGTTGGGGATGTCGGTTAAAGGACGTTGGCACACAGACAGAGGGTAGTCTACTGAGAGTGGAGACAAGAAGGTTTAGAGTGAGATATGCCAAAGAGTTCATTTGGGTGGTCAGTACAGGTGAAACCCTTATGGTGGCCCGGTTACTTAGATTCCAGCCAGAATGGAAACGGGGGAAGCCCAAAAATCTGGTAGCCCAATGGTAGTGCAGTGTCTGGGAAGAAGGTCTCCCAATTTCCAGTTTTGTTAATAAAGGAACAAGAAAAAGGAATGAGACATACATTATCATGTTGTAATGAACATTTATTTGAAGAGTTGAATATAAAAGAGTTTTCACCTTTATTGGATGAACACAATGTTAAAGAAGATACATCACCTACACCAGCGGGGGCAGAATGCAGCAGCCAGACTGGTGGTGGGTGCTCGCAGATTTGAGCACATCACCCCAGTTCTGGCTCGCCTGCATTGCCTACCCGTTGCCTTCCGGATAAGGATCAAGGTCTTGGGTTTGATTTTCAAAGCCCTCCACGGCTTGGGACCAGAGTACCTGTCGGAGTGTATCTCTCAGAGGTCAACTGGGACCAGGCCCATGAGGGTGGTGCAGGCGCACTCACTTAGGGTGGCCACACCCAGAGAGGCGCGGAAATCGCTCATGCGTAACCGCGCCTTCTCTGTGGTGGGCCCTATGGCTGTGGAATCAGCTGCCTAGTGAGTTGCGCCTTGCAGCGTCCCTGCCTGCCTTCAAAAAAGCCTTGAAAACCCATCTCTTCAGGGAGGCATATGGCGACCATTTTACTTAATTTTGGCTTCCCCCCTTTCTTTGCTGCCCATGCCATCCTCTGTGGGGGGTATTGTACCCCCCCCCCTACTTCTTATTGGAAGTATGTCTCTATTTTATGTCTGTTTGCTGGTGTCTGTTTTACTGTTTTTTCTCAGTATAATTTGTTGGTGCTTCTGATATTAATAAAAGGATCTAAAACAAACTTTCAGAAAAACAAGAAAATCAGAGTAACAAGAATACTTGCAGTGTTCCTTTTAAGCCAGCAGGGAAGACAGGCTCCATTAAGTGGTAGTACTGGTACAGAATGTGCCAAAATCAAAAGCACAGGATTATTTTAAAGCCTACAGGTAGTATATCAAAGGTCAGGTCTACTGTGATAATGTTAATAATCCTGGGCCCATTTTGAGTGATGAGAAATAATTTGCTAGTAGTACATAAGTGAATAAAGCTGCAGCCCGAAGAAAAACTATCAGGAGTTTGGAGCCACTACTGGTTTCATCATGTGCTAATAATTCTGCTGATAGAAGAAACCTCTTCTACCTAAAACTAGAGCAGGAAGTTTAATAGAATATGTTTCTGATCCTGATGGTACTGTGTCGGCTTCAAAACTGCTTGATGATAACAGAAAAACTACTCTGTCAAAATCAGCAGAAATGAGAAGTAGCTGAATGCTACCCTTCAAAAAGGATTAAGAAGACACTACAGTTGTAATCAAAGTTATTCAACTTCTTCTTTGTGTATCTGGTTTATTGTCAAAAAAAGCAATTGTGATAGCTCAACAAAATGAATGCTACTCTGGACACTCTATAAGAGACTCCCTATTCAGAATCTGGAAAAAAAATAAAGCAAAAATATTATCGGGAAATACCGAGGTGGGTTTCTCCATTAGAAGCAAACATGCATCCAAAGCTGATAAATTTCAAAAATGTTATAACTTATAATGTTTTATGGAACGAGGAGAATTCACTGGTATCTAAAGAACAATTAGAAGCACAGGGTCTGAAATCGTCTTGGTGGCCCCTATTACAAATAAAATCCATATACTCTCAAGATTTAAGAACTAAGGGATTCGTAAAGCAAGAATCCTTGATAGATAAAATCCTCCTCCAGACAGAAGAGAAAATACTCCAAAAATTATATAGATGGTTACTAGATAGGGAGATGGAAGAAGAGGAAGTTAAAGAAATGATGATTCATTGGGCCAAGGATTTTGGATATTCGATTCAGCTAGAACAGTGGCAAAAATTAGGGATGTTTAACTATAAAACAACTGCAGCAGTAACTGTTGGAGTATCAGATTTGGTGCTTACAGGGTTAAAACAGCAACCAAATTATTGTCATGCGCAGTGAAATGTTGAGGGAGGAACAACATCCGGGTTTATTCATTTGTTCTTTGAGTCAGTTTTTTTTTTTGGTTCGTGTGATGCAACACGCATACATGCCGGCTTTCAGTCCGGGATGTAAATATCTGAGTTAATTGCGAATAAACTAGACAGTAGTTTGTCTCAGATTGTCAGACTGTTTTATTTCTTAAGCACTGGCAGAAGACAGCCCGCTGCGCTAAATCTTCAGAAGAAAACGCTACTCTGCAGATCCCTGTGTCTGGAGATTGGAAGATAAGTAGAGTACACAGGGAAGTGTGCCGGACCAGCTACATTTCTCTCAGCTATGTGCTGGGAAGAATTTCTTGGGTCAACGGCCGCTCAAAGCTAACAAGGGTTATGGACAGTATTGCTAACTGTTTGTGCTAATTTGCCAGTGCCAAGAAAGCAGTGCTGGAGTTTATCTGCGTGGTGAGAAGAGGGCTAAGGCAGAGAATGGATGCCTGGATGCCAAGTAACGCAGAAAACCTGCCTGCAAGCAGTTTTTGCTGAGCTTAAGCCTCTGTCTGGAGACAGAGAAAAAGGGGCTGGGATCTCTTTGCTTTTAGGTGCAGTCGGTACCAAAGCAAATTGAGGTCGCCCTCAACTGGAAGACCAACCCTGGTCCAGTCTATATTTGGAGCTTCAAAGCTATCTTGCTGGAAGGAGCCGTGAGTAGCAGCCCCAAAAGAGTCCATTGCTATTGGCGAATAGCAGGAAGGGGGGGGAATAGAAGCCCAAGATGGAGGACGGACAAGAAAGTTTTACTGTGCCATTCCAACGTCTCAACTCTGAGAACTATCTGGACTGGAGTGTCCGAGTTCAGGCATGGCTGGAGGCCAGAAATTTGCTGGACTGTTTAAGTAATTTACCTACCGATCCAGCTCAGTTGCCTCAAGCCGCCACTGCTGCGCAGAGAACTGAAGCACAAGCTTCAGTGCGAAGGAATGCAAAAGCCAGGGCTATGTTGATTATGAGTTTAGACTCTAATCAGTTAGTTTATGTACAAAGTTTGAGAAATGCCAAAGATGTGTGGGACACTCTTGAGAGAGTACATCGCAGAACGACCCCAGGTGTGAAGGTCCATTTGTACAGACAGCTATTTGAGATGAAACTAAAGCCCGGGGGTGACATCAGAGAACACATTGCTGCAATGGTGTCTATCTTCAATCAGTTGCGTTCTCTGAATATGGCTTTCACAGAAGACCAACAAGTTTGTGTTCTTCTGAGTTCTTTGGACAAAAGTTATAACATGTTGTGTTTAACTATGGAGGCTTTGCCTCAGGACAATTTTAATATGTCTTATGTGTCAGGACGCCTTGTCCATGAACAACAACTGAGAGCTCATGAAGGGGGGCAAAGCAGAGGGGGTGTAGGCTGTTCAAGCCCAAGGGAGGGGGAAGTGAAAGTCTACACAGCTGCAAGAAAATGTTTCAGATGTCAATCCACACTCCATGTTTTGAGAAATTGCCAGCAGTCTCCCAACTCCAAGGTCAGCTCCCAAGGCAACCAGATAAGAGACAGTCCACAGCGTGGGATGCCGAGGCCAGCTGCAGCTGGGAGAAGCAAACACGGCTACAGAAGAAAAGGAAGAGGAGATAACAGTGCACATCACATGGCGGTGTCTATGGCAACGGTCAAGGACCGATCTTCTAGCAACTGTGTTTTCATTTTAGACAGTGGAGCCTCGCATCATCTAGCGCCACCTGGTGTCCAGAATGAGAACTGCAGGCAACTTTCTCAGCCAAAGAACATTACAATGGCTAATGGACAGAAAGAGTCTCTGAACACTGCTGCATCAGTGTATATTAAATGTTTGGACACTACTGTTGATGTATTTGTTCTAAATGGCATGACACGTGGCATTTTGTCTATATCAGCTCTAGTCAGAGATGGTTTTTCTGTATTGTTTGAAAATAACATGTGTTCTGTTTCCAGGAATGGGAAGCTGCTGATACAAGTGCACTGTGAAGATGGTTTGTACGCAGTGAGTGCAGATGCAGTTCCAGAGGGATACAGCAATGCAAATGCAGTGCAGGCGCAGTGCGCTAACATCCCCAAACACGACAGCTGTGCCCATTTACTCCATCGTCGAATGTGCCATTTAAACTGGGGATATTTGAAGAAAATGCCTGAATGTGCTGAAGGGTGCAATGTGAAACCATGTTCTAGGTTTTTAGATTGTAGGCCATGCAAAGCTGCTAAGGTCAAGAGATGTAGTTATCCTAAGTCAACCAGGGTATCTACAGAACCTTTTCAACTTGTACATGTTGATGTTTGTGGCCCGATGCCAACTGCTTCTCTGGGAAATGCTAAGTTTATTCTTTCAGTGGTTGATGATTTTTCCAGAAATGGTTGGGTGTTTCCTCTGAAAACCAAGGGAGAAGCAGCTCAGAAGCTGAAGGATTGGATTGTGGCAGTGGAGTGTAATTTTTCCACAAAGGTTCGCCAAATTCAATCAGACAGGGGGGCTGAGTTTACAAATACAGCACTCCAGAATTTTCTAAGACACAAGGGCATAGCACATAGGTTGACAAACACCTATTCTCCCGAGGAGAATGGTGTTGCAGAGAGGAGAAACCGAACTCTGCAAGAGGCAGTTGATGCTATGCTGAGGGATTCAGGTTTGCCAAAAAGCTACTGGGCTGAAGCATGGCAGACTGCGTCACATGTATTTAACAGAGCTTACAATTCTGTTGTAGGTCAAGCTCCTTACACGTTACTACATGGTAAGAAGCCAAAGATAGGCTATTTCAGAGTGTTTGGTTCTGAGGCCCATGTTTTGATTCCAAAGCCGCTACGTAGGAAAGGAGGGTCAAGATCCAGAAAAATGATTTTCTGTGGATATGAACCTTTGACAAAAGGTTGGAGATTTGCCTATCCTGATGGATCCAAAATCCTAGTCAGTAGGAGTGCAGAGTTTTGTGAGCAGAAAGGGTGGACTAGGGTTCACGCCAATCCTGAGATGCTAAGTGACAATTTTGACAATGTAATAGGACAAGATGAAGCAGGTGCAGATCCTGAGCCAGATGCACAGGTGGATGACACTAATCAGCAAGGAAGTGTATATCCAAAAGGTGTGAAGTCTGAGCCAGCATCACCACAGTCTAGTCCAGTGGGACAGAGAAGGCGTGTCAAGTCAGAAGGTTCAGATAGTCCTAGTAGTTCTGACGCTAGTAATTCCAGAGTTGTGCCCAGCAGTACAACTGGGTCAGAGGGGGCGTCTGAGGTTGGTCCTAGACGTTCAGCTCGCACAACAAAAGGTAAACCACCAGAGAGATTTTCTCCTTCAAACTACTCAGCTGTGAGTGTTTGGATCGGTTTAGCTCAGTGTGAACCAGAGAGTTATGAGGAGGTTCTGCAATTGCCTGATGAGGAAGCAATGGAGAAAGAGATGGACTCCATGAAGTCTATGAAAGTATTTACACCAAGGCAAACAGGCAGTGAGTTGTCGTTGGGTGTACAGAGTTAAGACCACAGCAACAGGTCAGACACAGTACAAGGCAAGACTTGTCGCTAGAGGTTTTACTCAGAAGAAGGGATTGCATTACACTGAGGTGTATGCACCAACTTCTAGAAGTGAAACACTTCGTGTGTTGTTGACTGTCGCAGCACAGAGAGGTTTTCAAGTGGCGCATTTTGATATAAATGTTGCTTATCTCAACTCAGATCTCGAAGAAGATCTGTACATGTTACCACCACCAGGTTTTGAGGGCAAGAAGCCAAACCAGGTGTGGAAATTGCACAAATCGATCTATGGACTCAGACAGTCAGCGAGAAACTGGAACAGGTGCCTAAATGATGTTTTGGAGAATATGGGTTTCCGCAAGAGTCTAGCCGATAGCTGCCTGTATCTGAAAAGGTCAGGAGACAAGCAGGAGATAGTTCTGATTTTTGTTGATGATGTTTTGCTTGTTAGTAAAACACAGAATCAAGTGAAAGAGTTTGCAACAAATCTTGGAAAGAAGTTTCAGCTCAAAGATCTAGGTGATGTGAAGATGTATCTAGGAGTTCAAATTGATAGAACTGAAGATGGCAGTTTTTTGCTTTGCCAGAAGGGTAAGATTGAGCAGTTGTTACAGAAGTTCAGAATGTCTGACTGTAATGGTGCCAGAACACCAATGGAGACAAATTTTGGGAAGGATAGTCAAACTAGTAATGATGAGAAATTTGAGAGGCCAGAATTGTTTCAGTCAGCTCTTGGTAGTTTATTATATCTATCCCAATGGAGCAGACCAGATATTGCTTTTGCTGTGAATTTGCTAAGCAGAGAGGCCTCAAATCCCAGTAAAATTGCCTGGAATGGTATCAAGAGAATGCTAAGATATTTGAAAGACACTAAGAATTTCTGTCTCAAGTTGTCAGCAGAAGGTGAATCGCAGTTACAGTGTTGGACAGACAGCGATTGGGCAAATGCTGAGGACAGGAAATCAGTGTCAGGAATGGTAGTGAAATTTGGAAAGTCTCTAGTTGGGTGGAAATCCCGAAAGCAAAGTCTGGTTACACTTTCTTCTACAGAGTCTGAGTACAGTGCTCTGTCAGATCTCTGCAGGGAACTAGAGTACTACAGATGTTTGGTCCAAGAGATAAACGGAAATTGCTGTCTACCTATTACGGTATGGGAAGACAATCAGCCATGTTTGAAATTGGCAGAATCTGGACAGTTTAAATCCAGAACCAAACATCTGGACATACGCTACCACAACGTATGCCAGAGCATACAGAATGGCTTGGTGAAACTGAAGTACTGTCCAAGCGAGAAGAACCTCGCTGATGGGTTCACTAAACCATTAAGCTTCCAGAAGCATGAAGAGTTCTGTGAAGGTTTAGATATAGGTTGATTACAAAACTCACAATGTTTCCCCAACATTCACTGCGAGAGGGGGTGTTGGAGTATCAGATTTGGTGCTTACAGGGTTAAAACAGCAACCAAATTATTGTCATGCGCAGTGAAATGTTGAGGGAGGAACAACATCCGGGTTTATTCATTTGTTCTTACCTAAATGTTCCATAGATGGCACATGGCTCCTGCAAAACTAGCAAAGATAGATCAGACAAGTGCTGGAAGTGTAAAAAAAGCAAGGGAACATATTACCACTGTTGGTGGGGCTGTAAAAAAGTGAAACAATTCTGGATAAAAGTACATGGTTGGATAGAACAAATAGTGAAACAGAAAATCCCCTTGTCTCCAGAGTTGTGTCTTTTAGGGATTCTACCACCAATTAGAAATATTGATGATAGTTATCTTATAATTCACATCTTTACTGCTGCAAGATTAGCTTGGGCTCAATGTTGGAAAGCAACTTGTAGCCCAGGAGATGAAATGTTGTTGTTGTTGTTGTTCAGTCGTGTCCGACTCTTCGTGATCCTATGGACCAGAGCTCGTCAGGCCTTCCTATCCTCCACTGCCTCCCGGAGTCTTGTCAAATTCATATTGGTTGCATCAATGACACCGTCCAACCATCTCATTCTCTGCCGTCCTCTTTTCCTTTTGCCTTCAATCTTTCCCAACATCAGGGACTTTTCCAAGGAGTCCTCTCTTCTCATGAGGTGGCCAAAGTACTGGAGCCTCAGCTTCAAAATCTGTCCTTCCAGTGAACATTCGGGGTTGATTTCTTTCAGGATGGATAGGTTTGATCTCCTTGCAGTCCAGGGGACTCTCAAGACTCTCCTCCAGCACCACAGCTCAAAAGCATCAATTCTGAGGCGATCAGCCTTCTTTATAGTCCAGCTTTCACTTCCATACATCACTACTGGAAAAACCATAGCTTTGACTATCCTGACCTTAGTTGGCAAAGTGATGTCTCTGCTCTTTAGGATGCTATCTAGGTTTGCCATTGCTTTCCTCCCAAGAAGCAGGCGTCTTTTTATTTCGTTCCTGCAGTCGCCATCTGCAGTGATCAAGGAGCCCAAGAAAATAAACTCTGTCATTGCCTCCATTTCTTCCCCTTCTATTTGCCAGGAGGTGATGGGACCGGTAGCCATGATCTTAGTTTTTTTGATGTTGAGCTTCAGCCCATTTTTTCACTCTCCTCTTTCACCCTCATTAAGAGATTCTTTAATTCCTCCTCACTCTCTGCTATTAGAGTAGTATCATCTGCGTATCTGAGGTTGTTGATATTTCTTCCGGCAATCTTAATTCTGGCTTGTGATTCATCCAGACCTGCCTTTCTCATGATGTACTCTGCATATGTTAAATAGGCAAGGTGACAGTATACAGCCTTGTCGTACTCCTTTCCCAATTCTAAACCAGTCAGTTGTTCCATATCCAGTTCTGACGGTTGCTGCTTGTCCCACATATAGATTTCTTAGGAGACAGATAAGGTGGTCAGGCACTCCCATTCCTTTAAGGACTTGCCATAGTTTGTTGTGGTCTACACAGTCAGAGGCTTTGGCATAGTCAATGAAGCAGAAGTAGATGTTTTTCTGGAACTCTCTGGCTTTCTCCATAATCCAGCGCATGTTGGCGATTTGATCTCTAGTTCCTCTGCCCCTTCGAAATCCAGCTTGTACTTCTGGAAGTTCTCTTTCCACATACTGCTGAAGCCTGCCTTGTAGAATTTTGAGCATAACCTTGCTAGCGTGTGAAATGAGTGCAATTGTGCGATAGTTGGAGCATTCTTTGGCGTTTCCTTTCTTTGGGATTGGGATGTAGACCGATCTTTTCCAGTCCTCTGGCCACTGCTGGGTTTTCCAAATTTGGTGGCATATCGTATGCAGCACCTTTACAGCATCCTCTTTTAAGATTTTAAAGAGTTCAATTGGAATGCCATCACCTCCACTGGTCTTGTTGTTTGCAATGCTTTCTAAGGCCCACTTGACTTCACTTTCCAGGATGTCTGGCTCCAGGTCAGCAACTACGCTATCTTGGTTATCAGGGACATCCAGATCTTTCTGATATAATTCTTCTGTATATTCTTGCCATCTCTTCTTGATCTCTTCTGCTTCAGTTAGGTCCCTACCATTTTTGACCTTCATCATATCCATATTTGCACAAAATACCCCTTTAATATCTCAATTTTTCTTGAATAGATCTCTGATTTTTCCTTTTTTGTTGTTTTCCTCTATTTCTTTGCACTGTTCATTCAAGAAGGCCGCCCTGTCTCTCCTTGCTATTCTTTGGAAGTCTGCATTCAATTTTCTGTATCTTTCCTTTTCTACCTTGCATTTTGCGTCCCTTCTCTCCTCTGCTATTTGTAGGGCCTCGTTGGACAACCACTTTGCTTTCTTGCATTTTCTTTTCTTTGGAATAGTTTTCATTGCAGCCTCCTGTACAATGTTACAAGCCTCCATCCATAGTTCTTCAGGTGTTCTGTCCACCAAATCTAGTTCCTTGAATCTATTCTTCACTTCCACTGTGTATTCATATGGGATTTGACTTAGGTTATACCTGACTGGCCCAGTGGTCTTCCCTACTTCAGTTTAAGTTTGAATTTTGAAATAAGAAGCTGAAGATCTGAGCCACAGTCAGCACCAGGTCTTGTTTTTGCTGACTGTATAGAGCTCCTCCATCTTTGGCTGCAGAGAACATAATCTAATTCTGGTATTGTCCATCTGGTGATGTCCATGTGTAGAGTCGCCTTTTGTGTTGTTGGAAAAGAGTGTTTGCAATGACCAGCTTGTTCTCTTGACAAAACTCAATTAGCCTTTGCCCTGCTTCATTTGGAACTCCAAGGCCAAACTTGCCAGTTATTCCTTTTATCACTTGACTCCCTACTTTAGCATTCCAATCCCCTATGATGAGAAGAACATATTTCTTTGGTGTCAGTTCTAGAAGTTCTTGTAAGTCTTCATAAAATTGGTCAATCTCAGACTCTTCAGCACCGGTAGTTGGTGCATAAACTTGGATTACTGTGATGTTGAAAGGACTGCCTTGGAATCGTACCAAAATCATTCTATCATTTTTAGGTTGTATCCCAGCACTGCTTTTCTCACTCTATTGTTGACTATGAGGGCTATTCCATTTCTTCTATGGGATTCTTGCCCACAGTAGTAGATGTGATAGTCATCTGAACTGAATTCACCCATTACTGTCCATTTAAGTTCACTGATGCCCAAGATGTCAATGTTTATTCTTGCCATCTCAGGTTTGACCACATCCAGTTTACCCTGGTTCATAGATCTCACATTCCAGGTTCCTATGCAGTATATTTCTTTGCAACATTGGACTTTCCTTTCTCTTCCAGACACGTCTGCAGCTGAGCGTCCTTTCGGCTTTGGCCCAGCCACTTCATTAGCTCTGGAGCTACTTGTACTTGTCCTCCGCTCTTCCTCAGTAGCATGTTGGATGCCTTCCGACCTGAGGGGCTCATCTTTCAGCATCATATTTTTTAGCCTTTTGTTTCTGTCCATGGGATGTTCTTGGCAGGGATACTGGGGTGGCTTGCCAGTTCCTACCCCAGGAAGTCTTATTACAGGCCTCATTGTCACCAGTGTAATTAGCCTTACAATGATGAAAGCACAGTTCAGCCAGTTTTATTTTGTAGCCTCATTGATCAACTGGGACACAAAGGTAGAAATGTGCCCCATTTATAAGATATTCCAGACTGAGGCCAGAGGAGATGAAATAGTGATTAATAAAATTCTTGAATGTGCAGAGTTGGACATCTTAACATATAGATTAAGAAACAAAGAAGAAAGCAAATTTGCCTTGGTTTGGGACAAATTTTATACTTGGATTTATAGCAAAAAGAGGTATAAAATGTTTTATATTTGATAATATATATTTGATAATCAAATTTGATAATCGAATTGTATTAGTACCTTAAAGTTAGTAATGTATAATACACTGAAACTCTATATCTCAGTCGCTTTGAAACATTATTAGCCAAGTCAGATTTTATTCTGTTTTTGTTGCAAAATTGTTGAATAAAGATTATTTAAAAAAATAAATAAAAAAAATAAAAGACAAAAAATGAATGCTTCTCTGGTATGGACGTGTCCCCAAAGTGGCACCTTCCACTACTGCCAAAACTGCATTTTTATCTTCTCAGTGGGAGCAAGTGTCTTCAATTATGTGCTGGCCAAAGACTCCAACTTCTTAAAAATGTTGGAATTTAAGGTGAAAAACCAAGGTACAGTTGGCCACCTACCCATTTTGATCAAAGTATCAACAGAGGTGACGTTAAGTTGAAGCAAACACCAGCCGCCTAACTGGACCTAAGACACTGCCCTGTAGGCATAGATGGTCCAATGGATGAGTCAAAGTTGTAATGAACATAAGAACTTAAGAATTGCCATGCTGGATAAGGCCAAAGTCCCATCTAGTCCTGCTTCCTGTATCTCACAGTGGCCCCACCACTGTGGAAGCAGAAGACGAAGAAGAAAAAGAACATATTGGCTGAGCAAAGCACCCACTTAGCTTGGGAACACCTGTTATCACTTGTTAAACTATTTGATTCTCTTTTATTGAATAGCGTAAAAAAGGAAAAGGCGACAAAGCAAATTTCATTGCCACATGAAGAGCCAATTTGACAAAGACGTCAGAAAAACCAAAAACTATACAAAACTATTCTGTAGAGAGTCTTTAGTCAAAGCTACACTGCTGCTGCTGCTCAGCTTTCATTGTTACAAGCCAGAAGAAAATATAAAATCATACTGAAATAAAAGAAGCTTCAGTGGATGAGGTCTGTATGGGCCAAAGTAATTGCAGCCAGAAAAAAAATGCATCCCTCCAGCACCTAATTACTCCAATTTTAAAGCCACAATGCAACACTGACATTTTGGTACTAGCAACTGCTTGGAAAAAACACTTTGATAATCGTTACAAAAGGCGTACATGCAGACCAGACTTAATTTTGAGACCAATCCCAGATTCCAGAATGGGAACCTGCCACCTGTTTTGAAGTAGTTCAGCTGATCAAAAAGTTAAGACCTACACTGATACCTACTTAGATCTTTCAGACTTCTGCTGGTGACATTTGTTAGGTTTCAGCTATATTAGGAAACGTAGAAGAACATTCAACATTAATTTATCCATTTTTTCTCCTTCGTGATTTTATGTTTCACTTACTTGGAATTTTTAATTTGATTAAGAACCACAGACTTTTAAAATTGTTGTAATAGACGTGCTCAGTTTATTCCAGCAGCAAGTTATCTAGAGAAACTGAAGTTGAACAAGTATTGATAATTTCAGGTTTTTTTTATTGTAAATAGTTTGATTTGGAAGATGGTTAATATCAAGTAGAATGAATGACATAATTGATGGACAATAAAATATTTCCCGTCACATGCTGCAGCTGTCTAAGGGACCTAAAATTTAATTCATACTGTAATCGTGCTGCAGAAATTTGCCGTCTGTACCTTATGGATCACAATTACCTTTAATAGACTTTTTTGTAATAATTGTAGCAAAATATATCTCCAATAAAATTATGGTCTCCTAAACAAAAACAAAAAGTTAAAACTGAAGATTTCCTCTGCCCTTGACACATCTCTTGCTTAGCTGCTGAGAACAGCCCCAAGCTGGTGAAGTGCAGGTCCTTGCATCTTTATTTATCCTGTTAAACAAGGATGGAACTATACTAGTTCCTCCAGTATCATAGAAAACATGGTTGGTTGTTCCCATATATATAGAGAGAGAGACAAAAATGATCTAGCAGCTAGAGACCAATTTGCTTCCTGGCAGTGATCGGCAAGCTTTCTGCATCACTCTTACAAAGGAACGGATGCGCTGGAAAGATGACACAGAGAAGGCCAGTCCTGCATAGATGTTCTCCCTAAGCAAATATGTGCTGCTAAACACACTTGTTATCTTACATGCAGCCTTTATTGACCTGAAAGCTGCCTTCTGCATGCACGTTTATGGTATAAGTTAAATGCTGCACAACTGCCTACAAGATTGTTAAAATTAATAACGAACCTCTGCTCTGGCAACTCCCTATGCATTAGATTTAACAATAAAGACTCCATAACAAATTTCATGCTTGTACCAAGTGGATTCTGGTAGGTAGGGCAAAATTCTTGCACCTTCTCTCTTTAAATTGTACCCAAGTGACTTTGTTCCAAGACATGGAACATGTCCCCAAAGCGGCACCTTCCACCACTGCCAAAACTGTCTCTACTCATATTTCATGTTTGAGAAATGAACCAGTGCCTGACCTGCCATATGCTGATGTATGCTCTCAAGAATTCAGGTTGGCCTGAAACCTGTCACTAAAACATTTGTTGCCTATTGCAGTGAAGAACTACTGGAGATAAATCAAATTCCTCCCCCTGAAAAGAATATGGTATTTAAAAGGTCAGCAAGGTGGTCAAACGAGCTGGAAAACTGGTGTGTATAAATTATAATAGGTCAATGAATTTAAATGCCTAGGGAGTATTATCCAACCAAATCTAACATAGTCTAAGTACGTTCAGTACCTTAAGCATAAAGCTGAACTAGCCATGCTAGCCCAAAATAAGTTTTATATTCAGGGAGCCTTGCATCCATCAAGGCATACAAAGCTCTAGGGCTCCCAGACCCCGTTTTGGGGTGCAAATGAACAACATGGCTGTATTACAGTGCATTAATAAAAAGTTAGAAACACTCAATACTGTAAAAAGAAAAATGCAATATTTCGAACACATAATGCACAATAAGAAATACTATTATCCTTCAAGGAAAAATAGATGGGAAGTGTGGCCCGGGACATAGAAGAACATTGTGGCTTAAGAGCTTAAGTCAATGGTCCGCAATGAGCACAGCTGCTCGGTTTAGAATAGCCTTAGATAGAAACCAGCTCAGGCTACTGATTGCCAACGTTCTAAAAGGACATGGCACTTGAAGAAGAAACTTTAAGAACTCCAGATCGCCTTCCTCCAAAAAATACTGACTTTGCCACGATGTATTGCATCTGCAATGGTATGGCTTGGGGCTTTCAAAGATTTCAACCTTGATCTGGAAGGCCACACCCAGCTACAAATATTGACTATTAAATGCTGACGATCTTCCAACTTTCACTACACTGTCAGCTGATCAAAATGGAACAATGTTGTTGATTGGCAGCAAAGTCAACCATAAAAAGTCTTAAAGAAGGAGGGAAGCTAAGTCAACATTTACATGGAAATGTGTTGAAAGTGTCATATACTTTTTGTGGTGTGTTGTGTTGATATAGTGCGACAACCTATGGTAAGCAATAAAGCTTCTTCAAATGCTGATAAAAACTGGATGGGGGAGGGAGAATAAGAATCAGATGGAACCACATTATGGAAAGAAATGTTAGGAGAGGCTGCTTGTTAAGTAAATGACATTATTACCATCTAATTAAGGATTTGTGTTGGACTCCTTTGAATGGGCAAGTTCTTATAGGAATATTTTCAGACTGAAGGGTACGAGTATTGGGGACATCTCTATTATGTATTAACATGTGTTAAATGTGTTTCTATTCTAACAGTCTACCTGGTCTGAAATGCTCTGGAATATTTTTTGAAGTGATGTTATTTGTAGACAAATACCATATGGATAGAAATACTGTTAACATAAAACTGAACATGGAATCCAATAGGTTTTATTCATTTTTGCTCCACTCAGATTGGATGAATAGGTCCAACATAAAAGTTGTTGTTTTCAGTGTCTCTCTGTGGAGATTCTTTCAAAAGACTCCTAAGATGCAGCCAGCTGGTCTAGAAACAAGTACCACTGACATTTCAAAAATCCTCTGAGGAAAACATTCTTCAGCCTTATATTGAATTATCTGATCATCTAGATACACTCCTCTCCCTTTTGGTGTGATTATATTAAAAAGTCAGATCATCTCTTCTATATAGCAGATCCTTCCAAGGCTTAGCTAGCACCATAAGCTATCTACACAAGGTCCTTATCTTGAAAAAACAGGCTCAATGTGAATGCAGGATACAACATTTGGATAAAGGACTATGTCCTGTACATAGAAGAAATCCTGAGTGTGGCATTAACTCATTGCATCCAAGTTAATAATTCTATTACTTGGCATTTAGCATCTCCATGGTCATGTTTCAAATACACTGAGTTCTTTATATGACATTACTGCTACCACAAGCAAACAAAAAGGTTTTGCTGTTCCATAGACATTGTCAAGCATTTTCACGATAGCTTGGTGGTCAGTTGGGGACAAATGTAGCCCTGAAATGCTCAACTTAAAAGTTGTATAATCCTTTCTCTGAACTGCTATGTTTTCTACACCATCATCCAGCACATTACTGACACCAGAAATGGCTTCCTTACATTTAGACGGAAATGAGTTGGTATCACCTGCACACTATTTTGTTTTGCTGCATCTTATAGTACAAGCTTTATAACCCGAAGTTTTGTAACTTCTTAGGGAGGTGGGAAGATAAGCACTTATATGAAAATGTACAAACTACATTTTTCCCTAAATGAATCTGATATGGGGTTTCTCATGTTTCCATGGCCCTCTTAGCCAAAAAAGGAATGATGTGTCACTATAAGGTCACGGAGTGGCCCAAGATTGGGAAGACCAGTTTAAAAAAAATTACCTGGGGTGAAAACTGCCACCCCAAACTGACTGAAAATGCTACAGCTTCTATTTTAGAATGTGATTTAAAATGGAAGAGACTCACTGCTTCATCCAGTGATGATTCTCCTCTTTCCTTCTACCCACAACTCTATAATATCCTCTGCCTGATGAAGAGTCCCACAGGATTTGGGAGTGAGTGCCTCCTTGTGAGATTTTGTTGGTCCCCAATAAACCCTTGCTACCTCCAGCTGTATCAAACATTTATTTATTTAGAATATTTTACCCCAGCTTTCTCCTTGGAAAAGGACCCAAGGTGGCTTACAATAATGAGGGGCAATATACAGCCCAGAACATTTAAGACATATTCAAGTTAAGGACAGGGAATTAAAAGAGGCATCTTAGAACATTAGAAGGTAACAGTAGAGCTACAAAGAACACGCAAAAAGAAAAGAAAAATTCATTATGAGAGGTGGAAAGTAACATGGAAAACACTGGTGTTCTTGTGAAATCAGTCAATGTGTATGGTAATCCTTATAAAGTTACATAGTAGGCAAATGTTTTTAATATGAACAGGTTTTAGGTCACCTTAAAAAAAATCTTCAGTGAAATATAACTTGCCCCTTCTCTCTTTCTGACCACCAAGCAGATAAAAGGAGAATAATTATTGCCATTCCTTCCACTAGAGGTAAGTGTTCTTAAACCTTAAAGATGTTTCTGTTCAGCACAGCTTGTTCTCCAGTGCCAGAAAAGCACACAGTCTAGTGTCCTATTCTTGCAGCTGTGCTCCAACACACACGTCTCTCTCCTTTTCTCTGCATCAGCTTTTGCAGCACACCATGTTCTTAACTAACAAGCCAGTTGCATTTACATCTGCAAGCTATCACCTGGGTATGTTCAGTGCTGTTCAGCTCATCTGTTCCCACCTCAGTTTGCTCTTCATGACTAGAAAACACAGTAAGCCTCTAATGATGTCCTCCCAATGGAGGACAAGTAAGCAGTGTCCCTGTGCCTATTTGGAGAAAGCAGGAAAGATGCAACACCTGAAAATGATTTCTATGCTGATTTTCTCCCAATGAGGGGACACAAACCAGTTCAAAATAATTAAAACTGGAATGTGAAAAGAACAGTTAAGATGTAATGACTTAAAAGGTTATATGAGAATTTAACTTAAACACTTTTCAAAAGGCAGGTCTTTAATTTGTGCTGATTGCACTCCAAGAACAGATGTTTTAGCTCAGGACTACCTATCCTGTCTGGCAGTAGTTTTCCGTGGTCTCAAAGAGAAACCTTTAGTAGTAGTTCTCTAACTGGAGACGCTGAGATCTTGTATTGTCATCTTAGATAGTCCTGCAGAGGACATGCCTGAGCACGGAACTGGGTTCTTTCTCCTTTAGTACCAAACATCCAACAGGTAATTGTGTACAGCATCTCCATCACTGTTTGAATACTGTTTTATGTCCTCTTGAGCAACATCCTGCCTGAATGCCTAAAGGCCCAACATTCAATCCGCTGGAAAGCCCCCCCCCCCCGAAGTTGCCAGACTTGCCTTTGCTTGGTGGAACAATAATATCCACTTAGGTATATGGCATCTGAAAAATAGTTGATCTTTGCCAATATACAGAAGCCAAGAGTCTGAGCATCCCCATTGTTTCTGCAAAGAGTAGATATACTTTTCTGGGAGTTTGTGCTCTGAAAACTGCAAAAATGCAGCTGTTTCCTAGGCAACTAATTACTGTTTCCTCCCAATGCTATCAACGATTTGGAAGAAAGCTAAGCCTCAAGAAAAAGCTTTAAAAACCCTCAAACCCTAGGCTTTATAGCTGTATAAGTTTCTTAGACTATAGAGAGTGCTTTACTTGCCCTCTCTTTTCCTGAAAAACTAGAGAAGCAGGCCTAGCAGGGGAAGTTTACTTATAGAATCTATAAACAAAGATTTTTCTCTAACTGCAAGGGAGATACCCCCCCCCCCCCCAAAAAAAATGTTTCACCTATTCCTGCTTCAGTGGTTAAGTAATTCTCAGTCCTGTAAACAGACATCTGGATCTAATCGTTTGCCCGGTCTCACAGAAGATTAAAGCTAATAAAAATGAAGCCATTTGAGTCGTTTGCCTCCATAAATCACGTCAAGAAACCTATAATACAGCTTCCAAACTACCCAAAATTAGCCCTCCCAGAACACCACCAGTGAAATCATTTTTCCCATCCCTTCCTTCTCTTTTTATAGGTTTGTAAGCCCTGCCCTTCCCCCCTTTGGTTGCTTGGCTGGCTGGATTGATTAAAGCCATTTGATTCACCTGTCTTTAAAGACGCAGGGCTTTTGGTAACCTTATAACTGCATTCTGGTTCTCCCCAGCTTGCTCTTAAGCTGCAATCAAGCTGTTGATTATTTTTAAAGGGCAATCACGCTATTATTGAAGGGGTTTCTGCGTAGTTTGTTAAGCCTTGCCTTAAGGTGGGGAAATGGTAGTCTTTGGTATTCTTAGGAAGAGGGAACTGAAAGGACTTGAGAGGGGGAAACAGGGGTAAATGTGCACAATGAGACAGGATCGGGAAGCTCCCTTGCTCATTTCAAAACACTTCCATTTGCCATGCATTCCTGTACACATCCATTCAGATAGCTGCATTGCAGACTTCATTGGGGTTTACTGCCAGGTAGGTGATGCAGAAAGGCAGCCCTGAGTGGCACAAAGAGTTCCAAAAATTTACATTTTTGAATTTACATTCCCAGAATTCCTCTCGTCAGCATAGTCAGTGGCTATGCTGGCTAGAAGGATCTGGAAACTGCAGTTCTAAAAGATAACTGGCAAAGCTGAATTAGACAACTCCTACTGGGCACACCTATTCAAATATAAATGTATGAGTAGATGCACGTAAGATTTATAACGGCAGCCACCTTATGTTTACCTCCTGTCCACTCCTTAGTTCAGTGGTTCCCAACCTTGAGTCTCTAGATGTCCTTGAACTAAAACTCCCAGAAGCTTTCAGCTCTACCTGTACTGACCAGGATTTATGGAAGTTGTAGTCCAAGAACATTTGGGGACCAAAGGTTGGGAAGCACTGCTCAATTCATGAGCCTGTTTGATTACAGCATCGGGACAGCAAAAAAGCAAGCAGCCATTTAGAAGGCCTAGCCAATTGTATGATAAAAAGGACTCACCCAGACCAACTCAACTCAGAAAGTATTCTTGGCTAATTTCCTGAAAGAATCAAACTACTTTGTTGCAAGTAATGTGACTTTGTTTTCATGACTAATTTCAGTTGTATCTCATCACACAGAACAGCCTGCCCCAAACTTAGGTTATTATTAGGCGTTATTGTACACCAACACCCACCATCCCCTGCCAACATGACTCAAGTCAGGGGTGTTGGGAGCTAAAGCTCAATATCATCTTGGAACACGAGGTTGGAGCTGCAGATATAGTGGCTGTGATTTTTCTGAGTTTGGAAAAGTTACATTTTCAGACTAGGGTTTCTGGACCCTCCAAGCCAACAGGCCAAGTGAGTATGGAGTCTTGGGGACTTTAAGACACCGTTAGGAACTTTTCCCAACTCTTCAAATAGTTCTCAAGGCCATGTTATGTGGTTCAAGCTCTGCAACATATTGTTGTCATCAGGAGTTAATTTTCTTCCAAGACGATGATGAAAAGCATTGAAAAGTATGATCTTTCTTTTGAGATGTAATCCTGATTGAGGAGCCTTTAATAACTATGTGCTGACAGGCTGACATGGGGGACCCTTCCCAGGGTTTCTGGGAATAAAGTATTCGCAGTTTGTGAGCTGACTGGATAGCTCAGTGAGTTAAGCACTTGGATACAGAACTCAAAGTTGGAGTTCAACTCCCCACTGTGTCTCCTGTGAGCAGAGCCAGCCTGGGTGAACAAGGGAAAGCTGCATAGTCCCAGGGCACTCCCAGTAGAAGATAATGGCGAACCACCCCTGACTTATTCTCTATCAGGAAACCCCTGAAAAGGGTCACCATAAGTCAGAATTAATGTGACAGTACATGATGATGACAATGGTGAAATGGCTTACCATTCCCTTCCTCCGGGAGCATTTATTTGTTTTATTTATTTATTTTAGAGTATTTTTGCCTTGCCTTTCTCCTTGGAAAAGGACCCAAGGTGGCTTAGAGCAATGAGGGATAATATACAGTTCAGTACAATTAAGACATGTTTAAGTATTGAGAACAGGAAATTGAGGAACATCTTACAGCATTAAAAGACATCATTACATTAAAACTACAAGAGAACGCAAGCAGTTAAAAGGAGAGTAAAATTCCATGTAAAGTTATGAGTGATGGAAACTAACATTGAAAACATAGTGTCAATGTAATCACACAAGGTAATAAGTGGGTCTAAACACAAAGTCTATGTGATACTATAAATTCTTAATTTCTGGGACTGTAGAGGCTGCCTGTTCTCCTGAGAAGCACAGAAAGAGAGAGACTGAACTCCTGACTAAGGAACTGCAATTCACTTTAGTCAGTTTTGGGAAGTTCTTAGAAAAATCAAAATCGAAAGAAAGATGCCATTTTCTTCTTAGAAAATTACTGTCAACAAAAAATAAAGCAGCACATTTTCCCCATTTATTTTGGAAGGGTTTATTTCCATTACAAGGAACAGAGTGGATATACTTTACAACCCTGCATGTAAAAGTTTTGATGAGTAGAAGCACAATAATATAGATGTTGGCTTTGGGCCTAGTGGTCTGCGACAGCTCACTCATTTCCAGCCCCTAATTCCCTGAGTTGATCTGGAAGGGACTCTACATTTGTTCACCTGAATGCACTTAAAAGCCTTCTCTATACCTTCCAGCTCAATATGGGAATTTCAGGTCTAAAACAGCCCTACAGGTGTTCCATGGTTTGGCACCCTATCCCTTCTGCAGGTGCCCACTTGGAGGCAGTTACCTGGCTTCCCTGCCCCACCTCCTCTGGACGCTGCCTCTGAGAGGGTGCCTGCCAGAGTGTTTGGTGTGCTAAACCGCAGAACACCTGTGAGGCCTTGCATGAATGACCAAAGTGGTGGTTCATACTCATTTAGAGTATATTTCTAAACAGGAATATTAAGTGTATGTACTCCTTATGTGGTTGAGTTCGGCTCCCCACTGTGCCTACTTGAGAAGGGCTGGACCTGAGGAGCCATATAGTCCCTTCCAGCTCTGCAGTTCAAAGGTTATTATTAGGGATGGGTACGTACTCATTTCAGAAGCTACTAGTTCCGAAATGACCACGCGAGCTCAGGTGGTGTGTGGAAGCCTCTGAAACACAATCAGCCAATGCCTTACCTTGGAATGAGGAAGCAGCCTCTGATGTTATCGTTAGAGATGGGCACGACTTGAAAAAAAATTTTTTCGAGTTGTCGTTAGTCGGGCCGGTTCCGTTTCGGCTCGTTTCCGTTTTTCGTGAAAATTTGCAAAAATTAGTCGGTTCGTTTTTTTGTTTTTTCGTTGTCGTTAGTACTGGTTTGGGGAGAGGGTAGCGGGCTCCTGGAGGGAGCTGCAGGAGTCAGCCAGAGCCACAAGTGACGGACTGGCAGACTCTTTGCACCCGCTGTGTCTCACGTACTTGCATGTAGTGCAATGCAAGTAGATCTGGCTTAGGGTTAAGACGGCTTAGCGCAACGGCTAGGGTTAGGCTAGTTACGGGTGAGGTTACGGTGGGTATTGGGGTGCATCTGGGTGCCTCTCTGACCCACTTAGAAGGACAGTGTACTGGCGTATGGGTTAGGCTTAGGGTTCGGGTTTGGGCTACGATTAGTGGGCTGTTTATGCCCGATTGGCACATCCCAGAAGTCTCTGTGGTCAACCTGGCCAAGTGGCCATGCGATTGGTGGAAAATTTGCATGGTCTACTCCCATGGGAGAGCCCATCATTGCGAATGCGCAGGTGTAAAAAATTAAAATAAAATAAAATAAAATAAAATCAACGGAGACTTTTTTTGCAAGAAAAACCCACTGCTGCTACTGTAAAAATTCAAGCATTTAAAATAGCTAATTTTCGCATGTTTCTGTGGTGCTTTGGTGGGGTTTTGGGCAACAATTTCAAAAAAAATATTGCGGTCGCCATTTTGGATCCCCCCCCCACCGCATGGCAAATGGATGCGCCCTCCCAGCCTGGTACCAGCAGCGCAGCAGTAGCAATAGCCAAGGAGAGGGGGGCGGGGAACCCCCCCCCAAATAAAACACCCTTCTGGCCTGGTAGGTGCCCTCAGACAGTTTTCGCCTACTTTTAGGGCCGGGAATCGGGGTTTTTTTTAACTTTTAAAAACTTTTTTTCTGTGCCACTTGGCATTGCGCGATGCAAGTAACGAGCACGACAAATCAGACCAAATTGTTCGTTCGTCGGTTCGAGCTCGAAGTCTGGGGCAGTGATTCCCGTTACCGTTTCCGTAGAGTAACGGATACGAGTAACGGAAACGGAAACGGGAATACCGCTAAGTCGTGCCCATCTCTAGTTATCGTCCATTCTCCCTGGCACTGGCCAATCAGGAGCTGTGCAGGGAAATGCATTATCCCACCTCCATGTCTGAATGGCCGGCGCCAGGGAGAAGGAATTATGACATCAGAGGCTGCTTCCTTGTTGGTGCTCAGCTCTGTGTGGGCGAACATTTACAAATGGCTGGGTATGAATAGAGATATGATCGTCTCACAACACCCCTCGCCATGTGAAGGGAGCATCAAATGAACCTCTAGCTGTGTCTTTAGCATGCAGCATGCTTTCTGGGCCTCATGCTATGCATCCATGGAATGGTGGGTCATTGGCAGTGAAGAATTTTATGTTCGAATAGACATTCCCTTCCTCCTGAAGGATAACAACAAAGATGTAGGACAGAGGGAGGGGGCATTTCTTCAGCAACCAAAGAAAAGGCCTTGATTTTGGTTGCCTCTTAACATTCCCAGTCAAGCAGACTCAGCATTGGTAAGCCAAAGTTTCAACACCATTATAGGGGCTATTGGTACTTTATGAGGGTTTCTGTACCTGGTGGCCAGCAGACATTTAAAATTCCCAAATCACCCTCAATATAGTTTTATTCCAATGAATTTTAGAAAAATCAAAGTTAAGAACATAAGAACAACCTTGTTGGAACAGGCCACAGCCCATCCAGTCCAGCATTCTGTCTCACCCAGTGGCTCACCATTTGCTTCAGGGTATTCCCAAGCAGATGTCTTCACCTGCTTATGGTTCCCTCCAAATTGCATTGAGAGATCTCTTCCTTTCATAGAATCACAGAAAAGAGAATTTGGTAGGGGCTTAGACGTCCACCAAATAAATCTCTTGCTTGACATAGGAATACAAATCAAAGGATTTCTGCCAGGTGGTTGTATAAATTTCTCTTGAATGCCTCCTGTCTCTTTATTTATTATTTATTTATTTGTTTTATTTCTATACCGCCCATCTTCCAACAGGAACTCTGGGCGGTTTACAACAAGGTTAAAATCAACAATACAAAACGGATCAACAGTACTAAATAAGAAGAGAGGGAAAACAATCAGCAAGAGGCGTCAAGGGGCAGAAAAAAAAACCTGAAATAAATTAAAGGTCACCAAATGCCTCCCTAAAAAGCAGGATCTTGAGCGCTTTTTTGAAGGCGGGCAGGGATTGTGCTAGGCGCAGCTCACTCGGAAGATGGTTCCACAGCATGGGGCCCACCACAGAGAAGGCGCGGTTGCGCGTGAGCGACTTCCGCACCTCCCTGGGTGTGGCCACCCTGAGTGAGCGCGCCTGCAACATTCTAGTGGGCCTGGCCTCAGTTGACCTCTGGGAGATATGCTCTGACAGGTATTCAGGTCCCAAGCCATGGAGGGTTTTCTAAATCAAAACCAGGACCTTGAACCTTATCTGGAGGGCCACGGGTGGCCAATGCAGGTGTGCCAGAACTGGGGTGATGTGGCCGAATCTGTGAGCACCCACCACCAGTCTGGCTGCCACATTCTGCACCCGTTGAAGCCTCCAGACAAGGGTCAAGGGCAACCCCACATAGAGGGTGTTGCAATCCTCGAGATCACAAGGACCTGCACAACTCTCCTCAGGGAGGACTCATCAAGGTATGGGCAGATCTGGGCGATCCTGCGGAGATGGAAGAAGGCGGTCTTGGAAACAGCCGTCACCTGAGCTTCCAGGGAGAGGGCTGAGTCGAAGACCACACCCAGATTCCTGGCCCTGTCTGTAGGCTGGAGGGAAACTCCCCGCAGACTAGGGAGGGGGCCATTGTACCCAGAGGAGGGTGCCCCGAAGAACAGAACCTCGGTCTTCTCTGGGCTGAATCTGAGTCTGTTAGTCCTGGTCCATTCCAGGACCGACTCCAGGTATAGATCAACGGAGCGTACTGCCTCCACTGCAGAGGTAGAAAAGGAGAGTTGCGTGCCATCAGCGTACTGATGGCAGCGAACTCTAAATCTCCTGATGACCCCAGCCAGCAGCCTCATATAAATGTTAAACAGCATAGGGGAGATTGCCGACCCCTGGGGCACCCCACAAAGGAGCATCCAAGGAGCCGACAGCTCATCCCCCAGCTGGACTCGCTAAGACCGGTCGCTGAGGAAGGATCGGAGCCAGCAGAATGCTGAGCCCCCGATTCCTGTCTCGATGAACCGATCCAGCAGGATACCGTGGTCAACGGTATCAAAGGCCACTGACAAGTCAAGTAGGACCAACAGGGTGGAGCACCCCCTGTCAGCCTCCCTGAGGAGGTCATCCTGCAGAGCAACCAGGGCAGTCTCGGTCCCACGAAATGGCCTGAACCCAGACTGGAATGGGTCAAGGATGTGATTTTCCTCTAGGAATGACTGAAGCTGGACGGCGGCCACCCTCTCAACAACCTTGCCCATGAAGGGAGCAATGGCAATCGGGCGGTTGCTGGCCAAATCATCCGATGCCAAGCCGGTCTTCTTTAATGTGGGCTTCACCACCGTCTCCTTCGGGCGAGAAGGAAAAATTCCTTCCCTGAAGGAAGCAGTGGCAATAGCTGAAGCCCACTCCGGCATGCTCCCTCCAGCGGATTTAATAAGCCAAGATAGGCAAGGGTCAAAAGGGGAAGCCGCTGGCCAGCAACAAGCCAGAGCCCTGGAGGCCTCCGCTGGTAAAACAGGCCCAAATTCAACCAGACGAAGAGACCAGGGTGATGAGGCCCCGGAGGAGGGATTAGGGCTACCGGAGTCCAGATCGGAACGGATGGCCTCAATTTTAGATCTAAAGAAGGCTGCAAATTGCTCACTAGTGAAATCACTAGGAGGAGGCCTTGGCTGACCAGGATTGGAGAGGTCTTGAACCACCCGGTTCTCTCACCCACAAGTCAGGGCCACCATTTGATTTTCCCACAATACATCACTCCCCCTTGTGTGTTTACTGCCCTCACTGCTATTAACTTACTGTTGTGATCTTATCTGTGGCACACTCCCTTAGTCTCAGTTTCCTGCCCCCACAATATAGGGGGTAGCAATGGCGACTTTATTGGATCATGGATAAGAAGACCTTTGAATGTTCAAAAGATCTAAACCTATGGTGAAGATCATTTTTGTGCCTGCAGTGAAGGGCAGACAAACCTATGTTAGAAGGAAGGAGCAGCAAGCATATATCTTACTTGAATTAAGCTCGGGGAGGAATTTTCAAGCCCAGTAAAATTCCTCAGAGCCCTATTGTTGAAGCCTCTGTAATTTATTCTGTCTCTGTGCAAAAACTAATGTCCTTCCTCTTTGAGAAGGCATGTTTGCACACACACGCACACGCACACACACACACACACACACACACACACACACACACAGAGAGAGAGAGAGAGAGAGAGAGAGAGAGAGAGAGAGAGAGAGAGAGAGAGAGAGAGCACTAGCAAGACTCGAAACTTCTGGTGTTCCTAATCTTTCAGAGTCAACGTGACATGAATCATTCTCTTATTAAAAGCACCACAGAATAACATGGTTTCTTTCAAAACAGAGAACAGATTTTTGTCTCCTCTTCCTTGCATGTGAGGATTTGGCACAGGTGAGGATTTGCATTCAAAGTGTGCAAGTGTAGATTTCACTCTATATGTAGATAAAAAGTGTGCTGCTTAAACCACCCTATGGTGCTTAATGTGCCCTTGGGGGGTGTTACAATTTAATTATGCAGGCTATACATTGCCCCTCCACCAGCAAAAATGGTACTCAATTTACCAACTTCAGAAGATTGAGAGAAACCATGAGATGGCTACCTGAGATGGGACCTGGGTCATGAGCAGAACCTGGTTCACTGTGCCATAATGGAATTATGGTTTCACCTTACTGGAATAGCCGCCTACCCCCATCTGTTATAAACATCTGTGGTATGTGTGTGTATTCTCTTTGTGTGTGTGGGGATATGGTGGTGCACCTCAGACTGGTATGTGTTGGGCCACCCTTCATCTGGATCCACACAGAGATGGAGTCGTATATCTCTGTGCAGCTCATTGCCTTAGGATGGTGAGGTGAGCTTCTGGTCAAATACATTTTGCCTCAGAAATACTGTGACTTACCTTGGCATCCTTTTTTCATTCCCAGCAGAATACCAGTAGATTTTCTAGGAGAGATCTTACATTCTCTCATTTCCAGGGTCATGTCCTTGTTGAGTTATGCATTTGCTTGCCCTTTTCCTCCATGAATCTCCACTCTATTTAACACATATAATAATGACCGGTCTCCCTGGGAAGTTGCATTAGTGACAGATAATAAAAGCAAATGATTACATACACTGAATGTTTTATTGGAGTCGCTCTTGGAACATATCTGCACATTTGTTTGTTCCTGTATGGTGGGTTATGCTGCTCAGCAGTGACGGAGGTTACTCCAGAACATGGGCTCTCAGACTTTCCACTTCCAGGGCTCACAAAAGAGAAATATATATCAATGTATTTCCATTATCGTGGGTCAGGTCGGGTTCCTAAACCGCAGTCACAAATTGGCAATTTTTCATCACTCACTCTCCTTCTTTGGTTACATTATCCTTCTGTAACAGCTTGTCTTTCTTCTCTCATTCCTTCCAGTGTTTCTACTCTTGTTATTAGAGATGGGCACGAAATGCCAAAATGGCGTTTCATTTCGTTTTTTTTTTCATTTGGAACAAAATATTTTTAAAAATATCATTTTGTTTTTTATTTTGTTTCATTTTGATGTTTTGTTTAAAAGCCGACCAGCCCTGCTGATTGGCACTTTTTTTTAGCCTAGCGCTGACCAGCTGGCCGACTGATTCATTTTGTTTTTTTAAAAGGGCACTTTGTTTTTCATTTATTCTGTAATGAAACAAATAACAAAAAATGCCCATCTCTACTTATTATTATTCTTGAGATTGGGAACCCTTGTTTTTTCAGTGGCCATGTTGCCTCAGGGATTCTGGAATCTGCTGTGTGCCAAATAAGCATTGTTCTGTTATTTGTTTATCTTGAATTACCTCAGGCCTATGTTATCTCTTCTCCCCCTCCCCAAACATCTCTGCATCCTGTTCTGTTTCCCCACCTCTCTTGCCAATTTGTGGTAACATTGTCCAGAGCCAACTTGCTTTCTTGAGGTAAGAGTTGATGGCCATTGCCACTAGATTCAGTCATCAGAAACTTCTTGGCTCAGTAGAAGATAGGATAGGAGGGAAGGAACGTTAGAGTGTGGGGATATATTTATATATTTATTTGATTTATATACCACCCATCTGGCTACCAAGGCCACCTTGGCTGGTTTACAGCACAAACAAAACAATAGTCAAAATCATCCAGTTAAACTAAATACATGAAATAGATTTAAATATACATATAAACTTTGACTTAAAAATACAACACAAATGTGAGCATATGTGAAACAAGGGGGACAAAGGAAAAGCTGAAATCCTGGGTACTTCTCATTTCCTTCTCTCTTGTCTGTTGGCCATTTTTATCTCCCTCTTTCCTATCCTAATGCTTTCAAACTCAGCTAGCTTTTCTCTTTCTTCATTGTGATCCACCTTTTTGCTTACCTTCTTTTTCTTTTCTATCCTTCAGCTTTACATGAGGTACCCTTATTCATTGATCAGTTCCAGATCTCCCTCACTCTTTTGGATAAACAAATTACCCAAGTGCTGTTTCTCCCACGGATTAGGAAAGTCCAGTAAAGAGGAGTGTAAAGAATACTTGCAGTATTGTTCATTCTCGTTCATTTCGGCTGCCTTGATGAAGGATTTTCAAACCTGATGATATTCCTCCTCACCGCATGGTAAAACCAAGGGAATGGAGCACTATTTTTCCTCTTGCAAAGCTAGTGCAAAACCTTTCCCCACGAAAGTCAAAACACATATTCAAGCTAGTTCAGAACAACTGGTGGATTTTTCTTAAAAGAAAAGATGCAAACAATAATTCTGATTCATAAAAGTGAATTCAAAAAGGAGCAGCTAAAATAAAATGCTAATTTTTTTTTAGAAATGCAGATGGGCCTTGAGTGCTAGATGTGATGAAGAAACAAAGGGGATAGCTATTCCATCCAATGTCATTTCTTAGCTTTGACCAATCTCCAGGACGCAGTGGAAGACAGGATGGCCTGGCGTGCTCTGGTCCATGGGGTCACGACTGAACAGCAACAACATTTTGGTGGGTGCCTTGGGATTGTGAAGGTTGTCCAAGGACACACAACCTATTTATTTATTTTATTTTATTTATTATTAGATTTATACCCCGCCCATCTTCCCAAGGGAACTCTGGGTGGCTTACAGCACCTAGCTCTTCTCTCTGGAGGAACAGTGGGGATTTGAACTCCAACCTCCAGTTCTGCAACCAGATACCTAAACCACAGTGTCAGCCAACCAGCTGACTATTCCCTAGCTTAAAGTTTATACAAACTTATGAATGCCTGGAAGTTGAGTCATGGCAACTGGACTTCTTTTCTTTTGTGATCAAAATGTCTCACTGCTCATTCAAGTAGCTTAGTGTGAGGAAAGTTGGTGCAAGGCTTCCATATTTATAGTTCACCTTGATTTCACACCACCCTGGTCTGAATAGACTGGTTAGGTAGACAGTGGCCTGGGTTGTGTGAAAGTCAAACCATACAACCCTTTCCAACATGTGCAGTATGAAATATAGGTCATTAGCAATGGCCTTCCTGGTGGAGGTGTGAAGTGGTTCTGATTTGTCTGGAAATCGATGAAAGGGCAGAATGATAAGTGGCAGAAAGATTGTGCCTAATTCCCCCACCCCTGTTGGCAGAGGGATTTTTCAGTACATACATGGAAGAGTAGCGGAACATTTTCATGTCAGTTACCATGACTCAACTTCTGGATAATCTTACGTAGATGATGAAGAATCTTCACAACGATCCTTATGGATAGTTTAGGTGTAGGTTTATCTTGTTTGAGCTGGCTGGAGAGCTCAGTGAGTTAGTTATCTGGATGCAGGCCAGAGGTTGGGAGTTTGATTCCTCCTTGTGTCTCCTATGAGCAGAGCCAGCCTGTGTGGCCTTGGGCAAACTGCCCAGTCTCAAGGTGCTCCCAGAGGAAGGGAACGGTAATCCATTTCTGAGTAATCTCTACCTGGAAAACCCTCAGAAGGGTCATTGTAAGTCAGAATTGATTTGACAACACATCATTGTTCTTTTTTTGTTTGTTTTCCCCCCTCTGGTTTCTATCAGTGCATGTGAAAATGTGCTACTGTCAATCAGAAGAGTTCATAGGTAGCTCTGTTGTTTAGGTGTATATTCCTTTCCTGGAAAGGAAATGTTTAATCTCCTCTAACCACATGGGATGTTCCTGTCCATCATGGTTCTGTGCATGCTTACTTGAATGTAAAAAAGAAAGTGATTCTACATCATTTGCTATTTAACATATCATGTAGTTTAGCTCTTTTGTTTCCAATTAAGATGCGTCTTTTGTAGTTCTGATGTGCTTTTGGAGTCTATGTCTGCATGTTTTTTGTGTGTGCTCTCTTCTCTTGTACGCTGCTGGTTAAGATATTTGTCTCATGCGTCCATCTAATTCTGTTTTCATTCTGAAAAGTCAATACTGCATCTGCCTGATTGATGTTATCCAGTTATTGGTATTCTTATTGTGGTTATGTTTCTTCCGACAACTGCTTGTCAGGCAATTTGTCGGGCAACTGCAATTCTGCTGGGCAGATGGCTTAGAGGGATTGTCTGTCTGTCTGTCTGTCTGTCTGTCTGTCTGTCTGTCTGTCTGTCTGTCTGTTTGTTCGTGTGAGAGTGTGAGAGTGAGAGAGAGAATATTAGAAGAAATAATTAGAAGCTCAACAATTTTGAAAATTAATATTTCCTGGAAAGATTAACTAATCCTTAAATGCAGAAGAGTAATGCCTATCATACTTTGGTCATGTTATGTGAACTAACTCACATGAAAAGACAATTATGCTGGGATTAGTGGTACTAAAAGAGGAAGGGGCTTCCCAAGGACACACTGGAATGACTTTGGTGGAACTAAAAGAAGCTGCAATAGATAGAAAGGCATGGAAAACATTGATCTGCAAGTGATCAAGATTCACGCAGAATGGATAGAAGAAGAATGTCTGAAGCTTGTGGGTATTGTTTACAATGTCAGACAAATGTATCCATGCAGATTTTACAAGGTGGCAGATGCACCGGAATATGGGCTGCTCCTCTACCCAGATGCCATTTGCAATCAATCAACCTTAGCTGCTGAAAGAAGGAATCTGGAGAACACAAGCCCACGTGGATTATTTATGTCTCCCAGCCTGGCTGTGACAGCTATTTCACTTAGCAGAATAATTATTCAACAGACACCTTCATTTGAATAAGAATATAAAAACATTTATTTACTAATAAGAATTATGCAAGAATATTCTCTTACTAGAAAATAATAACATGATTTCCCTTCCTAACTTAAATGAGGCTTAAGAGGCAAGAAGCCCCTATGTCTACTTCAAAAGTACATTGCTAAGTATTAGTCCATTAGTCCATCTTGCAGAATCCATTTGGGAAAAAGCCCCCGTTCCTCTCTTCTCCCAGAATGTTCACTGCCTGAGAAAAAATGTCACATGTCGCCTCCTTGACAAATCAGGATTCACTTGCTTCTTAGCTGGAATGCGCCTTGCTCATTCTTTACACAGAGACACTTGAGACAGCAGAAATACAACAAGTCTAGCTTGCACCTTAATACTGGCATTTTTTACATTTGGCTTCAGAAAAAGGCTTCTCTACTTCTAAAGTTCATTACAGCAGATGTGAAAGAACAAAGGAGTAACTTCAAGGCAAAGTAGCATATAAACATTGGGAAAAAGCACATACCAGGAAGTATGTGTCATATTTAAAAACTTTAGTGAAGTCAAGTGGAAGCAAAGAAAGTAGAAAATTGGGCTCTTTTAACAGGTCCTTTTCATGACAATCAACAATAGACAAGCACCACCCAAAATGAAGGTATTCCATGAGTTGACAAATATCATTCCCTTGGAACTTGCATGAATGAACAGTGAGATCATATCCATGGAACAGAAGGATGAAAAAAGTAACAAACCAAAAGGGACAGATTATTATAGCTGACAAGGGAAAAAATGGAGGTTCTTCAAAGGTATGTTTGAAGAACCTTCAAAATTGGTTTAGAGGTAGCACAACTAAGAGATGGACTGAAAACACTGGATAGTCGTTTAGGCATCTGGCTGTAGGGCCAGAGGTTAGTAGGTAGATTCCCCAATGTGACTCCTTGACAGGGCCTGGGCTTGATGATCCTTCCAGCAGTGCAGTTCTAAGATTATCTACTAAAGTTCAGCAGTTCAATGTTGCATCCACAGAGGTGTTCTGTGAGCACTGCACACTCGCACTTTCTCTGCACACTTGTCCATTCTCTGGGTGAAGCCTCCTTCCCTCAGCACCTGCTCAGCACAACTGGCTATTCACCAGTTGCAACACATGTGTCCCTGCTCCCCCACCTGTGATGGTTATCCACTTCAAGGCTCCCCTGCCTCACCCTCATCTGAGTGGGCACTTGTGGGAGGCTAAGGAGGGAAGTGTACTGTGATTGGTGAGTAGGCAGTTGAATTAGGAAGCTGGGAAGGGATGTGTGCTGCCCTCGAGAAATTGGCAAGAGTGCAGAGGTGGTGGTGGAGGAGAGTGTGGGCACTGAACCAAACTGGGCTAAACCACTGAAGTGCAGTTCATGCCCATCTTTAAACTGAACATAGTTATGTGGAGTTTCTTAGCTTTATCTGAATGGCTCACTCTAGAACTCAAGGCATGCGCAGGACATTTCTGACTCAAATAACTACTACCTAACCTGGGTTTTCTATATTACTTATGCTCAATTGTCCAGACATAATAACCCTGTTCTTTTGACACTCATTGGGCTATGTGGAAAGATATTCTGGCCTATATCCTCTTCAGACACAACTGTTCTCATGGGAAACAATGGAATGTCAACCCTCACAAATATTGATTTCATAACCATAAAGTGAGAACAAATATGGAAGGACCTCTAATATGAGATGGGAACTCTCCTTTGAAAAAGGATTTACACTGCCTTCTCTCTTTTTCCCCTCTTCTGCAAAGCTCATAATTTTAATCTAAACTTGTGTTTTGAAAGCAGTTTGTTACTGTTCTACACAGGGAAAGGGTCAGAATAATGATGAGGACATCTACCTTCCAGATGGGGAGGGATGAAGTAATGTTGGGGAATCTGTGGCCCTCCAAATGTTGCTAGATCACAACTAGTGCTGAACATGAGTAGTATTGGTACTACTACAAGGTCCCCCACCAAAAGCTCTTGAATAAACTTGCCCGTCATGGCATAAAGGGACAGGTCTTGTACTGGATCAGCAACTGGCTAAGCAACAGGAAATAGAGGGTAGCACTAAATGGACACTTCTCCAAATGGAGGGAGGTAAAGAGTGGGGTCTCCCAAGGTTCAGTACTGGAAAACCTGCTTTTCAACCTCTTCATAAATGATCTAAAAGTGGAAGTAAATAGCAAGATAGCCAAATTTGCTGATGACACTACATTATACAAGCAGTAAAAACTGAGAGAGATTGTGAGGAGCTCCAGAAGAATCGCTTGACACTGGAGGAGTGGGTAAACCAGTAGCAAATGAGATTTAACATTAGTAAGTGCAGTGTGATGCATGTTGGGGCAACCCCCCCTGCCAATTACATTTATAAACTGATGGGGTCTGAACTCTCTGCAGCAAATCAGGAAAGGGACCTTGGTGCCCTGGTGGACAGCTCAATGAAGGTGTCAACCCAGTGTGCCGCAGCAGTGAAAAAAGCAAACTCAATACTAGGGATCATTAGGAAGGGTATACAAAATAAGTCAGCAAGTGTCATTTTGCCTCTTTATAAATCTATGGTAAGGCCCCATCTGGAGTATTGTGTACAGTTGTCACCATACCTCCAGAAAGATATTATCGAAATGGAAAAAGTGCAGAGGAGGGCAACCAGAATGATTAGGGGACTGGAACACCTTCCTTACCATTTGAGGCTGCAACGGCTTGGCCTCTTCACTGTTGAACGACGGCATCTAAGGGGTGAACTGATTGAAGTTTATAAAATCATACCTAGTGTGGACAAACTAGATAAGGAAAATCTGTTTTCTCTATCACACAACACTAGGACTAGGGGGCACTCCATGAAACTTTTGGGTGCTAGATGTCAAACAAATAAGAGAAAGTACTTTTTCACCCAGAGGATCACTGGTCTATGAAACTTCCTGCCAGAAGAAGTGGTGACAGCTGTCAGCCTTGACAGCTTTAAGAAAGGATTAGTCAAGTTCTTGAAGAACAAGAGTATCAATGGCTATCATTATAGATGATATAGATGGAGGACAACCTCCAGGTTGGAGAGATAGGCAGGATATCTCTCAATACCATTTGCTGGGAATCATAAGCAGGTGAAGACATCTGCTTGGGAATTCCCTGAGGCAGATGGTTACCACTGTGTGAGACAGAATGCTGGACTGGATGGGCTGTGGCCTGTTCCAGCAAGGCTATTGTTATGTTCTTATGTAAACCCTTGTTATGAGCCTATTGTGTTGTTAAGATTGCCAGGAAACTATCTCTTCTCTTTGTCCCACAACCCTCACAGGTGCTTTTGGTGGGGACACAGGAGAGGGCCTTCTCTCTTGCTGCTTCCAGTCTTGAAAACTCCCTCTCACAGGAGGCTAGATTGTCCCCATTAGAGATGGGCATGAAACAAAAAATGGTGTTTCAGTTTTTCATTTGTCGTTGAGAGGTCTGTTTCGGTTCGTTTCCGTTTGTCATGAATTTTTGGAAAAATTTTGTTACCATTTTTCGTTTTTTCGTTTGTCATTTCTACCCACTTTTTGCGCAACTTAAAGCATTTCCGTGTGCAGGCATCCCCCAACGCCCCAGACCAGAGGGAAAACACTAAAAAAAAAAGGATGCTGGCAGAGACACAGTATAGACTAGTTATGCAGGGAGGCTGCAAAGGCAGCGGCGGGCGTTGCCCAGGGTGCAAGGCAGCCGCAGAGTGACTGCACTGCGGGGCAAGGGACGGTACTCACCGAGAGGTACGCAGCACACACACACACAGGGAGGCTGCAGGACTGAAGCTAGAGTCGCAGAGACAGCAATCCCACCCTAACTCCCACCAGAGACTGCAAGGAGGACGGGGGTGGCCAGAGCTTTTTATGCCCTCTGTGGCTGCCAGACCTGCCCGCCCAGTCTGCAACCTGGGCATCCTATTGGTTGAACATGATCCCACATCACATGGCTTGCCTCCATTAAGGACCCCAACCCCCCTGGTAGGTATTATCAGACAATATAAATAATTATCGCTGCGTTTTTACGGATGTCCAGGGCGTTTTTTAACATTTAAAACAGCTCATTTCTTTGCGCGTCACCATTAACAGAAACGAAATGTAACGACCACAATTTTTGTGCTTCTGTTCGTTTAGTTGCATTTTCATCACAATTTTCATTTGTCGTTTCGTTACGTAATGGAAATGACAAACGGTAACGGAAACGAAAAAATGTTTGTTCCGTGCCCATCTCTAGTCCCCATCTTTGCTGTTCTTCGGCAAGCAGGCAAAGATCTTTCTCTTCAGGCAAGCTATGCTTCAATGACTGGGTGATGTTTTTGTTTTTGTTGTTGTTGTTTTTTGACAGACAGACTGACAGACAGATGACACCAAATGTGAAAGATTGCACATGTGAGGGAGAAACCACCCTGGAATGAAAGAGATTTGACAGAGCATTTTAATTTGATTGTGTAGGTTTTCAAAAGGAGAAATAATCTCTCCGGCACCCCATCAATGTTTCTCAAATATCTGTTGGATATTTTTCCTCCTTTTTTTATATATTTAAGTAATTTTATTGGGGTTTTTTTTTGGGGGGGGGACGAAAGGGGGGAGGGTGTGGGGGTGGGGGAGGGAATACACTATAAAATTACATTAAGTATATCAAGCCAAAAATAACGGTTTAACATATTAACAAATCACCAAATAATATCACAATACTAATAAGTTTGTTACTTCTTGCCATCTTTTCCGGGAAATCTCATCGTAGTCTCCCTTTAGAAAACCGGAGAGTCTGTCAATTTCAATACATTCTCTTATCTTTTCGTGGAAGTTTCTCTCTGTTGCCGCTTCTGGTTGTTTCCAAAATTTCGCATACAATATCCTTGCTGCAACTATTACATGATAAAGTACATATTTCTGGTCATATGAGATATTAATATCTACTATGTTTAATAGAAAAAATTCTGGTCTAAGCTCTAACTTAATCTTCAAATATCTTTCTAAAAATAATTTTACCATTATCCAATATGCCTTTGCCACTTTACATGTCCACCACATATGATAAAAGGTACCACTGTCATGTTTACATTTCCAACATTTGGGTGAGCAATTATATATCTTAGATAAAGAGTGGGGGGAAAATGCCATCTATAAAACATCTTGTAACAATTTTCCTTAAAGGCTATAGATTTAAAGAGTTTAACAGTATTCCACAGAGTCCCATTTGTTTAAATGAATAGAATAACCAAAATTTTCTGCCCATCTTATCATAGTATCTTTGACCAATGTATCAATCATTTTTTTCATTTAACAAAATACTATAGAATTTACTGAGAAGCTTTGAATCGCCAGAAGATAGTATTTTGTCAAGTGGAGTGTCATTTGTCGTAAATCCCCCCTCTTTAGTGAGATTTTTAAAGTGTGTGAGTATATTTGTTGGTACTTCCACCAGTCTTTGTAACCTTCTGATACTAATTTTTCTAGTGACTTCAAGGAGAAATCAGCATTCAGAAGTTGTCTGTGAGTTAGAGATTTAAGGCTTGCACTTGTATGGGGACTGGTGATCGCTCCTAGCAGAGATAGCCACCTTGGTGCTTTATTTTTCCTCCTCCTACGTAACAGCAGAATTCTGTCTTCTGATTCTTCCCTCCTCTTTTCGCTTCTTCTGCTTCGTCCCCTGTGACTTGATGTCTTCCCCCCTCCTCTCTCTAGCCTGAGCTAGCAGCATATTCTTATGAATATATAAAGATTTATTCAGTCAATTCTAGAATTTCCACCAATGCATGTTGAGCAAGTTGCTCTTCAGAGGGATAGCTCAAAATGAATGTGAGGAATTAGGGAGAAATTTTTATGCATGTGTATTTTTATTTTGCTTCCAAGGCTGGAGAGAGAGAGAGAAAGAAAGAGAGAGAGAGAGAGAGAGAGAGAGAGAGAGAGAGAGAGAGAGAGAGAGAGAGAGAGAGAGAGAGAGAGAGAACCCAAAAGTACATCGAAACTGGAAAATATGCATTTAGGTATTCCAAAGATTTGTTCAGACTGAACATTGCTTTCATGTTTCACATGCTTTCTTTTCTTCTAGCAGACAGTTGTTAGGAAGTCTATTCCATGTCAAAGATGTTATTTATATTGAAAAATGAGATGTACTGCCCTCCCTCCCCACCCATTTGGATTTTTTGATCTAAACAGAAGGCCAGGAGTCAGTTCTAAAGAAGGATTCTCAAGAGGCCCATTCATAATATAGACTTCTAAAAACAAGGCTTTTTTTTTGAAAGGATGGAATTTTTTCCAGCTATAGTGTTCAAATATATACACAGGAAGAAAGACAATAGCAGTAAAATGTTTCGGAAAGCAATTAAACTTTTTATAGTTGCTTTTACTGCTTATTCCTCCTAGGACTGTGAGAACAGCTTCTGAGGGATAAAGCAGACTTCTATGAAATCTTCTTCTCTTCTATTGATGTCTTGTCTGAATGCTGCGTCAATGTGTAATAGGGGATTCTGGAAGCATCCTCAGAGGATATAAATTAAGTTTGTTAACTATGAGTCAACCACAGTTTGGATGAGAAAATAAGTGATTTCAACATGAGAATGTGTCCCCTCTTGCTCCCAAACAGTTCTGGGTAATAATAGCTTTGAACACAAACGGACACATGGATATAAATGTGAACTGACATGCACAAGATAAAGCACTTGGCAAAAATCTCATTGTATTTGCATATATAGGTCAGTGTTGGCAAACCTATGGCATGGGTGCCAAAGGTGGCACTCGGAGCTCTTTCTGTGGGCACCCGAAACCATCCCTTCACAGCCACCTGCATTCAGGTTAAATTGCTGTATTGGCACCTTGTGAAAAATTAGTGGGTTTTGAATTGCAGTTTGGGCACTTCGTCTCTAAAAGGTTCGCCATCGCTGGTCTAGGTGTAGGTTTATCGTGTGAGCTGGCTGGATAGGGTTAGGATGAGTTTGAGCTCACTGTGCCTCCAGTAAGTAGAGCCAGCTTATGTGGCCTTGGGCAAACTATACAGCCCCAAGGTGCCCCTAGGCCTAGGAGAGGAAGGGGGAAAACCCTCAGAAGGGTGACCTTAAGTCAGATATGATTTGACTTAATCACATCATTTTTGTTGTTGCTGCTGCCGCCCCTGTTTCTCTAGTTCTGTCAGCATGTGTGAGAATGCTTTCTATTGGGGCATCTCAACCAGACCATCTCGTAGGTCACAAAATACTGTATTGATGTATTTTGTGTGGAAGGCAATCCATGGTTTTGCTGCATGGGAATTTTTGAGGGTTATATTTCTATGTTTGTTCCTATTGGATCCAGAGCCACGAGCTAGCCTAAACATTAAGCCAATTGCAATAGCTGCTCAGGGATTTTTAGAAGTTATGGTCCAAAACAAAACAAAACAAACAAACAAATACAACCTCCCAGGCTCTACCTACATCTCTTATTTTAAATAGGTTAAGTCGGACCTTGGCTAGACCTTCTGCTGGTTGAAGGTGGCCCATCCATCAGTTCCATTCGCTTAATGGCTTAATGATATGTTTTCTTCAGTCCCGTTTTCAACCTCAGTCTCCTCCCTCCTTAGCAAATGGAAGAAAACTAGGAACAAGCCCATCTGTTATCACCCATGAAGCTTCACAGCCTTTGTTTTGTTTCAGAATGAACTCCAAATAGAAATGAAAAATAATGTAACTTGTATTTCCTGAGATTAGCTTCTGTAATTTTTTAAAAAAAGGACCCCTTCCTCAAATCACATTTCAAAATATTCATACAGTTTCAGTATCTCACTAGGTTCTAGGGTTGGCATGAGGGCGAAAAGGCCATATTCGTAAAGGTATGTTGTTTTACAAAATTTAAATAATGTGAAGTGACACAAAATAGTGAAGGAAATTATTTTGAGTGATGCTGTTACCAAGTATTGAAACAGAAGATTGATGACAAAACTCATCACATTTCCTGCTTCCCACTTGAGGCAGCTGTGGAAAATGTATCTGCACTTTCCTGCTTCTACCCTGGGGCTTTTTGATTTATATTCTGGCCTTCTAAAGTGAAGCACAAGGGGAATCACATACTACCGGTGACTAATTGAATTCTGAAACAGCAGGCAGTGTAGAGCAAAAGCCATTATTTTAGCCCTTATTGGCTGCGACTGGTGCTTAGTCAGACGTTATCTAACTGGCTATCAGCTGCCCTTTGATAGCTTTTGCATTGATAAAGCCATAAGCTTTATTTCCTCAGTAACAATATGGCTAGTTATAGCTTTCCCTGGATAAATACTTTCTTTTCTCACCTCAGTACACTTTGAGGATGCTGTTGATGGAAACACTTGTTGATCTTTGAGGGGCTGAGGGAAAATCAAGAAATAAGTTACATCTCTGCCCGATAGGGAATCAATCTCCTACAGTCATGTCTCAGGCCTGTCTCTCTTCTCAACCCAAGCCCTCACCTGTTTTGAACTATTTCGGTAGCTTGTCACTCAATCACTTACTCTTTCTTCTGTGGCAAAAGTTACTCAATAGGATAGCCAAAGCCAGACACATACAGAACATCTGTGATCATTACTGAAATATTTATATAATGAAACCACAGGTGGTATTTTGAAGGCTCTGTATTGTCTGACACCAGACAGTGGATTTCCTAAGATAAAATGTATAACTATTAAGAGAGATTTTTTACATCCTGTTGTAAAAGAGTGGTGTTTACATTTGGGTGCAGGTTTGGGGCACCACAATGGTTTGGGCACCATGGGAAGCTATTACATTGTTGTGTCTCACCAGCTGTGGATCTGTTTGGTGGAGAGTGGAGAGTGAGTTGGTTGGAGCCTCCGCAAAGTAGGCCCTACTTCTTTTATTTATTTATTTATTTATTTATTTATTTATTTATTTATTTATTTATTTATTTATTTTATTTTATTTTATTTTATTTTATTTTATTTTATTTATTTATTTATTAGATTTTTACACTGGACCTCTAGCCCTAGGTCTACTCTGGGTGGTTTACAACATAAAAACTCAACATAAAACAACAACATAGAAAACACCTCAACGAGAAACATGGGCTCATACTGTGGAGGGCTTTGTATGTAAGTGTCAAACACTTGGACTGGAATGGGCAACCAGTGGAGGTGAGCCAGGACTGGAGTGTTGTGGTCAAATTTGTTCACACCCACCACCAATTTGGTCACCATAATCTGGACCCAATGAAGTCTTCAGATCAGGCTCATGGGAAAAAAATCTAGATACAGAGAAGTCTAATAGTCCATCCAGGAGATGGTCAGGGCCTGCATCAAAGTCCCGAGGGAGTCCTGTGCTAGACAGAGAAGGAACTAGGCAATTAGCCTAAGCTGATTAAAGAGGATGATCTGGTCACTAGAGATGGGCACGACTTGAAAAAAAAAATTTTCGAGTTGTCGTTAGTCGGGCCAGTCCCATTTCGGGTCGTTTCCGGTTTTCGCGAAAATTCGCAAAAATTAGTCGGTTCGTTTTTTCATTTTTTCGTTGTCGTTAGTACTGGTTTTTTGGGGGGGGGGTAGCGGGCTCCTGGAGGCACCTCTGTGGGGTGGGTGCCTCCTCTGGCCTGCTATAAAGGGAAAGTGGGCTCCTGGAGGCACCCGTGGGTGCCTCCTGCCACTAGGAAGGGGAAGCAGGCTCCAAGAGACACCCCTCTACATGGGGGTCTCCCTTCCTCACCTGCTGCTGCTGCAAAATGCTATGCAATAGCCATATGGATATTGCATAACATAATGTGCAGACAGTGAGACTAGTGTGAGAGTGATAGGGTCATACCCGCCCTTCACAAGGCTCTGGCACCACCATGTCTCACACAGAAGGGAATTGTACTTGCTGCGTGTAGTGCAATGCAAGCAAGTAGATCTGGCTTTAAGGTGCCTTAGTGCAAGAGCTAGGGTTAGGCTAGTGACGGGTAAGGTTACGGTGGGCTAGTGGGTTGCACCTCTGGGTGCCTCTCTGACCCACTAAGAAGACAGTCTGTGACGTATGGGTACGGAGTCAAGGGTTAGGGTTAGGGCTAGGGCAGGTTTTAGGGGGCTTTTTGGCACATCCCAGAAGTCTCCATGGCCAAGTGGCCATGCGACTGGTGGGATGGCTCCAGAAATTTGCATGGTTGTCCACTCCCACATGGCTGGCCACTTGGCCAGCCCATCATTGCGCACTGCGCAGGTGTAAATAAAATAAAATAAAATAAAATCAATGGAGGACAGAGGAGGAGAGGAGAGACATTTTGTTGCAAGAAAAAACCCACTGCTACTGTGAAAAATCTGGCAGTTTATAAATTTTCGCGTGTTTCTGTTGTGCTTGTGTGTTTTTGGACCACGATTTCAAAAACAATATTGCGTTCGCCGCCCCATTTTGGATCCCCCGCCCGCACCGCATGGCATGGCGATGGCGACTCGCGAGTCTGGCTGCCCAGGACGGGGGGAGGCGGGACCCCCCCTCCAGAAACCACCCCTCCGGTAGGTGCCCTGCGCCCTTAGTCAAGCAGGCATTTTTCCGCCTGCTTTTTTGGCCCGGGAATGGGTGGGGGGAGAGTTTAAAAGTTTTTTCCTGTGCCGTCCGTGCCGCTTGCTTGCGCTTTAATTGCGGCGGCCGGCGGCCGGCGAGACTGGTCTTTTTGCTGGCTGCGAGCCTGCGGCGAGTCCCACCAGAGCAGCCGAGGACGGGGGATGAGGGGGGAGGCCGGGGACCTCCAGAAACAACCCCTCTGGTAGGTGCCCTGAGGCACGGCAGGCATTTTCCCGCCTGCTTTTCGGCCGGGAACCGGGTTTTTTTAACTTTTAAAAACTTTTTTTCTGTGCCGCATGTGGCATCGCGCGATCTCGCGATGCAAGTAACGAGCACGACAAGTCAGACCAAAATTGTTCGTTCGTCGGTTCGAGCTCGAAGTCTGGGGGAGTAATTCCCGTTACCGTTTCCGTAGAGTAACGGAACCGAGTAACGGAAACGGAAACGGGAATACCGCTAAGTCGTGCCCATCTCTACTGGTCACAGCTGCAGTACATTTTAACATGGTCCTTTTTCAGTATAATATGTTTTAATCGAGTATTCTATTATAACCGAATGTGGTTTATTTATATTTGCTTTAAAAAAATTCTACTAACCATGTTGGAGCTCTATATTGAGATGAAATGAGATATTAAATGTAAAAATAATTTAAAATAAGATAAAATAGAGCTACAACTCGTAGAATCCCACAGTTATCCAATGCCCGTGGTTACTGTGAGCTTCTGGGAACTGCAGTCATCATCACCATCATCACCATCACCATCACCATCACCACCACCACCACCACCACCATCATCATCATCAACAGCAACAACAATTTCCCCCTTTGATGAACAATAGTAGATTATAACAATTAATAGCATTGTCCTTGTCTACACATCATATCAACAATAAACTAAATATTTGTTTCATTAATCTCTCATCACTATACCTTGCAGTCTAAGATCAATTTTTGCCAAATGAGAACCGCCACCATTGGTAATTAGTACTATGTGAGCTGACATTGCTAAATGGTAATTCACCTGTAATGATTCATTCACACATAGAAGCCATCCCTTGTATTAATGAGTCAGTGAACGATGAACTCACTCCTCTTGAAGTAATTGAGGTGTGCATTAATAACAGCAGGTGGAACAGAAAATGGTCTCTCAAGGTCACAATAAGATTTTTTTAAATGCTGTCGGCTTCTTGTAGTCATTATGGGTAAGTGTTACAACTTAAATGTTGTCAATATAAATATAAATATAAATATAAATATAAATATAAATATAAATATAAATATAAATATAAATATAAATATAAATAAATAAATTAATATAAGTAAATGCAGTAACTGCCGGTGAATGTTGGAAATTATGATGGGCTCAGATTAGTCCTGCTCTTATAGTCTATTTTGTAGTGTGTGGAGATGACAATTTCTGTCTTTTTTTTAACCCATACCATGTATTACGCATGTCTATAATTGAGATGAGCAGAATATCTCTGTTACATAATGCATGAATGGTAAAACTAGATTATTTCACTTGTCTTTGGGTACCAGTCCCAATGGATGTGATCTTCTCTTTCTCCTAGGATCAGGCAAAATAGCTGTTGCCCCAATATATTTTTCAGAGTAAACTCAATCATCAGTTTTTCCGTAAGTATAGCATGAAGTCCCACAATAGACCTCTGAAGTAAGTTGTATTTTGTTTCTTAAGTAGACACTTTGGTAGGAGCTGATTAATTTTGGTGTCACTGGGGATCAGAAACACAATTAGCATAGAAATCCAAAGCAACACATCAGTCCTTTCTATTTAGGCATCTAATGAGCCCAGCATGGAGCAATTTATGGTATGTTTAGGACAAATCACACACAAATTATGCATGTTTTCAGTTTTCAGTGTCCTGGCTTGCTAGCACAAAGATAATTGCTGTAAATCAGCAGCCTTTTCAGTTGGCTGTGTGGAAAACAAAGATTAGTTATATGGCCTTTGTTTCCTTGGCGGGATCAGTTGGAATCTGGCTTCTTCCCAGTCAGAACGGCCTTTACTGGTGACAATTCTACCTTGCCCCTATGGTGTGAATATCTACTTATTTTTCTCTCTACTTATTTCTCATGTGCCTTGGGGCCAAGCTACATGAGAGCTGGATTTTAATACTTCAGTGGTAGGACTATTTCAGAACTAGATTTGGTCTTGGGGCTTGGTTCACAGGCCACAGTGTTTGCAGGGGTCAGAAGGTGGAAAAAGGTACTACTGGTAGTTTTCTGGGAAATCTTACCTAGGTTGATGCTCCCTTGAGGAAGTCTTGGAGGAACTATAGTGCTTATCCATCCATTCCACATTTACTGGGGTAATCCCAACATGTCTGGATTAGGCCCAGAACTAGTTGTGAAAGCTCCTGCGGTGGCATGTATAATTACATTGAAGAACTTGTGGAACAGGCAACACGTTCTATCTTTCCATGGCTTGTTGAATGAATTTAACAACCCTATAGGATATATAGAGTGGACCCTTGTATAACAAACGGTTTGTATAACATAAAATTTGTACATCATAAAAAATTCCAGAGATAGGGGAAATTTGCTTAACATAATTGCCTATGGGGCAAATCTGTACAACATAAAAATGGGATCACTCTGTTTTCAATGCATTCCTATGGGAAATTTGTATAAAGGAAAATTTGCTTAACATAATTTCATTTGGAATGAATTAATTCCTTTATACAAGGTACCACTGTAGTAGTCCATGCCAGCTAGCAGAAATACACTATGCATAAAGGAGAGTTACGTATGATCTCACTTGTTAAGGGTTTAAATCTGGATCCCTCACATGTGTGTACATAGGGTATTGTGTTAAAAAATTCTACCATATTCTCCATCTCTGGGCATCTTCCAGGGAAATGTCTCCTTGTACTGTGTTGGACCATATATGTCCTTGAATCTCTTTCAACAGCAACATGTTGCCCCAGATCATGTGAACTAATAAGCAACAAATACAAGGTCACCTTTCCAAAAGGCAAGGTCAAGTCTTTGTATATCTTGTTGGAGTGGCAGTTAGCTATAGATGCCATGGATATCTGTATTGCATACATGCTCTTCACATAATACCTTCTGCTTCTTGATTGTTGAGATATTTCACTTCCTTGATAATTCTCAGTAACACCTGAATCTTCTTTAATTTCCAGATTTGGAAATATCCAAACTATTCTGTCATCGGAATGACAGCCATTTGAAATAACTAAAAAATCCTAAAGGACTTGAACAACTACAAGGTAAATAATTTTAGATCACTTTATTTCTTGTTCAAAATACATATGAAACAAATAGATTAAAATTATATCAAATGTCTCTTGTTTTTATTTCTTTTAGTTATAAAATTATCACAAACTGTACACTTTTTATGACATATCTCTGAGGTGCTGTCATAACATATGTTGATTTTTCTTTCAACGGCCAAATAGATTTTTCACACTTTCTAGAGGATACATTGTAAAAATACAGAAACATGTTGTACATCTTTTGAAGGCTAGTGCAAAGAACAGTTACTATCTCAGTAATACAATTATATATTTTTCAAGTTTCCACAAATGGCTATTTAGCGCATACCAAAAGCCAGGGACATGTGTTGCACAGGATAGGATGGGAGGGGCGGAGAGATAGGGAAGATGCTCCTAAAAAGTTCTGCTGTTCAAATGCAGAAGCCAACAATACCGACGTGAACAATTGCTAAGTGCCGAACTACAAACTGCCTTGAAAAAGTCACACAGGTAACACTGCATAAAGGGCACCCTACAAAATCCCATTGAGCTGACATCAAAGATTAAAGGCTAGGCAGATGGTTCAAAGAAAACCCTTGTTCTTCTTAGATTACATTGATTTGACTTTGTGACTTGTTTTATTCCATAGATTAGGCAGTTTAGTCACGTTTGGGCTGTTGGGTATAAGATGTGGCCACTAAAGTCAACAGCCTTGGAAATAAGGGATCCCAGCCCCATTGGATGATTTAAGGAACGTACCCAAGGTCAAATCAGAAATTAAGGGGAATGCTATTCCCTATGATCTATCTGCTTGTCTCCCCAATAGGATTGCTTCAGAGATACAGTAGGACCCCCATATCCACTGATTCATTATCCACTGAATCAGTTATCCCCAGTTTGCAGAAAAAAATAAATAATTCAGCAACCACAAAGCAAGCTACTGTCACAGACAGCAGCTGTAAAGTGAACTGCTCTCATAAAACAGCAGTGTAAAGCATGCTACTGTCACAAACAGCAGGCAGAAAGCAAACTACTGTCTCAAAACTGCAGCCAGAAAGCAAGCTACTGTCACAAACAGAGGGTTTTTTTGGGGGGGGGTTGGCGTTCTCTCTGATCCACAGATTTCATTATCCATGGGTAGGCCTGGAACCAATCCCCAGTGGATACTGGGGTCCTAATGTATACACCTCAGAATTCAGACTTGAATTCTACACCTAAAATCCTGCACATTCAGTGAAGAAAAGCACATGGTGTGTCTAACTACTCTTTTTCGCTCCCTGAGGGATCATCCCTTCTAGAAATGTGCCAAACAGTAATACGAAAAATTGTTGTCCTCTAGAATGGAAGGAATAATTTTCTAGCAAAAATGTTTGGATAGTATTTCAGTGCACGTGCATCCACGTTATAGAGGTACTTGATTCTTCCTAGGAATTTCCATTAGTCTAGAGAATATATGAATAGATTCATGGATTCCCATACAATTTGTGACTGTTGACTTTAGTGGCAGTAGGAACATATGTACTCAACCAGTGGGAAGGAAATTTACTATTATCAAGAAAGTAGGAAGCTATACACATTTCTTAAGGCTCTAATTTGTAAAGGTGTAACCTTTAACATACATTTTGAAATACAGTCACCCCCCGCCATTTCCTAGTTCAGGTACCGTGGTCCCACTACATTGCGGGATCACAGTACCTGCACCACTGGGGGCGGCGGGGGCGATTGGGTCACTCCGTGCCACCCCCGGGCCCCTCCGAGAAGCCTTGAGGGGTGCGTGGGAGGGTGGCAGGGGGCGATCGGATCGCTCCCCGCAGCCACCCTGGGCCCCTTCAAAAAGGATTGGAGCTGGGCGGGGGGGGGTGCTGGCGAGCGATTGGATCGCTCCCTGCAGCCCCCCGGGCCCCTCTGAAAAGGCTTGGAGCCGCATGGGGTGGTGGTGGTGGTGGTGGTGAGCGATGCAATTGCCCCCCTGCCGCCCCCCTGCGTGGGTCCAAGGCTTCTGGAGGGGTGGGGAGGCGGCAGGGGGCGATTGGGTCGCTCTGCACCACCCCTGGGCCCTTCCGAGAAGTCTCGGGGCCGTACGGGGCGGCGGCGGGGGGGCACAATCTCCATTGAAATGCATTGTCAATGGATTTCAATGGAGAAATTTTCCCCATTGGAAAGCATTGAGCCAATGTTTTCCAATGGGGAACATTTTCTCCAATGAAATGCATTGGCAATGCATTTGAATGGAGACCGCCCTGGACAAGAAGTCTCGGGCGGCGTAGCTGGGCGGCAGTGGGAGGTCAGATCCCCCTGCCACCGCCAGCGCGCGCTGCCCCAAGACTTCTGCGATCGCCCCCCCTGCACCCAGCCCCCCCGCTTCCGCAAATTGCAAATTTTCATGGATCGCGGTTGGGGTGAGTCCCTAACCCCCACGATCGGCGAGGGGTTACTGTACTATTGGAAAAGTGCATTATTAGAATGGTTACGCTTCAAGATTTCCAACAGCTAGCTTGAACATTTCCTTTTTATAAAGTTAACCGTAAAATCGCTCTTTAAAAAACTACACACACACAAACACACACACATATTCTATCTCTGTGTATGCAAAACCCTCAGAGTATCTAGTGAATAAAATAGAATATCAAAAGCCAGACTCTGTCCACTGGATTCCCATGCAGTAGATTCCCTGAATACAATATTAGAAATAAATGACACTGAGTAGATATGTATACTGAAGAATCAACAGGCCTTGCGTTGTGAGCTCCACTCATTATCCTGTATAGATGAGCTTGCATGACAAAAATTGGCTCTGCTCCCCCATAACCAGTACACATATTTCTCTACCATACTATATAAAAGAGAGAGTGCCAAAGAAATTTTATAGCCCTCTGCTGAGTTGCCAGGGGCAATGAAATTGCATCAAGAAGACTGTAGTTTCACAGTCTTTGTGTCTGGCCTTTCAAGAGACCTTAGATGGTTACAGTTCTCCCTAAAGCAAGGGTGAGCAACTAGTTGCCTCTAGGGCTCCGGTCAACCCTTGTCCTAATTTCTGATGCCCTCTGCTCTACCATTTGCTCAGGCCTCTATCAAAAGTGATAGGTCTTTCTCCCAGTTGCCTGCTGGGCATGAAGTAAATATGGGAAAAAAGAAGGAAGGAGAGAAAGGCTAAGAGAGAGCAAGGCATGACAAGAGAGGGAGAGAAGAATGGTAATGTCATGAGCCTCTTGGCAAATTACCTAGAGTGAATGTGACTTGAAAGACCTGCCCTAAAGGATATTTAGGGCAGAATCTTATGGGACTTTTTTTTTAAAAAAATTGTGTGCAAAAGGACTCACTGAAGTTGCTACAACTAAATACAGTTAATTATCATGCTAGGCATTACATTCTGCAAATGGTCAGGCATGTAACCAGCATAAGACTGGAATCTCATCCATTAAATCTGTGGCTTCTGAGATTCCTCTTACATGTCTAGAAACCCATCTGGATTCTACTAATTCTATGCTTTATATTGGACCGGGCAACTTTGGAAAGTTCAGAGGTCAATGTTTCAGTCTCAGGAACTACTGGGGCTGTACCAGCCCCTTGAATTTTTTTAAAGAGTCAAAAATAAGTCCAAGAACATCTGAGGATCAAAGTTTGGGAACAACTGTCTTAGGTGATTAATGATGAGTATATGAACCTGTGTATAGACTTTGAAGATGAGTTGAACACTCTGTAATTGCAGTGTGAGAGAACCGTGAGATATCTGCTAGGCTTAAGTAAAATGAATTGTCAGGATGAACAGAAGGGAATGAAGATCCAAGGAACTGGGAACTGGGAAGAACATAAAAATGCCACATATGTTGGGGAGCCATTGGCAGTTCATGAGTAAGGAAGATCACTTCTAGGATTTTGAGTACTAAATACACATAGTGCTCATCAGATATAAAGAACCTCTAGATAGTCTTGTGTGTGCTATATATACTATAGTGATATAGACAGAAGATATGTTCAGATAGGAATCTCTTACTTTCAATGTATTGTCTGATACCGAGCACATGAATTTAAAATAGGAATGTGGCAATATAACTATGTACCCCTTTTTATTTGATGCACAGCATGTGTGTTTGACAACTAGAACAACATGAAGAAAAACAATAGAGTTAGTGGAAGGTGTTGACTGGGTTTGAAAAGAAAAGATTTTTGGATTTTATTGATATGTGATGGTTGGACCAAGATTCTCAATGCTTCTAAGAGGCTCCCATTGTCATCTGTGAAAGAAAGACCACTGTAAACACGCAGAGCCCTTTGATTCAACCAGTTTAATCACTTCCAGAGATGAACATGGGAAACCTTCCTCCTACAACCAGGGTTACAATGTTAAATGATGCGGCCCATAGCTGCTTCTACTTGCATGGAAATCTGAAGTGGACAAAGTACAACCAGCAATTTTGAAGAAGAAAATAGTGTAATTTATATGCTACTGAAATATATATATTTCTATTTTTAAAACTGAGAAATAATTTTATTCTTATCATTATCAAAAGTAAACTTTGTTTCTTCATTTCTCATATAAATATATAGATGTTTCATGTGCAAGGGGCAATATAAGTGCTTGTGGTGAAGACAGACACTCCTACAATCTTTAATTCAAACACGGTCCTGTATTGATGACTACAGTGCACAGGGAAGAAAACAAAAAGGGTCATTAATGCATCACATTTGAATTCCAAATCTTGCTGTGCTACAGCAATCTGATAATTTTTGTTTCCATCTTAGGCAACTGAATTGAATGCTTCTAGGTTTGATGGCTTGCACATGGCTCATGAGTTACAATGAATAAATACTGCATGCGCTGGAGACTACAGGCACATATCTGATCCAACAAACTATTTTGGCTGCTTGAATGCCAAGGCATGGGCAAGGTGGAGTTATCTGCTAGAGATGGGCATGGACTGCTAAGCTGGCATATGTTCCTTTCCCCTACCCCACTCACTGGCACCTCTGCTTACCTGCCTGTGCGCTCTGGCTGTTGGTAGCTCAGAGGATGAGGAGGGACAGGGAGGTTGCCCGTGAGGCCATTCAGTGTCAGGGTGCTGAAGCCCAGGCTCCTTCCTGGACTGGGCAGCTGGCCCTGCAGGATGATATGGCTGGTGCCCTGAGAAGGGTGGGAAAAAGGAACACGAGGCAGCCATGCTGCCACACAGGCAAGCTGGATCAACACGTTGACCCATCCCCGATATGGATTATATAGCTGGGAAGCCTTAGTTATGTCTTCTTCACTGCAGAATGCTTGAGTGGTTGTGAGCAACCTTCCTCTGACCTATCTGGGAAGGACTGTAGATCATGGAAAGGGAAGGTGACATCGCATGCAAAAGGTCTGAGATTGAGTCCTTGATTCAGGATCATACGGGAGCTGATTAGAAAGATTTTCTTTCTGAGATCTTGAAGAGCTGCTGTCAGGATGAATAGTCAAACTGACCTAGATAGAGAAATGTTCTGACGTTGTAGCCTTCTCATATTCTTTGGAAAGAGGGCAAAGTTTAGCAGAAGAACACACTGCCCAGCTTTCAGTGCCAAAGAGCATGGGTCCAATCTGACATATCTTGACGTACAATTGGAAAAGTTCCTCTCCTGTAACTACCAGCCTTATTGGACGTAAGCTGGTCTCTTAAGTCCTCCAGAACAGGTGGCTTGAGTGAGAAGTTTATTATTATTTTTTAATTGCTAGAATTTTCGGGTTTCTTCATATTCAGGGTGGAAGAAATTCTAATTTAAAGTATTGAATGTGGGAGAAAGATAAATGGACAGATGTATTGATTTGAGGCCAGGGCTTTGACTGCTTTGAAATGTAAGAATCTGTATTTGTATCTCAGTGATAGAAAACGGCAGCCTCTTACTGGCAAAACCTGAATAGATCTGAAAATGATGGGACCTTTTTGAGGTCACTAATTCATAAAGTCGCCTTAAATCAGATGTGACATGATGTCAGATAGCAGCAACATCTTAGTGAATACAATCATGTTAGTACTGAATTAGGGTTGCCAATTTGTCTCCCCATCTTCAATGGCTACTAGGCATTCTACCTGTAGAGGGAATAATAATACCTTACTTAGTGAATTTGGTCATTGCAAATGGCAGACAATTTTGGTTTAGGTTGTTTTCAAATAATTTTGCAAATGTCTTTAAATTTAGGATTGGGAGAATTTGAGGTTCAAAAACTCAGTTATCCTTGCTTCTGAGATTCTTCCTCCCACATTTCCAACAGGATGAGGACTAAAGATCTTCAGTTGTTTCAGTTTGGATTGTGTGCTCCTAGAACTGCCATTTTGCAGTGGAGAAGATGCACCCAGAATTCCCAGATCCATATCGCGTGCCCCTAGTATAGTTCTACCGCAGAGCTTTCTTGCTTGTATCAGCTTCTCTATTCATTCACATGGAAGTAGTCAATTCCACAAACATTCCATGCACACAAAAGAGGTCTTACCATTAAAACATATGGTTACCTTCATCGTGGTAGGAAGCTCTGTGGCCATAATCAGCTATGATGACTTTCTCCTAACCAAGCCACTCTCATTCCAACAATGCTTACATGTAAGAATTATCTGAAACTCCATGACTTCAGTGAACACTTTATAGGGTCAATGCCTATAATCTGAATTGTCAGTATTAAGCACATTAATTAGAAGCAGTGTCCGGTTCATGCTTTCTTATGCTTAATCTCTGGAGAACACAGATACCATGCTACTAAATTTTACCACTGTGTTTCCACTTAATTATTTCATATCAAACTCTTGCAATGATCAAACACACTGTGCTGTTTGAACATGTGTTAACACAATAGACCAAATACTTAAAAAGCCCATTATACTTAACTTCGCCATTCAACACACATTCATTTTTGCTGCATACAAAGATACATCGAGTAATCTATTATCTATATATGTAAAAAAGACTCTCATTTTAATTTTACACAAGAACAGTTACTGCAAATAGAGAAAGCACAGTGGAAAAGGGACTTGAAAAGTCTTTGTTTAAAAAGCAGTACAGGTATTACAGTTTCGACATATTAGAAATACTGTCAGGATTGTAACAGTTCTGTACCAATGCAAAAATATTTAAAAATGTGTGTGCTATCTTTCAAAACTATAGTGGGTTCTTTTTCCAAAACTAAAATAGAATAAGCATTTTGTGCTATGTTTGAATTGTCGTGCAAATTGCAGTGGTGGTGTACATGTGTTCTGTTATTTTACTGGGAGAAGTGGTGGTGGGAGGTTTGTTAGTAAAAACCAGATGCTATTTGTTATCTTTGTTAGAAGGCTTCCAAGATCCTTCCACCTTTCTTATCTAAGTAAGATGTTGCCAAAAGTTTTCTATGGGGCTCCTGCCCGTTACAGAAACAGTACAAGTCGATAAAGGAGGACTAGTGAAAAACAAATGTAGGCTGCTGTATTCCCAGCCTCCTCCCAAGTAGACAATTCACACCGGTGAATACAGCTTGGTGGGTATGTCAAATGGAGATATGAATGTATGGGTGTGTGCAGGTATGTATGTGCATGTGTGCAAGACACAAGAGCATGGGGCAGTTCTGCCACTTTTTGCTTTGTCCATATTTGGGCTTGGACCAGACTGGTAGCCTTATGGGAATGCAGCCCTTGGACTGAGAAGGTTGACATCCACAAGGTCTCCTGCAGAAGCAGGATAGGAATGAATGGTGTGTGTAATAGCTGTTCATCTCTGAATGCATGAATGGAACCCTTTCTTGTGTGAGTGGGTAAGCACCAACCGATGTGTCATCTATTGGGTGGGGTTGGGAGGAACACAATTTTGAAGCCTGTCTCATTGAGAAGTCTTGTTTTGCCACATAGAAAAGACAACATCTTATTGATCTATATCAGCAACCAATAAATTATAATCACAACTGAGAGCAAACCAAGTAGGAAGGTTTCCATGGGCAAGATCCTGCTGTGCAGTTACTCAACCGGTATAACTTTAAGAGGTGAATTACCCCAAGGGAAGAAATCTCTGTAGTAGAGATGGGCACGAATAAAAAAAAAAGACATTTTGGTTTTTTGTTTTTCATTGCGGGTCCATTTCGGTTCGTTTTCATTTTTTTGTGAATTTTTTGAGAAAAATTTCATTTTGTTTTTTTGTTTTTCATTTTTCATTTTTATCCGCTTTTTGCACAACTTAAAGCATTTCCACGCGCGGACGTCCCCCACGCCCCAGACCAGAGGGAAAACACTAAAAAAATGATGCTGGCAGAGACACAGTATAGACTAGGTATGCAGGGAGGCTGCAAAGGCAGTGGTGGGCGTTGCCCAGGGCGTAAGGTAGTGACAGAGTGACTGTACTGCGGGGCAGGAGAGGGTACTCACCGAGAGGTACGCATGCACACAGGGAGGCTGCAAGAGAAATCTCTTCTTTCTGTCTCCTAAGAGCCAGGCTGCAGCCAGCAGGAACACAGAGACACACACCTGCCTGGCTGGCCTAAAGTAACAAGTCGCAAAGACAGCAATCCCACCCTAACTCCCACCACAGACTGCAAGGAGGACGGGGGCTGCCAAAGCTTTTTATGTCCTCTGTGGCTGCCACACCTACCCAGTCTGCAACCTGGGCATGCTATTGGTTGAAATTGTCCAAGAATTTACATGATCCCATCACATGGCTTGCATCCATCTTGTGGCTGGAATCCATTTTGTGTTATCCTTAAAGGAAAAAGAAAAAATACATCGCGATGGGAGAAAGAAAAAAAAACATTTTAAGGACCACAACCCCCTGGTAGGTAATAATTTCAAATAATTATCACTGCATTTTTACGGATGTCCAGGGCATTTTAATACCCAAGAAATCAATATTAGGCATCTGGGAGCCATTTTGGGCCGATGTCCCCTAACTCCCCTTAAAGGAAAAAAAAATACAGCGATCTGAGAAAAGACATAAATGCACGTTTTAAGGACCCCAACCCCCCTGGTAGGTATTATCAGGCAGAATAAATAATTATCACTGGGTTTTTACGGATATTCAGGACGTTTTTTAACATTTAAAAACAGCTCATTTCATTGCGCGTCGCCATTAATGAAAATGTAACGAACCTAATTTTTGTGGTTCTGTTTGGTTTGTTCCAATTTCATCACAATTTTCATTATTCGTTTCATTATGTAATGAAATGAATAACGGATAACGGAACAAATTTCTTTTTCGTTTCATGCCCATCTCTACTCTGTAGACATGACCTGTTGCATCTTACATTGCATGGCTTGCTGTGCAATGGATCGTGTCTGTGAAATGGATCGTGTAGCCTCCCAAAGAATGCCTTTTATTTATTTAGGGATGGCAATTTAACTTAGCCCGCCCACTACCCAAAGTTATGCCTTTTACATATCAGCCCAACAGGATGTCAGCCAAAGAGTTCCTGAATATCAGTAAATTAATTCCCCCCCAAAGTGAAGTGTGTGTGTTTGTGTGTTTAGATAAGGACAAATCCTCCATTGCCCTGAATTGGGGAAAATCATGATAAATTTGAAATAAATGCATGAAAGAAACAAATAAATATAAAATAATTTAATCAAGGAAGTGTTATCTGCACAATGTGGCATAAGCATGAGTGCATATTTTCTCGACGCCAGAATAGAATAATATAAAATAGCTCTCCCTTGTTAACTGGGAGTTGAGTCATGGCTACTGGACTTCTTTTTTGAGAGATAGAAACGTTTCGCTGTTCATCCAAACAGCTTCATCGGTCTGATAAAGCTGTTCGGACCGATGAAGCTGTTTGGATGAACAGCGAAACGTTTCTATCTCTCAAAAAAGAAGTCCAGTAGCCATGACTCAACTCCCAGTTAAACGAACCTGGATGACTGAGAATCTTCACAGACTCTCCCTTGTTATTACAAATTATGTAGAATTTATGAAAAAATTGCTTCCATCTAATTGGGGAGATATGGGGGTGGTGGAGAGAAGCAACATCATATTGCACATATCTTCTGCTCCCTATGGTATGAATAATTTCTTGGTATTCTGTGATGTACCTCTGAATAGCACTTCTTCTATACAAAAATAAATGTTAATTTGGCACATAGAATCCAGTTCCTTTCACGGATATCCTGGAGTAATTTGCTTTTTGAATATAACACACCTTTTTCACACCATGACGGTTACCTGAAGCAATCTGATTGAAAAATATTCTCTAATATCTTGTCCACAACCTATTTAAAACATTGCTTTTACAGCACCGAAAAAAATGCAAAAACAGGAATGAGGAATTCTGTTTGATTTGTTTGCACCTATCCGTTGTAAGAATATTCATGATTTCAAGAGAATGAAAAACATGATCTCATTTCAGCTTGGGATGAGTTCAGCAAAGATTCAGTGCACATCCAATGAGCAGTTTGACTGATATCGCTGGACTTGCTCACATGAGTAAGTTTTTGCAGATGCATAAATCTTTGCAGGACTGGGCTCAAAGGTTGACTTTTGAAAAATACCCACAGTCACATTATACTGAAACACAACACTGAGAAAGGAAGAGCAATTAATTTACAGCTGGCATTTTAGCTGGAAAAAGAAAGGGATTCCTTTTTTAAAAAACTGAAGGTAAAGACTCATTCTGAAGAAAATTACAAATAGTTTGTGGGAGGTATTCATTCATGTAGTGTTGACACCTCTCTCTTGTCCCACTACAAACTCTGGTCAAACATGCTTTGAAGGTTTTTTTTAAATACAAGATAAAACCCTGCAGAACCTGTTTACCATAAAGGAAAGTGGGATGAAATGTCTTCTTTCAAACTGCCCTCAGCTTGTTAAAAAAAGTTCTCCAGCATATGTTGATACTATGTACACAACAGCATCATTGCTTTAGACCTGAAGGCAATTTACAGCTGTTAGAAAATAATGCAGGCCATTAATAATACAGGTTTCAATCCCATACACATGTATTATGGGTATGCACTGTATGTGCCGGTTCACAGGACAGTCAACTCGTAAACCAGTTGCTTGACCTTGTACAGTGTGCACATCACCTGGAAGGTCAGTATAGTTCTGTGAACATGGTGCTTGTCTGCATTGTCATGCACAGACTCAGCTCATCTTAGAGGCATCAAGCCCAGATGTTGATCCATACTACAACAGATGGTTAACACGAGCTCTGTGTAACCCTTGCCTTCAGCTCCATTCCATCACATGCTGCCATGCAGGGGATTATACCCTTCTATCTTGATCTAAGTCCAGCTGTGCTTATGAAATGCCACGGGAAAGTTCTATGCATGGTATGTTCAGTTCCATTCACAGAATGGATAAACGCCTGCTCCTGCAAGTTTCTCTGTATCCACTGTTGTCCTCTGATGTGTATTTGAACTAATGAATAATGGCTTCCAACTGTATTCCTGTCTCTACATGTTCAAGATAATGGGTTGTAGTGTAGCTCACACACATATAATTTTGTGTTTGACTATAGCCCTGTAGTGGATCTTTCATAGATTCACATCTGAACTATGTGATGATCTCTGTCTCTGGTTGGAAAAGAGGTGTGTGATCTTATACCCATCACGTGCCACAAGGATGATGCATTTTAGGCCATTCTACATGCATCCCATATTCTCTACGGAGCATCTTCCTCACATAGTGCTTTCTATGTACCGTGCTCTTTCATCAAGAAAATCCCAGCCTTCACTGCTGTGTGTTGCTAAATTTCATGAGATCTACACAAAAAAGTGTGGATAGGATTGCAATAGCAAATGCACCACACTGAGAAGGGCACAAACTGAAATATTATTCGCAGAGTGTGTAAAAATTACCATTAAAGGACTACAACACAGAGAATCCTCCAGTCAACTAAGCTTCTGGTCATGCTGGCTGGCAGATTCTGGGCAATGCAGTCTAGAAGTAACATTTCCAAATTCTGATTATTCCTTTGGTGTTGGATAATAGTTCAAATAAAACCACAACAGTTAAAATATTTCCTACGTACAATAAAAGCTATGATTATTAATAAAAACCTATGAAACAATAAAAAACCACATGTTCTTTACAGAACACTAATGCTACATTTGTTGGCAAACTTGATCAGGGTTTGAGGGGAATAGTAGGTGAAAAACAGTGCAAAGTATATTTAATTTAAATCTTACAGTATATCACTACAAAAATGTAGCATCAAAAGCACAAAGTCCTTTATGCTAAAGACCAAAAAGTCAGAATAACTTTGAAATCACTGGACAGGATGCACATATATGTACGGACCTTGTGAAAGCAAAAACTGCTTGCACAGCTAGCAAGAAAAGTAGATGCAAAAATTGTGTTACAGGAATTCACTGATGATGCCTTGTATTAGAGATACTCTTTGTAACAATGAAGTCCTGTAAGTAAGGTCAAAAATACTTTTTGCTAGTTCTCTGGAAGGTGATACAGACAGCTTACACTGGGTTAATTCTGAGTCAGTGGTGGGTGGTGGGGGAAACACAGATCCATATACTGCTTATGAATGCTATCTAGCAAAAAACAAAGGCAGATGAAAATTTTTCAGGACAGAATATAGAAGATTAAACCATGCCAGGTACTACTGCTAACAGGGAAGGTATATGCACTAGGGAATGCAACAGCAATTGGTATCATTACTAGAGATGCATTGTAAAATGAATAACATTTTCTGATGAATTTGGCTGATTCATCAAAAGTTGTTAATTCTATGTTTGTCATAAAGACTGCCAACGAATACAAATTGATGAATTTTAGCAATTTTTGATTGCTAAATCTTTTGAAGTTTGGTGAAGATTGGGCTCCCCAACCCAGTTGCAACAGGGAAATTTCCTGGGGGGGGGCACTTTTTGGGTGTGTAACTCAGATGCCTGAAACCCAGTCTTCACTTACTTGGAGGGACTGTAGAAGTGAGTTGGAAGAAGCCTCTTTGGAAATTTGGTTTCTATACGTGCTTGGGGGTACTTCCCTGGGGGATCCGTCTGTGGGGGTACATAGCCCAGTGGTATGAAACCCAATTATCACCAAACAGCCAAAAGAGACAGCGGCAAGATTAACAGGCACCATGCTATATCTTTTATAACCTTCCTTTTTCTCTTTCAATTCACTTAGGCCAGTGGTTCTCAACCTGTGAGTCTCCAGATGTTCTTGGCCAGCTCAGCTAGTGATGAAGACTTCTGGGAGTTGTAGTCCAATAACATCTGGGGACCCACAGGTTGAGAGCCACTGATTTAGGCTTTTATGCCACCGAGGATTCAAAGAAATGAAACGGTGCTGAAGGGTAATTCCAATTGCTTCCCAACTTTTTTGCGTTAAACACCCTCTTTTTTAATAGCCAAACAACCTGTGATCCCCCCCACTACCATGTTTGCATAAAAAGGGTAAAAAACCTCTTCTCAGAAAGCAGAAGCTTCTTCCTCTCCTCTAATAGCCTGTTTCTCATGCCCACTGACTTTAATAACCCATTCCAAAAGGTCAAGGAAGAAAATATTTAAGAAGGACTACGATACATATAAGGCAACCTGTGGACCCCCCCTCCCAGAAAACACTTTGTGACCCCCTTGAGGTTATGACCACCAGGTTGGGAACCACTGCTCTATTGGCCAAAATGCCACGTTTGTAGGCTGCAACTGATGTTAAAATATTCATCCAGTAAACATCTGATTTCCACAACCATGTGCTATGTAAAACTATGATAATTTAGAGGCAGATTGTCAGAAAAGGAATATACAAAAAGAAAATGTCATGTAGTTCATGATATCACAAAGGTGCATTTGTTACCAAGACCTTTCAGACACATATATTTGTTCTTTAAAATGCTTTGTTCATAGAAAGAAAGAAGTGAGAAATAATGATCATTTTTCATAGCTTTTGTGTCCATAACTGAAGTGAAAAACCACGGAACCCTATGAATTGGAAATAATGATATGATTCCATAAGATTATAATGCAAACATGTGGATGCAGATCATCAGTAGGCCCAAACCTTCAGGTATGGGGAATCTTTTCATCCTGGTCACTGGAAACTTCTGGTTCATTCTATGGAGTAAGAGGTGGTTTTGGTGATGAACAGGATCCTTGACTATCAAAACTGGTGGCTCGGCCTGGCAGCTGCAACAAATGATAAGAACGTCAAGAAAGACCTTGTTGGGTCCAGTGTTCTATCAGGTCCAATAAACTGTTTTTCACCATTAGTTGCTTGGCTGTTTGTTTCATTTCTATACAGTGGTACCTTGTATAAAGGAATTAATTCATTCCCAATGAAATTATGTGAAGCAAATTTTCCTTTGTACACATTTCCCATAGGAATGCACTGAAAACAGAGTGATCCTTAATCGCAACCATTTTTGTTTACGGATTCGCCCCATAGGCGATTCTGTTAAGCAAATTTCCCCTATCTCCGGAATTTTTTATGTTGTTCAGATTTTATGTTATACAAACCGTTTGTTAAATGAGGGTCCACTGTACTGTCTTTCTCCTATCATGGCTGGCCAGATGCAAGTAGGAAGTCCACAAGTAGGAAGCCCATTCTTAAAAAACCAGGCCTTTGTCTGGATGATTTAGTCAACTACCGTCCGATAGCTAACGTCCCGCTCATGGGTAAGGTGATCGAGAGGGTGGCGGCGGGTCGGCTGCAGTCGTACCTGGAGGATCGGCAGTGCCTCGATCCTTGCCAGTCCGGGTTCAGGCCTCGTCGGGGGACCGAAACAGCTTTGGTCGCGCTGCTAGATGACCTAATCCGGGCGGCCGACAGGGGTTGCTCTACCCTGTTGGTTCTCCTGGATTTGTCAGCGGCCTTTGATACCGTCGACCACGGTATCCTGTTGGACCGGCTCTCTGAGGTTGGAATCGGAGGCACTGCTCGCAGTTGGCTCCGATCCTTCCTGGAGGGCCGTCCTCAGTACGTTCAGCATGGGGGGGAGTTGTCGGCTCCTTGGATACTCCCATGTGGGGTTCCACAGGGGTCGTTGCTGTCCCCTTTGCTGTTTAACATCTACGTAAGGCCGTTGGCTGGGGTCATTAGGAGATTTGGAGTCTGCTGTCATCAGTACGCTGATGACACGCAGCTCTATCTCTCCTTTTCCACCTCGGCAGTGGAAGCTGTGGGGATCCTTGATGAGTGCCTGGACACCGTCCTGACCTGGACCGGAGCGAACAGGCTTAAGCTCAACCCCGGGAAGACGGAGGTCATGTTCTTTGGGAGCTCACCATCTGGGTACGGTGGCCCTCTTCCCTGTCTGGGGGGGGTTTCCCTCCAACCAGTGGAGAGGGTGCGGAATCTGGGCGTGGTCCTGGACCCGGCGCTGACCATGGAGGCGCAGGTGGCGTCGGTGACCAGGGCTGCCTATTACCATCTTCGTCAGATCGCCCAGATCCGCCCATACCTGGATGTTGACTCTCTGAGAACAGTGGTCCAGGCACTGGTGATCTCGAGGCTGGACTACTGCAACGCGCTCTACATGGGGCTGCCCTTGACTCTTCTCCGGCATCTGCAGCGGGTCCAGAATGCGGCGGCCAGACTGGTGGCTGGTGCGCGTCGCTATGACCGCATCACCCCAGTTCTGGCCCGTCTGCACTGGCTGCCCGTTGCAGCCCGGATTAGATTCAAGGTCTTGGTTTTAGTTTATAAAACCCTCCATGGCTTGGGTCCGGACTACCTGGCAGAGCGTATCGTCCAGCGATCCACCTCGGCCCGTCCAGTTCGGCAGGTGCGAGCGCACTCGCTGCGGGTTGCCACTCCTCGAGAGGCCCAGAAGACGATTACTCGGAACCGGGCCTTCTCAGTGGCCGCCCCTTCCTTATGGAATGCCATCCCCAGCGAAGTGCGCTCTGCAGAGTCCCCGCAGGCCTTTCGGAAAGCTTTAAAAACCTTTCTGTTCCGAGAGGCCTTTGGCGATTTCAGTTAGTTTTTTTTTTTTCCCCCTCGCCATCGCCATTGTTTTAAAATTAGTCAGCCTACTCGGTGTGCCTAATTTTTAACTTTGTTAGGACTTGTCCCTCCGCATGCTGGGATGTAGGAGGATTTTATATGTTATGTTGTTAACTGTTTTATGTTATCTTTATGCTTTATATTTTATGTATCTCATTGCTGTTGATTTGCATTTATTGCTTTGTTAGCCGCTTAGAGTACTACATTGTAGTAGATAAGCGGGATATAAATATAAGAATAAATAAATAAATAAATAAATAAAGTTCCTTCCTCCACAATTGTTCCCCAACTCTGGTCAAAGTTTTGTTTTTGTTTTTTAAATTTTTGATGCCATGGGAAAGGCCACTCTCAATTTCTAAAATACTGTCCACTAGAGATGGGCACAACTCAAAACAATGGTGTTTCGTTTGTCGTTTGTCATTTAGGGGGTCTGTTTCGGTTTGTTTTTGTTTTTCATGAATTTTTTGCAAAAAATTTCGTTTTTGTTTCATTATGTAACGAAATGAAAAAACAAAAACGAAAACAAAATATTGCTGTTTCATTAGCATTCATTACAGTTCAATGTATTTGCCGCAACGAAAACGAAACACACGACAAAATTTCTGTTGTTTTGTTTTGTTTCGTTTCATTTTGGAGACAAAATTTGTTTTTCATTTCATTACGAAACGAAACAAAAAAAGAAAACAAAAACGAAAAATTGCTCGTTTCGTGCCCATCTCTACTGTCCACAAATGACTTCCTGTATCTTCCCCCAGTTTGACTTCCATATGGTGTTCTGCATATTTCTTTTTCTTCCCCATTTTTATCTCACAAAAATGGTATCCAGTGCAATGAAGAGATCTGTTTGGATACATGCTGGCTGGATAGCTCAGTGGTTTAGTTATCTGACTGTGGAGCCAGAGGTTGGGAGTAGAGATGGGCACGACTTGAAAAAAAAATTTTCGAGTTGTCGTTAGTCGGGCCAGTCCCATTTCGGGTCGTTTCCGGTTTTCACGAAAATTCGCAAAAATTATTCGGTTCGTTTTTTCGTTTTTCGTTGTCGTTAGTACTGGTTTTTTTTGGGGGGGAGCGGGCTCCTGGAAGCACCTCTGTGGGGTGGGTGCCTCCTCTGGCCCGCTATAAAGGGAAAGTGGGCTCCTGGAGGCACCCGTGGGTGCCTCCTGCCACTAGGAAGGGGAAGCAGGCTCCAAGAGACACCCCTCTACATGGGGGTCTCCCTTCCTCACCTGCTGCTGCTGCAAAATGCTATGCAATAGCCATATGGATATTGCATAACATAATGTGCAGACAGTGAGACCAGTGTGAGAGTGATAGGGTCATACCCGCCCTTCACAAGGCTCTGGCACCACCATGCCACTAGGAAGGGGAAGCAGGCTCCAAGAGACACCCCTCTACATGGGGGTCTCCCTTCCTCACCTGCTGCTGCTGCAAAATGCTATGCAATAGCCATATGGATATTGCATAACATAATGTGCAGACGTGAGACCAGTGTGAGAGAGATAGGGTCATACCTTCCCTGCACAAGGCTCTGGCACCACCATGTCTCACACAGAAGGGAATTGTACTTGCTGCGTGTAGTGCAATGCAAGCAAGTAGATCTGGCTTTAAGGTGGCTTAGTGCAAGAGCTAGGGTTAGGCTAGTGACGGGTAAGGTTACGGTGGGCTAGTGGGTTGCACCTCTGGGTGCCTCTCTGACCCACTAAGAAGACAGTCTGTGACGTATGGGTACGGAGTCAAGGGTTTAGGGTTAGGGCTAGGGCAGGTTTTAGGGGGCTTTTTGGCACATCCCAGAAGTCTCCATGGCCAAGTGGCCATGCGACTGGTGGGATGGCTCCAAAAATTTGCATGGTTGTCCACTCCCACATGGCTGGCCACTTGGCCAGCCCATCATTGCGCAGGTGTAAATAAAATAAAATAAAATAAAATCAATGGAGGACAGAGGAGGAGAGGAGAGACATTTTGTTGCAAGAAAAAACCCACTGCTACTGTGAAAAATCTGGCAGTTTATAAATTTTCGCGTGTTTCTGTTGTGCTTGTGTGTTTTTGGACCACGATTTCAAAAACAATATTGCGTTTGCCGCCCCATTTTGGATCCCCCGCCCGCACCGCATGGCATGGCGATGGCGACTCGCGAGTCCGGCTGCCCAGGACGGGGGGGAGGCGGGACCCCCCCCCTCCAGAAACCACCCCTCCGGTAGGTGCCCTGCGCCCTTAGTCAAGCAGGCATTTTTCCGCCTGCTTTTTTGGCCCGGGAATGGGTGGGGGGAGAGTATAAAAGTTTTTTCCTGTGCCGTCCGTGCCGCTTGCTTGCGCTTTAATTGCGGCGGCCGGCGGCGAGACTGGGCTTTTTGCTGGCTGCGAGCCTGCGGCGAGTCCCACCAGAGCAGCCCAGGACGGGGGATGAGGGGGGAGGCCGGGGACCTCCAGAAACAACCCCTCTGGTAGGTGCCCTGAGGCACGGCAGGCATTTTCCCGCCTGCTTTTTGGCCGGGAACCGGGTTTTTTTAACTTTTAAAAACTTTTTTTCTGTGCCGCGTGTGGCATCGCGCGATCTCGCGATGCAAGGAACGAGCACGACAAATCAGACCAAAATTGTTCGTTCGTCGGTTCAAGCTCGAAGTCTGGGGGAGTAATTCCCGTTACCGTTTCCGTAGAGTAACGGAACCGAGTAACGGAAACGGAAACGGGAATACCGCTAAGTCGTGCCCATCTCTAGTTGGGAGTTCAATTTCCCTCTTTGCCTCTTGGGAGAAGAGCAAGGCTGTGTGGTCTTGGGCAAGCTAAAAAATGGCCCTAGGGGACCTCCGGAAGAAGAGGAACCCTTAGACAAGGTGGCTATACATCACAACTCTCTTGAAGGCACACAATTATTATTATTTGGACACAAATAAAAGAACAGACATTATGAAAGCGGCTTGTGGCTCTTCGGCAAGGCAACATTTGTGTGCCTGTTGTGTTCATGGCTCTACAGCTAGCACAAAATTGGTACATCTCTAAATAACTACAGTTATTTCTCTGCCCAGACAATTGAACAAGAGTCTGGCCAAAGTATTAAACTGAAAGGAATAATAATTGTACAGGTATTGTATTTAAGTTACCTCTACCAAGGGATGCCAGTGGGTTATCGGCTTCCGGGGATAGGCCAACATTTCATTCCAGTGGTCCCTTCCAAGTCCTTCTGCATCCAGTCCGGTCCTACACACCCCAATCACCTCATTGTGCCCTACCCTGGGGTAAAGGGAAATAAAAAGGAATTTCAAAAGTTTTTTACAGTGCCTACACACTGCAAAAATTAAAATATGCTCTAAAATAATTGAAATTATGGCTAGGAGGATACAATTGTTCTTCAGTAAGAACATCTAGAGTCTATGATGTGCAGGCATCACACAAGGTAAGAAATATCTCATAACTTTAGGGCTGCGATGTATTACTGGGCAGAATGAGATAACTGCTTTGAGTGGAAAGTATGAAGTTTGTGACATTTGGTGAAGTATGATATATCAGAACTGGATGTATGTTACATTCCTGTTTACTTCCTGCTAGTCATGGGGAAGTGCAAACAGAAGTAGGATAAGAAATCTTCATAAAATGACTAATGGAAATATTATTTATTGAGTCCTAATTTCTGAAATATGACCAAACACATATACTGTCAAGTGTGCTTTCACATTCCAAAAGTCCAGAAACCCATTTAAAAATGAAAAGTAAACAAGGATTCATTTTTTACTTAGGCAAATGCCTCTACTAAACTGCAATGTGCACTGCTGATAGTTGTCTTGCTAATAATAGAATAATGAAGTTGGAAGGGGCCTGTAAGGCCATCAAATCCAACTCCCTGCTTGTTGAAGGAATACAAATTAAATGTTACCTGCCAAATGCTTGTCCAAATTTCTCTTAAATACCTCCAGTGCAGGAGGAGCACTCACAATTTCTTGAAGTCCAGTATTTTCCTGTGTATAAGACTATATTTTAGTCTCAAATTGTTAGACTAAAAATTGAGGGTAGTCTTATACAGAGAAGTAAGATGAGGAGAGAACCACACGGTTGTGAAACTGTAATTTTGGGTTGGAAAAGTGGGGGTCATCTTATGGATGGGGACGCCTTATAGATGGGAAAATACAGGTAATTGGTTCCATTGCTGTACAGCTCTAACAGTCAGGAACTTTTCCCTGACATTCACCTAAAAGCTAGGTTCTCATAACATGGGCCCAATGTTGCGCATCCCATATTCTGGCATGATCAGAAACAGATCCTGCTGCTCCTCTGTATGCCAGCCCTTCAAATATTTAAAAAGTACTGTCATATATTTGATGACCTCATTGAGGCTTCTTTGGGGAAAGTGGATTCTCTAGGTTAATTATTAGGTTTCTGCTTCCAAATCCATTTTAAGATATTCTTTTTAAACATTTATAAATTCATCTCCATTAAGCATGTGACCAAAAATGCACTTTATATTTGGTAATGGAAGGAGAAAACATGAAAACTGCCCTTCATCCTGACCTCAGCTAAAGAGGAACAGTATGTGGGAGGACTGAAATTGACCAATTCAATTTCAGTGTAGAGGTAATTTATTATATCTAAAGAAGCAGCTGTGTTAGACAGTTCCAGCATGTTGACAAAAATTAAAGCTAGCGAGCGAGCGAGCGAGAGAGAACAACATAACATTATGACACTTTAAAGAGTAGCAGGGTGCATAGCTCAGTGGTTCAGATATCTGACTACAGAGGCAGACGTTGTTGTGAGTTCAAATCTTCTATATATATTCTACTAGAGATGGACATTTTGTTTTGGAAGGGGATTGGTTTTGAAATGAAACATACCAGCACAGCTGGCACTCAGAACCCAGTCCCACCCTCTGGAACAAAATCAGCCACTGTCTTACCTTGCTTTACCATGTGCCTGGAAAAATTCCAACCAGGAAGCAGCCTCCGTCCCTCTCTCTGGCGCTGGTCAATCAGACAGGGAAGCGGGATGATGCATGTCCTTGCACAGCTCTGGATTGGCCAGCATCAGGGAGAGGGGAAGATGATGCATCGGAAGCTGCTTCCTGGTTGGAATTTTGCCCAGCATGAGGTAAAGCAAGGTAAGACAGTGGTTGATATAATAAATCAGTTGTATTCTTATAATAAGGCTAGAATTTTAGTGAATGATGAAATAACAGAAATTGTTACCCTGGGCCGAGGAACTAGATAATGTTGCCCATTATGTTCAGTTTTGTTTATACTTATAATGGAAATGTTGGCTAATGCAATAAGAGATGATAAAGAACTAGAAGCAGTGGAACAGGGGAAGTCAAATGAAATTAATTTATTTGCTGATGATAGATTATTAATAATTAAAAACCCATTGATTAATATTTATCAATTACAGAAGCATTTAAAGGTGTTTGAGGAAGCACCAGGATTAAAGGTAAATTGGAACAAATCTGAATGCATGTTGTTAAATTATAGTGAAGAAGAGAAAAAACTGCTTAAGGAAGCATTTAATGGGACTGGTTCTGAGTGCCAGCTGAGCTGGCCTGTTTTGTTTTGGAACCAGTCCCCTTCCGAAACAAAACACCCATGTCTATTCTCTACTTTGGAAGCCCTGGAAAGGATTGCCATATATCAGAACTTACTTGATGGCATGTACTATGTACCATTAAAGGGTAACATATTTATTTTATAATAATGGTGAAACCTTGCCTGAATTATCTCACATACTTAGGAAAAACCCTAATAGGGTCACCATAAATTGGATGCAATTTCATAGGAATTAAGAATTATATCCTGTTGATATCGGTGGGTCTTCTCTTATCAAGAGGAGGTCTGAGCTAATCCAAGTTTTACAAACAGAGCAAAATTTTACAAGATTTTTTTAAAAAGAAGCCTCTGTTTATAGAATGAGAACATACCGATCATAGTCCATCACAGCGATGGAGAGGCTGACTTGGTCCACATTCTCTGGAGGGATGTCAAACACAATGGCCTCACTATATACTGGATTGAGAGTGTTCTTTTTTATACTTGTTTTCCTCTTCTTCAATCTGCGGCCTTCACACATCAAAGAAACCTTAACGTATGGATCTAAGATTACAGAAAGGGCTTAAGAACAGGAAGCAAAGGGCAGGCAGGCAGACAGTTTTCACAATGATGCAGAACTTGGAAAAGTAGCAGCCAAGAGTAACTGATGGAATAACATGTGAAAGCCATCTGTAACTCAGCAGTGGTAGGAGGATGCTTTGGGTGCATGACCCTACTGCTCAGTTATGGATAGCTTCCACTGTGTCCACATGCTATTTATCCTGCAAAGTAACATTTCAAGATCTGGTAGAGAGCAATAAGCAGTTAGATTTGCCAATATGACATATATAGGAACCAGGACCATTTAAAGGTTTAAAAAAGGGACCATCTTTACACAGGGCACCAAATTATGGGGGCAATGAAAATCCAAGGGCCTTACTAACAATACTAAAGATGGTTGCACATGCACCAAGCAGCAGATGAAGTTCAATGTAGTCAAGTGTGAAAATGCTTCACATTACCACAGAAAATCCTAACAACAGACACACACCAGGGTGTAAATTGCCTGAAATACTTGAAAAGCTCCAATTGTGATGGAGAACTTTCCAGGAATAGTTCAGTGCTACATCCCTTATTCTGTATGTAGTTCAGTTGTGAGAGACGACTGAGATATTAGAAAAATTCGTTCTGAATGAGCTATGAGACTGCATGTTTTCCTATCACAATCCCCAGACAATGTTTTTGGATCCTCTTTCCTTTCCCTTTTACAGTGCAAGTATCTTCTCCCAGTTCAGGTGTACTCACTTTTAGACTAGGTCCCGCTGTACTGAACAGAATATATTTCAAAGTATGCATGGATTTGTAGCTGAAAGCCTTTGCTTACAACATGATCATCAATAGAGATGGGCATGAAACGAGCAATTTTTCATTTTCGTTTTCGTTTTTTTCGTTTCGTTACGTAACAAAATGAAAAACGAATTTTGTCTCCAAAATGAAATGAAACGAACCGAAACAACAGAAATTTTGTCGTGCGTTTCGTTTTCATTGCAGCAAATACATTGAACTGTAATGAATGCTAACGAAACAGCAATTTTTCGTTTTCGTTTTTTGTTTTGTTATGTAACGAAACGAAAATGAAATTTTTTTGCAAAAAATTCACGAAAAACAAAAACGAACCGAAATGGACCCCCTAAACGACAAACGACAAACGAAACACCATTTTTTTGAGTTGTGCCCATCTCTAATCATCAACAACATTGTACATGTGTGTGTGTGTGTTTACTCATATGTGCTGCATTATTTTAAATTGGATTTTATTCATTAAGTTGTTTCTTGCATAAAGATCTGGAAGTTGAGTCATGGCTACTGGACTTTTTTTTCTTGAGAGATACAAACGTTTCGCTGCTCATCCAAACAGCTTCATCAGTCTGAATACAGCTAGTGCAAGTCCTCCATCTTATAGTCAGCTTTGACCTCTTGTCACCCTGATGACTCAACTTCCAGATAAACTCACCTGGATGACTGAGAATCTTCACAGACATTTTGCATAAAGATGATTCATGTTTTTGCTTTGTCTTTTATGATTTGCTCCTTTTCCGTCCCAGAATCACACTCTGAAAACCATCCCCCCCAAAATGTCTTGGAAAGGTATAGGCTCTGCACATTTCCCCATATATTTAAAAGACCCAAGTTAAGTGGAAAAGTAGATACTCACCTGATGAGCCAGTGATATCCATAGCTTTGAGATTTCTGCATTTGATGACTGTGAGGGTCATTCTTCCTGCCGTGGGCAAATAACAAAGGGAAAACATGATCTCCCCCAGATCAACGCTTTCCTGGACAACGAAAGGAAAAGAAATTGGTCCAGTACTAGAAACCAATCTTTTAAAACAGAAAAACACACTTGTCTGAAATATCACCACATTTCGAAAATCACAAACAGATTTGTCACCATCCTTGCATCCAGAATCCTGCATAACAGCATGGTTTCTAGGTGAGGATGGGAAGTTCATAGCCCTCCAGATGTTATTGAACTCCGGTGCCCAATAGTCCAACTAAGAGTCAATGTATATTTGCAGGACTGAACCCATCAGAAGGGATAGCAGTTCTACCATGAAATACAAATGTTACTGGAAATTCCTTTAAGTATCATCTGGAGTAGGTTCCTTAAGATGAAGAATATCATAAATAACAAAACCTTAAACCTGGCTTTGAGAAGGCACATTGCATGGTGCAGTATATTCTTTGCATTCTTCCATGCTATCTCATGCAATTGAGCTCTTTGATAAAAAGAAGTTAAAAGTATTTGAAATATAGTTTTATTGCAGGAAGCTAAGCATTTCCTGGACTGAGAGGGTGACTAATGAAGAAATACCAACTGACTGACTTGGAAGTGTGAAGCATTCAAATTAATAAAACTAGACTAGTATCTCAGAGAACCATGACATGCAGGAAGCAAATATATTGGTCATATAACAGACTACTAGAGCTGATTGTTCAAGGAAAAATAAATGGGAGAGGAATTGCTGAAAGAATAACAGCCTCTTGGCTGAAAAACTTGTGGATTGGTTTGAACGCAATGCAGGATCATTGTTCATATTTGCTGTGTTTGACATCAACATAATCATGGTGACATCTAGGTTCCTGTAGGACAGGAGTAATAATAAGAAGAACCTGCCTCTGAAGAATACAGTGCCTGAAAATATCATCTAATAAACAGCAGGAACTACACACAGTCATCTGGATTTCCAAACTGAGGTCTGGATTTTGACTGAAGCTGTTGAATTGCTCTGAATTCATCTCATACCAAAAGAGAAGACGAATCCTACGTCTTATGATCAAATACAAACACAAGTTTTTCTAAAATTGATTCAGCTACATGATGCATATACAACCAAACTCTCTTCAAAGTATGCTTCTGCTTTGGCTGGGTCGGACTAATTGTCCCACAAACTAACATGATGTGTTGAGGACTATAATCAACGACTTCCTTTTCCCTTTAATTAATGGTCTTCTTGTGATGTGTTCTCTTCCTCTGTACTTCTATTTTTGACTTGACTTCAGAACACAATGCCGTGTTTAAGAACAAATAGGAAAGCGTTTGCCTTGCCTTGCTGAATTTTAGAAATGCAGAACTGGATGCCAGCCTCTGATATACAAGCATGAGGAGAAACATATTGTGAAAAACCAAGACAAGCAAAGAGCACGTCCACTCTACATGCATAAGCTGACTAGGTTGCTTCACCAATGACAGCTCAACAACGTTCTCCCAACATACCTGGGGCAGGTAGCTAAGTTTAGAGGTTTAAGTGATATCGCATGGCATGTACACCTTTGTCCTCTGGAAGGGAGCAGCCAAAGAGTTCACAAAGCACAGCCACGTGGTTTTAAAAAAATCAGAAGTGGTTGCTTCTTCTATCAGCCCTATCAAAATGAAATTAGTCTCCACCTGGAGTACAAGACTGAGCAGATCAGTCAATATTGACACATGAAACAATATTAATAGGGTTGTGAATAAAAAATTTGTCTCATATTCTGGGACTCTAGTATGAATGTTTCTGTTGAGGGCTCCAGACCGTCATGTTATTTGGGGCTCATGGAAGATACCTTTTCTCTTTCCAATGCTCTGGAAACTCCTCCCCTCCCATTATATTACATAGTGCAAAGTCTCATTTTGATGGAAGTGAGATGGTATAGAGTGAGGAACATTTCTGGCCACATGACACACATCTCCCTGGGCTTTGTGTGCTCAGTGCCAAGATCTGGATGAAAGGAAGTCAAAGAGATCAGTTCTAGGCTTCATTTTCTCCTTTCACCTTCTTCTTGCATGTCCTCAACATTCTGTTGCTAAACTACAACTTAAGTGCTAGGTGCTGATGAGGCTCATTGAAAGGCACATCGTGTGAAGGACTTAATTATCATCAATGGCACCATCACCTTAGAACTGTAGAGGTGGAAGTCCAGCCCCTGTGCAGGAGGCATACGGGAATATTGAACTCCCAACTACTGAATAATCCAGAATTAGTTTCTTTTTATAATCCGATTCAAAGAAAGTAATTCTAGGCTTCTCAACGGCACGAGGAGTCTCTCCTTTTGTATCTGTGGGCTGCTTGCAAAACAGAATGTCAATAGCTACTCATAATTAGGATTTACTGCCACAACCAAGTATCTAGATCATACTACAGCCCTGGCATATGATTGCACCTACTATATTAATGGCTGAAAAAAACAGCTTCGTGTCTCATTCCGTTGGTAAGGCCCTTGATGTAAGTAAGTTGTCAACAGGGCTACAGTCTCCTTGACAGGTTGCTTTGATGGGCAGTGTCTAAGGACCCCCCGCCCCAGACTCCACATGGACTGTCAAAACCCCAAAACCATGCCACAATGGCTGCCCCGCCCGGCCTTGTGCCGAGCTGGGGTCTTCTTTGCCGGCTGGTTGAGGGAGGCGGCTATTGGTTACGCTAGTGGCGTAGCCTACGTTCGGGGAGCACGGCCTTTATAAGTCCCTGGCGCGCTCCCCATAGCCTGCCTCCGCAATCGCCGGTTTCCCCACCCTCCCGCCACTGTTTATTATGTGCTGGTGATGCTTTGCTGGTCGCTTCGGGGCCAGATGGGAATTTTTGACCATTACCCTAATTGGCCTTGAGTAGTGGTGCTTTTTCGCCCATCCCATGTTGGCGGTGGGTGTTGTAGGTAATAACCCTGGTCACAACTGGCGGGTAGCGCATAAAGTTAACCATTTAGGTCCCAAATCTAAATTACATCTTCAGGTCTTCGGCAGCCCTCAATAGGTTTTAGTTAGGGAACAAATAATAATAATAACCCAATCCCCTAGGAGGGCTGCCAATCTTTAATCAAGCGTTGATGCCGAAAAGATCTTGTTGGCATCCTCACTGCGGCAGTTTAACGGGCCGCAGTAAATTGGTAGAGTAATGGGACCTAATCCATTTATTGTTACCATTTAGATGGTGCGCTACGTTTCAGGCCCTCCTAAAGTTACAGTTCAGTGATAATTAATTTAAAATTCGTTACTGTAGTTAATAAAGTTGTGGCCCTTATTTTAACCCAATCTGCATGTGTGTCACCTCTTTCTTTCAACCTGGTACGGCAAAAGCTAAACCCAAATGAATAAAGACCTGGAAGTCTGTTGCAAGCTTTGCAGGGGTGCCCTGCAAAGGAAGGGCAATTTGCATTTTTATTTTTGTGGAGGAAAATAAAAATGGAGGGCCACTTGTAGCCTCAGAGTTGCACTTTGCCTGGTTCTACATTAGATCAAGCTATGTCAGCCCTTCAGACCTTTTCAGGGCATTTATCAAAGGGACAGAGTGGACAGAGGCACCAAGAGAAAACCACTGATTCACGCACCCATGTACTGTACATCCCTGTAAGGTCTGTTTGTTCATTCTCTCTTTGCTGCTACTGCTGCTTCCCACTGAAACTAATGGAGAAAGCCAAGATTTTAGAACATTTGTGAGCAGAAAGCAGCAGGTCTTTCAGCATCAGATAATAGCCAGAAGACATGGTAACCAACAGGATCTCTCAAGACAATGAAAAAAAATTTGCTCTGATATTTTTATCTTTATACTGTATCCTCAATCTTCAAAAGAAAGAAAGATGTTTTCATTTTTTATCAAGTCATAAAACCGACTTATAATGACCATGACAGGGCTTTCAAGGTATGACAAGAACCAATGGGTGGAAGCTCATCAGAGGGAGAGACAACCTGGAAATAAGGAGTCATTTCCTGATGGTGAGAGCCATTCAACAGTGTAACAGCTTGCCTCCCAATCTTGTGGGTGCCCCATTGCTAGAGGTTTTCAAGAAAAGATTGGACAGCCATCTGTCTGGGATGGTATGAGGGCTCCTGCCTTGGTCAGGGGGTTGGACCTCAAATGGTTTTCTGATTCTATGATTCATAGTATGTAAGCATTGGTTTTACTAGTTCCACTTTCCAGTAAGTTTCCGTGGCCAAATGGCTAATTGAACCCTGTTCTCCAGAGTCTTGCTGCCTAGATGCCCTAAGCATATCCGATCTCGCTTGATTTCAGAAGCTAAGCAGGATCGGCCCTGGTTAGTACTTGGATGGGAGACCACCAGGGAATACCAGGTGCTGTAGGCGCCTGGAGTAGGAACTGGCAAGCCACTCCAGTACTCCTGCCAAGAAAACTCCATGGACATGGAGTCACGAAGAGTCGGTCACAACTAGAGATGGGCACGACTTAGCGGTATTCCCGTTTCCGTTTCCGTTACTCGGTTCCGTTACTCTACGGAAACGGTAATGGGAATTACTCCACCAGACTTCGAGCTCGAACCGACGAACGAACAATTTTGGTCTGATTTGTCATGCTCGTTCCTTGCATTGCGCGATCGCGCGATGCCACGCGGCACAGAAAAAAAGTTTTTAAAAGTTAAAAAAAACCCGGTTCCCGGCTAAAAAGCAAGCGGAAAATGCCTGCCGTGCCTCAGGGCACCTACCAGAGGGGTTGTTTCTGGAGGTCCCCGGCCTCCCCCCCATCCCCCGTCCTGGGCTACTCTGGTGGGACTCGCCGCAGGCTCGCAGCCAGCAAAAAGCCCAGTCTCGCCGCCGGCCGCCGCAATTAAAGCGCAAGCAAGCGGCACGGACGGCACAGGAAAAAACTTTTAAACTCTCCCCCCACCCATTCCCGGGCCAAAAAAGCAGGTGGAAAAATGCCTGCTTGACTAAGGGCGCAGGGCACCTACCGGAGGGGTGGTTTCTGGAGGGGGGGTCCTGCCTCCCCCCCGTCCTGGGCAGCCGGACTCGCCATGCCATGCGGTGCGGGAGGGAGATCCAAAATGGGGCGGCGAACGCAATATTGTTTTTGAAATCGTGGTCCAAAAACACACAAGCACAACAGAAACACGCGAAAATTTATAAACTGCCAGATTTTTCACAGTAGCAGTGGGTTTTTTCTTGCAACAAAATGTCTCTCCTCTCCTCCTCTGTCCTCCATTGATTTTTTTACACCTGCGCCATCCCACCAATCGCATGGCCACTTGGCTATGGAGACTTCTGGGATGTGCCAAAAAGCCCCCTAAAACCTGCCCTAGCCCCCTAACCCTAACTCTAATCCTTGACTCCTTACCCATATGTCACAGACTGTCTTCTTAGTGGGTCAGAGAGGCACCCAGAGGTGCAACCCACTAGCCCACCGTAACCTTACCCGTCACTAGCCTAACCCTAGCCCTTGAACTAACCCACCTTAACCCTAAGCCAGATCTACTTGCATTGCACTACACGCAAGTACGATTCCCTTCTTTGTGAGACATGGAGGTGCGAGAGCGTTAGGCATCACTTCACCCTATGGCTCTGGGTTCACTCACTGGTCTTACTGTCTGCAACTGGTATGCATATCCATATGGCTATGCATGCCATTTTGCAGCAGCAGGTGAGGAGGGGAGACCCCCATGTTGAGGGGTCTCTTGGAGCCTGCCTCCCCTTCCTAGTGGGTGAGGATAGGAGGCACCCACGGGTGCCTCCAGGAGCCCACTTTCCCTTTATAGCGGGCCAGAGGAGGCACCCACCCCACAGAGGTGCCTCCAGGAGCCCGCTACCCCCCCCAAAAAAACCAGTACTAACAAAAACGAAAAAATGAAAAAAACGAACCGACTAATTTTTGTGAATTTTCGCGAAAAACGGAAACGACCCGAAACGGAACCGGCCCGACTAACGACAACTCGAAAAAAAATTTTTCAAGTCGTGCCCATCTCTAGTCACGACTGTAGCGACACAACACACACACACTCCAGAGTCCTACTCCATTGCTCTATCCTCTACACCACTGTACCCTAGAATCTTACATGAACTAATAGCCAGCTACATTTTTGTTGGGTGTGATTTTTTTCAGATTTAAATCAATGCAATTTTGTATGTCTCTGAATGGTTTCAAGAGCATAGATATTGCTCATTTGTTTTGAATAGCACAGTTCTTCTACTAAGTTTAGCCATTCCAGTTCAGAGGTTAAGAAAAGAGCAGTCCTACAAGATGGCAATTATATAGTTAAGTATGAGGCCATTAAGGATACTCATCAGCCTTAAAACACTTGGCATCTACATTCTAGCTTGGAAAATAGGTTGTTCTCATAAAAATAACATGGAAAAATATTATGCCTAAAGTTTAATGTTGTGATATTTTGCACAAGGGGTTAGATCATTGCTAGTCTGGCTGCATTTCACAGAGAGTTTTCAGGGTAGCTTTGTTTGTTTTGTTGTGTCAGATTTACAAAATGGCAAAACAGCAGTTGCTCATAAAAGGGGGGAGGCAGGATTGTATCCTGAAAATGGTTGTAACACAACCTGCCAGGAGAAAAGCTGCTGAGAACTGGAGAAGAAACATACTTCAAATGGAGCACCGGAGAATTTGGAAGTGATGGTGGCATTTACACTCTGGTAAGCAGTATGAAAAACCAGATGGTTCATACACAGATACCCAGAGACACCAGCAAAAGCAAAAGCCGTGGGAGCCAGTATGAGAGTCCTTTCCAGTCAACAGGGCCAGCGGGTGGATTTTAGAAGCTCTAGTTTAAAAATAACTTCTCCAGGCTCTGCTTCCTGTTGCAAATGAATGTAAGATACACCTGGTTTGAAACCTACTGTACAGATCATTCAAGTGCTCATCATCAGAGTACCAGGACTGGCATGAACTCCTTCAACCAATTAAATAAAAATATAGAATCCCTAAAAGATTTTGAGGCTTGAGGAAGAAATTAGAATTTTTCCCTCACTGTAATAATAAATACATTTGAGGGATATTTGCTGTATGTATTGCAGCATGACACGGCAACCCTTTCTAGGGTTTTCTAAGCAGAACGTACTCAGAACTGTTTTACCATTCCTTTCTTCTGGGGGCACCTTTGGATGGTGAAGCTTGCCCAAGGCTACACAGGCTGGCTCTTCTCTGAGGAAGCATAGCAGAAAATTGAACTCCCAACCCTATTTCAACCCCTGAGCTGCCAACCAGCTCCCTTCAGTATAGAGAGCAGTATATACTGTCTTCTAAATTATTGAATTAAAAAGTAGCATCTTGAGTGGCCCTGAGCATACCAGCTTAGAGAGAAAAAGACTGAGGAGCGATATGCTAGCATTTTCAAATATTTGAAGGGCTGTCATACAGAGGAGGGGAAGGATCTGTTCTTGATCATTCCAAAGTGCAGGTTGCAGAACAAGGGGCTCAAGTTATAAGGACTTAGCTTTCGGCTGAATATCAGGGAAAACTTCCTGACTGTAAGAGCAGTACGCCACTGGAACCAGTTACCTCAAGAAATGGTGAGTGCTCCAACACTGGAGGCATTCTAGAGAAATGTGGACAACCACCTGGCAGATATCCTTTGATTTGTATTCCTGCACAGAGCAGGGGTTTGGACTAGATGGCCTTATAGCCCCCTTCCATAAGAACATAAGGCTGAGTCAACCATGAGCCTGCTACCTGGGATTGAACCCCAGGTCGTGAGCACAGTTTTACCTGCAGTACAGTGATTTAACCACTGCGCCACGGGGATCCTTGATAAAACTAACAACAATGCTAGTTTTGCATTCTAGCATAGCATCTATACAATCTAAAGGGGAGCTATATTATAACTTTCAAATATTTATTTTTCAGTCTTATGACAAAAGCTGTAGGTAAATATGTTTACCTTGATTATAATTTTGTAGGTCAACTAAGGTCGAGATAAAATTATTATGAGAGTAGACTGGGCTTGCAAGCTATCATTTTTAGTGTAAGAACCAGCAACATGTTGGCTCTGCTTCTAATGACTCTAAGCTTCTGATGTCCACATAGACAGGAGTCAATTTACAATGAGAGTTGTCTGTTTATTTCTAGAGTTTCTTCTAGGTGATGAATATTCATGGCAGTTCAGCACTGGCCAAAATTTTAGTAATGTAACTTGTATACGATAGGCAACACCTATGCTAACTTAACTTCCAGCCATTCAGAGTTATGCCAATGATGTTACCTTGGTGTGTGTAACATACAGGATCTTGGCCACAGTGTCTCAAATTGTGCTTAAAGTTCTGTACTAGTTTTAGCAGTATATTTCCATGAACATATCTGAAGACTGGAGCCAAACATCAGAAGAAGAATGAGATATAAAAGGATAGCTATGAAGGAATTGGAAAGATCCTTAAGTGTACGAATATATTGCTGGAGACCAAGGCCAATATCATTCACACTGTCATGCATTCTTGATTACTACATATGGACAATGAAGAAAACTACCAAAACCCCTAATTCATTTGAAATGTAGTATTGGTGAACACCCTTACGGATACCAGAGACAACAAGAAAGAGAATAGGGTTCTAGGTTAAATCAAGACTGGACTCTACTATAAGCAAAAATGACTGAACAAGAAATACTATACTTTGGACATTTCATTAGAAAAGATTCACTGGAAGAGGAAATGATGCTGGGAAAACTAGGAAAAAAAAGGAATGATTTAACATGAGCTTGACTTAACATGAGATTGACTGAAGAAGCAACAGCCTTCAGTCTGCAGTACTTGAGCAGGCTGTCAATGAGAGGACATTTTGAAGGTTATTAATCCATAGGTTTAACAATAGTTGGAAAGAATTTGGGAGCACATAAGGACAACAATATCTTCCCACCCCCATCAGAAATAATCCTAAATTAACATTGGCTTTCCTTAGACTTGTTTGGGATATGTAGATGACTCAATGCTATTTGGCCTTCATGCTGCAATACATACAGCAAATATCGCTCAAATGTATTAAATTATGGTTTCTTTGAAAGCATGAGCCCAATTAAATGTGCAGCACTTTCAATTGCCTGTTTGTATGTAGCTGGGAGACCCGCTAGGTTCCTTGGCATGCACTTCAAAGCATCCATAGCTCTGCACAACAGACAAATGTCTTCTTAAACTGTAGTTAGAAGAGTAAGCGTGATAAAGGATGTGACAGAAATCACACTAGGTGAAGTGCAGCCCATGGTCAAGATCCAAAAGAATGTCAAATGGGATTAAAGGCTGCCTGGAACCGAGTTGAAGGGTAGTGGAAAACCCATAGAAGGCCCTGTTAAGGCCATTTTTCTTGCCATGATAAGAACATGCACAATCCTCAGAGGTTGGAAAATTCCAATATTAGATCAAAAAAAAGGGAGCAATATATATAAATTATATTTTTGGGATAAAATGCTGAGCATATATTTTCTACATCCTGAGACTACAGTTTCCTCCTTGTTTGACCTAATATTTCAGTGGATGTATCAATTCCTTTTGTTGTTCTCTGGAAAATCAAGGGCAGCCTTGAAAAAAGTTGATCCACTGGTCAACTATTCATTTTTCCTTCATCTATATGCTGTTTTGGGATTCACCGTTTTATCAGCATGGACATAAATATGAGTGACTAGTGACCCCTATTTACCAAACACTAGCCTTTGTCTCTATATGTGTGTTAACAAAAGTTACATACATGTGTTTACACAACTCTTGTGGTTAGTGACTCATTCTCCTAAACAGATTCACACATTCATGTGTTACCCCAACAGCTTTTCTTGTTGTTTGGTTGATAGTTTGCTTCTGCAGCTGCTGATCCTGGAATGCTCAGGTATTAATGGCTGAACCATTATTCACCTTGCATGAATACAAAAAAGAATTGCAATGGAAATGGCACATTTTCCATCCAGTTCACTAATACAGATAAAGCTCAAAGCTCGATAAAACTGCCAAAATCCAGATGTAGAGAAGGGAATGTTTCACCATCAGTAGCATTAAGAAAAAGTCCCCATTCACCATTTCATTGGTGTCAAAGCAAAAAAGCAAAGTGTTCTGCTTATGTACTGCCCCATGCCACTTCAAGTAGTCTCTGGGCAGTTTACAGTTTAATTATAGTATGCTGGCTACACATTCCCCCCCCCCCCCGCCACACAACAAGCTGGGTACTCATTTTACTGACCCTGGAAGGCTGGAAGGCAGAGTCAACCATTGAACCCCAGGCCATGAGCACAGTTTTACCTGCAGTACAGGCATTTAACCACTGAGCCAGGGGGCTCACATATTAGTGGAGAATGGATTTTTGAGGAAGCAAGGGCATTGTAAATTTCTTAAAATATTTGTGTCTCTGTGTAGGAGATGTAAGGATGTCTATTTTTGGTTCTTTGAAGGAATACCAGTTTTTTAAAAAAATACATCTTCCAATTATACAGCAATTTGTTGTGCATCCATACAAATACATGGGGTTACACCCATTATATGTAAAAATAAAATTCCTCAGCCATTGTAATTCTTTGATGGCTTGCAACTATCTTTCTGGAAGTGCCGCTGTATAGCAAGATCAGTCCTCCTTCAGGATCCACAGTTAAGACCAGTGAGGTTAGCATGCATCAGACACTGGGTCTTGTCACCAGTGGCCCCAAGCTATTGGAACTCTCTTCCAGTCAATAAACACAGGTGTCCCTTCAACTATGGTTTTCAGGAAGGCCATGAAGACCTTCCTATTCAAGACTGTCTGCCAGGTTCTGTGTGTCAATAAAAGAGCTCCATAAGCAATATGTGGGTATCTCTATCATTGTATCTTATTTGTGGTTTGCTTCTCACTTCTGATATTCAAATTACTTCAAGTAAATAAACACTTGAATAAATCTGTATCACTTTCTTTTCTTTTCATCAGTGGATTTTTGACAGTTTATTTTATGGCCTTCAAGGCCATTGTGTTGTTACCTTTGTCATGTTTCATTTAATTGGCCATTTTATAAGAGAAAGCTGAATAATTAATCAAATTGTTTCAGATGCTCGTCCTTCTAACAATCTCAGCAAGAGATTATCTCTGTACTGTAACCTCCCAGCACCTGGATATGTGAGTTTTCTACCTTTCAACCACCTCAGGACTTTTATCTTTTATAGCTGTCCAAGTATTTTTTTGAAGATTTGCTGTTGGGACACTAAGGGATATCAAGTTACTTTTTAGAATGGTAATGGATGGAATGGTGGTAAATAAAGTTTAGGAATTGTCACTCTGCCTTTATACTGGGTATGAGGTTGAGTTTATATGGGTATCAGTAGTACTCACTGTCCTATTCCTTATAGTGTGAGACAAATTGTTAATAATGTTGGCCTGGGCCTAGAGGGAGCTAGGTTATGACTTTAGGCCAGTCCTACAGTCTCAGGATGATCTATATTAGAGCATAAATTTGGAGGACAAGAGCTATGAAGTCACTGGAAAAAAGGTTGGATATAAATATACAGTATTTTTCAGTGTATAAGACTACACTTTTCTCTAAAACTGTTAAACTAAAATTGAGGGTTGTCTTGTATATTGAAGTAAGCTCAGGAGAGAACTGCATGGATTCAAAACTGTAATTTAGGGTTGGAAAAGTGTGTGTGGGTCCTTATACATGGGAGGCATCTCATAAGATGGAAAATATGGTAGTAAATAAAATAGTGTTCCGAAAAGGAATATCTGAGGCAGGTTGTGATTAAAAAACGCATATGTTCATTATAATACGGATAATAATTATGTGCTGTCAAGTAATTTCTGATTTATGGCAACCTCTTCCATGGTATTGAGTACTCAGTAGTAGTTTACCATACCTTTTATCTGGGATTGACACACTTGCTCAAGGCTATGCATGTCAGCTCTTCTCCCTGAAGTCACAGTGGGAAGTTGAATTCCCAACCTCGAGCTCTGGACCCAGATACTTGACTCACTAGATATACAGATCAATGTTTTACAAGGCAATTGGTGAGGGAGAAAAGTGCCCCTGAAGTGGTCCTGAGTATGCTGATGTAGAAATATATCATTAACCAATACACTTAACAGAACATGCTTTGAGATGTGGTACTTACTGAAGTGGCACAATGGATGTCTTTCCATACCGTGGCCTCCCTAGACAGATCAGAAACTTCAAAGAAGTTATCGAGAATAACTTCCCCAATCATATCATGCCTAGAAAACCTGTCAAAATCATACACACTGAAATGTAGTTTCCGGTTGCAAAGTTGATCATAGGCTACGGGAAACTGAAAAGTTTCATCAAAGACAGGGTTTAAAGTCTTGCGATGAACCCGCGTCTGAAATTTCTTTTTTCTGTCTGGAAGAAGGTAGATTTTCACATAGGGATCCGATGTACCAGTGAAGTCCTTAGCTGGCAAGTCCAAAGCCTTTACAATAGTCACCAAGAGTAGTTCATTTTCATAATCATACTTGAGGGTAAAGTTAAGTTTTCCACAGGTTTTCACATCTTCTTTCTTGCCTTCAGAATCCACAGATTTCTGTTTGTAAAGCTCAGGTTTTATCCTTCCGATGCTGGTCGTTGTCTCCCCTCTTTGCAAAACTGGATCTGTCCCCATGTTAAAATCAACGCTGGACACCTGCATTTGTCTTGGCAAATGTCTCTTGAAAGAATTGTGCCTGCATGGGCAAAGATACAGAATTAACTTTGATTATCTCAAAGGGAAAGCAAATAGTGTTTACATTGCTATAAATGAAAGGAGTAAATCAACAGCTCACATAACCCTCCTGAGAGAACAATTATTAACAATACTGGGTAATCTAAGAAGATTGTTCAATCAGTACAGTAATTCAATTCAAGAAAATAGTTGACAGTTTTTGAGGGGACAGCAACATTCAGAGGAAAGCTACAAAACTCATAAAGAATTAAAAAGGCAAGGCTTGCTGTAGATAGGCAGAAGGAAGTTTTTAGGTTTAACCCACAGACTGATGGGAAATTTATAGAATCATAGAATAATTGAGGTGGAACGGGCCTGTTATACCACTGTGTCTGACCCCCTGCTCAGTGTAGGAATCCAAATGAAAGCAAATCTGACAGGTGGTTGGTTGCCCAGTTTTCTCTTGAATGCCTCCAGCATGGGAGTGCTTACCACTGCCTCAGGTAATTGGTTCCATTGTCACAGTACTCTAACAGTTAAGAAGGTTTTCCCCTGATATTCAGCCTAAATCTGGTGTTCTGTAGCTTGTGCCATTACAGTAAACCCCTACCTATCACAGGTGTTCAGGGACCCGACCTGACCCGACCTGCAATAATTGGAAATCCACAATATGCAGATGCTGGGTCAGGTTGGGACTGGGCGGGCTCTCTGGGGCCTCTTGTACTTAGCCCAGGCCTGGCACTGCCCCAGACGGGCCTGCAAGGGGCTTTCCAGTCCCCCAGAGGCTCCAAAAGTGCTTTCTAGTGATCCGGAGGTCACTTCTGGGTTACCAGAAATCACTTCCAGCTTGCGGGAAAGCACTTTTATGGCCTCCGACGGACCTGGGAAGGCCTTTCCTCCTTACCCCAGGGGGCCTTTTTTTCATATACTGCAGACCCGCTATATAGCAGGACCACAGTATATGAAACGCGAAAGGGTGGGGGACAACTGTATTATGTGTTCTGCACTCTGGGATGAATGAGAACAGATCCTGCCCCCCCTCCTCCCCTCAGACCTTTTTTCTAGAGGCTAATTTTAATTTTTTAATCTATGTTTGCAATGGCATACACATTTCTCTACATGATCTTCAGAGATACAGTGCCACCTGGCACAGTGGTTAAGGTGCTGTACTGCAGCCAAACTCTGCTCCTGGCCTAGGGTTCTCTTCCAGATAGCCAGCCCAAGGGTTCACTCAGCCTTCCATCTTTCTGAATTTGGTAAAATGAATGTTCATCTCAATGTGCAGCCTACATAATTAACTTGTAAACCACCCAGAGAGTACTTTAAGCAGCATATAAGCAACACATTTGGTTTTTGCCTTGTTTCCTACATCTTTATGTCTCTCCTCAATCTCCCAATTGCTGAATTTACCATTTTTCCACATTTTTTAAAAAAAATGCTTTTACCACTTCACTGATGCATTTTATATGTATAATATGGTTCCATCAGAAGACAGAATATTTGTGTGGATGGTCTGTGGTTTGAAATGCTTATGAAAGGCAGCTGGGTATGTACACAGTGTCACATTGCTTCTAGTTTAAAGTGTGCTGAAATAGATTCAGGACCCAGCTGCAGCACTAGTGATCATATTGGGAATGCAAATTGTCAGTGTGGAAATTCTTGTTGTTTTATTTCATGAAAAACTCTATCTGTACCTAGAAAGTCTGCCAAATGGAAAAAGTTCAAGTAGCCATCCTTTTTTTTTTTTTTTTGGAAGGCCAGGCTAAAATGTGAGCTCTTGAGTTATATCCGTATCTATCATCCATGTAGTTATATCTGTTTAATTATCCCAACATCTATCTCCCGGTCTCACTTGGACAGAAACTTTCTGGCATGATCTGGTACTGATTATTTTTTACTCCCTCACCATTTCCCAAAGTTTCCAAAGCAAAATGGAGCCTTAGAAGCTGAAATTGGGGAAGCGGAATAAGACGCTTTAAATTAATTATTTCTGGTCCCCCAACTCAGTTTATACCAGTGCAAAGTTATGTAAGAAGAATTTGCTCAATAGTACATAAAATTTTATCAGGCAGACACTGTACCGTTGTATTTGTAGGTTTTTCACATAATAAGTTATTTACAGTCTAATGTTTATAATTTTATTGTATTACTGTATCTGTGGTTTTATGTGTTGGCTGTTAACTGTCTAAAGAATTGTACTATTGGTCAGTATATAGGTGAATATGTTCATTTATTCATAAGTTAATTAATTAATTCACTTAATTAATTAAGTTGGATGATTTGTTAAAAATTGACCAGAATGATTGGAGGGGGTGGGGTCTGGAAACCAAGCCCCATGAAATATTGAAAGAACTTGGAATATTTAGCCTAGAGAAAAGAAGACATGATATGACAGCACACTTCAAATATTTGAAGTGCTGTCATACAGAGGAGAGGAAGGTAAGATCTCCATACAAAGGGGAGTGGAATATGAATCATCCCAGAGTGCAGGGTATACAAGAATGGAACCAAGTTAAGAGAATCCAGGTTTTGGTTTAATATCACAGAAAACTTCATAACTGTTAGACCAGTATGGCAATGGAACCAATTACCTCAAGAGGTAGTGAGTGCTCCAATACCTAAGGTATTCAAGAGGAATTTGGACACCCACTTGGCAGATATCCACTGATCTGTATTCCTGCATGGATCAGGGGGTTGGACCTGATGGCCTTATAACCCCTTCCAACTTCACTATTTTATGATTTTTTTGAATAAGCCCTAAGTTAAAAATAAAACTCATAGTTGGGGGGGGAAGACCACAAGTTCAAAACTATACAGTTCCAAATTAATTTTGATACTTCTACCTTTTACCTTTTGCTATTTAGGATTGTTTCCTAATGTTTGGCCTCCAATAATGTGTGATGATGATGATGATGATGATGATGATGATGATGATGATGATGATGATGATGATGATGGTAACAGAATAACATTGCCAGTTTGGGCTTTTGGGAACAGAACAGACCAGAACTGAAAATAAACGGCAAAAACGTTCATGGTGGTATATGCTCTCACAGTCATTTGCAATTTGATTCTTCTGCAAGAAAAAGCTGTAGAGCACATGCCAATTTTTAAAAAGGCTTTCAAGAAAGCTTAATAATAATAATAATAATAATAATAATAATAATAATAATAATAATAATAATAATAATAATAATAATAATAATAATAATAATTATTATTATTATTATTATTATTATTATGTTAATCTTATAGCCCGCCCATCTTCCCAGAAGGGAACTCTGGGTGGCTTATAATAAAAACAGGTAAAACAAGCAAACACAAAACAAAAGAAAAGGGAACAAGATGGCGGGCAATACCCAAGCAGAATAACGCGGGCAAAAAGAAGAAGAAGAAGAAGAAAAAAACCTAAGTAGAAAGGTCGCCAAATGCCTCCCTGAAGAGGTGAGTCTTCAGGGCATTTTTAAAGGCGGGCAGTGTCAAACCCCGCACACAGAACACACAGCAAGCCAAGTTCAGTTCTTTGCCAGGAACTTTAGTTGTAATCCAGATAAAGTACAAAGTACAGTCTGAGTCAATCCAGAATAATTTACAGAGCCAAATGCCAAGTTCAAGGGAAACAGAGAAACGTCGTAGTCAGGAAGCCGGTCCAAGGTCAGGAAACAGAGAACGCCGTAGTCAGAAAGCCGGTCCAAGGTCAGGAAACAAAGTCAGGATAACACACAGGAACGTGGTGGCAAGGTAAGTGATGTGTTGCACCCACAGAGGGTTCAGGGTAAACTTGCTAGCTTTATCCTAAAACAGGGAGCACACCCACATCTCTGGCCAGGCTTCTGCTAGAACTCAGGGCTTTCAGATCTAATTCTATGCCTATCATTAAAGATCCTTTCCCTAGCTCTCCTGTTAGTTCTCCTTTGCAGGATCCTGCTCCTAGCCCTTATAGGAGGAGGAGATGTGCCCTCAGCTGCGTCCTCAGACTCAGCTGCCTGCTGAGTTGAACTACAAGGCTCCTCCTGCTGCTCTCCAGCATTTAACCCTTCACATTCGTGCTCCATGACAGGCAGGGTCCTGGCAGGCAGGGACTCTGTCAGGTGCAGCTCACTAGGTAGATGGTTCCAAAGCATGGGGCCCACCACAGAGAAAGCGTGGTCACGCGTATGTGATTTCTGTGCCTCTCTGGGTGTGGCCACCCTCAGTGAGCGTGCCTGCGCCAATCTCATGGGTCTGGTCCCAGTTGATCTTTGAGAAATACGCTCCACCAGATACTCTGATCCCAGGCCGTGGAGGGCTTTGAAAGTCAAAACCAGGACCTTGTACCTAATCCAGAGGACACCGGGGAGCCAGTGCAAGCGAGCCAGAACTGGGGTGATGTGCTCGAATCTACGAGCACCCATCACCAGCCTGGCCGCTGCATTCTGCACCCGTTGTAGCCTCCGGACCAGGGTCAAGGGCAACCCCATGTAGAGGGCATTGCAGTAGTCGATCCTTGAGATCACTGGGGCCTGCACTACTGTCCTCAGGGAGGACTCATCGAGGTACTGGCAGATCTGGGTGATCCTGCGGAGTTGGATAAGAGCGGCCCTGGAAGCAGCCATCACCTGGGCTTCCAGGGAGAGGGCTGAGTCTAGGACCACGCCCAGATTCCTGGCCATGTCCGTAGGCTGGAGGGAGACACCCCACAGCTTAGGGAGGGGCCCATTCTACCCAGACAAGGGCTCCGCAAAGAACAGAACCTTCATCTTCTCCGGATTCAGTTTGAGCCGGTTATCTCTGGTCCATTCCAGAACTGCCTCCAGGCACAGATCAAGGGAGCGAACTGCCTCCACTGCAGAAGACGAAAAGGAGAGATAGAGCTGCGTGTCATCAGCGTACTGATGACAGCGAACTCCAAATCTCCTGATGACCTCCGCCAGCGGCCTCATGTAAACGTTGAACAGCATGGGTCAGATTGCCGACCCCTGGGGCACCCCACAAAGGAGAGTCCAAGGAGCCGACAAGTCCCGCTGAGTCCAGCCTCCAAGGAAGGAACGAAGCCAGGCCAAAGCCCAATTCCTGCCTTGGCCAGCCGGACCAGCAGGTTACTGTGGTCGACAGTATCAAAGGCAGCTGACAGATCAAGGAGAACCAACAGGGAGGAACAGCCCCTGTCAGCCTCCCTGAGGAGGTCATCCTGCAGAGCGACCAGGGCAGTCTCGGTCCTGCGAAGAGGTCTGAAACCAGACTGGAAGGGATCCAGGATACGATTTTCCTCCAGATATGACTGAAGCCTGACAGCAGCCATCCTCTCGACAACCTTGCCCAGGAAGGGAACAATGGCAATCGGACGATAGCTGGATAAATAGTCCGACGCCATGCCAGGTTTTTTCAGAGTGGGTTTCACCACAGTCTCCTTTAAATGGGCAGGGAAACATCCCTCCCCGAAAGAGGTCGTGGCAATGGCAGAAACCCACTCAGGCATGTTCCCTTTGGCAGATTTAATAAGCCAGGCCGGGCAAGGGTCAAAGGGAGTGGCCGCCGGCCGGCAACAAGCCATAGCTCTGGCGGCCTCTGCTGGAGACACTGGCCCAAACTCATCCAGGAGGGGAGAACGGAGGGTTGAGGCCCCAGGGATCTCAGAGGATGGACTAGGGCAACTGGGGGGCAAGTCAGAATGGATGGCCTCTATTTTGGATCTAAAATGGGCTGCAAATTGCTCGCTAGCGAAATCACTAAGAGGAGGCCTCAGCTGACTAGGATTGGAGAGGTCTCGAACCACCTGGAACAACTCCGCCTGGCGGTTCGAGGCCTCGCCAATTCTCAGGGAGACATAGGATGTTCTAGCATCCCTGATCGTGCGAAGATAGCGGCCAGTCAGCTGCTTAAGAGCAGCCCTATTCTCTTCCATCTGGTTTGCCCTCCAAATGACCTCTAGCCTCCTGCGTTCTTGTTTCATCGACCACAGCTCAGCTGTATACCATGGAGAAGAGCGGTCTCCACAGCGCAGGAGGCGCTTGGGGGCGATCTGGTCCACTGCCCTGGTGGTCAAGTCAAGTTTATTGCGGTCATATGACCCATATCTGCAAATATACAGTAAAGGCAAGAAGAAAAGCAAAGAGAAGTACTAATAAATAGGAACATGGGAATGGGTGGCCGAAGTGATCTCTGCTCTCTTTCGAATGGCAGCTAGAAAGAACTTTGCAACCTGTGCTGTAACGTGTGAGTTCTTGTCTATTAGACAGTATTGAACTAACCACTTGGAAGGGTGGCCTTGGAATTTTTTCAAAAGTGGACAAATTAGGGTGTTCCTAATTTGTTCATAGAGTGGACAAAATAAAAGCACATGCTGAAGGAACTCAGGAGCCTCGTTTCCACATGGGCAAAATCTCTCTTGGCGTGGTATTCCCTGGAACCTACCCTGGAGCAGTGCTGAAGGCAGCACATTCATCCTGGCCAGCATAAAGGCCCTGCAGGCCTGTGGTGAGCAGAGTGAGGTTAGATAAGCTGCAGGGGTTCTATACGGTGGGAAAACACCTTGCGACAGAGGAGAGCAGGTTCTATGTGCCTGCGAAAGGAGTTCCTGCTTTTCTATGTCACATAACCTCTGGGTGAGAATTCTTAGGGCCTGTTTCTGCCCTAGCATCAGGATATGTTCAAGAGGGATACCTATGGACCTAATTTTTTGTTTAATGAATTGCCACTGGCTTTGATAAGAAACAGCTAGCATTTTATACACAAACCCCAGTTGGTCTGCGCAGAAATGTAATCTGAGCCAAAACTTTAAAGTCTGAGTCCAAGCAGAAGTTTCCAGGTGACCTACTCCTACTTCAAGGCACAGGACTGCATACGCTACACAGTTAGGGACCCCTAGGATTCAACGCAAGAACATGGATTGAATTCTTTCAACGTCGGGGTTATATGCATTAATCCAGATGGGGATGCCATATAATAATTGTGCCCTTGTTTTTGCGTGAAAGACCCGTATGGCTGAAGGAATGTAGCGTCCTCCACTCCTATAGAAAAACTGGGCCACTGCAAGCGAGCTACATTTTGCAAGGTTAAGGGAATAATTTCGATGGGCTACCCAGCTCATATTATATCTAAAGGAGATCCCCAAATACTTGTATTCTTTAACCTGCTCCAGAATGTCATTTTGTAGGGGCCAATGCATTCTTTTCCAACCTCTTTGAGAATACTAGGATCTTTGATTTTTGGGCATTGATGGACAGACAGTTATTGTCACAGTAAGTTGCAAAGGCAGTTATAAGCCTCTTTAGGCCCAATTGGGTTAGAGACAGAACTGCCACGTCATCTGCATACAGGAGTAATGGGATTTGCTGAGGGCCAAGCTTGGGGGGATGGCCTTGGACTTGGTTTAGAGAATCACTCAAATCATTAATGAAAAGGTTAAATAGATAGGGTGCCAAGATACATCCCTGTTTAACCCCCTTATTATTCAGGATCGTATCAGACAATTTACCAGTAGGTCCATACCGAACCTGGCAGCTCGTATTAAGATACAACATTTGAATAAGAAACAACAATCTCCTGTCAATTGGGGACTTTTCCAATTTGGCCCATAGTAGTTTCCTTGAGATTGAATCAAAGGCCCCTTTTAGATCGAAAAAAGCTACAAACAGTCTCCCCCCCACCCATAGAATTATACTTTTCTACAAGATGAGCCAATACAATGCAGTGATCTAATGTATGTCTGTTTTTACAAAACCCGATCTGTTCTGCGCCCTGGTGGTCCACTCATACCACCTATCCACCAGAGCATCGACCGGATCGTCTGCCAGGCCGCCAGAAAGCTCCCCGAAGGCTTCCATGAACCTAGTGCTTAAGTGCTTAAAAGAAGCAATAATAAAAAATGTGAGATTTCTTCTTCAGCAGCGAAATGGCCCTTTAAGTTTTTTTAAAAACACCTGTTTCAAAGACAGAAAGTAATCATTAGATTTTAATCTTCTCTTGTTAGTTGTACCACATCCTTCTCTAGCTCCAACTGCTGTGTCATATATCATGGAAAGTCATTCCCAGCAGGGAGTAACACTTGTGCTTTACTAAGCCAGTACCCTAATAACATGTTGGCTTGTTCTGGTTCTGAGTCACGAGGGTTCAGTGAGCCAGCTAATTGATCTGTTAATTATTTAAATGTGCTCTTGTTGCCTTGGCAACCCAAGAAATGCTGTTCTGGTTTGCAGAGGACCATGGCATTCATACACTGCCACACTGAAGCTGCAGAAGCTTGACCAATTAGGATGCTGAGATGCTGCACAGTTAATAGCTCACATCTGCTGCACTGTTTTCTCTGTGTCTGTGGCTTGTGATCTGTTACACTGCCCAAGGCTCGCCTTCATCTCTTCAATTCCTTGGGTGAAGTTAGCAGCAGCACCCCTGCCTGCGCTAGATCCTGGAAGATGAAAGTGTCTTGTCAACTAGCAGCACAGCAGTGGCTGGAGGTCCACCTAGAAGTGGCCAAAACAGACATAAACGGATGTTTTAAGGAACCCCCCCCGGTAGGTATTATCAGGCAGAATAAATAATTATTGCTGGGTTTTTACAGAGGTCCAGGGCGTTTTTCTAACATTAAACAGCCCAATTTCATCGTGCAATGCCATTAATGAAAACGAACAGAAATGAAATTAATTTTCTTGTTTCTGTTTGTTTTGTTCCTAAACCATTGTCACGGTCGTTATTTATTCTGTTACGTAATGGAACGAATAACGGATAACGAAACAGAAAAAAGTCATTTCGTGCCCATCTCTAGTGGCCACACTTTAGCGAAGGCCAGGGAAAATCAAAGGAGAAGTGGAAGGGACAGAGAAGAAAATTAGCAACTCAAATTTTCCACCAAGTTGTGTCTGAAAGCACATGAACACCAGGAACTTTCCCTTCCTGTTCATTTCTCAATTAGGAGGGCTTCTGAAGAATTCTAAGTTCTTCCTTTTTCTTCTCATCAGCCTTCTCTGGAGGGTTTAGCCTTCATTTTATTTGCAAGTTCCAACCCTCCTTCAAATTTACTCTCTAGCAGCATTAACCACAGGCATGGGCAATGCCAAAGAAGGCTGTTCCTTGGGGTTTCATTAGTGCCCTGCCCCCAAGAAGGTCCTTGAGCAAAAATCTCGGGAATTGTAGTTTGCCCACATTTCTTACAAAGCTAGTCATTTTGGTTCTGGTAATTAAGATAATCTGACCAAGATTGAAAGAAGTGTTTAGGAGATAGCACCTTTCCAAGACTGTGGGCAGGCCAAAGTGAAGACAAAATAAACTGGGGAAATATTCAATATCCATAATCTTGCTATGTGACAAACTGATATTTATTCCCCAAATGCAAAGACTGGTGACATCTGAGCACTTCCTATTTTGTCAGCCAGTATTTTGAAGATATATTTTCTGATAGTTTGCTTTCCATGTCCTTGCCCTATATTGCATCTCAGTTCTGCCTATTCAAACAGAGGTACAAACACCTTTGAGTGAAAACGTCTATTGCTTATCACTGTCCATTCTGCTCTGTTGGCAGAGGCCTTTCCAAATTGTCATAATTACATTTAAGGAAAACTGTGCACAAGTCTGTAACAAACAAACAAAAAGACGATTATTTACTGATTCTACTCATTTCTACTCCTTTCTTTGTTGACACAATAGGATTGCTGAATGCAATCTTCTTGCATTTATTAGTAAGGTAAAACTTTGAAGCTAAAACTTTGATCTTCAAAACAATGCAATTGAAGCCAAGAGAACACAGTGTACACCGCTGAGCTTTTGGGCCAGACTTCAGTCGCCCCTGTGAACTTGTGCCTCTTGTCTTATTTCTTTTTAATCACAGCCTTCTAACCGTTATCTGCTTTGATTTTCAATTGATGCTTTCTGCAATTTCAAAGGAAGAAGACAAAGACATTCACTCAATATAATTATGGTGGTACACCACCACCCCATGTTATTGTATTTTCACTGTGTTGTCAAGCCTGAAAAACCATGTTGACCTTCTTTCTATTTCTATTTCTATTTTTTATTTATTTTTTTGTAAATCAAAGCCTCAGCTACCCAGGATGTTTCCTTCTGTCTGGGACTATCAGTACTTGAATGCAAGCCTGGCAGAGTTATTTATTTATTGAATTTATGCCCCACTCATGTAGTGGCAAGCCACTACTTTGACCAAGGTCTAGTTATTTATTTATTTTGAATTTTGAATATTTTGACCTGAGAGTTTCAATTTAATTATACATGTTCCACATTGCCCCCTCCCCCCGGCAAGCTGGGTACTCATTTTACCAGCCTCGGAAGCCGGCTACCTGGGACTGAAATCTAGGTGATGTGCATAATTTTAACTGCAGTAAAGCCATTTAACCACTGTGCCACAAGGCTCTCATATTCTGTTGACTAGCTTCCATGAACCAAATATTTGAAATCCACATCTCACAGGAACATAGGATTCAGGCCTTTGATCTGTCTTGATTTACCCAATACAGTAATGCTGATCATCTGGCTGTGAGTCTCCAGAGGTTCTCTGAGGATTCTTTCCCAGTCCTATCTGGAAATGTCAGGGGTTCTACCACGGACATTTTTCATGTAAAGTAGATGTTCTCTAGCACTGAGTGATGGTCCTGTCCTTAGAAATACAACATGATGCATTAAATTGACTCAGAGCACTGGGTCTTGACCCAAAGATTGCAGGAGACCTGCAAAACCTCTTGATTCTGTGAGTAACTATACCTTTCCCAAGATTGCACAAGGGGTAATCTGATTCTTTCTGCAGTTGCTTTCTCCATTCTGTGTTCCAATCTCTGTTTGCTTTCACCAGTGGTTCCCAAACTTGGGTCCCAAGATGTTTTGGACACATCTCCCAGAAGTCTTCACCACAAGCTGTGCAGGCCAGGACTTCTGGGAGTTGTAATCCAAGAACATATAGGGACCCATGTTTGGGAACCACTGGCATACATGCCAGTTGGGTGTCCCAGGGCAATTCTGCCCCCTCCAAGCTGAGAGGCACTGATGGGCCTACAGGCTCTGTAAATGCTAGATGCACTCTACTGCTAGGCTGTATGCCTTCTTTCTCCTCCTTTCCTAAAACCCATGTCCATGGTTTTTTTTTTCCTGTCAGTGTTATGTTAGATACTATAATTGTCTACTCAATTCTATCCACACTGATTGGGCTTCAAACACTCTTCCTAGAGATGCAACTAGGAGTTTCTACATGTCACTAGTGCCCGAATTCAGTGCATCATCTGTGGTAGATCAGATCATCTCCCAGCAAACCTCTTTGGTGCTGAAAATATGCTCTGAGGGGATGTTCTGTTCTTTGGAGTGATGGGGGAGGCTCTAGCAGGGAAGGAAAATTGTGCCCCACCAATTAGTCTGGAATCGGTTCTGGTGCAAAGTGATTCCAGCTTTGGGTGCTGTGCTGTTCCCTATCTGCCATTCCCTAGCAGGCTAGAGAACACACCAGATGGGGGCAGCCCCCGAGGATGAGCAGCAGGCACAATCTAAACAACCAAACTGTGTCAGTACATAACAGAGACAGACTCAAGATATTCATTGGTGCATGTAAAATAATAGCTATGCCATGAATCACAGAACTACTGGGATGTCAGTTCAAATAGGTAGTGTGAGGGGAGTAAGTGACCAAGAAATTGACAAGGAAGGACAACAAGAGAAACAGCAGTACAGAAGAGTTTAAAATATGACAACACCGGCAGAGGGTTGAAGAAGCTGATTAGGCATGATAGTGCTCCAGATATGAGGAGATGACTATCTCATTAATTCCCTCAGCCTTTGAGTGGACCTTTTAGTGTATCAGCAGACATGTCACCCATTGAGGATTCAGGTGCAGGTTTTCCAATGCCAGGTATCCTAAATGGAGGGCCCATTCCTAAAGAAACCCCTTATTTCAGAGGCCTCTAGTTCTTAAAAAAAAAGCCTCCCTCATAAGTGGCCACTGTGCTGGGCTGTCTCCTGACTGGCTTATGCTTTTGTCTGGTGCTGCGGTGTTGGACTGAGTGGAGGCTGTGCTTCCCCTTGGACTCCAGCCATGGCTCCCTGTTTTTGCAGGAGGGAACTCAACAGTCCCCTGCAAGTCATCCTCATTTGTTTGGGCCTTTATGCTGAACTGGTACTGGAACATCAGGTTTCTCATCTGAGGATAAGCTCTCCAGTCAAGTCATGATAGTTACATTCCTGTGCACCCAAACCTAAGTGCTTAGCTATCTATCAAACAACCCCCCCCCCCAAATGACTAGGCTATAATATTTTTGAGTTAAAAAGTTGTCAACTGAAGTCTGTTTAAAAGAAAAAAAGAGCAAGAGAGTGAGAGAGTAGATGACCTAAGAAGATGTAAACACACCTGGTTTCTATGAAAGCACAGGCATATCAAATGGTTGTACTGTATAATATATTTCCCTTTTCTTGTTAGGCAGAGACTCCATTTAATAGTGTAATTGGTTGGGCCTGTGGCTGCAAATAAAGTTTGTTGTTGTTGTCGTATTTAACAGTGTAGAGGTACCATCTTCTGATAATCAGCATTATTTCCCAACTATTTCCAGTTCCTGGAAGAAAAACACTATAGAGCTTGCCTTGGTGAGGTATACTACATATGGCTCCTGAAAAACCCTTCCATTCATAACCAATTCTCTGTTTTGTTTTGTTTTGTTTTCATATCAACAAGGATGTTTTTCTACATGGCATGGACTCTGAAGTGAAGCTAAACTGTGCTCTAGAGGCAAGCAACAATGATGTTGAAATGCTTATTTCTGGCATCATTTATTGCTTGTTTGGGATCTAGAGACTTGAAATATGATATCTTTTCATAAGCAGACTTCTTTCATAACAGTTCAAGATATAAAGAAGTAAAATGTTCCCATTAAAATTCCTCACATTCACACACACACACACACACACACACAGCTGCACAACCTTGACAACAAGCTTCTTTATGAAACAATGAATCTGGAGGATTTTGACACAATATTATCTTTACTACTTTTCTTTCCAGCTGGAATCACTTAGACGGTTTTATGATTAAATGAGGCTAATTCAAAGAGACCTCATACAAATCTTTCATACAGACACAGTGATTCCAGCATCACAATGAGAATCTGGAAGACACTTACAGGAAAGAGGTTACAGACAGACACTGGAGGTTTCAGATTGCTATTTTTAGCAGTATTGTCATGTAGATATAACATCTGGGTGACAAAAATGAAGCCCTGAACACTACATTTATTCCAGGTGAGATGGATTTTGTCTCTCAAGTTTTTAAACATAAGGATGATGACAATGATGACTCTTGTCCTGACCAAGTTTTCTAGAACGAGAAATGGTAGAAAACACGAATAAAGCTTGGTTTGGAACTGACAGCAGCAATGGAAAAGAAAAGAAAATTATCTGTCAATCCAGATTTGACTGGATTGACATAACGCTGATATGTTCTTGGACTGAAATGGAAGGGACGTATCACAAACAAATACAGAGATATGAAGGATGCCTATAATTGTTTGCATCAATCTTGGTTGCCTCAACAGAACAAGAACCCCTGATGCGGGATTTTCAAGCCCAGAGAAACTGCTTGCTTTTAGGAGAGGGCAACGGCTCCCTCCCCCATCAAGTTGCTTGACTTTGTACAAAATGCCTCTGCACAAACCTAGCTAAACACACACCGGCACCTACCTGCAGACAGCAATCACAGAAAAATTGGCTGTTTGATCAGAAAGGCATACACAGCCCATTTAATGGCCGGAGAGCAGCAGTCACAATTTTGCACAGTTTGTGACACTATGTAGTTGAGACCGAGACGAAACACTTGGCCCTCTCTCAAGAATATTGCATGGCACATAAGGCTATTCTTTGCTAGAGAAATGCAGCATTAACACTAGGACCCTTCCTTTGATATCTTTAGCCTGAAAACACCTTGACCTCTCTCCCTCCTATCCCCCTCTAGCCATGAATCTTCAACAACCATGCTCTTATCAGCAGAAACCCACCTACCCATTTACCTTGAAACCTAAATTGTTGAGCTATCCACCCAGCATTATTACATGTAACTTAGGCTGCTTTTACATGACCCCTAAAATCCGCTGCAAAATGCTCGCAGATGCGGAGCATAAAATTGTTTTCCCACCAGCAGCGGACTTTTTTAAAAAAAGTATGACCACGACCACTTAAGCGCACCCCAGCGCATTTTACAAGTACCTGGTCTGGAGGAGGTAAAATCCTTGTTGCTATTTTAAAGCATTGCATGCCTGGCCCTCCTCCGCTTTTTGTTTGTTTCCCCCCTTAACAGACAGGAATCCTAACAGGCTGGAACAATTAGCTGCTGCTGACGGCAGGCGGAGGTGAGCCTGCATTTTTGTTTCTCTCTCCCCTCTCCGCAGACAGAAGTAATAGAATCAGAGTGAGGGAGGTGGGAACACAGGAAGCAGAACAAAAACCACATGGGGGGGGGGAAATCTGCATTTAAGTTGCCAGTGGATTTTAGGGGTCGTGTAAAAGCAGCCTTAATAAACATACATTTTATATAGAACTCTGTTCCTTATTTTCCCATTTGAACTTATACATCTTCTGTTTTCTGGTTAATACATAAGTGGCCACCCTAAATGCTGTTGTGGTAAACCTAGATGAGACCTAAGCCACTTGTTTTTCTCTTAGGATCCAATGACAGTTTTGCAACAAGATCGACTCCAATCCAGAGCGGGGGAAAGTTATTATTTGGACTATAACTTCCAAGAGGCCCCAAACTTTTCATGATTTCTTCCAGTTGTTATATTAAGTGCTGGGCACGGGAAGGTCCTTTTCAATGAGCAAAAATGTGAAATTGGTTTAAAGGTTGTTAAACTTTCTCATCCACAGTGTGCTAATAAGTATCAAGGTTATGGAAGGGGGGTCACTTCTAGAGGTTCGAGTCTGCCTTGGCCATCATGCAGTTCATTCGCTCACTGCAGCCAGCATTCTGCAGCACTCATTGAACTTGCTTTTGCAGTTGTCACTAATTTTTATTTATTTTTGTAGCCCACAGGCTTTGTTTTGTGCAGGGCAGAGCTAGAGCTTCCTTCTGCAACATATACAGTACTTGCTTCCTCTGGGTGATGTTTATCTTATACCGAACAAGGCTACAGGAATGAGATATCTGTTTCCCTTTCTCAAAGAATCATAGAACAATTGAATTGAAAGGGGCCTAAAAGGCAATTGAGTCCAATCCCCTGCTCAGCGCTCTCAAGATAGCAGACAGAACAGGTACAGTGGTACCTTGTATAAAGGAATTAATTTGTTCCAAATGAAATTCTGTTAAGCAAATTTTCATTTATACAAATTTCCATAGGAATGCATTGAAAACAGAGTAATCCCTAATTGTGACCATTTTTATATTGTACGGATTCTCCCCATAGGCGATTCTGTTAAGCAAATTTCCCCTATCTCCAGAATTTTTGTGTTGTACAGATTTTATGTTATACAAACCGCTTGTTATATGAGGGTCCGCTGTATTTTCATGCTGTGATTTCAGTAATATGTAGTGATCTAGTGCTGGAAGTGTAATTGAACACTTTTTTGTGTGTGGGGGGGTCACCATGCAGGTGTTACCAATAGCGTATACTGCCTTTTTCAGGTGCGAGATATCAATGGGAACATCGATTGTACAATTTGCCAAATAGCAATTGAGAATTTCACCTTCAGCCTCTCTGTTTTTGCTCTTCATTCCATGACTCATGGATCTCTTCACTTCCTAGTAATTTTCTCTGTACCTAAAAAAGCATTACTTAAATTCATTTAGGTGCAGAGGAGGGGGCATGTATTCCACTCCTTGACGTTCTTGGCACATTAAAATTAGATGCTTCTGTCATTCTATTCATAAAATCATTTTTGATTGATGCTTCAGGTAGCATCAAGTGCCATGGTATTGTTCTTCACTATGTCTTGCAGCAATCTAGAATCTTAGTTAGGGATGGGTTTGTTAACTGTCAAAAGTTCCTGCATTTCTGGTTTGACTGTTAAAGTGATGCCCACTTAATCTGAATTTACTGCAAGATCTTACCTGTGTTACATCTCAACCATTATAGGATAAACACCACAACTATGCTATAAAAATGTAACTTCTCTATCTGAGACTAGAGCAATAGAGAATCGAACTGTATTAGTACCTTAAAAGTTAGTAATTCTGTATCTTAGTTCTTTTGAAACATTACTAGTCAAGTCGAATTTTATTTTGTTTTTTGTTGGAAAATTGCTGAATAAAGAGTATTTGTAAAAAAAAAATCTATGCTACACTGCTGATGGTGTAGAACAGGGGTGTCCAAACTTTTTGCAAGGAGGGCCATATTTGGTGAAGTGAAAATGTGTGGGGGCCAACCATCCAGCCACATTTGGCCCCTGGCCAGACTTTTGGCAAGTCTCTAGGACGTGCAAGGAGGCAGGGAGGATGCTGCAGCTGGGGGCGGGTAAGCTGGGTGGGTATCTGGGGGGATAGACGGAGGCAGGGAGGGCAGGCAAAGCATAAAACTGCAAGCTGACGCCTCCATCCAGTATGGGGAGGGGTCAGCTGGTGGGGATGCATGACAAGCTGATCTGGTAGGGAGAAGAGGCCATGGGCCACTCAAAATTTGAAAACGGGTCGCATTTGGCCCCCGGGCCTGACTTTGGACATGTCTGGTGTAGAGTCACGAAACAGGATCACACAGGGCCATGCTGGTGATGGAATTGCTTCACCCAGCGGAGCGATGGGCAGTTTCCCTATTTCTAAATCCACCCTCTCTGAACCTGTTCTGGAGAGATGAGAACTGACCTCTGGAGCCTATTATCAGATGGTACAGGAAGAAAGGAGAAAGGAAAGGAAGTTTATTTTGCTAACAGGCATCTGCTGGCACAACGTCCAATCTAGGCCATGGACTCCACACAATGCAGAATGGGGATAGTTTTCACAAGATTAAAATAGCATTGGCAGAAAGAACATTGTCCTGCTTATAATGCTTGACTGTCTTACAAGCTGAGCATGCTTCTCCATAAAGTTGATATTCAAATCAAAACATACCCGGGGATTTGGCATCTGTAAGTGAGTATTTAAACCTTTCCTTTGAAACTGCTGCCTCACAAATGTTGCTGCTGTGTAGACACCTACTCAGACGTCTGGTAAAGGGAACCTCTGAACAGCCAATTAATGGGCCATCTTGAAGGAAACCTCATTCCTTTAGATCTTACCACAATATAGAGAGATCATTGGCTGAATTTAGCATGCATGACAACTGACTTGCCTTTGGTTCTATTTATATTTATGCAGCCTGTTCTGAGGATCATTCACAGCCATTATAGGAATGTGAGCAAATCATCAGGATCTAATCTGTCACCATTTTAAAGACAAAAACATAGTAACACAACCCTTGTGAGAAAACAAATCCAAAGGTGGGTAAACTCTTACCCACCCTTATTATCTCTCCTTGTTACCTGTAATTGGAAAACCTTAATAAACGAACTGGGGTTGGGGGGGAGAGAGAGAAAACAAATCAAAATAGTATATTAGAAAAGTATGTCTGCTTGAAATTCCCTTCCCAGTCTTGATTGTGAGCACTCTGTAAAAAAGGGAGAGACACTGCAATTTGCCTTGTGGATAATTTCTGAGAGTATAGTTGGGATAAACATCTGAATAGTTTGTACAGGATTGGACCATACATGTTGGATCCTGTAGTCTCTTATACATTCTATTATAATCAGGGCTGGTCAGTTTTACTGCACAAGAATAGGTAACACCTTTGCAAATTTAGGTGTTGAACATCAGCTGAACTATTTTGGTGCAAGCAGCAGAAAATCATTGAAGCATGTCTTTCCATTCCAAGAATTTCATCCAACCAACCAACCAACCAACCAACCAACCAATCAAAATAAAAATAAAAGTAGAAACAAATGAAATAGCTAACAAGTTTCTGTTTTTTTTTAATGACATCTGAATCTGGTGCCAAAGGCCCTGTCTCATTCTGAATGACAGAGATCTGGCTCTCTAAAAGGGTTTTGCATGCTGCTAGGAGTTATACTGATTTAGAATTGAAACCTCAATGAAACTGAGTCAGAGGGTGAATACAGATGAACTACTATTCAATAAATGACTGGCAACATCTAAGGCAGTCATTTTTACCACCTTGCTAGGTGGTGAGGAAGATTTTACATCTCTCTCATTCCTTCCACAGATTTCTGATCTGGTGTTAGAAAGTGGGGAAAATGAATATGATTTCCTCACCAAAAGCAAGGAAATATAAATATCTAACTGATTGAAAGTTTGACTATCACTCACTTTCCATTTAGTAAACACTCAAAACAGGGATAGGTAACAGCTTTACTAGACCACTTAAATACCACAAAGAGGTGAGCTTTTTATCTCACACATGCATTATTGTACTGGTACAATAAATGTTTAACTCAGATTTTGTATATTTTCATAAGGCCGTGGTTACTTTTTCCTAATTTGCTAGGTAAACACCTAACCTTCTTACCAAAGCTGGAATGAGCTTTTCATTTGGACTACATTTCTGGTAGTTGTAGCTCAAGAAGTAACTTTTCCAAGGAGATGCTAAATCTATCATAACATATATAAATAAGATAAATGAAACTTACCTGGATGCTGTTTAATCTTCAGAGAGATAAATCTCTCTCACACACATTGTGCTTGCTTATTAAGTTCTATTAGGTTCTCTGACACCATGCTACAACTCTAATTGTATCATCATCCTTTTTTCATTCCTTTTTTTCAGCAATATGATATGTCCTTTAGGTCTAAACACGAAATTACTCATGGGTGGGAACCACTGCTTTGGAGTATTTCTTGGAAGTGCTCTTACCTTGTCAGATATTAGTTAGTAAAATATATGTATTAGACAGGACTCTCTCTTTTATATATATATATATATATAAAATATGATTTAAAGATGAAGTCTGTAAAAGTGCAAAGTCACAGTGACACAATGAATAGTTTTTTTCTAATGGAGTGCATGCCTCAGTCTGGAATATCTTATAAATGGGGCACATTTCTACTTTTGTGTCCCAGTTGATCAGTGAGGCTACAAAATAAAACAGGCTGAACTTTGCTTTCATCATTGTAAGGCTAATTACACTGGTGACAATGAGGCCTGTAATAAGACTTCCTGGGGTAGGAACTGGCAAGCCACCCCAGTATCCCTGCCAAGAACATCCCATGGTCAGAAACAAAAGGCTAAAAGATATGACGCTGGAAGATGAGCCCCTCAGGTCGGAAGGTGTCCAACATGCTACTGAGGAAGAGCGGAGGACAAGTACAAGTAGCTCCAGAGCTAATGAAGTGGCTGGGCCAAAGCCGAAAGGACGCTCAGCTGCAGACGTGCCTGGAGGAGAAAGGAAAGTCCAATGCTGCAAAGAGATATACTGCATAGGAACCTGGAATGTGAGATCTATGAACCAGGGTAAGCTGGATGTGGTCAAACGTGAGATGGAAAGAATAAACATTGACATCCTGGGCATCAGTGAACTTAAATGGACAGGAATGGGTGAATTCAGTTCAGATGACTATCACATCTACTACTGTGGGCAAGAATCCCATAGAAGAAATGGAGTAGCCTTCATAGTCAACAATAGAGTGAGAAAAGCAGTGCTGGGATACAACCTAAAAAATGATAGAATGATCTCGGTACGATTCCAAGGCAGTCCTTTGAACATCACAGTAATCCAAGTTTATGCTCCAACTACCGGTGCTGAAGAGTCTGAGATTGACCAATTTTATGAAGACTTACAAGAACTTCTAGAACTGACACCAAAGAAAGATGTTCTTCTCATCATAGGGGATTGGAATGCTAAAGTAGGGAGCCAAGTGATAAAAGGAATAACTGGCAAGTTTGGCCTTGGAGTTCCAAATGAAGCAGGGCAAAGGCTAATTGAGTTTTGTCAAGAGAACAAGCTGGTCATTGCAAACACTCTTTTCCAACAACACAAAAGGCGACTCTACACATGGACATCACCAGATGGACAATATCGGAATCAGATTGACTATGTTCTCTGCAGCCAAAGATGGAGGAGCTCTATACAGTCAGCAAAAACAAGACCTGGTGCTGACTGTGGCTCAGATCATCAGCTTCTTATTTCAAAATTCAAACTCAAACTGAAGAAAGTAGGGAAGATCACTGGGCCAGTCAGGTATAACCTAAGTCAAATCCCATATGAATACACAGTGGAAGTGAAGAATAGATTCAAGGAACTAGATTTGGTGGACAGAACACCTGAAGAACTATGGATGGAGGCTTGTAACATTGTACAGGAGGCTGCAATGAAAAATATTCCAAAGAAAAGAAAATGCAAGAAAGCAAAGTGGTTGTCCAACGAGGCCCTACAAATAGCGGAGGAGAGATGGGACGCAAAATGCAAGGGAGAAAGGGAAAGATACAGAAAATTGAATGCAGACTTCCAAAGAATAGCAAGGAGAGACAGGGCGGCCTTCTTGAATGAACAGTGCAAAGAAATAGAGGAAAACAATAGAAAAGGAAAAACCAGAGATCTGTTCAAGAAAATTGGAGATATTAAAGGGGCATTTCGTGCAAAGATGGATATGATAAAGGACAAAAATGGTAGGGACCTAACTGAAGCAGAAGAGATCAAGAAGAGATGGCAAGAATATACAGAAGAATTATATCAGAAAGATCTGGACGTCCCTGATAACCAAGATAGCGTAATTGCTGACCTGGAGCCAGACATCCTGGAAAGTGAAGTCAAGTGGGCCTTAGAAAGCATTGCAAACAACAAGGCCAGTGGAGGTGATGGCATTCCAATTGAACTCTTTAAAATCTTAAAAGAGGATGCTGTAAAGGTGCTGCATAAGATATGCCACCAAATTTGGAAAACCCAGCAGTGGGCCAGAGGACTGGAAAAGATCGGTCTACATTCCAATCCCAAAGAAAGGAAACGCCAAAGAATGCTCCAACTATTGCACAATTGCACTCATTTCACATGCTAGCAAGGTTATGCTCAAAATTCTACAAGGCAGGCTTCAGCAGTATGTGGAAAGAGAACTTCCAGAACTACAAGCTGGATTTCGAAGGGGCAGAGGAACTAGAGACCAAATCGCCAACATGCGCTGGATTATGGAGAAAGCCAGAGAGTTCCAGAAAAACATCTACTTCTGCTTCATTGACTATGCCAAAGCCTTCGACTGTGTAGACCACAACAAACTATGGCAAGTCCTTAAAGGAATGGGAGTGCCTGAACACCTTATCTGTCTCCTAAGAAATCTATATGTGGGACAAGCAGCAACCGTCAGAACTGGATATGGAACAACTGACTGGTTTAGAATCGGGAAAGGAGTACGACAAGGCTGTATACTGTCACCTTGCCTATTTAACTTATATGCAGAGTACATCATGAGAAAGGCCTGTCTGGATGAATCTCAAGCCGGAATTAAGATTGCCGGAAGAAATATCAACAACCTCAGATACGCAGATGATACTACTCTAATAGCAGAGAGTGAGGAAGAATTAAAGAACCTCTTAATGAGGGTGAAAGAGGAGAGTGAAAAAAATGGGCTGAAGCTCAACATCAAAAAAACTAAGATCATGGCCACTGGTCCCATCACCTCCTGGCAAATAGAAGGGGAAGAAATGGAGGCAATGAAAGAGTTTATTTTCTTGGGCTCCTTGATCACTGCAGATGGCGACTGCAGCAACGAAATAAAAAGACGCCTGCTTCTTGGGAGGAAAGCAATGGCAAACCTAGATAGCATCCTAAAGAGCAGAGACATCACTTTGCCAACTAAGGTCAGGATGGTTAAAGCTATGGTTTTCCCAGTAGTGATGTATGGAAGTGAGAGCTGGACTATAAAGAAGGCTGATCGCCGCAGAATTGATGCTTTTGAGCTGTGGTGCTGGAGGAGAGTCTTGAGAGTCCCCAGGACTGCAAAGAGATCAAACCTATCCATTCTGAAAGAAATCAACCCCGAATGCTCACTGGAAGGACAGATTTTGAAGGTGAGGCTCCAGTACTTTGGCCACCTCATGAGAAGAGAGGACTCCCTGGAAAAGGCCCTGATGCTGGGAAAAATCGAAGGCAAAAGGAAAAGAGGACGACAGAGAATGAGATGGTTGGACGGTGTCATCGATGCAACCAAAATGAATTTGACAAAACTCCGGGAGGCAGTGGAGGATAGGAAGGCCTGGCGAGCTCTGGTCCATGGGGTCACGAAGAGTCGGACACGACTGAACGACTGAACAACAACAATGGAGTGCAGATGTTAAGAATTAGCATAATGAATTTTGGCTGATGCAAGGGGTTGCAATAGCTATGAGGTAATGTCATTTATGATTGGTCAGACACATATATATAAATGTTCTGTAAATCATTGTTCATTGGGCCTTCCGTGAGTAAGGCACCCACTTTGTTTCTCTGCCATATATTTTGTCAATGTAATGCATGCTGTTATGCTGTTGAACTTTGTATAAGTTCTGTGATGCTGTGATATATTTTTGTAGAGTTTATAATATAGCTGTTTGGTTTTAAGAAAACGCTGTCTCTGGCTAACTATTTATTCAATAACTATTGCTTCCGCTGGCTGATCAAATAGCACAAAACTCTGACATACCTTGTTGAAGATGTGGGCTCTGTTATCTGCCTCTGCATCCGTGCATGCCGGATGAGATGTTCTTTGAGCGCATTCTGAACTTCTGCTGGGATATCAGGGGATGTGTGGCTAATCTTCATGGCTGCTTCAGCCACCTTGATGGAGGGCTTCCTGTTTTCTTGCATCGGCTCCTTTTTCTCATTGGTTTCTGAGACCTCCAAGGGCGGTGCACCGGAAGTGTTCTGAAGGAGGCTGGTTGTATGCAAAGCCACCGGTTTACTCCTCCAGCATGGCCAACACAACTTCCAGAAGACAAAGAGGGAGACCAGCAGCAAGGCAAGTCCACAGAAGCTGACGACAACTGCTAGCAGGCTGACGGAGATGTCTGGAAATGAGAGGAGGCAAAGCAGAACCCAGGCAGTTGTAATGAAGTTAATCTGAGATGTAATGGACTTGATTGGCAGATAGATCAGTTTACAGCCCAGTTTGTTATACTGGTTTACCCAGAATTAAGTGTTCTTCTTCTGCTTATATCTAGTCTAAATATGTGTGACTTACTGCACTCTGTCATCAGTGAGGTCTCTGGATGTGCATGTATCTGCAAGATACCCTCAGGTGCATCCATAATATATAAAGTGGTAGCATTAGACTATTTCATGATGACCCACAGCAGTTGAAAGAGCAGACTGCTGGCATCAGCCCTCATCACACATTAGTCAGCTAGGTGTGAAGAACCAATGGCCTCCCAGATGACCTATATTCCCATCACAGACATTCAGCGTGCTAATGCTGTGGGACTGTGAGAGATGTAGTCCATAACATACTGTATGGAGGACTAAAGGATCTCTATCCTTAGTGTGAACTGTGAGGTGCTAGAGGGGGTGAGGAGAACTGGGGATTAACCACAGTGGACAAGAATGGGTGATGGTAAGAAAGCAATGGCTTGGAGGGGCTGCCATAGGGATTTCCAGTCAGGGGTGGCCCCCTCCTGGAGTACAGACCTTTGGTAGTGCCTGATAATTCTTGTTGCTCACACAAGCCTTGGCCTCTGATCACTCAGGAAATACAAAATAATTCTCTCTCTATTTGCTTTATACAGCGGACCCTCGTATAACAAACAGTTTGTATAACATAAAATCTGTACAACATAAAAAATTCCGGTGATAGGGGAAATTTGCTTAACAGAATTGCCTATGGGGCAAATCCGTACAACATAAAAATGGTCGCAATTAGGGATTACTCAGTTTTCAATGCATTCCTATGGGAAATTTGTATAAAGGAAAATTTGCTTAACAGAACGAATTAATTCCTTTATACAAGGTACGACTGTACTCTCTAACTGAGAAACCGTCCTTTCAACATCTTTAAAAAAACACAACAGTTAATCTTCTTCCTAAGTGGTGACTCCTTGTTGTAATAAATCATTTCTCTTTTGAGTGTAAAATGGAAGCAGAACTGAAAGGAACTGCCCACATGATTAGGGACATAACACCTTTTCTCAATGTGTATACCACTGTTTTTCCATACATAACTGTAGATGTGTCTGTAGAGAAGAAAGTCAAGATTTGAACAACAATAACAGTATCAAGCCATTATGGTTTTTTTAAAGCATTTCTTCAGTGTTTATCCATCCTGTTCCTACCCCATAGTGTCCAAATGGCTCACCCCTTTGACTTTACAAGATCCTGCCTTGGCATCATTATAGGGGTGCACCCTTAGGCTAATTTTTTTTTGTCATGAACTCTCAGGGAATGGAAAACTGCTGATTGGTATCAATTTGTACTGTAGATTAGTAGACTGTATCATTCAGATGCTTATATCGGTAACTCTTGTGGTTACTTTCAAATAATGAGAAACCAAAGCATTACTCTTTTTTTAAACAAAATAACCCTGTAACTAAGATGCAAGCTACCTGCAAGCACTGGTCTGTGCCAGAGATGCTTACATGTATGGAGATCTCATCATCAAAGTCTTAATACCCACTTGGAGTGGTCACAGTCCCTGAGGGTATTTACAAAATCTGTCTTGGGTGCATTAGAGTGAATATCTATGTGCCCTCCTCTACTGCAGACATCAACTTGCACTTGTTTTTTGTTTTTCCATTTAAACTTTTTTTGTCCTTGAATCTCATAAACTACTATGAATAAGACAAATTAACAACAGCCGCCATCAGACTGGGTCAGGATGTTCTTTTTCACACTGCTTTATGCACCACCTAACACACTAGAAAAGTAATGCTTTACAAGTCATAAGACTTTGTAGAGTTTTGCTGGGCCACTGCATGGCAGCTTTCGCAATACTGACTCAAGCTATGTCCGGCGGCCTTTTTCTTTTTGTTACAAAAAGATGGACCAATTTCAGCATATTCTGAGACTTGCTCTGTGGTAAATAAGGACGCCAGTTATTCCCTTTTCAATCGCACTACTATGGCACAGATGCTTTGGAGCACATCCCACACAACCGTTACCATTTGTGAAGGTTGCAGCTGTCTAACCACCCAGGCACGCGTCCTTAAAATAAGAAATATGTTCTGTATGCTGTGTGTTTGGAATGGCCTATATTGGTGATCATTAATTTATTTTTTATTTATTTGTATCATTTCTATACCGCACCATCTTCCGAGTCCCTCCCTCATTTTATCTACATTACTAGTAGTACAGTAGGACGCCAGTATCCACTGGGGATGGATTTTAGGCATTCCCATGGATAACGAAAGAGAGAATGCCGCCACCTCCCCCACAAAAAACCTGCTATTTTATGACAGTAGCTTGCTTTACAGCTGCTGTTTGTGACAGTAGCTTGCTTTGCAGCTGCTGAATTATTTATTTAATTTTTCCTCTGCCAACTGTGGATAACTGAATCAGTGGATACGAGGGTCCTACTGTACCAGCTATCTTCAAAGGCTGCTCTTGATTATACTGCTGTTAAGTACAAGATGTCAAAGTGACGACAATGTCAACCTACAGTACTTTCTTCTCTAGTTTGTTGGAGGTTCTTGAGCAAGATCCACTTTGGGACACCCCCCCACCCAAAATAGATCCACCTCCTTTCCAATTCCCGGAATCCAAGAGCAAATCAAATGGAGAATACAGTACTGCTCTTCAGATGGAAAAAAAAGATCTAGAGAAGCCAGTGTAGAGGGAACATTTGCCAACTCCATTTCTAAGATCATCAGGGAGCTCTTGAGATAATAAATGATGAAGCTCTAGGAATTGCCTCTTGCAGACAGAAAGATTATGTGAGCAAAAAGCAGGTATTTTGATAGATTTGGCTCAACATGTCCACACACCATCCCTGAAGTTTCGTGCATTATAGTTGCTAAGAGACTGGAAAGTGGGATTAGGGTGCGCCTGTTTCCAAACCCTACTGTAAACTCATTACTAGTTCCTAGAATATCCCATTTTGTTTCTTCCACTTGATTGCCCTCCCACTGAAGACACCTACATGTGGCTGACGTGGATAAAGGCTTCACTGAAAGGCTTCATGGCTTAGGTTCATGGCCTTCCTTTCATGACTCATTAGCCTGTTGGTTAATCCTGGCTCATGTGAGATTGGTTCTATGGAGAGGATGAGATGATGGAAGGAATGTCTCAACTGAATGTATAGTGGCCATTTTAGGTCTGTGTTGAGCCTGCCTGTATTGTCTTTTTTTCAGTTCAGAAAGAAGTGGCTAGAGGCAGTAGATGCACTTAGAAAGGATAGGTTTACAGTCTTCAACACACACTTTTTGTGCCCCTTACATTTGGTGTACACAATCCAAGTCTCAATAACCCTGCCCTCTGAACTAGGCATGGGCCTTTTGTTTTGGAATGGGTCTGGTTCCAAAACGAATCATGGCAGCACAGTTACTGTTCGGAACTTGGACCCACCCTTCGAAATGAAATCAGCCATTGACTTACCTTGGTTGACTTTGCACAGGGCAATACTCTAGTCAGGAAGTAGCCTCTGATGCGTCACCATTCCTTCTTTCTGGTGCTGGCCAATCAGGAGCTGGCCACCACCAGATATGCATCATCCCGCCTCTCTGTCTGATTGGCCAGCACCAGGGAGAAGGAATGATGATGCGTTGGAGGCTACTTCCTGGTTGGAGTATCACTCCATGCGAGGTAGACCAAGATAAGTCAATGGGTAATTTCATTTCGGGGGGTGGGTCCAAGTTCTGAACAGCAACTGTGCTGCCGTGATTCTTTTCGGAACTGGACCCATGCCAGGAAAAAAGGCCTATGCCTACTCTGAACCCATCCTGGCAAGGGAATTCTGGAAATTGTAATCTAAAACAAGCTCTCCTTTCAGGTGGCTGGCATAGTTCAGCAGCAAAGTACATATCCTGCATGCAGAGAACCCCTATTTTGTCTCACATTGAGAAAATGAATTGGGTAGCAAGTGACAAAACACCATTCTCTAAATTAATCATAGAAGAGTCCCTGCCAATAGGCATTCCTTTCCCAAACTGCTACCTTCCAATTGTCTGGATTGGAATAATGACTACAGGTACTCCTGCCCATTGCCCAAGCTGATAGAAGCTGACTGGAGGGGTGGATCAAAACAGTCCCAAACCATTGAGTGTTATGGTTCAGCGAGGGCTTGAACTTTGATTGGCCATGTCCCACTTGAACAACATAAGCACCATATGGTCTGGCTTTTCCTTTGCACATTTTGAATCTGTTGCCCATTCATTTCATTGGATTATTATTTTCATCAAAGAAAAGTCTTGGGTTTGAATAGTGTAAGTAAGAGGATTATACCACAGTATGGATAATGGGAATTATTCAAATACTACATATTTTGTGAAACTCTCTTCTCCAAGCACTGTAACCACCACTCCTATATTTCCATTGTTAATATTTGGGGTGGTGGTGGTGGTGGTGATTAGCCTACCAGTCCAGTCACAGACCAGATAATCTGTGAGCCACGGAGATGAAAATTATGTAAGAAGAAATTTAACAGGTGGGTTCAAACAGAAATTCCACCGGTTTGAACATTCTGGTTTAGTATTTCTATAACAACATGGAGGACGGTGTTAATGCCTTAACATACTCTCACTTCTGCTGAATATTTTGAGGCCTCCTGGTTCTTAGTTCTTTTGAAAGGTAGGCTCTTGAACTTGGAAGGGAGCCATGCAATAATCAAGACAAGAGAAGTGTAAATGTTTCCTGGCTTTTAAGACGAGAAAAGGAATGTACTTTGGTGTTAAGCAGAACTTATTTCTGGCTAAGCACTATAATTACTCCAGTTTTGTACACATTAGCCAGCTGCGGCGAGGATGTTTACTGCTGTCTAAGTATTTGGGATTTATAAATGCTTTTCGACAGTGATATCTCCTCAAGGCTTTGCAGTTGTGTTCCATATCTTGTGTAATTTTAGTGCTTAATTTTATCCGAGAAGCTGTTTTTAATTCCTAGGATTTGGTTCTGAGCATAAACACACAGTAGGCAATCATCTTACAGATCTGTTTTGAAGTGAGGGAAGTACATGTATGCAAATAAACATAGATTCCCATCCCCTTGAGGATAATTAGATGTCACTTTGCCACTGAAAGATACACTAATGTGCTGTTTTTGAAAGATTTCCCATGGGGTGATGTAGTACAAGGAGAATTAACATTTGAATTATCACTAATCATGTACAGTGGACCCTTGTATAACAAACGGTTTGAATAACATAAAATCTGTATAACATAAACAATTCTGGAGATAGGGGAAATTTGCTTAACAGAATCGCCTATGAGGTGAATCCGTACAACATAAAAATGGGATTACTCTGTTTTCAATGCATTCCTATGGGAAATTTGTATAAAGGAAAATTTGCTTAACATAATTTCATTTGGAATAAATTAATTCCCTTATACAAGGTACCACTGTATTTAACACACAGAACTTGGAAAGTTGGGTTCTTTTGGCTGGCTAGGGGTTCTGGGGTTTACAGTAAAGTAATACAGAATTTCCAAGCTCTGGCTGTTTCTAATAAAGTTGAAACGTAACCTGACCTGCTCACTCACTTCCTTTAATCTATTTAAACTACCAGTATCCACCCAACCCCGATTGCCCCACATCCTTGTCTGAATGGGTAGCTGCTGGAGGAGATAGAGGAGGTATGGCTGCAAACAGTGAGTGGGGAGACATGTGGGGGAGCATACAAAGGAGACGGGAGGGTAAAGTCCATGGGGCCTGGACAACACCTGTGCAGGTGCAATACCGAAGTGGCATGCTCACTTTCCATGTGGGTGGGGGAATCTCATCTCAAGGAATGTTGGGGATTGAACATGGGACCCTCAATGTGTAAAGCACACACTTCAGCACTGGGTTATGCCCTGCTGCCTTAAAAGGATGGAAAGCTTGCCCCAAAGCTGCCTTCAGTTGTAATGTAGGGATCATCACCAGCCTAGAAGAAACATTCAACTGCTAATCCAATCCTTTTTGAGTTTTGTGCACTGAGTAGAAAAGTTTGTATGCCACCTTATTAGCTGGCAGGGTGGCCCTAATATTGAGGTAGGCTACTGATCCATCTTTCCTGGCAAGATTTACTCTTGGGTGGCAGTACTTTCTAGGGGGCTTTCTAAACCTTGCAATTCCTTTCAGACTGGAGATACTGCACCAAGATGTAAATTGCTCTAGAGTCCTTTCTCAGGCTGAAAGACTATGGCGGTTACTTCATGTCCTGTTCATCCCTCCTTGCTGTCCTGCTTGGGACTGGTACAAAAAAATCTTACTCCACGTCCATAGCGTGACAGCAAAAAGTTGTCTCGACCATGCTCCCGGAACCGGGGACAGAGCATGACAAGCCGTACCTGCCCCTGGGCTGGGGAATTCTCTTGTCACGGTTGGTTCCTGTTCCAAGACAAGGGACTGTGGGGTAACAACTGTCATGCAACAACCAGTGTCCACCTAGTGGTCAGCGGCTGAAATGGCATTCAACATTAGTTTCCCTATGGGAAACACCATGCAGTGCAAATGTTTATGAAAGAAAGTACTGAAAATCCTGTAGCATTGACGTGTAAATCCTGGAAGACCAGTAAATTGAAATATCAAAAAAAATTATTTACGATATTTTAAAAAGGGTTAATAAAGCAAGACGAATTCAGAATTTGTCATGGAACAAGACCGTGAAGTAACAGTTGTCACAAGACAAGTAATCATGCCCGTGAGTAAACGGAAACAGGGACTGAGCAGGGACAAAACAACATGACCACGAACAATGCTGTCACGGTACAAACGTAATCGTGGAACAAAGTAGGACGTGAAGTAACTGCCTATGATTCACCCAGGATCAAATACTAGGCTTCACAACTGAGCCAAGACTTAAATCTCTTTATTTTCATTACATGTGTCTACTCCAGGATCTATCTATGATCTGTTCCTTTCTTCATAATAACCAGGGAAAACTAGTACTCAGATCCTGTTTCTTTCTGCAGTCACTATTTGGTAAAATAATAATAATAATAATCCATGCTGCTCTGTAAAGCTAGCAGAAATGTCCACTCCAACTAGTGATGCAATCAATTTTCACCGAGTCACTGATTGTTTACAACTTAAGACACTTGAGCACTTCAAGAGAACCTAATGTTATCCTTATTTTCAATGATATTTCCAATTTCCCATGCAGGAATAAAAAAACAAAGATTTCTTTTCCACGGAGGTTTCTGCAATTTGCGCAAATTGTCTTTGTACAAAAATAGGATATTTCCTCCTATGTATGAAGTGCAGCATACACAGAGCACGCAGAGACTGCCTGATTCATCAAAAAGATGCAAATAACCCATCCAAAGCTACCATTTTTAAAAAAACACACACACACCAATGTAACAACTCAATGGCAATTGTTGCAATTGCATAATCAGCACAAATATCAGTACTGACATTTGACAAGATGGAAGAATTCTGTGGTTTTGACAAGCAAGGATTTACATACCTAACTCTAATACATCAGTGTATGTACATACATGTGTTTGACCCTCCATGTGCAAATATAGCCACACACATATATACATAAAAAGGTAAAGGTTTCCCCGGCACATGTGCGCTAGTTATGTCCAACTCTAGGGGCAGTGCTCATCTCTGTATTCAAGCCGAAGAGCCAGTGTTGTGCAAGTCCATGGCCATGTGGCCAGCATGGCTGCACGGAAACACTGTTTTACCTTCCCGCTTTTTACAGCAGTACCACCTATTTATCTACTTGCATTTTACATGCTTTAGAACTGCAAGGTTGGCAGGAGCTGGGATTAACAGCAGGAGCTCACTCCGCTGTGTGGCACCCGGGATTCGAACCGCCAAGCTGCCGACTTTGCAGTTGACTGTTTCGGCGCCTTAGTCCACTGAGCTGCCATGCCCCACAAATATACATACATGCTATTAAAATGTAGAACAGAATTTATTTTTAAAATCACATCCTATTTTATACATGAATATGGTAACGGTTGCATCACTTGCATCACTTGCATATGTGATCCCTATGGCCAGGCCCATTTACCCATCCAGATGCTGTATTTTAGACCTGCTGAATGTCACCTCATGTAAAGAGTCTCACAGTGATCCAGCTGGATGGTAACTAAGGCATGTGCTGCTGTGGCCAGATCAGACCTTTCCAGGAATGGATGTAGTTTGGCCAATCCTCCCAGGTGTTCTGGCAAACCCCCATTGGCCAGCCTGGCTGATGATGTTGGTTGAGGAATTCTGGGAATTATACCCTTGAAAAGTAACTTTCCCAATCTGGGGTTATTAGATTTCACTGCCCTCAAATGGCTCCAGTGCAGAGGCAACAGTCTGAGCTGCAGGCATATAAACTGGCACACTTTATGTAACAGGTAGTCTACAAGTAACATAATAGAAAGAGCTGTTCTTTGTCCACCCAGCCCGGAATAAAGAGACGAGACACATTTCTGGGATTAATACTGGGCCACAATTTATTAAAATTGTATCAGGCTATATCTCCTATTGTTATCATAGAAGGGGGGGCAGAAAGGGCAAGTGGTTCTCTGGTATTTACAAATGACATAAAAGGGGGTGCTTACTGGAGAGGTAGCACCCCCCCCCCAGCAATGGAAAATTTGTGTGCAGCCCTCCCCCAGCCCTTAACGGCTAGGGTCATAAATCACTCTGTTCTGTCATATCTACTTCTGCGCCTAATTTGGGAATTTGAGGGCTGCCCTTGTACAAGGTACTATATGTTACTCCTACCCTGGGGGGCTTTTTGCCACTTGCCCTTACCAACAATTGTGACCGGAGATAGAAGGTGGAAACCCCATGATGAAGAGAATGGGATGGGCAAAAGCGCGCCACCGCTCAAGGCCAATCAGAGCAGTGCCCAAAAATTCCCATCCGGCCCTTACGTGACCTGTTAGGTCTCATTCTCTTCAAGGGGAGGGTGGGCGAGAAAGTGACCTCCTTGCTGGCCCTTTACATAGGGCTTTACTGTGAGGTCAGGTGACCCAGCGGTTGATGGCTAGCCAATCCTCCCAGGTGCTCTGGCAAACCCCCATTGTCTAGCCTGGCTGATGATGCTGGTTGAGGAATTTTGGGAATTATTCCCTTGAAAAGTAACTTTCCCAACCTGGGAATTCTGGGAATTATACCCTTGAAAAGTAACTTTTCCAATCTGGGATTATTAGATTTCATTGTCCTCAAATCGCTCCAGTGCAGAGGCAAGATTCTGAGTGGAAGCATATGAACTGGCATACTTTATGTAACAGGTAGTCTACATGTAACAGGTTAGCAGCAGCATAATAGAAAGAGCTGCTGTTTGTACCCATCTCTCTGCATCAATTAGAATATCACAGGGAGCACACGAGTGCTGTGTGCTTGTTTTGCCAACTTCTCGTTTATCCTCACAAGGTTTAAATGAGTCTTTCAATGTCCTTTGCATCTTTCTAACCCCAAGCGCCATCCCTCTGTTATCCCATCCCCTCCAAATATTAGAGTAGAAATGTTTTGAATGCTTCCTGGAGAGTTCTTATTTCAGAAGTCACCAAGAATGAGAGAGCACATAAATCAAAGCAGAATTAAATAATGTTGAATTTGATAAATACTGGGAAACCGTAACCCAGAAATATCTGAAGGACACTGCACTGGGGGAAAATAACCTGCACAGACTGAAATTACCTCTTTCATAGATTCTTGTCACTTTTGTTGCAGCCAAGCCAAGCAGAGCCAAGCTCTGTTTTGTATGTGCCCTGCTGTGTCCCTCTAAGCTGGGAAGGCACTGGGCTGCTCAACCACAACTGGAAGCAAAAAACTGGGCTGGATAGCTTATGGTCTGATCAGCTGATTCGAATTGGTTCTTGATTATGAAAGGTGATAGAACAGGAAATAAAGCACCCTGCTGTGTCCTAAAGAGGAGGTCAAGGACATCCCCTTCCCTGATCTGCACAAAGCTCCCTTCTCCAGATTCCTCTCTGTCCTAGCAAGAAAAATATATCTCCTTCTGCAGCAACAAGTAGTTTGAAGTGCATCAGTTTGCTGCCACCTGTGGTCTTGTCTGCAAGCCTGAGCACAGCAAGAGATTCTGGCACTGGAAGGAGAGTTAGAACAGGGGCAAGTTACTTTTTTGGATTACAACACCCAGAATGCATGGTGCTGCGGAGGGGGGGATTCTAGGCATTTGACAAAAGTAACTTTCCCCACCTCCAAGACAAAGTTGTGTAAGAACTGTTTAAAAAACCTGATACCTTAACTGTTTCAACCCTGATTTTTCTTTTGATGCTTGTCCTATAGCTGTGCCACCTGCAGCAGAGAAGTTTGGTAAGGCAAGTGAAATTTTCCCTTCTGCCTAGGCAACAGGAACGTGGTTCTCTTTGATTTCCCCCCTCCCCTTTTTCTTGTATAGAAAGTCAAGTATCAATTTTAAAAATGTAAGATTGTTGTTTTTTATAAATTACTGTCAATTTTTTTAAAAAGCACCACCTGTTTATTAACAAGGGGTGGGCGGGAGGGTGAAAGATTTGGGACCGATGATGAACACGTTTTAAAGTCTTGCCCATCTCCCCCTCTGCCAGATGCAAGTGATGGGGCGATTTTAACCAAAGGGACCGGGATGCCGGTGGAAAGAGGCCACCTAATTTCAGCTGGAATCTACTCCCAAATCAGAGTCTACTGGTGCTGAGTTAGATAAAGGCTCAGCTATGCAACAGCGGGTCAGAGATGGAGAGTGCTCCTGAGGACAAGCAGAGTGCATTTCACAGGAACATCAAGTCAGAAAAATAGCATCTCTAAGCTGCCAGAACTGGCATTAAGGTCTTTCAGGCTCATTTCCTTGCTCTACCTGGAGGGGCTAGAAATTTAACCTGGGGTTTGCTGCACACGCACACGCACACGCACACGCACACACACACACACACACACACACACACACACACACACACACACGCACGCACGCACGCACGCACACACACACACACACACACACACACAGAGAGAGAGAGAGAGAGAGAGAGAGAGAGAGAGAGAGAGAGAGAGAGAGAGAGAGGACTACAGAAGAGATAACCCTTTCCCCTGATCATTAGCGATCTCGTAAGGTTACATAAAGCGCAGAGGGGCGAAGAGAAACGGAGAAGGCTTCGGGTACCCGCTACCCGCACATGCCCGGGGAGCGCGCTCTGCCTGTTGCGCTTCTCTGGGGAGTCCCAGGAGACCTCCCAGGACGGCGAACCCGACTTACAGGTTGAGGAGCCGCGCCCGCTTTGGGCAAGGTGGTGTGAACTCCGGCACCCGCTTCCTGAAATAAATTAACAGCCACTGATCCCCGCATTAGGAGCCCCTCCACTTTTCGCCCAGGCTAGCTCTTTCCCCATCTTGCAAGCAAGCAAGCGCGCAGTGAGGGCTTTCCCCACCATCGAACCAAACCGAGGACGAATGGAAGAAATCAAGAGCGTTTGTACTTCACCGGGAGTTTCTTTGGGGAGGACGGGAAAATGAGCCGCGTAGTCCAATCCCAGTCTCTCCTGACTCAGGGAGAAGGGGGCTTTGCCTATCAGCCCTTCCGCGCTTCTTTGGAGGGGCTGGATCCCAACCCGCTCCCCTTTCTCCCCGCTCTGTCAAAGCCAAGGGGTGCCCCCCAGTCCCCCTCCCCCGCAAAAAGCTTCTCTGGTCCGTTCTGCCCTTGCCCCACCTGTTGATCCGGACTAGAAATCCCATCTCCCACAGCCAGCAGGGCCAGTACCGGAGTGGAATGGGAAGATGAGTCCCGAAGCTGGGGTGGGGGGCGGCTCCTTGCCATTCCTTCGTTTGGGATCTGCCCCAGGTCTCTCTCTCTCTCCCTTCCCCGCGCGCGCACACCCCGCCAGGGGGTCTGATCGATCGCCTTGCCTTTTCGCTCCTGCCCAGCTTTTCAAAGAAGCCCCCTATTTCCCCAGCCGGGGCCCAAGAGGAAGGAAGGGAAAGTTGAACTTCCCGGCCGCCCACTCACACGGTGACTTGAGGAGACGCGTGTCTTCTCCACCCGCACCCCACGCCTTCTCTTCGCTAGTCCTTCCGCCTTCCTCGGGGAAAGCCAGTCAGAGGCAAAAGGATCGCCGCGGCGAAACGGACCTCCGAGGCCGGGGAAGGGGGATTAAAAAAATAAAATGAAATAAAATGGGGGAAAGGAAGAAAGGAAGAAAATCAACGATCGTCGGCGCCCGAGGAGGCGAAGGGGACCCAGCAAAGAGGGGCGACCGAGCCGGAGCTACTCTACCTGTGCTGCTTATACCTTGGCTGGTGGTCTCCAGCGGGAAGATGCCCGAGCATTTCTCCAGCTCCACTTTCCCGCCCAGGCACAGCTCGGAGATGATCTGCAGCGCCTTGTGGCACAAGCTGCCCACCCCGTCCTCTCGGTGGAGACTCATCGCGGCGCGCGCGGAGGGCTCGGGGCTCTCTCTAAGGCATGGCTCCTCTCCCGGGCAACGGGAGGCTTATATTCCACCTTCTTGCTCCCGGATGGTGGCTATCCTCTGTAGTTGTCGTGTGGCGAGGTATTTTTTTTAAAAAAGAGAGAGAAGAAAAAGAGGAAAAGGGGGGGGGGAGAGGCTCCAGCCCTCAAGAAAGAAACGGGAGAGGGAGGGAAAGGATGGGAAGAGACCCTGACATGTGGGGGGGGGAGGAGGAAGTAAAACACATCCCTTCCCAAAGAGTCAAGAGTCACTCTCAGGAGGACGTGGAGGGTCCCGATGGGATGCTGGTGGAGGGTGGTGTGTTTTTTTCGGTGGGGGGGGGGTTGTTGTTGTTGAAGGTAGTATGTTTTTATTTTGTTTTGTTAAAAGCAACGCCTTTTGTGCCTGCCTCGCGGGCATCGGTAGGTGGGAGAGCCAATGGCAGGCGAGCGCGGGGCTCTCCGGGTGAGGAAGGGTCTCCGGGTGGCGAGGATCGCTCGCTCGGGGCGCCCGCCGCCCCAAAGGGGCTCCGTGCCCGCTGGGAGGGAACGAGGGAGGCGCCGTCCAATTCCGGGGAGGGGGGGCGTGCTCCGGCCGGGCAGGCGGGGAAGGAAGGTAGGAAGGAGATCGATCAGGCAGGAGGGAGCAATCGAAGAGAAAAAGTTCGCCCGGCGTTGTCCCGGGATGCGAAGGCGAGCAGGCGCTCTCGCTCAGCCCCTGGATGGCCACGGGTCCTCCCCCCCCCCCCCGGAGACCAAGTTGGAAAGGCACGCCGTCCCGGGATGAGGGCGACTCCTTAATCATTCGTGTGGCTCCGACAGACAGGCAGACATGGGATCTCCGTCTTCCCAGATAACATAGAAATCAACAGGTCCCTCTCTGCTGTTCTGCCCCAGGACGAGGTGGCATAAATGGCGCGACGAGACGTGACTGAACGTGCGGCACGAACGGTTGTTTTGAAAGAAAGCTGGAACCTAACAGGCGGTGAAAGGGGAGGGAACGCCAGGAGCTTGGGGCGGGGGGGGGGTAGATAGAAGAATTCTGGCAGGGTTTTTCTCAGCATATCATGAGGATGTGCAGAATATCTCTCTCTCTCTCTCTCTCTCTCTCTCTCTCTCTCTCTCTGTCAGGAACTGGAGAACATTATGGGACAAGCCAAACCTGTTCAGGAGGGACAGGTTGCACTTCAGCCATGATGGGACCAGATTGCTGGCACTCCAACATCAAAAAGTATGCACAGCAGCTTTTAAACTGATAACAGGGGGAAAACCAACAGGAGCTGGGCGGTTTGGGAAAGTGTCTACTTGAGTAGTGAGGAGGATGCAACAATTACTGAGCAGAGCCAGGAGCTAGTCACCAGCACTCCAGCAGAAGGATGCAAGAGGCAGTCTAATGATGCTACTGGACTCAAAAGATTGCATCAGAAAAGCATCTATAAATGCTTGTAGGCAAATGCCAGAAGCTTCCATAACAAAATAGGGGAGCTGGAATACTTAGCAATAGATAAAAATATTGATATTATTGGTATCACTGAAACCTGGTGGACGGATGATAACCAATGGGATACAGTTATCCCAGACTATAAACTGTACAGGAAGAACAGGAAGGGGCAAACAGGAGGTGGTGTAGCCTTTTATGTCAAAGAAGTGATAAAATCGTATGAATTGGAATATCCAGGTGATTTGGAGTCACCTTTAGTAAATTCAAGTCTGTGAATTCCTTTAGTGAATTCATCCATTTCATATTTGGTAGTCCTCTGCTAATGAGAATTGCCACAGACTAAGCACATCCAATCTCACCAGATTTCAGAAGCTAAGCAGGGTTGGCCTTGGTTAGTACTTGGGTGGGAGACCACCAGGGAATACCAGGTGCTGTAGGTGCCTGGAGTAGGCACTGGCAAACCACTCCAGTATTTCTGCCAAGAAAACTCCATTGGACATGGGGCCACAAAGAGTCGGTCACAACTGTAACAACACAACACAACACAACACAACACACACACACACACACACACACACACAGAGAGAGAGAGAGAGAGAGAGAGAGAGAGAGAGAGAGAGAGAGAGCACTGTGGGTTGCTTCTGTTTAAAATGCAGTGAGTCCTGCCCTTATTCAGTTCAATGCATTCAATCCCCTCCTGCTTCCTCTTTTCCAGTATTGCCCCTCAGTAAAGTGTGTTGCTTATATACCACGGATAGTGCTTAAAGCTATTGGGGGTAAGTTTAATTTTGCAGGCTACACCCACCCCACCCCAGTCATGAGCTTGGAATTCAATTGACGAATAGAGATGGGCACAGATCAGAAAAGGGGTGATTCATTTAGATCTGTGATTGGTCAAGGTTGACAAATAACAGATAACAAATTTATGAAGTTTTCTGGTGAATTGACAAATCTTCATAAATTCATTTTGCAGGAAGGCTTCCCTTGATTCTCCTCTACAAGTCTGGTGAAGTTTGAGGTCTGGAGTTATGCATCCCCCAAGTCCACCCCCCCCGGCTTTTAGCAACTGGACTGGGGAAACCCAAACTTCACCAAATTTCAGGGGATTGTGGAGGAGAGTCAGAGGAAGCTGTGCTGCACATTTGGTGTCTCTAAGTGCCTGGTAAAAACTTTCCTGGGGGGCCCTCTTTGTAAGTGTATAACTTTGACATCAGAAATTCAGCCTTCACGAAATATGGAGGACTTGTATAGGAGAGTCAGGGGAACATCCCCTGCAATGTTGGTGTTTCTAGGTCCCTGGAGGGATAGTTACAGCCAGATGAATCATTGAATCAAAATCAATAAAATCATTTATTTGTATTCATCAGGGGGCATAGATTTGTATGAATACAAATCAACAAATGAGTTGGTTTTTGACACATTTTGCAATTCGTTTTAAAATTCATGCCCATCTATTTACCAGTCTTAGAAGGATGAACTCAATGTCAAACAGGCTACCTGAACTTGAGATGAATCTCAGGTCGTGAACAGAGTCTTCAATGCAGTACTTCAGTTTAAGTTCTGCACCTTGAAACTCTGCCAACATTCTTGAGCAGCTTTTAAAAAAAGATATCACCTTCTTAGTCATTATATTTCTTGTAACTCTCTCCTGTCTTATCCACTGATAACTCCCTGCTGTGCATAGGGAGTTGATTGGGCTCAAAAAGATCCAAATTGAAAGGATTAAAGTTAACATATAAGAGATTTATCCCCCTAAAATCTGCCAGTCCCTCTTTAAAGATTATCATTGAGTTGAATGCCACTAAAACCTGCAAATTAACTTTTTTTTTCTTGTGTGAAGATGTATTTTCCTTTGTTTGTCTTGCATATTCTGCCAGTCGGTTTCATTGAATGACCTCAAGTTGCATAATGCAAAGCAAGGAAGGAAGACATCTCTATTCTTTTTCTGCACACAATACAAGGTTGAATAAACCCACTTCTTAAGGTGGAATAACCCACATTGCCTTTATTTTCATGAGAATGTGTTTTTCCTCTTTCCCTCTATGTTTCTGTTCATTTTAACCAATCCTGGCCAGGTAGCAACAACATGGAATGTTGTTGCTACCTGGTGTGTTTATTACTAGAACTAGAGAGTAGACGTAGGTGTATTGCCTGAACTGGCTATCTGCAAGGGACAGGGAGCTTGATACCACAGTCCTATTGCATAGTAAAGTATTTTGTTTATACAGATGCAGAACCTTGGTCCCTTTCGTTCAATATTGTCTGTATCAGTAATTGGCCATTTCTGGAGGCCAGGGCCTTGTGCACACCCATTTTAGGGGGCAACACACCTGACTTCCACCGTACATTTTTCATACAAAGTCTCCTTGAACCTTTAGTGCCTACCTTCTGAAAAAAGAGCAACAGGATGAGAGATGAACAGAAGTGCTGGGGGCCAGTTAAATAATTGCAAATTTATCATCAGGCAATAGAGCAAGGGTCTTCAACTATGGGCTGTGGGCCAGATCTGGCCCGCTAGGGTCCTAAATCTGGCCCGCCGGCCATTGCACCACTTGCTCCCTCCACTTGACCTGAAAACTATGAGATATCACCTTGAGGTACCCTGCCAGCCAATCCTATGAGCTGGAGGTTTGGGGGGAGGGGCCCCCTCTACCGATTCCAAGTCCACCTGCTGATGAGACTGATTTTGCCACACTGGACGCGCCACCTGCTCCTCTCTGACTGAGCGGAACCTATTTGCCTTCTACATGCAGGGGAAGCAGAGGCCCCCTCTCCCTAAGGAGGCTTACTGTGCTCCCAACTATGAGACATCTCCTCTCACTTTGGGATGCCACTGTTGCCTCTACATGCCCCGCTATGTCTGCCAAGTGGCCGCTGAACATGGCTTGAACAGCACCCACCAACAACCCAGCATGCACTACACATGGGAAGTGCCCGGGGATCAGAGCAAATAGGGAGATACTAAACTGGAAAATTAGGAGAATGTAGGCATATCGTAATTGCCAGGTAGAAGGCTTTCAGAAAAATTAGATTGCAAAATAAGTTCATATTTTTCAAACTATAGTCCAGCCCCCAACGGTATCTGAGGGACAGTGAACTGACCCCCCGTTTAAACAGTTTGAGAACCCCTGTATTAGAGGGAACAAGCAGAGTTTTGACCCACTTACAAGTAAAATCAATTGGAAGTGGGGGCAGAATCCAAATCAGAAGTGTTTGGGGACCATATTGAATCCTTGGGAGCTTGCGTGCAACCCAGAAGGGATGTATTGCCCATGTCTAGAAGGTCTAGCAGAGTCTGTGCAGAATTTCAGACATAATTCTTTCTTAGCTGTCAGGAAAATATTTCTAAGCAAAGCTTGCACTTCCACCAATAAACTATAGTCCTTTCCCAAGAGGTCTATTGGCTGCCTTCCAGTCCTACAATGTTGTGAACTGTTCACTTGGGTGGGTGCCTCCTCTGGCCGGCTACAAAGGGAAAGCGGGCTCCTGGAGGCACCTGGGGTGGGAGCCTCCTCTGGCCCGCTATGAAGGGAAAGCGGGCTCCTGGAGGCACCTCTCTGGGGTGGGTGCCTCCTCTGGCCCGCTACAAAAGGGTACGCATAGCCAATTGGATATGCATACCAAGTTGCAGTGGCAGGCAGAGACATCTCTCTTTCTTTTGGGTGCCTCTACTGTGAGTCACTAAGAAGGACAGCATACTGGCATACTGGTGTAAGGAGCACTTGGGCTGGGAACAAAGTGAGAGAGGACCCCTACGGGCGCCCGCTGTGACTCACTAAGAAGGGAAGTGTACTTGCTGTAGTGCAATGCAAGTACACAGATCTGGCTTGGGGTTAGGGGTTAGCACAAGGACTAGGCTTAGGGTTACTGGTAAGGTTATGGTGAGTTACTGGGGTGCACCTCTGGGTGCCTCTCTGACCCACTAAGAAGGACAGTGTACTGGTGTATGGGTTAGGGTTAGGGTTCAGGTTCGGGCTAGGGTTAGTGGCTTTTTATGCCCGACTGGCACATCCCAGAAGTCTCGGTCAAAACCTGGCCAAGTGGCCATGCAATTGGTGGAATGGCTCCAAAAATTTGCATGGTCCACTCCCATGGCCAGGTGTAAAAAAATAAACATAAAATAAAATAAAATAAAATCAATGGAGACGTTTGGTTGCAAGAAAAACCCACTGCTGGGTGCTTTGGTGTGTTTTTGGACCACACGATTTCAAAATAAATATTGCGGTCGCTCCATTTTGGATCCCCCGCCCGCACCGCATGGCATGGCGAGTTGGCGAGACGACGAGGATGCGCAGCCCAGGAGAGGAGAGGGGGGGAGGCCAGGGACCCCCCCCCCCAGAAACCACCCTTCTGGTATGTGCCCTCACTGAGGCAGGCATATTTTGCCTGCTTTTTTGGCCGGGAATCGGGTTTTTTTTAATTTTAAAACTTTTTTTCTCTGCTGCGCCACTTGGTGAGTTGGCAACTCGATGAGGATGCGCACTTTGTGCAGCCCAGGAGAGGAGGCGGGGAGGCCGCCCCCCCCCAGAAACCACCCCTCTGGTAGGTGCCCTCAGGCAGGCATATTTTTGCCTCATTTTTGGCCGGGAATCGGGTTTTTATTTTATTTTAAAAACTTTTTTCCTATGCCGCTTGGCATCGCGCGATCGCTGCGATGCCAGGAACGACCATGACAAATCAGACCCAATTTTCTTTAGTTGGTTTGAGTTCGAGTTCTGGCGGAGTAATTGTCATTACCGTTTCCGTTACGTAACGGAAACGAGAAACGGAAACGGAAACGAAAACGAGAATTTCGCCAAGTCGTGCCCATGTCTACTTTATATTGTACTTGTTTTATTCTGATGGATGTTATTTGCATCGTCCTTTGTTTCTGCGTAATATTCTGCTTCTCTAGGCTATTGAAAACATCGGCTAATGCTATACTCTTCACACAACTCTTGGGTCAAATAAGTGTGTGGTTTAGTTGGCAGTGGAATAAAAAAGGTACAATTAAAACATAGAATGGCTAACTTGATGGTTTGCCAACTGTTGTTTTGAGACATCTGGGGCTCCTCAATGAGAACAGCAGTCATGGAGGAGAAATGTCCTTCAAGGAAATATTCCCTACCATTACTGAGCTTTCCCTGTCTTATGTGGGTAATGTAGGGAATACATGTTTTGTTGGATTCTAGGCTGTGATTAGCCCACCATGGGTTATAATGAATTCTCAAGGAGATCATCGTGCATATCCTAAAACATTGGTGGAGAAATTGTCCAATGCAATCTCGTGGATCAGTGAAATATGAGTTCTGGATGCATGTGTCTTTAAAAAGGAATACTAGGCTGGATAACCATTGTTTGACAATAACATTTCTGACCAGCAGAATCCCATGGCATATGCTCACACAATAAGTCTTTCTTCACCTAATCTGTCCCCACCTTTCCAAAATTTTGGAGGCTGCCCAACCATTTACAGTCAATTATAGAATGTTGGCTGATGGCTGTAGAGAGAAGAGAGAATCACCCTCTCCTTGTTACATACTGATAGAAAACATTCCATCAAACAGGATGAGAACTGGACTCCACCCCATGTTCGGAGGCAAAGGTGCATTCAAAGTAGATCTGCTTGAACTAAATACAAAAGTAGGACAGGTGATACCTTTAGACTACTAGAAAAATAACAAAAAGTTGCTAGTATTTCAAGGGCAAAACCTTCCTCGGAGCTGTACCAAAATGTTAAAACATAGCAAAAGTTGGCATTGCCAGGAGTTATTTCTTAGATGTAAAGTCCTTGGCAAGATGGAAAATATGCTAGGTAGTTTCTTAGTTCAGGCCCGGAACTTAGATGTTCTGAGGCTGCATCTGAAGTAAAGGGTGGTGTTTTTATTGCCACAGTCCTTCAAACAACGGGTCAAGGATCATATTGCTTGAACTGTAAGAGACTATATATAGGTACCAGCCAAAATTGCATTCCATAAATTACCTCCTTCACAATAGTGATGGCATCATTAGTAAGAGGAGATTTGTGGTAATTAAAAATTCCCGCTTCCATCCCATAGCTTGTCCAATTCATGTGCAATGAGTCTCATTGTGCCTGACCCATGCTATCCTCAGGATGCAAGCAACAACTTTCTAATTACTAAAAATCTTTCCCTTTCAGTAACATTATCCAGTAATTAATAATTAAAGAGCTCCTGTTTCTATGGTGGAGCTAGCAGGGGTTGTGCATGGTAAGACTCATTATACATATATAACCAGGAATAATTTAATTACCAACATTCTCCTGTCTATTGGTGGGAACATCACTTTTACTCAGGTGTAATTTATGGAACAGAATTCGGTCCAATAGTGGTTTCTTAAGAGAGATTAAAATCTGGAAGTTGAGTCATGGCAACTGAAGTACTTTTCTTGTGAAAGGGTGGTGTGAAAAAAAAGTGAACCATAAACTGGAAGCCTCACACCAATTTTCCTCAGACTGACAAAGTTACTAGGATGAGTAGTGAAACATTTCAATCTCACAAGAAAAGAAGTCCAGTTGCCATGACTCAACTTCTGTATAACCTCACCTGGATGACTGAGAATCTTTACAGAAGTTGTTCCTTGAATCAATGAGGAATTAATGAACTAACTCCATACATCCTATTGATTCAGATCGGCACACTGTCAATCTTACTGTGCTAAAATACAGTAGGGCAATCTGTATCAATTGAACTTACATAGGAGTTGTTAACTCAGTAAACACCCATTGATTCAATGGGGCTATTCTAGTGTAATTGACAATGAAAAACAATAGGATTTTGGCCTGTATTTGTGGGAAGTGTAAACAGAGCCCTACATGCATGCCACAATTATTATGGAGCCTCCTCCGTGCAGCGTGGGATGCTACACATGTACTGAAAAGACCATTAAAAAGTTTCTTTTTGGCATCAGAACTTTCTGAATACCTCAACCAGCATTGCCAGTGACCAATCTATCTATTCTGAAAGACACAGTTTAAAAAAAAAAGAAATTTCATAAGCTCTCTGGTACATAAAACCTGCATTTCTGCTGTACATAATATGTATTACACACTTTTTGCTGAGTGTGTGGAGGTCAAGAGCTATGCCAACAAATACAGATTTCTCTTCTTCCATCCACCCAGTTTGGAGGTCACAGTAAGTCTTTGTAATGGAGAAAAACAGATAATGTTAAATAGAAGTCAAAACAAGTAAACACAATTTGTTACATGAAGCCTGTCAAAATAAAGAGGTCTTTAGACAGGAAGATTGTCGAGTAATTTTCTGCATACCTCAGAAGGTTATAGGGGATAAGATACTGCTCCAAGCAGTGCCCGTCCCTAAAAACCTATTAAAGGCAGATAAAAGTACTGTACACTGAATCTCATCTGGAAATGCATAGAAAAGAAATGGAGATGGTATAAAATTGGTGCCCTACAGTCAGTTTTGAGTCTGTGTATGTTTTGTACCTCAGCCAGTCATCAACTGATTCTGCAATTTCTGAACAAATTTCAAAGCAGCCCTATGTAAAAAAAGGAGTCAGTATTGTAATTGGAGAACCCGCTGAAGCACAGATCTGGATCCAGGAGTACTGTTAAATTATCAAATGATTGATTTAATACTGATCCTTCTGGAAGAGGGATAAACCCCATCTAGAAGAGGAAACAAATCAATCTTGGAGATGGAACACATCTTGAAAGTCAGCAGATTCTGAAGATCATCAGTTTCTGGAATTTTTCAGCATAGGAGAAGATATGTAGACTAAGATTCCACACACACCCTCCAGTAATCAACCAAATGCCAATGAGAAGCCCATAGTTCTTGATAGAGTCCTCCACTGTTGCTGTCCAGTGACTATTCAGAGGCTTTGTTATTTCATGCCTGCAAATTTCTGGTAGCCCTGATAACCATCAAAAGGCATATCCTCTATGCATCAGTCGGTTTTGTTTTCATGAGTGTCTAAGCTGTGAGAGATTTCACCAGCTAATTATATCCTGTGTGAAGACAGTGCTTCCTTCTGTTTCCCTGATGGTTTAGTTCTCTTACTAAAAAGGAGAAAAACACTCTGTTCAGGTACTCCACACCTAACATTGTTTTACAAATCCTTCAGTTTACTATTATTTGCAAAGCACTAAAGATGGACCTCTATTTGCTGTTTGAGTGTTGACAAATGCAGAGCCATGTTTGCTACCTTGAGCCTGCTGGAGGAAAGGCCAGGTATCAATATAACACACACACACACACACACACACACACACACACACACACACACACACACACACACACACACACACACACACACACACACACAAAGAGAGAGAGGGGGGAGGGAGGGAGGGAGAGAGAGAGAGAGAGAGAGAGAGAGAGAGAGAGAGAGAGAGAGAGAGAGAGAGAGAGAGAGAGATTCATAAGGCTGATCAAGACAGGCTTGGAGGGTGTCCTAACTGGAGGGAGGCTCCTCCAAAGTTTATGTTAATACGCTCTCAAGTTGGCTAGGACTTATGGCAAGTCTAACTGATCTTTAAGCTATGTCAGAAGTACAAGGAGTGGTGTCCATTGCCATCCATCCACTCATCCCATAGCTGAGATGAGATTTGAACCTGGTCTCCTGGGTCTTTGTTCAATGCTCTGATACATCACAGTGGCTTTCATTCTCACCTCCAAACAGCATCAAATCCACATCATTAGTCTTGACAATTTAACAGGGTTTTGATTCAGAGCAACACAGAGACATAGGTGGAGTGTCTATCAAATTGATGTGTTGCTTCCTAGGTGTTCCATGTGAAGAAAACTACAAGGCATGGAGAGAGGTCAGTTAGAGAAGATATATATAGTTTTGTTATTGATAGAACCTTCTCCATGTTGAAGTTAGGTTAACAGGAGCCTCCAATCACAGTGTTTGAGGGAGGGGTGCTGAAACTATGTGATTCAAGGCTCTTTCAGTGTTACTGTACTGAGTATTAACATAGAGGACACTGGATGTCCCAGTACATCTGCATGTCACTGCATTCTCTACATCAATGGTTACTAACCTTGACTGACTGACTGACTAACTAACTAACTAACTAACTAACTAACTAACTAACTAACTTATTTATTTATTTATTTATTTATTTATTTATTTATTTATTTATTTATTTATTTATTTATTTTATTGCACTGGGTTACCCAAGGTTGGGAACCACAGCTCTACATACCGTGCCATCTAGCAACAAGACCACTCTGGCCAGTTTATAGAAATTAAACAACTACAAAAATTGATCATCCATCCCTGACTGATTACAGTTTAGGTGGCTTCTGTGTCAATTAGACAACAAAAAGCAAAGCAAAGCAAAGTGTTCTACTTATATACTGCCCCATAGTGCTTCAAACACTCTCTGGGTGATTTACAATTCAATTATACAGGCTACACATTCCCCACTACCCTGCAAGCTGGATACTCATTTTACTGCTGATTTTGGAAGGCTGGTGGGCTGAGTCAACCATGAGCCGGCTACCTGGGATTGAAGCTCAGGTTGGGAAGCACAGTTTTAGCTGCGTACAGGCATTTAACTACTGCGCCACGAGGCTCCAAAAAGTCTGCTGATTATTTTGCGTTCATGAACCCTCTTATGCTCACAGCTGATCTTCTGAATTAATGATCTGCACTGGTCCCCAGATTGGTATGTATCCTAATAAGGCATGTTGATCAGGATCCGATGTCCCTTTTTGAGACAATTTTTCATGGATTATGAGCACGTGCTGATATCTTGGTGCTGCTAAATACAGAGGAGGAAAACCCTTCAACATATTTATTTATATTATTTATTTGTTTGTTTGTTTTATTTCTATACCACCCATCTTCCAGAAAGAACTCTGGGAAGTTTACCACAAGTTAAAAACAACAATATAAACCAAGAAGAGAGGGGAAAACCCTCTGCAAGAGGCGTCAAGGGGCGGAAAAAAGAAAAAAAATTAAATTAAATTAAATTAAATTAAAGGTCGCCAAATGCCTCCCTAAAAAGCATGGTTTTCAAAGCCTTTTTGAAGGCGGGCAGGGACTGTGCAAGGTGCAGCTCACTCGGAACATGGTTCCACAACGAGGGGCCCACCACAGAGAAGGCGCGGTTGCATGTAACTTTTTCATACAAAATGTGGGGCAAAGTACCCCCACACCCCAATGTGGGCAACAGAAAACAAATCACCATTGCCCATTTTGAAACTCCCCCCCAATACTGTATTATTCTGAGATGTTGTAGATTTCTTGCATTGGGCTGCTTCTATGCTTTATGTCTCTTTGAACAGAACAGAACAGAACAGAACAGAAGAAACCCCCAAAATATAAAGGCTGCTTCTTTACAGAATGTTCTGCAGTTTTTCTTCTGAAACCTAGCAACTTGATCCATGTAGAAGACGCATCATTGCGATGCGAAATTCATCCAGTTCTATGAAGAACAGATTAGGTGTCAGTTCTTTCAAAACACACACAAATCTTATAGCCACATGGCGCAGAATTCCCCAGTCATACTGGCTGGAAATGCAGCACCTATAATCTTATCTTAAATGACTGCAAGGCCTACATATGTCATCCAGTGCTAACAGATAGGGGAACAACATAAATCTGCCTTCAGCAGATTTAATAAAGCAAAAAGCAAAGTGTTCTGCTTATATACCGCCCCATACCACTACAAGTAGTCTCTGGGCGGTTTACAATTTTGATTACAGTGTGCAGGCTACACATTGCCCCCCCAGCGAGCTGGGTACTCATTTTACCGACCTCGGAAGGATGGAAGGCTGAGTGAACCTTGAGCCTGCTACCGGGGATTGAACCCAGGTCGTGAGCACAGTTTTACCTGCAGTACAGGCATTTAACCACTGCGCCACGAGGCTCTTAAGCCAAGCCGGGCAAGGGTCAAAGGGAGTGGCCGCAGGCCGGCAACAAGCCATAGCTCTGGAGGCCTCCGCTGGAGACCCTGGCCCAAACTCATCCAGGAGGGGAGAGCAGAGGGGTGAGGCCCCAGGGACATCAGGGGATGGACTAGGGCAACCGGGGGGCAAGTAGGAATGGATGGTCTCTATTTTAGATCTAAAATGGGCTGCAAATTGCTCACTAGTGAAATCACTAGGAGGAGGCCTCAGCTGACTGGGATTGGAGAGGTCTCGAACCACCTGGAACAACTCCGACGCGCTTCGAGGCCTCGCCAATTCTCAGGGAGACAAAGGATGTTCTAGCGTCCCTGATCGCGTGAAGATAGCGGCCAGTCAGCTGCTTAAGTGCAGCCCTATTCTCTGCCGTCCGACTGGTCCTCCATATGACGTCTAGCCTCCTGCGTTCTTGTTTCATCATCCGCAGCTCCGCCGTATACCACAGAGAGGAGCGGTCTCCACAGCGCAGGAGGCGCTTGGGGGCGATCCGGTCAACTGCCCCAGTGGTCCCATCATACCACCTATCTACCAGGGCATCGACCGGATCATCTGCCAGGCCTCCAGAAAGCTCTCCGAAGGCTTCCATTAACCTAGCAGGGTCCAGGAGCCTACGGGGGCGGGCCCAAATATGGGCACGACGCTCCCTGCGGGGTGTGGGGGGGTGATCGATAGGAAAATTTTAGCAAGTGGTGGTCCGACCGTGACACGGGCAGAGGCGAGATACCCCTGACCCTCAGACAAGAATCTGACGACATGGAGGAAAACACCAGGTCCAGGGTATGGCCAGCTCTATGAGTGGGACACACAACATGCTGAGATAGATTCATGGAGGTCATGGATTCCATGAATTCCAGAGCCGCACCCGAGAGTTCCTCCTCGGCATGCACATTAAAGTCCCCAACCACCAGAAGGTGGGGGGACTTCAACAGGGCAGCCAAGACGAACTCCGTGATCTCTGGAAAGGATTGAGCTGGGTTGCGGGGAGCACGGTACACCAGCACAATACCAAACTTATCTCACTGACCCACTGATAGATGGAGGCATTCTACACCAGGACGCTCTTGTCGTTTGATCTTGGGGGTTTGTCACTCTTGTAGCTTTGATCTTGGGGGTTTGTTGTTCTTCCTGTGTTCCCACCCCTCCACACTCCCTTGCTCCTGTCTGCGTGAGGGGAGGGAGAAAAAAAGGGAGAAAAGAATGCAGGCTCACCTCCGCTCTGCCCTTGGAGCTGCCCTGATCAGCTGGGTTCGCAAACTGCTGCTGCTACTCCGGAATGCAGCCCGCTGCTGCAGAGAAGCTGCTTATCACCAGCCGGTGCGAAAACCTTCTAGCACCTTACAGCTGACTACATGGATTTGGTCCCTAATAAGAGTGGTGCAGCGGCAACTCTGGCACTGCCTTGAAGGCTGTGATCACCTGCTGCTCTTCCTAGCTAAGGTAGGAAAATTTGGGGGCAAAAAGAGATCAAACAGACAGCTCTCTAAAATGGTGCCTGCTGCCTCTTGTTGAGCGAGGAGATTGTGAGATGCCCAAAGAAGGAAAGCAGTGGCTTTTCCCGGACAACCTATATACATTATACCTGAAACAGGTCACATGGCCCATTCAAACGGTCCCATTCCTGGACTGGTGGCAAAGAGGCTCCTTCCACCATTTTAGCTGTTAGGAACGTCCGTTCTCTTCCACAGTGAATGGCATATTTTCTGCATTGGGTTCACCAGAAGGGACATTAAATACATTCATTAGCATGTTGCAGTAGAACTGAGAACAATAAATTCCCTATTTCCACTCAGCCGTACAGCTCACTCATGTCTGAATGGAAGGTGGTCCAATCACTGTCAGTCTGACTCACCTACATAGCAGAGTTTTTGAGAGGATGAAAATATGTAATATGTGTGTCACCTTCCTGAAGGGGAAGTATGGAATGAATGTAACAAATAAATAAATGGAATAAATACATGCTGAAAAACATGTAGCAGATGCTAGTAAGCATTTAAAGTGAAACTAGTTTTGGATTAACAATATACTGGTATATCAAAATATGTAGAGAGTTTTATAGCTTCCTAAAGAAGGCACTTTCACCTAGGTAGTGACTCGGTGTCTGAAAGAAACCAAGACATGATCATTCTTCTCACAACAAAGGTTCCCTGTGTGTGATTCACCACTGCCACCACACCACACCACACCACCCGGGAAATGTTGTGAGATTGCGCCAACATTTTGTGAACATGTGTTTCAAAAGAAATGCCAAGCTGCAAAGGATGATTGTGCATAATGGCGTATGAGCTGCACTGGTCCCACCGGAAAATACATTACATTGTGTGTCCTTTAGTTGGTTTCCCCTGTGCAGAACAATGGGACAAAAACAGATTTTTTTTCTTTTAAAAGGAAGGCTTTTAAAAGAAAGATTTGGAAAACTGCAGTGAATGAGAATCTTTTTTCAGGTGCAATACGACCCACATATCTTCAGCAAATCAGTTCTTAAGCCTTTCCCTCTCAAATGCCAAAAGACCATAGCGCATAGTAAACCCTATACATAACATGGTCTCTGGCTCCCTCTAGGGGCCAAATGTAGTGATTTCACCATGGAAATTCAGATTTCAAACCCCCCCCCCCACTTTTTTTTAGTATTTTAAATAAATTCACAGAGAAGTGAAACCATGGATACCTGCAGACACGGATGCTACTGTGCTGATCACATCCCAATTTCTTTCCTCCACCTTAGCACTAAAGTGACAAATAGGCAGTGTGGAAAACCATCTGTGAAACAGCCAAGCAAATAAAAAGAATCATGTCTCACTGGATAGGTGGAGGCAATGATTCTTTTACAAAGATGATGCCTGGAATTAGATCATTCTGAACCAGGGTGGGATGTGTTTACACTACCCTGCACACTACGTTTCTGATGGTTTTTGTCTGTGGTATGCATGTAAGGTCTGGATGACTTCGCACATCAAGGCAACAGGACTGAATACCTCGAGGAATACTATCTGCCTATGGCCACGACGGCTGCACAGTGCTGAGGTCTGAAGTCCCCCAAAGGACCTTTCCTGAGTTCCAATCTGCAATTGCCCAAATGATATTGGGGATTAAGTGATGAAAGGTTCCCCAAGGTCAACAGAGGTGTTTAAAAGATTCAAAAAAGAGGAGTTAACAAGGGGCGAAAAGAGTGAATATCAATTCCTCTCCAAAGGGAGATTAAACACCATCACCATCATATTTCTTTCTGTCAAGGCATAAGATTGCCGTCAAATACTTTAGGCTAGAGATTCAAACACTTTGTCTGTCTGGATAGCAGAAGGGAAGGGTCATGTAGAGGATGGTGTAAATTATTCCAGGCTTATAATGCCAAAACCACTGTTTGAGGTGTTCTTTCTCCGAGAAGCGAGAAGGCAGAGTTTTCAGCATGTTCCCGTCAGATTTTCATCACTGCACTGACATTTCTTTGTCTCTTTCCTCTCTCATTGCAGAGGTGTGTGTGTGTGGAGGGGGGAAGCAATCAAATCAGTAAATCAATGAAATCCATAAATAAACCTGTAAAACCCAGGAAGGCATTAATAAAAATGGCCAGTCATAAAACAAATACTGAAATTGCTGGCCTCTCTTTTTCAGAGCGGTCATCTCCATGTCTCGATGACATTAACGCTAGCACTAGTTCAGCTTCTTTGGGGAAAGGAGTATATGAGGTGCCAAGCCCAGAAGGTCCTCCCCAAACACTATTTATTTTCTCTTTTTTTGAGTGTATAAAGGAAACAGTTTAGGATTAGAGCTTTCCAGCAAGAAATTAAAATCAAAGAGTCCAATAAACATCACAGTTGAGAGAGGAAGTGGAGGGCTTGAAACAAAAGAACGGAAAAGAGAAGAAAATTATTTTTCAGTTATTAACACCCCATGTTTGGAATTATCTCACTAAATAACCTAATTAGGTTCACTGTCATTTGAAACCAGCTATTTCTTTAATTGTCCAGAGGTCCCCATATTGTTCATAGTCATTTTTTGAAAAATGACTTCCTTAGATTTCTACTTCTAGACAACGTGTCAGATAGTTCTGCAACTTAGATATCTTGTTGCAGAGTGAGACAGTCGCAAGTTTGATTTTGCACTGTGTGGCCAAGAAGACTTAGACTGTGTGGCCTTGGGCAAGCTGCACTGCCCCAGGGCACCCAAGAAGGAGGGAATGGAAAACCACTTTCAAGTAGTCTCTACCTAGAAAACCCTAAAAAGAATCATCCTAAGTCAGAGTTGACTTGATGGCACACAATCATCAATCATCAATCAGGAATCATCATCATCATCATCATCATCATCATCATCATCATCATCATCATCATCATCATCAGATTTCTCGATGTTAGAGATTCTTGGCAGATGAATTTTTGCTTCCTATGTTTCTGATATCGTATTTTATTGCATTACTTTTTCAGATTTATGATATGCGATGAAGAGTCATGGTTTTGCATTGAAAGGTAGCCAAAATTCTCTCTCTCTCTCTCACACACACACATGCATACTCACACACACACACACACACACACACACACAGAGAGAGATTTTAATTTTTCATTGTCATACCCCTGTACACCTGTCTATACCTCCTTCTTTTTCTTAGCATTTGTCCCACTTGGTGGTGGGGTCTGCTAACACCTGGCTATACTTGTCAGAACAAAATCATGTATGTCCACTTGAGAAAAAACAAAGCAGTAGGAAACGGATTGGTCTAAAATATTCAACCAAGTGTTCAGCCTTTTACTTGTTCTGATCTCTTCTTGATATATCCTTCAACAGTTCCAGAATTCTAGAAACAGTGTTAAGGAATTCAGCTTCACAGGTTTGGTTTGCATGATCTACAATGAGTACCCAGCTTGCTGGGGGGGGGGGCAATGTGTAGCCTGCACTCTGTAATTAAAATTGTAAACCGCCCAGAGACTACTTGTAGTAGTATGGGGCGGTATATAAGCAGAACACTTTGATTATGCCTCTTTTTTTGTTGTGGCTGGTGGTTGGAAGTTTTATGTAGGTACTGATCTGTGTGGGTGGGTTTTCTGTAGACCTTGTGTCCTAATTGGAGGCCTGGTTTGCATATGACCATGACATCTAAGAATGGGATGTCATGGTCATATGAATGGTTCATAAGAATGGGAGTTGTTCCTCGGTGTGTGCCTCATGAGGTGTGATGAGGGAAAGAGCCTCAAATTGATTGTGCAATATGAGACTCTCTGAGCGATCCCTTGGCCTTCTACTCCTTTGAGTCATATTCCTCCACACATCTACCTCCTGGGTTGGGGAAGTGATTTCATCCTCAGAAATGTTCCCTGTCTCTTCTTGGACCTGGATAGTCTGTTCCGCTCTGTCCAAGAACCGCTCAAGCTCCTTAATATGTTGCTGGTTCGATATGCGGGCCTCTAGCTTCTGGACCTTCTCTTCTAATAGTGCAACCAGCTTGCACTTGCAGCAAGTGTAGTTCTCTGTGTGTTTTGTCAAGATGACAAACATGGCACAAGTGTTACAGGTAACTACAGCTGCTCCCTCAGACTCCATTTTATCCCTCAGACTCCATTTTATCCACTGTCAGTGATGGATAGGTAGGGTTTCGCATAATAATTTGTGCATAAAACCAGAAAGATAAGTAGTTGTCAAGTTCCTTTTAGCATGACTGAGTTTCCTTACAAGAACTACTGTAAAACAGAGCATTGAAAATGTGCTTTTTGCGTTTAGAAATCTCTGTATCTCCCAGCTGGCTAAAAGATTCTGGGAATTGTAGTACAAAAAACTAATCCATCCAAACTCTATGCTTAACCACAGTTGACTTGCTCTTTCTTATCTCTTATTTTTATTTTTATATTTGAGTAGTTTTACCCCACCTTTCTCCTTGGAAAAGGACCCAAGATGGTATACAGTAAGGAGATACAATATACAGTCCATTACAATTAAGACACATTCAGTTTGAAAAACAGGGAATTGAGGGGTATCTTACAGCATTAGAAGGCAACATTAAAACTAACAATTGATATCCAATGCAATCACACAAGGAGAGACATAAACACAAAGTTATAAGTGGTTATAAATACAAAGTCAGTGTAGCCATGTATGGTAGATTCATGTAAAGACACAGTAGGTAGTGTATCATTCAGGAAAAGTTTGCCTGAAGAGAAAGGTCTTTGCCTGTTTCCGGATCAGAAACCAATTGGATTGTTGGTGTATTGTTTTCAGGTTGATTTTTGGTTCCATCTTTTTGAAAGTAACTGTGCTGACCAGTGCAACCTTGGGTGCAAGTGGATGGACTGGTTACCTCTCCCTCATTGGAGCTTTTAAACTAGAGAATGGACAGCCATGTGTCAGGACCACTCTAGGGACTCTGGACTCCCTGCATCAAACAAGGAATTCATTTGTCTACAAAGACCTGATCCAGGGTCCTGAGTTACACATTTGGCAAAATTCATAGAAAAGCCTTTTTTTCCCTTTTACATTTGAGTGCTGCTGTTCAAAAGTAGAAGTTCTACATTTTACCTGGGAAGTTAACATGTGATTAGTTTCCACCCACCTCTAGGATCCTAGGTTGCATGTCAGTTTGTGTATGGCTAAAGCCTACCCTTCCATTCATTGAAGCAAAACAAGTTGAGGAGCCATGTAGCCATCACAAAATACAAATACAAAAGTGGAACAGGTGATACCTTTAGGCTACTATAAAAATAACAAAACATTGCTAATATTTTGGGGGCGAAACCCGCTTCCTCTTCTGTCCTTTTCTGGCAGAGCAGCAGAGAGGAAGGAGCTGGTCAGAGGAGCACACGGTCAACGGGCAGAGCTAACTTCTTCTTTTTGCAGGAGCAAGGGGCGGAGTTTTAGCTTTAAATAGCTGCTACCAGCAGTCTCTCAGTCCTTTTCTGGCAGAGCAGCAGAGAGGAAGGAGCTGGTCAGAGGAGCACACGGCCAACGGGCAGAGCTAACTTCTTCTTTTTGCAGGAGCAAGGGGCGGAGTTTTAGCTTTAAATAGCTGCTACCAGCAGTCTCTCAGTCCTTTTCTGGCAGAGCAGCAGAGAGGAAGGAGCTGGTCAGAGGAGCACACGGCCAACGGGCAGAGCTAACTTCTTCTTTTTGCAGGAGCAAGGGGCGGAGTTTTAGCTTTAAATAGCTGCTACCAGCAGTCTCTCAGTCCTTTTCTGGCAGAGCAGCAGAGAGGAAGGAGCTGGTCAGAGGAGCACACGGCCAACGGGCAGAGCTAACTTCTTCTTTTTGCAGGAGCAAGGGGCGGAGTTTTTAGCTTTAAATAGCTGCTACCAGCAATCTCTCAGTCCTTTTCTGGCAGAGCAGCAGAGAGGAAGGAGCTGGTCAGAGGAGCACACGGCCAACGGGCAGAGCTAACTTCTTCTTTTTGCAGGAGCAAGGGGCGGAGTTTTAGCTTTAAATAGCTGCTACCAGCAGTCTCTCAGTCCTTTTCTGGCAGAGCAGCAGAGAGGAAGGAGCTGGTCAGAGGAGCACACGGCCAACGGGCAGAGCTAACTTCTTCTTTTTGCAGGAGCAAGGGGCGGAGTTTTAGCTTTAAATAGCTGCTACCAGCAGTCTCTCAGTCCTTTTCTGGCAGAGCAGCAGAGAGGAAGGAGCTGGTCAGAGGAGCACACGGCCAACGGGCAGAGCTAACTTCTTCTTTTTGCAGGAGCAAGGGGCGGAGTTTTAGCTTTAAATAGCTGCTACCAGCAGTCTCTCAGTCCTTTTCTGGCAGAGCAGCAGAGAGGAAGGAGCTGGTCAGAGGAGCACACGGCCAACGGGCAGAGCTAACTTCTTCTTTTTGCAGGAGCAAGGGGCGGAGTTTTAGCTTTAAATAGCTGCTACCAGCAGTCTCTCAGTCCTTTTCTGGCAGAGCAGCAGAGAGGAAGGAGCTGGTCAGAGGAGCACACGGCCAACGGGCAGAGCTAACTTCTTCTTTTTGCAGGAGCAAGGGGCGGAGTTTTAGCTTTAAATAGCTGCTACCAGCAGCACGCGCCTTACGGCGCGTGCAAACTAAAAAAAAAAAAAAAAATCTGGGTTTAATTGAGTTCCCAAGCCAAGCAACTCCTCAGGAGGTCCTACACTTCCTGACGTGCTTGCAGTTGGAGTACAGGTGCTTTAGCGGCCCCTACACTGTTAGATTTTGACTAAACAATAAAAGAAGTAAAGAGTCTTACTAGATTAAAAAAAAAGTGCAAGTTTACATTTTTTAGACCTTGAATACATTTTATTGTAATAGTTAAAATGGAGTTGGAGGGAGCAGCTGTAGTTACCTGCAGTACTTGTGCTATGTTTGTTATCTTGACAGAGCGTGTGCAGAACTACATCTGCTGCAAGTGCAAGCTGGTAGCGCTATTGGAAGAGAAGGTCCAGCAGCTAGAGGCTCGCATAGTGGACCAGCAACATATTAAGGAGCTTGAGCAGTTCCTGGACAGAGCAGAAGAGACTATCCAGGTCCAAGAAGAGACAGGGCACACTTCAGAGGAGGAAGTCACTCCCCCAACTCAGGAGGTGGATGGGTGGAGGAATGTGACTCAAAGGAGTAGAAGGCCAAGGCATCGCTCAGAGAGTCTCATCTTGCACAATCAATTTGAAGCTCTTTCCCTCAGCACACCTCATGAGGCACACATAGAGGAAGAAGTGGTTCCACCGGAGGATCTCTCCCTCATCACTATTGATGAGATACAAGATCAGGTACATGTTGATGACCAGGCTGCAGGAGAGAAGCTCATTGTGCTAGGGGATTCTATCATTAGAAATACGGAGGGATGGATTTGTGAGGAGCATGATAACCGGATGGTCACTTGCTTGCCGGGTGCAAAGGTTGCAGACATCACCAGAAATATAGATAGCTTGTTAGAGAGAACTGGGAAGGAGCCAGTGATCATGGTACACGTCGGTACCAACGATGTCGGGAAGGCCAAGCGGTCAGTCTTGGAAGCCAAATTCAGGTTGCTAGGTAGAAGATTGAAGTCCCGGGCTTCCAAGGTAGCATTTTCAGAAGTGCTACCTGTTCCTCGTGCAGGTCCCGCCAGGCAGGCAGAACTCAGAAGCCTCAATGCGTGGATGAGGCGATGGTGTCGAGAGGAGGGCTTTAGATTTGTCAGGAACTGGAGAACATTTTGGGACAAGCCAAACCTGTTCAGGAGGGATGGGTTGCACTTGAATCATGATGGGACCAGATTGCTGGCACTCAACCTCAAAAAGGCAGCAGAGCAGCTTTTAAACTGATAACTGGGGGAAAGCCGACAGGAGCTGTGTGGCATCCGGTTCGGAACACCTCATCCTCGGGGAATGAGGTTGGAGAGGGTAGAGAATCACATAGAGATGACATAGCAAGTATTAACACTGGCAGAATAGCGGAATGTGACAGTTCGTCTACTGAAAATAAAAGCTGTGGGGGGAGAAGAACAAGGCAGCAGCTGTTCCGGAACCTACTGTACAAGTGCTTCTACGCCAATGCTCGAAGCCTCCGAGCAAAGATGGGAGAACTTGAACATCTGGCAGCTAGGGATAACATTGATATAATAGCCATAACAGAAACCTGGTGGAATGTGGAGAACCAGTGGGACACAGCAATCCCAGGCTATAAACTCTATAGAAGGGATAGAGAGGGGCGGGTTGGAGGAGGAGTGGCCATCTATGTCAAAGAAGGCATAAAATCCAGCAGAATGGAGATTGACAGAGGGTCTGACTCCGCCATAGAATCACTGTGGGTTAAACTACCAGGTCCAAAGAGTGATGTGATAGTTGGAGTATTCTATCGTCCACCAGATCAAAAACTTGAGGGGGACCTTGAAATGAGGAGAGAAATCATGGAGGTGGCTAAGAGGGATAGGATAGTAATCATGGGGGACTTTAATTATCCCCACATTGACTGGGCCAATGCGAGCTCTGGGCAAGAAAGAGAAACTGGGTTTCTCGACTTGCTGAATGACTGTGCCTTAGAGCAACTTGTCATGGAGCCCACCCGAGAACAGGCAACTCTAGATCTAATATTGTGTGATACTCAGGACCTCGTCAGGGATGTGAATGTCACTGAGCCTCTGGGGAACAGTGACCATGCTGCAATTACCTTTGCCATGCATGTCGGAGGAAGAGTGTCAACCAAATCAGACATAAAAACCCTTGATTTTCGAAGGGCAAACTTCCCTCAGATGAGGAAACTAGTTAGAGAGAAACTGAAGGGGAGGGTTAGAAGAATCCAATCTCTTCAGTGTGCATGGAGCCTGTTTAAAACAACAATAATAGAGGCCCAGCACAAGTGCATACCACAAAGAAAGAAGAGCTCATTTAAGTCCAAGAGGACACCGGCATGGTTAACGAGTGGAGTTAGAGAGGCTCTAAAGCACAAGGAGAGGTCCTTCTGTAAATGGAAATCCTCCCCAAATGAGGAAAATAAAAAGGATCACAAACTATGGCAAAAGAAATGTAAGAAGATGATAAGGGAGGCAAAGAAAGATTTTGAGGAACGCATGGCTAGCAATATAAAGGGTAATAATAAAAGCTTCTTTAAATATGTTAGAAGTAGAAAACCTGCCAGAGAACCAATTGGGCCTCTGGATGGTGAGGGAGGAAAAGGGGAGGTTAAGGAGGACTTGGACATTGCAGAGAAATTGAACGAGTTCTTTGCGTCTGTCTTCACGACAGAGGACCTTGAGCGGATTCCGCTGCCTGAGCCGCCCCTCTTGACTAAAGAATTAAATCAAATACAGGTTAAAAGAGAGGAGGTTTTAGGACTAATTGATAAATTGAGGATTAACAAGTCACCGGGCCCAGATGGCATCCACCCAAGGGTTATTAGGGAACTGAGAAATGAAATTGCAGATCTCTTAACGGTTATATGCAACTTGTCTCTTAAAACGGCCACAGTGCCGGAGGACTGGAGGATAGCAGATGTCACACCAATTTTTAAAAAAGGAAGGAGGGGGGACCCAGGAAACTACAGGCCGGTTAGCCTTACATCTGTCCCAGGGAAGATGGTGGAAGGCCTCATCCAAGAGAAAATCTTAAAACACATAAAAGAACAAACCTTGCTGAGAGAAAATCAGCATGGCTTCTGTAAGGGTAAATCTTGTCTTACAAACCTTTTAGAATTTTTTGAAACGGTCAACAGGCACGTGGATTTGGGTGAACCGGTGGATATAGTCTATCTGGATTTTCAAAAGGCTTTTGACACAGTCCCTCACCAAAGGCTGCTGAGAAAATTGCATAGTCAGGGGATAAGAGGGCAGGTCCTCTTATGGATTGAGAACTGGTTGAGATCCCGGAAACAAAGAGTAGGTGTCAATGGGAAATTTTCACAATGGAGAGAAGTGAAAAGCGGTGTGCCCCAGGGCTCGGTCCTGGGACCGGTGCTTTTCAATCTGTTCATAAATGACCTGGAGACAGGGATAAACAGTGAGGTGGCCAAGTTTGCAGATGACACAAAACTTTTCCATGTGGTAAAAACCAGAGAAGATTGTGAAGAGCTCCAGAAGGATCTCTCCAAACTGGGGGAGTGGGCTGAGAAATGGCAAATGCGTTTTAATGTAACCAAATGTAAAGTAATGCATATTGGGGCAAAAAACCCAAACTTCATCTATCAACTCATGGGCTCTGAGTTATCCGTGACGGATCAGGAAAGAGATCTTGGTGTGTTGGTGGACAGCTCCATGAAGGTGTCTCCCCAATGTGTGGCAGCAGTGAAGAAGGACAATTCCATGCTAGGGATTATCAAAAAGGGGATTGAAAATAAAACAGCCAACATTATAATGCCGTTATATAAAACAATAGTAAGGCCCCACCTGGAGTATTGTGTACTATTCTGGTCACCGCATCTCAAGAAAGACATAGTGGAACTGGAAAAGGTGCAGAAGAGAGCGACTAAAATGATTACTGGGCTGGGGCACCTCCCTTATGAAGAAAGGCTAAAACAATTGGGCCTCTTTAGTCTGGAAAAAAGGCGCTTGAGGGGGGATATGATTGAGACATACAAAATAATGCAGGGTATGAGTAAAGTGGATAGAGGGAAGCTCTTCTCCCTCTCTCAAAATACCAGAACTAGGGGACATACACTCAAATTGAGTGCTGGGAGAGTAAGAACTGACAAAAGAAAATATTTTTTCACCCAGCGTGTTGTAAGTCTATGGAACTCCCTGCCACAGGATGTGGTGATGGCATCTGGCCTGGATGCCTTCAAAAGGGGATTGGACAGTTTCCTAGAGGAAAAGTCCATCACGGGTTACAAACCATGATGGAGATGTGTAATCTCTAGGCTTTAAACCAGGGTACTTCAAGGGCCAGATGCAGGGGTGGTATCAGGAGACAGATATCTAGTCTCATGCGCTCCCAAATGCATCTGGTGGGGCCGCTGTGAGATACAGGAAGCTGGACTAGATGGGCCTTTGGCCTGATCCAGCATGGCTCTTCTTATGTTCTTATATTCTTATGTTCCTCGGAGCAGTACCAATAAGTAATAACATGATAAAAGAGGGATTTGCCAGGAGTTATTTCTTAGATGTAGAGTCCATGGCAAGATGGAAAAAAAGCCAGACAGTTTACTTGAGGCACGGAGCTTGGATGTTCTTAGGCTGCATCCGAATTGAAGGGATTGAGGTGTTTTAATTGTCCCAGTCCTTCCAAAGACATGTCAGGGCTCTCACGTACACACATTCACACCTCTCCTCAATGTGGCTTATCAAGGCCTATGGCCCCTGCCTTGCCAGCGAAGGGGCAGGAGGGTTGGTGCAGAAGGCCCATGCATTTCATTTGAGGATTGGGATAAAATTTGGAAACGTCCACTGAGTGTGGCCAATTGAATCAAATAAAAGGAAAGCGATTACCCAGTGTTGCAGTCTTGTTGAAGGTCCATTTGCCTCTTTCTTGGTACGTAGTGGGGGTGGCTCATTCTTGGTATCTCAGTATTTCCAATTGAAGCAAAACAAGTTGAGGAGCCATGTAACCATCACCAAATACAAATACAAAAGTGGAACAGGTGATACCTTTAGGCTACTATAAAAATAACAAAACTGCTAATATTTCAGGGGCGAAACCATTCATTGTGTGCTTGGATTTTGAATATTTTGCCTTATAATATTCACAGTATTTTGATTGATACCAGACCATATCATAGCACATTGAATCACGATTCATGTTTCAAAACACCCCCTCCCTCATGTAGTAAGCAGAGGTGCGTGTTTTTGGTATAATATCCCTGAATCTTACTCAGGATAAGGAAAAAGTGAAGAATTATGGGAGTTGCATTCCAAAAACACCTTTGGGGCCACAGCTACCCACTCCTGAAACACAGTGGTCAGATTCAGGACTAGAAATCTGATCTAATTCAGAATAATACATTATTACTATAATTCCCCCCCCTCCTCCTTTCTGCATGTTTGTAGCTTCAAGTTCTTTCCTTCCTTGATATGAAAAGGCTTCTAAATTTTGGTCAGTTTGTCAAAAACAAAGTGAAAAGAAACAAAATTATTCCCTGTTTTGTATCATACATATTCAGTAGGTGAAACTGCAAGTATCATGGGATAATCATGTTGTATCTGCTATCTAAGAGTTAAAATCTAGATAAAAAGGAGTAGCAACACTAATGCAGCACTAACACAGTTAACTATCCAAGAATTATAAAAACCAGGTCTTTAAGAGTTAAGGCCTGGGCTGAATGAACACAACTTTTATGGTATTTCTAACAGTCTGCTTTAAAAAAAAAACTTCAAGTACATCACGCACATGAAGAAAAGCAGCAGTTTGGGGAAAATTCTAATGGAAAATGGAATGGGGAGACTTTGACCCTTTCTTAATGGAAGAAAAGTAAAGTACCTCTGTGGTGAAAGGAGGAATATCTTATTTTGGATCCCTGCTTACTCTTTCTAATTTTACTTGTGAATCTGTGAATGATGGAAGTGTACCTCACAGGTGTTCTTATATTATTGTGCAATAACGCTACTTATTCAGAGCTCTTCAAATAGAAGAAGAAGAGGTGGAGGGGGGGAAATCAGAATTGCTGGATAAAACCATTTAAACCCTTACCATCCCTTTTAGTGTCTGTTCTGTATGATAAAGCTATAGAGAAAGAGTGCTGAACACTGTTAAGGAAAAAAAGTATGAAAGGTGGTTTACTTTTTGAAAATCCATTTCTTTCTCTTTGACATTCTTGATAAATGAACTGTACTTCAACATTTCTGGAGCAGCAGGATACCATTAACTTGCGACATTATTCTGGTCACTGACATTATGTCTTAATTATCTCTGTTGCCTTAAAGTCGGGCACCCTGCCTATGGTAGTGGCCATATATAGCTCGTTTCCACTGAGTGACATGCGTGGACTTCCAGTAGGAGTTAAAATTGCCTATTTCAGGCTTGGCTTTAAAACTGATATTTGGGGGGGGGGGTTGGGGGAAGGGATCTCTTTTTCCATTTTGAAATGGTCTGGAAATGAGGGCAGAGACACACATGTGCACTGCATAGACTTGTCTGAATGACATTGGTTATATAAAGACATGTGGGATGCAGATTCTAACCTATTCACTCACGGGGCCATCCCCAGATATCCTGCGGTCCAAGCCAGAAAGGGTAAATGCTGGTAAATGCACAAAGGGTAGATCAAGTCTTTTATTTATTTATTTATTTATTTATTTATTTATTTATTTATTTATTAAGAGTATAGTGGTACCTTGTATAAAGGAATTAATTCGTTCCAAATGAAATTATGTTAAGCAAATTTTCCTTTATACAAATTTTCCATAGGAATGCATTGAAAACGGAGTGATCCCTAATTGCGACCATTTTTATGTTGTATGGATTTGCTCCATAGGCGATTATGTTAAGCAAATTTCCCTATCTCCGGAACTTTTTATGTTGTACAGATTTTATTTTATACAAACTGTTTGTTATACGAGGGTCCACTGTATTTTTACTCTGCCTTTCTCCTTGGAAAAGGACCCAAGGTGGCTTACAGTAATGAAGGATAATATACAGTTCAGTACAATTGGACCACATGGGACGTGGTGGCTCAGTGGACTAAGGCTCTGAAAACTGTCGGCTGCAAAGTCGGTAGCTCAGAGGTTCGAATCCTTGGTGCCATGCAGAGGAGTGAGCTCCCGCTGTTAACCCCAGCTCCTGCCAACCTACCAGTTCGAAAGCATGTAAATGCAAGTAGATAAATAGGTACCACTGCAAAAAGCAGGAAGGTAAAACAGTGTTTCCTTGCAGCTATGCCGACCACATGGCCATGGACTTGCACAACAATGGCTCTTCAGCTTGAATACGGAGATGAGAACCGCCCCAAGAGTTGGACACGACTAGCACACATGTGCAGGAGGAACCTTTACCTTTACCTTTTACCTTACAATTAAGAAATGTTCAAGTATTTGAGAACATGGAATTGAGGGACATCTTACAGCATTAATAGACAACATTACATTAAAGCTACAAGATTATTAGTTATAAACACAAAGTCTATGTGAACCTATAGATTCATATAAAATGCACGGTAGTCCATAACACCCCAAGCCAGCCATGTTATTTTGGCACACAAAGCTGAAAGCCCCACAAACATCTTTCCCACGTACCACCAGCAAGAATATACATAATAAAAACAACAAATTGAATGTTCAGTGCATCTGCTGCCTTTTCGTGAGTCTCCACACCTTCTGGTGGAGGTGTCTATCTCACTTGGCCTTATAGTTGAGCTGCTTCTGCTTGCTCACAATTCTTAAACATGTGTGAGAGAAGTGAGCACTTTGTTTATAACGACAACTGTTGCTCCTTTGTCCTTTTTGTTGTTCTGTGCCATCAGGTAACTTCCAGCCGATAGTATTACAATATATGTGAGATGTTCAAGGAGTTGTTCACTACTAGCAACCCACAGTGAGTTTCTGTGGGAGAGCTAGGATTTGAACCTAGATCTCCATCCTGAGTACTTGTACAACACACTGTACAACTTCTTAACTATACAACAGTATAGCACAACTCTGTACTATACTGGCTTTCACTTCTAGTTGTTTGAAGAAGGACTGGAACTGGGTCAGGGTGAATAGGGAACGTATAATTCCCCCCAAACAACCATGGTTGGCCATGTCATCTGAGTTGCATGGTACACGGTTGCACAACAGGATTCCAGATGGCAGGTTAGATGTGCATGCAAAGGAATAGTTCTAAAGCATGAAGTGCACTTTGATTTTATGGCATTAGAATCATAGAATCATAGAGTTTGAATAGACTTCAAGGCCATCCAGTCCAACGCCTGGCCATGCAGGAACCCCCATCACAGTATTTCTGACAGATGGCCATCCAGCCTCTGCTTAAAAACCTACAAAGAAGGAGACTCCACCACCCTCCGTGGCAGCATATTCCACAGCATTATGAAGGTATCATTGCAAACACTTGAGAAGTAACAGCTAGAATGGTGTTACTTATCTGCATTGGCATAAATCAGACAGCTTAAATCTTAGCAGCAAATTGCCTCTTGTTATGGAGTCATTTCCCCCATTCCTTGTTGCACGATGATCATGTGACATGGTGTACAATGGGAAATGCAGTACTTCGTCCTTTGTAAAAATTTGCAAACATATGGCTGCTTTTTTTTAAAAAATTGTGCATGTCATGCACAGTTTTTTAATACTCTTTTATCATCCTTACCCTTGTACCTGCTGCGTACTTCATCTGGGCATTGTGAATTAAAAAGTAATTAGGCAGAACTTTATTAGCTATGCCCACTGACATAAGGTCAGTGGCATAAGTTTCAGCAGCCACTTGGTGCATCTTAATAAGTCATTGCAGACATTTCTTATTGTGTACCAGTCATCTGAGTCAATGTGTGATAGGCATGCCTACTTCTTATCTTGAGGAAATCTGCTTCTGAAAATTAAGCTCCTCACATTATTTTGCTGGGAATATACAATAGGATTCTGTTCATTGGTCTAAAATGGTTGCATTTTACTACTTTCCTCGTGGCGCAGTGGTTAAATGCCTGTACTGCAGGTAAAACTGTGCTCACGACCTGGGTTCAATCCCCGGTAGCAGGCTCAAGGTTCACTCAGCCTTCCATCCTTCCGAGGTTGGTAAAATGAGTACCCAGCTTGCTGGGGGGGGCAATGTGTAGCCTGCACACTGTAATCAAAATTGTAAACCGCCCAGAGACTACTTGTAGTGGTATGGGGCGGTATATAAGCAGAACACTTTGCTTTGCTTTGCTTCCAACTTGTCTAAAATAAGCCCTAACAGTTCTCTGTCTTTGCTTGAGAAGTGGTTGACCGATGAAAAAAGGAAGTCAGCTTCTGGGATTTTCCTTGCAGGATATCACTTTGTCAATGGCAGTGGGCACAAGAGGCACAGTGGTTAAATGCCTGTACTGCAGCTAAAACTGTACTCACCACCTGGGGTTCAATCCCACGTAGCCGGCTCATGGTTGACTCAGCCTTCCATCCTTCCGAGCTCGGTAAAATGAGTACCCAGGTTGCTGGGAGAGGGCAATGTGTAGCCTGCATACTGTAATTAAAAACTGTAAACGTCCCACAGACTACTTGAAGTGGTATGGGGCAGGATATAAGCAGAACACTTTGCTTTGCTTAAGACCAGGGATCCAAACTAGGTGTTCTTGGATTGTAATTTCAAGAAATGCTGGGCAGCACTGTTGGTGGCAAAGGCTTCTGGGAACTGTGGTCCAAGAACACCTGAGTTACTTGGGGTTGGAAGCTTTAAACCAACAGTGGGGGTTAGGAAAGGGGGTGGGTGGGGATTGGTTTATTGGGGGGTTATGACAGAAAGGTGGTTATTCATTTTATTGATTTATCCCACCTCCTCCCCTTCCCTCGCTGAGTCTTTCATTGATCTCAACCCCCTGGCCCCGATTATTGTACAGTACTTTAATACAAATGCTTGGTAAATAGGGAGATAGTGCTGAGTAGTTTTTGTTGGGATATTGCATTCTGGTAGTTCTGGGGAGGCAAGTGCCTATCTTTGGGTATAGGACTATTATAATGGTTATTAACTGTGTCCATTGGTTGGTTTTGGGGGCGTAGATGGTACACTGATCATTATTGATGGGGATACTGAAAGCCTTGAAATGCCAAATTCAATTACATAGTTAGTTACTCTTAGTTACTTTATTTTTAGTTACTTTATAACTTATTATGAGTTCACGGTGTAGAATTTTGGGGATTGACAATGGGACCGAAGAAGGAACAAGGCAGTAAGAAAGGCAAGCAGCCAGAGGGGCTGCCACTCTCTCCGATGTGCTGCTCAAACCAGGGGCTACACCCAGCCAGCAGGCACCACCACAGTCCTTGGATGAGGAGGGGGGCCTGATTTTGGTATGATCCTTAATAAATTAAGCACCTTGGAAAGGGAATGAGTGTTTGCCTGGTCAAGTGCTCGGACAGGAATGTGGCTGTCCAGTAGGGATTCCAAGGCCCGTAGGATGGCTGAGATGAGACAATTGGCTGATGTTATGCTCTCTTGGATTGTTGTTTTGGGGGGTGATTGTGTGGGTATGATGGAAGCAATGGAGGTTACAGGATCCCAAGGAAGGCCAACTGCAGAGGAGCTGGTGCAGGAAGAAGCTGCAGGTGTACCGGATGCTGAGGTCAATGAAGGGGGCACCGGGTCGTTATATGAACACCGGGTATGGAAAGAGCTGGTCAGGAGATGATGGTGTGCAGCAGAGAGGTTCTCATATGGCTGTGACTCAGTTAGCTGCACAGGCAGCTGGACATCCAGGTGTGTCAGCATCAGGTGAGCCTGCACCCACACTCAACTCAACATGGGCGTTGGGGATATGGTCATGGGGATCACCTGGTCTGTCTGGTCAGGTAGATGGAAGGACACTGGGGAATGTAGCCCCTGGTTTGAGCAGCACATCGGAGAGAGTGACAGCCAGTTTTGTGGGGAGTTTTGGGTAGCACCATACCCACAGTGGTCAGGGCTTGGCGGTATACCTCCTAGTCCCATGGAAATATGTCCAGCTACATACCCCCAGCCATGGGATATGCGTACAATTCTGTTGCTAGGGAGGTGTTGCCCAGAAGTGGTCAGACTTTACCACTTGGCAATCACCTTTTGCCGGCTATGATTGAGAAGATTTGGAGAGGGGAATTTATTGACGTTTTTGAGCTGCTCAATAGGGAAGTAGCGCACGAGGATACAGAAAAGGGGGAGGAGAGACAGTGAGACCAACTAAAATGGAAAAAAACATATATTTATTTATATTATATATTTATTTATTTTTGCATCTGTATACCCCGGCCAATTTTCCCCAAAGGGAACTCTGGGAGGTTCCCTTTGGGCTAATTGGTTCCTGTGGTTCATTATTTATGCAGGGACTGTGGTGAGTGCTCACCCTGCCAAGACTTTTGCTCTTTTTCAGTATTTAGATTTAATTTATAGAGCATATACAGATTTTCATGGCTGAGAATATGGCTTCAATTTCCGGAAGGTTATAACAGGATTTCATTTTGGAGAATGTATTGGAAATTGGGGGAAGCTTTTCAAGTGCATACAGATGCTTCAGGTGCTTGTGGTTTTGAGTTGTATTTTCAAGATAGTTTGGATGCTGGGGTTTGGCTGGACGAATGGCACAGAACAAGAGTCTTGCAAGACCTCACATTTTTAGAGTCCCCCCCCCCCACTATGGGGTGAGATTTGGGCAAATTACAACATTACCTTTTGGTGTGATAATCAGGCTGTGGTGTATGTGGTCAATTCACTTCAAAATAGACATGGGCACGGAGCGGCGAAATTGTCGTTTCCGTTTTCGGTTATCGTTTCCGTTACATAATGGAAACGGTAACGATAATTACGCTGCTCCAGCTCGAACCCAACCCGAAAAAAGAAAAATTGGGTCGGGTTTTTCGTTGTCGTTAATGGCATCGCGGCGATCGCATGATGCCAAGCAGCACAGAAAAAAAGTTTTAAAAAGTAAAAACAAAAACAAAACCCGACTCCCGGCCAAAAAAGCAGGCGAAAATATGCCTGCCTGAGGACACCTACCAGAGGGGTGGTTTCTGGGGGGGGGGTGTCCCCAGCCTTCCCCCCCTCTCCTGTCCTGGGCTGCTTGCACCAGGCTGGGGGGGGGTCATCCTCGTCGTCTGTCTCGCTGCATGCCATGCGGTGGGGGGGGGATCCAAAATGGCGACCACAATTTTTCTTTTGAAATTGTGGTCAAAAAACACACCAAATCACCACAGAAACGTGTGAAATTTATTTATTTTAAATGGCTGGTTTTTAATAGTAGCAGCAGTGGGTTTTTTATAGCAATAAAACGTCACATTTATTTTATTTTATTTTATTTTATTTTATTTTTATTTTTTAGACCTGCCCATTTGGGCTGGGCATGGGATGGGACCATGCAAATTTTTTGAACCATTCCACCAATGGCATCACCACGTTTTTGACTGACACTTCTGGATGTCTCGGAGGGCATAAAAAGCCGAAGCACCTTCCAGAAATCGCAGTCGGGTGTATGGATGTGGTTGAGGCAGGAGGGCTGGCTGCTGGTGCTGGACTGTGATCCAATCGAGATTGAGGAGGGAGGCTGGAGGCTTTAGGACAGGCCTGCCCAAAGTCCGGCCCGGGGGCCAAATCCGGCCCTTCAGGCCATTCTGAGTGGCCTGCGGCTGGCTGGCCTGCCCCTCCCTCCCCCTCCTTTGCCCCATGTTTTTTTTAAATCTTCTGCCAACACTCACACCACCGGGAAGCTTGAGGGGCTGGGCGGGCCGTCCTGCCGGTGAGCAGAAGCTTGTGGGGCTGGGTGGGCAGGCAAGGGGGTGGGCCACCACCACCAGCACCGCTGGGAAGTTTGTGGGGCTGGGTTCGTGCACGGGGGTGAGCCACCGCCACTGGCATCACCGGGAACCTTATGACGCTAGGCGCCTTCCTTCCTTCCTTCCTGTGAATGGGGTTGCAAGGGGTCAGTGGGTGGGGCTTATGGGTCAATGGGTGGGGCTTGCAGTGGGGTGGCAGGGTCAGGGAGCAACCGGCCCCTGACACATTCTCAGCCACCAAATCTGGCCCTCCTTACAAAAAGTTTGGGCACCCCTGCTTTAGGATTTAAGTTAGGCAGGCAGGGAGGGAATTGAATTTAGAAAATAATTTCTTTGATTCCCTGCAGCTTTGTCTGCTGAAGGGAATAGCAGTTTATTCTTTATTTCTTCTCTGGCAGTTTGTGAGGATTTCTTTCTGATATTGGATAAAGGGGGAGGTTCGACTGGGAGTGGGAGGTGTGGATTTATTTTAAATATATATTATATACTACCATTTATTTTCTATTTTCCCAACTTCAATTTGCTTGCACACACACACATTTGGGGTGCAAGCCAAGAACAGAACCTCTATCCTATGATATCCAAACTGCCCACTCGCCCGTCCGCCTGTGCCGCCACCGCCTGCCCACTTGCCCGCCCACGGCCGCCGCCCACCCGCTCGCCCGCCCGCCCATCCCCCCGCCACCCGCCCCCACCCCACCCACCGCCTAGGGCGCAAAAACACCTAGCGCCGGCCCTGATTGCGGGACACCCCTATACTCTGGGGGAAGTCAAATTGCGCTAAATCGCAGTGGAAACGACAAACGAAACGACAAATTTTTGAAAAATTTCGCGACAAACGGAAACGATCCGATACGGACCCATTCCAACAAATGAAAACTCGAAACGTCATTTTTTTCTGGTCGTGCCCATCTCTACTTCAAAATCACCAAGGGTATGAGCTTGGTGTGTGCATTTACATTGCATTGTTTAATGTTAAATATAGTTTTTCAAGCACACTATGTACCAGGGTGGCAAATTCAATAGCTGATGCCCTGTCCCACCAACAGATTGAGCTGTTCAGGTTATTGGCATCTCATGCTCAGGTGCAACCCAAGGTTTTTCTGGAGGAGCTGTGGTGCCTTGGTGGTTAAGGGTTACCCATGCAATCTTTTCAGCTCTTGCACCCAACACCAGGAGAGCTTACATGACAGCATGTGAGGACTTTTTCTCCTTACAGGATAGGGAAAGGTTTGGCCAGGTTTGGCCCACACCAGTTGATCATTTACTGCAGTTTGGGCTGCATCTATATAATAGGGGATTGGCACCAAGAATGATTGTGGGGTGAATGTTGGCATTGGCATTCTACAGCAAGGCACAAAGCATGGCAGATTTTATTTCAGATTTTCAAGTGTGGAAAATGATTCAGGGATGGAGTAAGGAGTGGGGTGTGGTACTGGATAAGAGGGATCTGGTGTCTCCGGCACTGCTACAGAAGCTATTGCCGGTTTGGAGGGAGGTGTGTAAGGGCATTTTGGGAGGCTTTTAGGGTCAGTGAGTTGGTGGTGTTTCGGGGATCACCTTTCAGAGAGCAGACTTGGATATCTTTGAAGATGGTATAGTCTTACGCTTGAGGTGGTCCAAAACTGATCAGAAGGGTAGGGGTAAGATGGTGGTATTGGAGAAGTGTCACTTGTTTGGTTTGTGCCCAGTAGCAGCTATGGAGGAGTACAGTCCCTTGTGCAGCACTGCGAAGGGAGCAGTATTTAGGCATAATGATGGGACACCATTAACCAAGTTCCAGTTCTGGGCAGTGACCTCTAAATCTATGAGGACAGCAGGCATTGTGGGTCATCAGTTTGGAATTAATTCCTTTCGTATAGGAGCTGCCTCGATGGCAGCTGCAATGGGTTATGGTGTGGACGCTATAAAGCGTGTAGGGAAATGGTCATCAGTTCATTTTCACAGCTATATTCAGCCTCTCCCACAGACCTAAGATCTGGCACACTTTCTCTTTTATTGCTTGCAGGTTCTCCAGCTTCTGGATGCTGAGTTTGAGTTTTGATTGTTGGTCACAGTTTTGTGCTTTGGGCCAAGAACTTTGCTGCACATTACAGTTTTAGATTGAACCTTGGATTGGGAGCTCAGGCCATCCTGGAGTGGAGAGGGCGACAAGGATAGATTGAACCTTGGATTGGGAGCTCAGGCCATCCTGGAGTGGAGAGGACGACAAGGAATGTTATGGGATGGGTTTTTGGATCTGGTCACAAAGGCAGTGCTGCTTTGTCATTTGAGGTGCTCATTGTGCATCTGGCAGGCAATTATTTGGCATCCATGATGGGCAAGATTCTAATTAGTAAAATCATTGCGGATATACTTGGTCAGAACCCTGGCCTGTGGATCATGTGGTCAGCCATGCTGCCAAGGCAAGTATGGAGGGTGGAGAGCGACCCTCGAAAGATCGACAGGGCATGCAGAGGAGTCAATCATGAGGTTAGAAGGGCTTTTGCAGCTGTCCTCGGTTTGACGATTGAGCACCCAGAGATTCAGGTTGAATGGAGTGAGTTGTATCGACAGGATGGAGTGCACCTGTCCAATGGAGGCCTCCGGATTTTCCTGAGAGACATTGGGGTGTGTGTGTCCATAATTGCGGACTGTATAGGGGGCATGGGGCATACGGTGTAGCCCAATGCCATGGTGGGTAGTGGAAGAAGATATAAGGTTATAGAGAGTTCAAGGACATCCAATTTGGATGTGAGCTGGCCCACCTCCCTGAGATCAAAGGCCTGGAGGACTCGCCACTGAGAAGGATGGGGTCCCCTTGGTGATGACTGCCTTGAGCTGGGAGCCTTAGACAGTCGTTGCCTGTGGGGGTCACCTAATTATCATTCTCTGAACTCACCTGCAGGTATGGGTCTGGGGCCTGGCTGACCCCAGACACAGAAATGCATCTGCCCTACTGCAGCCCCCCCCTTTAAAAGGGGATATCTATATTTATAATTTAATGAAGTTTGACAAATACATATACCCAATCATTGTGTCTCGCCTCGTTACTCCAGGCTGGGTGGGCAAAGAAAAATGCCTCCCTTCATTCTATTCCAGAATCACTATTTCCTGTCCTGGCAAAGCCTTCTTCTGATTGGTTGGTTCGGAAAGCCCATGTTCCCCTTTGCACTAGCCATTCCACTAAGAATAAAGGCTGCAGTGGCTCATTCCCTTTGCCACAAACAGGGTCATCACATAAATTAAAAAACACTTGCTTATCATCCAACCAGCCTCTATCTCCTGCATCATCATTCAGTCTAGGGTCTACAACTACAGAACTGCATCACTAGGAAGGGGAAGGAAAATGTGCAGAACTGATCCATAAAGCTATTTAAATGTTATGAGGCAAGAAAGAGAAATTTTCACATTGTAGGGATCATACAAACCATTAGGGGAAGCCTTTGTCCACCCATCCCAAATATAAAGAGTCAAGACTTAAATTCAGGATGTCACTGTTGCTCTTTTCTCCCACAAGGGGGCCTAAAAGTGCAAGTGACTATGTGGTGTTCAGGCAGTTGTTGAGTGGGCCCTGGCACTTGCACTGACCACTGATTGTGACCAGGTATATGAAGAACCTCCACTGTGCGCAAGAGAATGGGATGGGCAAAAATGTGCTGCGACTCATGGCCAATCAGAGTGGCAACCAAAAATTCCCATCCAGCCCTTCCACAACCAGCTACTCTCATTCTCTTACTGGGAGGGAGAGTACATAGATGGCTGGGGATCAAAGAGGTTGTTTGCTTGACGTTGAGTCCTTAAATGACCTCGGCCCTGTTCAAACCCCGTGATCCACTATCCCAGAGTGGCATTGGTCCATTCTGGACCACATGATGACTAGTCTAACCCGCCTCCCCCAGTCAGGTGGCCAAAGCTGCTCCTCCCAACATAGGAGGGCTGGATCAGAGCGTCCCTTCTCTCAGTTCCACCATCTTCACAGACACAGTGGGAATACGGGATAAGATTTTGGGTTGTTTTCCATGGCTTCAGAGATTAAGACACGAGGAAATGGTTTCAAACTACAGGAAAAGAGATTCAATTTAAACGCTAGGAATAATTTCATGACGGTTAAAGCTGTTCGGCAATGGAATATGCTGCCACGGAGAGTGGCGAAGTCTCTTGCAACTCTATGATTCTATGATTCTATTCTATGATTCTATGATTCTATTGAACTCCCTCTGAGGCCAGGCTGGTCCCATCTTGACTGTCCTTCCACAAGATTTACCTTAGTGAAGCTTGTGAGAGGCTTACCTGAGAGGGTTTTTAAAATGGATTGTTGTACCTTACTGCTTTAAAACTATGTTTATGATGCTTATTTTTGTTAGTTTGTTTAGTATTGTATGCATCAGATCCGTTTAGTATTGTATGATCACAGCGGTTAGCTTAAATACAGTCTTTTAATTGTCGTAAGTCAACTTGGGCCCATTTTAAGGAGAAAGGCAGGTGGAAAACAAACAAAGCAACAAACAAACAAATGAAAAGCAAGTATGTGGCTTTGTGCAACAGCTTCCCACATCAGCATCACATTTTGCCCCATCTGGTAAACTGCCCTTACTGTTTTTCTGTCACACAACATTGTGCTGTGCCTTCTCCTTAGTATTGCCTGCCATGGTGACAGGGGTGGCGACAAGAGGTCTGGTTTTATAGGCATGGCATTTCTAATTAGAGGGCAGATGAGAATGTTTTTATGGTTGAATGTTATGAGCTGGGAGCTATGCATGAAAACTTGAATAAGGATTCAGGCAGCTGATAACGTCCAAACTGTATATGCTGTATTGTAAAACAGGCTAATTTTCTGGGTAATAATTATTGTAAAGACTAGAGCAAGGTTTTTTTTAAAAATACACTAGATAGACAGAACAAATGCACATAGCAATTTCTCTGGCTGCAATGTTAAATGGCATTGTGTTGTTTCTCCCATAATAAATTATTATTCCATCAGATGACATTAACAGTAGAGATGGGCACGACTTGAAAAAATTTTTTTTCGAGTTGTCGTTAGTCGGGCCGGTTCCGTTTCGGCTCGTTTCCGTTTTTCGCGAAAATTTGCAAAAATTAGTCGGTTTGTTTTTTTCGTTGTCGTTAGTACTGGTTTGGGGAGGGGGTAGCGGGCTCCTGGAGGGAGCTGCAGGAGTCAGCCAGAGCCACAAGTGACGGACTGGCAGACTCTTTGCACCCGCTGTGTCTCACGTACTTGCATGTAGTGCAATGCAAGTAGATCTGGCTTAGGGTTAAGACGGGTTAGCGGAACGGCTAGGGTTAGGCTAGTTACGGGTGAGGTTAGGGTGAGTATTGGGGTGCACCTCTGGGTGCCTCTCTGACCCACTTAGAAGGACAGTGTACTGGCGTATGGGTTAGGCTTAGGGTTCGGGTTTGGGCTACGATTAGTGGGCTGTTTATGCCCGATTGGCACATCCCAGAAGTCTCTGTGGTCAACCTGGCCAAGTGGCCATGCGATTGGTGGAAAATTTGCATGGTCTACTCCCATGGGCGAGCCCATCATTGCAAATGTGCAGGTGTAAAAAAATAAAATAAAATAAAATCAACAGAGACTTTTTTGCAAGAAAAACCCACTGCTGCTACTGTAAAAATTCAAGCATTTAAAATAGCCAATTTTCGCATCTTTCTGTGGTGCTTTGGTGGGGTTTTGGGCAACGATTTCAAAAAAAAAAAAATATTGCGGTCGCCATTTTGGATCCCCCCCCACCGCATGGCAAATGGATGCGCCCTCCCAGCCTGGTACAGTCAGCAAAACCTGGCCATGCGATTGGTGGAATGGCTCCAAAACTTTGCATGGTCCACTCCCATGGGCGAGCCCATCATTGCGAATGCGCAGGTGTAAAAAAATAAAATAAAATAAAATAAAATAAAATCAACGGAGACTTTTTTTTGCAAGAAAAACCCACTGCTGCTACTGTAAAAATTCAAGCATTTAAAATAGCTAATTTTCACATGTTTCTGTGGTGCTTTGGTGGGGTTTTGGGCAACGATTTCAAAAAAAATATTGCAGTCGCCATTTTGGATCCCCCACACTGCATGGCAAATGGATGCGCCCTCCCAGCCTGGTACAGTCAGCAAAACCTGGCCATGCGATTGGTGGAATGGCTCCAAAACTTTGCATGGTCCACTCCCATGGGCGAGCCCATCATTGCGAATGCGCAGGTGTAAAAAAATAAAATAAAATAAAATAAAATAAAATCAACAAAGACTTTTTTTGCAAGAAAAACCCACTGCTGCTACTGTAAAAATTCAAGCATTTAAAATAGCTAATTTTTGCATGTTTCTGTGGTGCTTTGGTGGGGTTTTGGGCAACGATTTCAAAAAAAATATTGCGGTCGCCATTTTGGATCCCCCGCACTGCATGGCAAATGGATGCGCCCTCCCAGCCTGGTACCAGCAGCGCAGCAGTAGCAATAGCCAAGGAGAGGGGGGCGGGGAAACCCCCCCCAAATAAAACACCCTTCTGGCCTGGTAGGTGCCCTCAGACAGTTTTCGCCTACTTTTAGGGCTGGGAATCGGGGGTTTTTTTAACTTTTAAAAACTTTTTTTCTGTGCCGCTTGGCATTGCGCGATGCAAGTAACGAGCACGACAAATCAGACCAAATTGTTCGTTCGTCGGTTCGAGCTCGAATTCTGGTGGAGTAATTCCCGTTTCCGTTTCCGTAGAGTAACGGATACGAGTAACGGAAACAGAAACGGGAATACCGCTAAGTTGTGCCCATCTCTAATTAACAGGTACCCTTAATCAGTGCATGACTTTGCTCAGCACAACTTTTAGACCAACAAAACCTTTACTGTTTTAAAATGTATTTTTCTTTTTCATAACACCCACAACTTTAAAGTTTTGGAAAGGGACAATACATGACAAAACGAATATGGTGTCTTCAAAATTGGCTTCTGTCAGTGCCATAATCTACATTTTGTTTCCACTCCCATTCCAGACATTGCCACACTGTTCCAGGGTCTGTTTTCCTAGACACGCTTTCTATGGTTCCTTACCATTGTCATCCAACCACAGAAGATAAGAATCAGAAATTAAGAAAAAGAGTGGCTTGCTACGTTACCCCACTTGCATGATTCTGGGTTTCCAGATGAGACTGCTGTGGATGGCGCATGGGGGCAAAGCCTCAGTAATACGTAAAGGCCACCCAGGTGCAAATGAAACAGAAGGACCAATTTACAGAAATACTCTGGAACACAGGAAGAGCTATTTGCCAGATCGTAGGGATAGCACACAATCACACAACATACTGTACATTTGGAGAAATTCATTTGGTGGGGTTGGAAAGAGGGAAATGAAACAAGACGTTGCAGATAATGTGCATTTTCTATTTGAAAATAATATTCGGCTTCCGATACTGCAAATGTCAACATCATGTTTCTTTCATCTTCTAATAAAAATCAGCCTTCAAGCTTTAGCTCTAATATATTTTGTAAGGACTGCTCTTTCGGATACTGAATAATTAACAACTTCATCTTATATTTCAGCAGAGGGCACTCAGTACAAATTCTAGACCCAAAAAATAATGTGATAAAAGAAGCAAAGTGTATTGTACAATATTATCCTATACAAAAAGTGATGTACTACACAGACATACCTTTAATATACACTTCCATTTAAATGGGAAAACAGCAGTAGCAGTGCAAAGCATAAATCTTTCAATTTGAATTTGCATTTGTATTAAAAGAGATGGGGCTGAGTTGTAAACCATAATCTAGGATCTATCAACTGCATGGTGCACAAATTATATTTTTTTCCACTTGACTTGCTGGGATTAGAGATGGGGATGAATTTTTTTAAAAAGTGATTCATCATGATTCATGATTCACTTGGGCTGACTGATGAATTTCTGGTGCCAAATCAACAAATCAATGAATCACTTCATCTCCCCTTTCAAATCCTATAAAAAGCCTCCCTGTCACATAGAGGCCCCACATTCACATGGATGCTGCCTCTGATGCTTCTCTACGTGCCCTGCAAGTTTGGTGAACATTGGGGTGTGGATGTTCAAATGAATCTAGAGACACCAACATTGCAGAGAAAATTTCTCCCAAGTCTGCTCTGCAAGCTCTCTAAGTTTGGTAAAGATTGGGTTTCACACTCACAAAGTGGGGCCCCCAGGAGAGTTCCCTTTAGGAACTGGGTTGCGGAAACCCAATCTTCACCCAAGTTGGAGGTATTCTATATGAGCACTCTTCTCAGAGAACTCTTCTCAGTAAGTTTGGAGTCTCTAGATGCCTGGAGAGAACGTACCTGGGGGACCCTCTTTGGGGGTACATAGCTCAGATTTCAAAACTCCAATCTCTACCCAACACGGAGGTATTATAAATGAAAGCCAGGGAATGCCTCCCTCCACATTTGGTGTGTCTAGGTACCTTGGGGGCATTCTATAGCCCAATGAATTGACAAATCCAAAATTGCTAAAATTCTTTGATTCATATTTTTCTGGGTACTCCTTTTATAATGAATATGAATTGATGCATTTTGACAAATTGCCCATGTGGCATAAAACGTGATTGGTTTTTCTGTTCATAGCCATCTCTAGGTGGGATCCATCAACAGCTTCCCTTGGTGGTGAGTCATTGAGCTGCAGGTGACGTCTGTTTCCCTCTGTTTTCCCAGCCTAATCTGTGTCTTTTCCCTGGCAGAAAAAGTGTAGGAGGGCTTAGGGCTATCATTTTGCTTGGACAACAAGGTCTTTCTGAACTCTAATATGCTGTTGTATTTTTTTTTCAGTATTATGTTTTGACAGTACAGTATTATGTATTTTCAAAGGCTTTCACGGCCGGGATCTGATAGCTGTTGTGAGTTTTTTGGGCTCTTTGGCCATGTTCTGGAAGTTTTTCTTCCTGACATTTCACCAGACTATGTGGCCGGCATCTGCAGAGGGCAAGGAGCTCAGGGAACTAGGAGTTCTCTCTGCACTCTGGGGTACCGAGTGAGACTGTGGATTTTAAAGTTGTGGGAAAGCGGAAACTTATTCTATGCAGGAGAATAGGTGTTAGTCATTGTATTTTGATGGAGGGATAAAGAGGTTTCACTGCAATCAGGGGTGGCTGTGATCCTTCTCTGTGGTTGATGGGTGCAGTTAGCTGTTCTATTGTGTGAACTGATCACTGGTGCTGCTGGTAGAGGCATGGGGATCATTGAACTTTGATTTTATTTTTTATTTTTAAATTATGGAATATTTCCTGGGATTGCCTTCTCTCTACTTATTTTTGGCTTTCCCTCCTCCTTCCTCCCTTTCGTTTTAATTTGCCAATATGTCTAACACAGGCTAACACAGCTAGTTTTCTAGAAATTAATCTTTCCCCTAGGCCTACATCTAACTGTTTTGTTAACCATCGATGCATTGGAATTCCTCTGAAGTCAGAAAATACTATAGAATTCACTCCATATCAGTTTTTTCATAATTTTACTAGAGGAGGATTAAAATAAGTAGAGTCATAAACAGTTTGATGTTATTGACAACCTAAAGTTGAACACTGCTATGCAAGAAACTCAACAATACATTTTATATCATTTTGCTACTTTTTGAAATTCTGTTGAAATAATCTGTTGCCTTAGTTTTAACAATGAAATATCCCAGAGTTCCTGATTGGAAGATGGGCGGTATAAAAATGAAACAAATAAATAATAAGTAAATAAATAAATAAACAATGTTTGCATGTTTTTACCAGGAGAGCTAAAGTTAGCTCCAGACGACAGATTTAGATTAAAGAAAAGGATTGGTGGGCACATGGACTCTGATCAGAAATGGCAAAACTTTTTGGTCTACTACAAAACCCCAGCCAGCACGACCAGTTACATTTTTGCGGGCATGATGTTCTGGATCCAGTAGTCACCTGATGTAACTTTTTCCCCATCCTTGTCTCCATTGATTAGGACTACAACTAATGCAATGCAATCTGTAGGTTGTCATGGCTCTTTTAAAAGAATCATATATCCTATTTGCTATTTCTCATTCAGTTTGCTCTCCGTGGTGTTGCTGGGGGTGGGGGCAAGGGGCAGCACCTGGGCCCCCCCTTCTCTTCCCTCTTAGCTGGCCAAGGTGGTGTGAGCTGCTCATGAGCTGAGAGCTGAGCCCTCACACGATCAAAGTGGGCTGGTTGAGAGAGGGGGCGGCAAATGTGTTTCCTCAACTGTCTAAGCATCAGGGCCAGCCAGCTAGCTTGCCCACTCACCCCTCACCCCTCCTGGTGCCACCAGAGACTGCCCTCCTGGTCCCCTTGGCATGCCGCTTCCACCTGCCCAGCACGTAACAAGTCTGAGAAAGCTATCAAGAAGCCAGGAGAGGGTGTGAAAACTGACTTTGTCCTTGGGTGCTGAAAACCCTAGCTACTCCTCTGTTTGCCTTACATGCTTCCTAAGCCAGGGGTGTCCAAACGTTTTGTAAAGAGGGCCATATTTGGTGGCTGAGAATGTGTGTGGGGGATGGCTAACCCTTCCCCTGCAAGCCCCACCCACTGACCTCTAAGTCCACCACTGACCCCTTGCAAGCCCCACCCACTGACCACTAAGCCCTACCCACTGACCCCTTGCAAGCCCCACCTGCTTACCCATTGCAAGCCCTTCCAGGTACTTGGGGAACTCAGCCAGGTAGCGCCTGTGCCCAGTGCAGGGGTTGAAGCAGTTGATGGTGACAAGCTCATCGCAGTCGCAATTGCAGCAGCCGAGGACCACCAGGATCTTGGCCAGGCCAGTGGAGGGGCCACTAGGGGCTGACCCTCGACCTCGGCCAAGAGGGTGAAGTGGTGGACGAAGGGCAGGAGCACATGGGCCATGAGCTGAGGCAGGAGTGGGGCGCGGGTGATGGGCTCAGTGTGCACCCAGTTCAGGACCAGGGTAAAGGGTGTCATCCTTAGGCACACACAGTGCACCCTCGTGCAGGTAGGAGTTGAGGCATGCCAGCGGGACCTGCTCCTGCTGGGCACCCTGCTCCCCCTCAGGCTCAGTGTCATCGTGGCACAGGACACAGCCTCGACCCACCTTGGCCAGCAGCACGCAGGCAAAGGCCTCACCAAAATCCTCCAGCTTAAGCGTGGTGGTGGGCTCAAGGTGGGCAGCCAGCCAGGGTCTCTTGCTGCCGTGATGGCTGGGAACTGAAGGAGGTCAGCAGCACAGAGGAGCCAATCGGCCAGCCCTTCCGAGGCTGTGCCCGCCTCCAGCGCTGCCACCTGGCCCTTGTAGGTGAAGTAGAGGAGTAGTGCCAGGCACTTGGTGAAGAAGAGAAGGAGGAGGGCACAGTGGCCTCCTGGTGTGCGGTGGTGGAGGTGGCAGAGGGGGTGCCATCACTAAGCCTACTGGGTGGTGGGAGGGTGCACAGCTTCCTCCTCCTGCTCCCCCTCCATGCACCCCCAGATTGCTGCACCCAGGTGAGATGCCCCCCTAGATATGCCCCTGGCCACCCACCGCGAAACATGGCATGGAAGTAGCCTGAGGCAGCTGCCAGCATGGCCTGGCGCTCTCCGAACTCACCATTGCTTGCCACCAGCATCACGCCCAGCAGTGCCACCTCCACCTGCAGGCCCCACAGCACTGCCAAGGCATGTGCCATCTCCCTGTTGAAGAACAGGAGGAGGAGGAGGAGGAGAAGCAGGAGGAGGAGGAATGGCCAGCAGAGCTCTGCCTCCCCAGGGCTCAATGGCAACGCTCACTCCTTTAGGGGGCCCTCAGCATGATGAAAAGGGCAAAGGAGGGAGTGGGAGGCAGAGGGCAGGTCAGCTAGCCACAGGCCAATCAAAATGTCCTGATCTGGCCCACAGGCTGGACTTTGAACATGGCTGTCCTAAGCAGAGTTCATTACCTGGTCAGGATGCTTCCAGCAAAGAATCCTTTAATTATCTCTTTAGCTGGCTTTTAAGAAGCTGAAAGAGTCTTCCAGAAGCTAGGCTGCAGCATGGAACACATTTGTAAGTACTTCTTTCCTGGCAAGTTTAAATATGCAATTTTCAAGAATCTGCTCTTCACAGTACAGTGTAAGCACCACAGTAGGTGAGCCAAGGTGCATTTTGAAAGGAATCATGACTACTCATGCTAATTTGCTATGGCATCTTTGCACATCTGGATAAACCTTATCAGGGAACCCCCCCCATGTTGCATCAGCTGGTTCCCAGCTATATTTCCTTACTAACTAACCAATGCCACCTTATCAGCCCCATCAGGGTTATGATACTCATTACCATGTTAAACCACCAAGCATTGCCACTGTTTACAGAATAATGCTTCCTGGAAGGGGAACTGAAGATCAACAGGGATCTTAATGGTCCTTGCCAGGAATGAAATGCCTCACCATAAGCTATTTGTGCCCAGGAAAAGAAGTCTCTCTGTTTTGGGTCTATGATTAAATATAAATATAAGTATAAATATTTGGCATGCAGTCCCTCTGTCATGTCTGAAGAGGTGGACTTGGCCAAGAAAGCTCACATGAAAATAGAGAAGGTAGTCTTTAAGGTGGCACAATGTTATCATCTTATTTTTTTAATTTTTGTTTTTGTTTTGCCTTCTGCTCTATTTAGAGGAGCCTCATAGTGCAGTGGTTAAACTTCTGTACTGCAGCTGAAATGTGCTCATGACCCAGGGTTCACTCGCAGGCAGCTGGCTCAGGGTTGCCTCAGCCTTCCATCATTCCAAGGATGATAGAATTAATACCCAGCTTCTTGCGGGAGCAACGTGTAGCTTGCATAACTGTATTGTAAGCTACCCAGAGAGTGCTTTAAGCACTATGGGTGGTATATAAAGAGAAAACTATTTAAGAATTGCTTTTACATTCTCCATGTGGTACATAGGTTTACAATAGAGATGGGTATGAAATGGAAGTATAGCATTTCATTTTGTTTCAGTCTTCATTTTGTTTTGTTAATAACAAATTTTTAAAATGAATTTTCATCATGAAATGAAATGATTCATAAGACTATACATAATGGGGAGCTTTCTTTTTTATTGAACAGTAGAGATGGGCACGGAACAAATTTTTAATTTGTTTCATTAGTCATTAATTATTTCATTAGCTAACAAAATGAATAATGAACCAACCCATCAAAGAAAAACAAAACGAAATGAAATGGAAATTTCTCTTCGGTTCATTTCGTTTTTCATTCTGGACACCTACCTTGAGTTGCCCGGAGTCCCAACCTTCTCTTCTGCTGGAACTCTGGTGATAAATGGGGCGCTGGGAAGCAAGCGCCTCTCAGCTGTGGAAAAAAAACCACCCCAGCAATGGGGACATTTAAAAATAATAATAATAATAATAATAATAATAAATAATAATAAATAATAATAATAATAACAACAAAAAATTAAAAAGGCGCTGACCTGGCCTGGGAGCTTCATGGTTGGCCTTGTAAAATTTAAAAAAATAAATTAAAATTTTAAAAAGTGCCGACCCTGCCCTGGGGGCTGCATGGTCGGTGCTGGAAAATTTAAAAACATTAAAAACTTTTTTAAAAATTTTAAAAAAGGCCCTGGCCTTGGCCAGTATTTTTAAAAAAATAGAAATAAAAATAAATAAAAAATAAAACTAGGTCGAGCCAGCCAGAAATATATATATTTTTAAAATGGGGCACGGGGAAGCAAGCGCCTCTCAGCTGTGTGTGTGTGGGGAGCCCCTGGCTTTGGAGGCCTCGTGCCGGCCACCCAAATCCCAGAGCAGCTGGTGCCGATGAGAAGCTTCCACAGAGGGGGCTTTGGAGGCCTGCTGCCTCCCGGTGCGGCCACTGCCGGGGCTCCAAAGGCAGTGCTGAGGCCTACCACTGGCTGGCAAGGTCTACCACCACCCAGCGTGTCTGCTGCTGGGGCTTTGAAGGTGGTGTTGAGGCCCACCACTGTCAGAGCTCCGGAGGCAGTGGTGGCAAGGTTTACTGGCAACCAGTATGGCCACTGCCAGGGCTATGAAGGTGGCAGTGAGGCCTACCGCTGTCCAGGCTCCAGAGGGGGTGGCAGTGAGGTTTACCGCTGCTTGCTGCAGCTGCTGCTGGGGCTCTGAAGGTGGCGGTGAGGCCTACCACTGCCCAAGTTCCGGTGAGGTTTACTGCTGCACAGTGCGGCTGCTGCTGGGACTTCTGAGGCAGCAGTGGCTTACCGCCATCCCGTGTGGCCACTGTCAGGGCTCTGAAGCTGGCGGTGATGAGGTCTAAAGCGACCTGGTACGTCCGCTGCCAGGACCTTGTGGGCAGCTACTGCCACCAATGATAATGTCGATCCACTATGGAGCAGCCTGGTGAGGCCACGAGGAGGCTTCCAAGCGGCTGCCACTGCCGCTGGGCTCACCGGACACCTGGAGTAGCCAAGCGGCCAGAAGGCCGACCTAGGCCCTCACTGCCACTGCCTGGATCACCACTGCCGCCACTGCCACCACCATCCAGATAACCTGAACCAGTTTGTTTTGGTTCAATTTACACAAATTTTAGTTTTAAAAATTCATACGAAATGAAATGAAACAAACTGAGCCCCCCCCCGAAATAGAACAAACCTAACATTTGTTTTTTTTTGTTTCATGCCCACCTCTATTTAACAGGGAGCCCACTGCCCGAGTTTAAATGGCTTTAAAACAAAGACCCTCCTCCAACATTCCAATCAATTTGCTTTCAAACAAACAACTCTCTGTAAAACTAATAGCTAGCTATACCTCAAATCAAGATTAGAGAGATAAGCTTAACAGCTGATCTGCACGGGGAGGGAAGGAAGGAAAACATCAAAAATAACCTCCTACCTAATCAGGAAAGGAAAATAATTTAAATCAACTTGCAGACACAGCAGTGAAGGGAAGGGAAGAGAAACGTGATCCAGTCAGCCTCATGGTCCTAAAACTGCCATGTCTGCAGCCCAGAGACAGGCAACAGAGCTCAGCTCCTGGCTAGCTGCACCGCAGATCAAGATTGGATATAAGCTAGCTATCAACAGTTCAGGCACGGGGAGGAAAGGAAAGAAACAATCAATTTAATAATAAACCTCCTATTTTCAAGACGGCTGGATCAAGAAAGAGGCCTCTTGCCACTAGGATGAATCATTTCATTTCTGAAACAAAAAATGGTGTTTCATTTCATTTCTTGACAAAACACTGTCTGCTGTTTTGTTTCATTTTGAAACATTTCATAATGTTTCATTTTGAAACATTACAAAATGACGAAACAGTGTGTCGTTTTTCATTTTGTGCCCATCTCTAGTTTACAAATATCTTTCATTCTCTGTTTACTTGTTTTTTCATACAGAAACTGGTTGAAGCTCCTAAACAAATGAATCTCTCTTTTGTATTGTTTCCATCTTTTCTACCTGTACAAGATCATTTTTGAGGTTCAGCATCTAGAACAGTGTGCAGTATTCAATGTGTTAGTTGGTTTTTGTACACATGCCGTACTCAGAACAAAGTAACTGGACAATCAAACGTCAAGAAGTAACCTATTATTACTTTGGGAGTTTGATGTCTTTTTGACACTCAGGGACAAGACGTGCAAATAACCACACTTCCTGTTCTTCTGAAATGATGCTGCTTCCAAAATTAAGCCTTTCCATCACATATTGGCAGGAAGTGTTGGTGTTTCTATGTGACGGAATATAACAACTATAAAAGAGTAACAGGCATTATTTGATTTATTCCTTCAATATGCAACTCTATTATGGTAAGCCAATATATTTTCAAATGCTTGGGTACAATCTAGCATAGTAACTAGTTGCAGGGTGTGTCCCTCAACATTATTCAGAAAAAAATACCAGTTAAATCACTTGGGGTTACTCCTGAGTAAATAATCTTAAAAGTATTCTTGCGCATTGCTTACATTTCACCATCCCAGTAAACACAATAGATATACAAGTGTTCAACTGTAGCAAATTCATGGCCTGTGTTTGTTATTAGGCCTTGATTTCCATAAAGAAACTGTTGTAAAGGGAATTTGGAAAAAGTGGATCATACCATTTAATAATTAAACAAAAGTATTTATAGCCCTGTTGCTTACACTGGCAAAATTGGAAATTGCTTAGAAACAGCTATTGTTCAGTGATCTTGATATCATCTCCTGGTTTAGAAGGATCTTCCAATTAACCTTAATGGGCAAATTAACAAATAAATTAAGGATATTAAGAGTTGTAAATCATGTTAGTTTTGCTTCCATTGATTCAGGATGTGAGTACCATGGCTTACAGTCAACTAATTTCATTGTTGGTGAGACACATGTTAAATGCCCTCTCTGGACTGGCTACATTTTCAGTGGGAACAAATTACCTTGCCTTACAAAACTGTCCAATTCTGTCTGACATTACAGCCACTCTTTACTTAACAGCCTACTTGTTTAATGACCTCTCTGACTTGCAATGAACAGCTGTGGACCAAGTGGTTGCTGTCTAACTGCTACCTCAAGGAGAACCTGCTGTCCAAGTGTCCAGCCTGCTTCTGCTTGCATGTGCCTACCTTGAAAAGAGCTCAGAGGAGAGGAAACAGGGCTAGACATCGTCTCCCTGCCTTCCTCCTCCTCTGCTGCTTTCAAGGGATGGGTGTTGCTGTAAATGTCACAATGACTTTGTTGAGAAGTAGAATGACCTGAGAGGGATGGGCATTGGCCACCTCCATCTCTGTTTTTCTCTCCTTTTTGTTCTGCTTCTCCCGCTGCCTCCCAGAGAGCCTCCCCACTCTGGTCTGCCTATAAAAAGGGTGACCTCAACACACCACAAGACATCTGCCTTAAGCTCCACACTAGGGATGGGCACCTTATGAAAAATGACAAGCTGTTTTGTTGTTTTGTAAGCTTACAAAACAATTACAAAATGAAACATAACAGCAAAGAGCATGTCATCAAGAAATGAAATCGAACACAACTTTTTGTTTCGTAAATGAAATGACTTGTCCTAGTGGCGAGAAGCCTCTTGATCCAGCCATCTTGAGAACAGGAGGTTTATTATTAAACTGATTGATTTGTTTTCTGTCCTCCCCTCCCACCCATCAGCTGTTACTTATCTCCGATCTTGATCTGCCTGCCTGCAGCTAGCCAGCAGCTAAGCTCTTCCCTTCCCTTCCCTGCACTGGCTGTCCCTGTATCTGCAAATTGATTTAAAGTTTAAACTGATTGTTTTGCTTTCCTGATTAAGTAGGACTGTGGTGGCTTTTTTTTTTAATTTTCCTTCCTCCCTGATCTCTCCAATATCTCTGTGCAGCAGCTAGCCCTTAGATTTCCTGCTTGTTTTCAGAGGGTTCTTTGCTTGAAAGAAAATTGATTGGAAGGTTAATTAATTAAATTAATTAATTAATATTTAATTTTATTTATTATACTGGTTAAAATCACTTTACTAGAAAACACCATTATTTAGTCAGCTGGCCTAGAGCGCCAAGCACACAGCAGGCATTCTCTCTTTGGACAGCGATTGAGAGCTGTTGCCTCAGGAACATAGGTGCTCGGTCGTCTTGAGAAGTAATGGCTATCCTGCGACCTATTTCCTGGACTAGGCTCAAGGTTGATTCTCCCCAGACTCCAGATGTTTTGATGTCTACAGGGACAAAGTCAATTCCTGTTGCAATATCTTCGTATTTTTGTCTTTTTAATTGTTCGGCCATTGCTGCTGCGGATCCGGCTTCGATGCTGCTGTTTTGTGCATGGGAGATGGCAAATGTATTTGGACATGTGGCGTCCCATGTTAAGCATCAGCCTTTGCTCCAGGGGATCAGTGTAATACCATCTGGTCTTTTGTTACTTCCAGCACACAAATGTAAAGGCTCTCGGGTAGCTGAAAAACCGGCTCAGTTAAGGGCACGACATAAGATGTCATTAATCATGTTGTGTCTGACATGTTTGCCCGAAACAAGTTGGCAAGAGAGGCCATGGTGGCCCTGCGGGGTGACAGTTGTACCACAGGGACACATATGATAGCGAACAATTGGTACTCACAAATGAAGACTGACTGCTATTCGAAGAGAGTTGTCATCAAGCTTTATTTATTTATTTATTTATTTATTTATTTATTTATTTATTTATTTATTAACTGCTTAAATTTCCCATTGGGAACTCTGGGCAGTGTACAAGAAATTATCCCATAAACAATTTGCCCAAAAACAAGCACAAAAACCCCAGAATAAATCAAACAATATAACAATTAAAGGGAAAAATATATAAAAAGGAAGGTCTTTGATTTAGGGCAGTGGGCTCCCTGTTAAATAAAAAAAGGGAAATCTCCCCATTATTTATAGCTTTACGAATAATTTTGTTTGGTGACAAAAATTATTTTTTAAAAATCCCATTATTAATAAAATGAAACAAAATGAAGACAGAAATGAAACAAAATGAAACAAAACACTACATTTCCATTCCATGCCCATCTCTACTACTCACTTAACAGTTCACTTAATGACCTACTCATAGCAATGGAACTTCATTATTAAGTGAGGAGTATCTGTATAGCTTTTTGCTGCTTCATTTGTTTATATATATTTTTAAAATAGGATCTGTTTCCTGTTGTACAGTTACAAAAATGGCATAAAGCCTGGATGGATACTACAGTAAGTCAGGAAATCTCTGTAGCCGTTGTCTGTTGCATACTTAGTCACACAAATCAATAAAATCTACATAATTTCTTAAATTATCACCATTTTTAAAGTACAGACCCTTAGATATCAAACGGTTTATATAACATAAAATCTGTACAACATAAAAATTCTGGAGATAGGGGAAATTTGCTTAACAGAATTGCCTATGGGGTGAATCCATACAATATAAAATGGTCACAATTAGGGATTACTCCAGTTTCAATGCATTCCTATGGGAAATTTGTATAAAGGAAAATTTGCTTAACAGAATTTCATTTGGAATGAATTAATTCCTTTATACAAGGTACTACGGTAGTTTTCTTTTACTTATTTGATTTCCTTTAAACATTTATTTTCTAATACTCACATTACAGAAGTAATTATTATTATTTATTCCCTTCCTGGGCCCCACTCTATGCCCTGCACTGAAAACAAATAATTACTTGAGAATATGCAATTAATACATGAATGGCTCACAACCCCCCTTTTGTAACCATTGTGGAAGACTAATATGATATTTCCTACTAATAAAATCCATGAAAGGTTGAGAGCCCCCAATAAATGAATCTGAATTCCTTTTGCTGCCTGAAGTTTTTATGCTAATTTTTCCTGAAGTGCAATCTATCACTATTCCATGCTACCAAATTGTACCTTTGAACACCTCAAAGATCACTCCAAAATTTAGTAAAATGACTAGACTAGCAGCTGCTAACATGTAGCTCTTTCCAGATTCATGAAGTAGATTTTCATTGTCCCCTAAATAAACTGATAACATAAATGCTAACTCTGAAGATTTGATATGGAGATCTCCTGGTAATCATTCTTACTTCATTAGAGACTGTATCCCAGCATAGCTCAACTATGTTACAGAACCACCATAAGTGCTGAAACAAACCTCTTGGTCTACAGTTCTTCCCAACAAGGTGAAGAGGTAGAGGAATTTATAGATGTTAACTTGAATGGTGTCAAAAACCAGGTATGTGGGTATCTTCAAGGCAGATTCTTTAGACCTAGTTGACATGCTCTTAATTGGAAATTTAAAACACATTGGCCCAGTCTCCCTGATTTCAAAATCCCAGTTGTGTTCTCACACCACATGCACTCTTGTTTCTAAATCCACCAGGGAAGAATATATTGTAATCATCATCACCATCTTTTATTTGCACAATTGGAAGGGACTGTATGGATTTTTGAGTTCAGACCTTATCAATCAATCAATCAATCAATCAATCAATCAATCAATCAATCAATCAATCAATCAATCAATCAATCAATCAAAACTTTATTATGGTCAATGACCAGCAACAGGAGATAAGGTATACTAAATAGTAATAATATAATATAAAATCCATCCCAACCATCACGAAGATTTACCTTATTAATATCTGAGCAGTTAGTGATGCCAATAAGCCAGAGAGGAGGATCAAAATAGATATATACAAAAAGCATTAGAGTACATATATACATACAGTTCCATACACATAAGATACTCCATATTGTTGATTAAACAAGGGGCATTTATACTTAGTGGGCTATGTATCGTAAGTGATACTTCTAATTAGTTGGTAACGCTGGTCATTGACCTGCGAATTTGGATCGCTGCGGCGCAGAACCTAGCCACACTGTATGTTATAGAAAAATTGATATCTGACAGAAGCAATTGAGTGTAATAATGACCAGAGCGTCCTGGGTCAGACTCTGCCAGGAAAGCACAGAAACCCCCATCCTCTGCCTCTGCAGCCAGATAGTTAAACCACTCAGCTATCTAGGAGTTATAACCTTAGAACTGCAGCCCTCTTGAGGGTGTTAAGAAGCTCCTCAATAGGGGCTAGGCACCCTGTAGCTTGCCTCTTAACCTCTGGCTAGGCAATACAATGGCTTACTTAGAGCCATGTAAAACCCAAGATGCTAGATCAGTGATTCGCAACCTTTTTAAAGCTACCCCCCCCCCTGGATCTGAAAAATGTTCAACACCCCTCTCTTGTGAAAATCCTGTAATTTAGGGTATGGGGAAGGGGGAGCTACTGAATTATAAAAGGCAAAAATTTTAAGTAATTTTTAAGTTATTTCCAAATTTGTTTGATTTAACTCGATACTTTTGCCCTGGAAGGTAATTGCATTGCTTTAATAAAATTAAAATGATTAATGCAAAAAAAATGCTTTAATGCTCTTTTATGTAAATACATTTATTTCAAAATGCTGTAAATACGTATATTTATTTTTTAATGCACTGTTTAATTTTTTTAGATTGGATGATTCTAATTAAGTCTTCAAATCATCTCTTGGGAAGGATAGGTGATCAACACAGAAGTTCAACAATCTACTTAGTCCTACTTGAACCAAGTTACTGAAGTTTATATGTAGAGATGGGCACGAACTGACAAACTGGTGGTGGGAGACCATGTAGTTTTTCTGCCAAACAGGTGTTTGGTGCTTCCCAGCCCCAGTTCCTCTGGCAGGTGCCCAAGCAGAGATAGCACCTGGAGGAGGCTGGGCAGGGAAACCAGAGGGCAACCTCTGAGTGGGCAGCTGTTGGAGGTGGGGCTAGGAAGTGCTGAACACCCATTTGGCCAAACACTGAATCTACATGAATGGCTGACCTGACAGTTTGTGCCCACCTCTTTCTTCGTGTCATAACCTATGAGAAATTGAGATGGCAGTTTAAGGGAGCTAGAAGGGAGCCATTTGGCATTAGGCCTCCATTCCTTTTATAATAAACAGAGCTGAGAACAAGGTGCTATATGCATTGTACTTACATATATTTAAAAATATTTCAATTTTTTCAGCTGTTTTTCAGTAGTGGGGAGATCTAACAGCCTTTTCTCTATATGGACCCATGGAGCCGCCTGCAAGCCTTGTATGCATTTCTACCCAATGGTGGATTTGATAAGCTTCATAATAAACCCCAGAACTGGAATGACACACCTTCTCCATTGAGTAACACTTTTGCTGTTGGGATTTTTTTTTGCTTGCTTGTTTTAAAGATAAACATTTTTGTATTTCTCTGTCATGTTTGTAACACCATGCCCTGTATTGTCAGTGGGAGAACATAAAAAGGTAAGGGGGATGGGATAAATGTCATGCAAATCACAGAAATGTGTTTGAATAACAAAAGTATATGACTTTTCTATTTTTTCATATCTGATAACATGAATGGCTAAACTAAAGCCTTGATAATTACATCTGAATAATTTACTAGGGCTTTTAGCCATAAAGACCTCTAGATATCTAAAACCATTCTTGGTGAGAGGGAAGTGCTGGATCTTCAAATGAGAGTTGGCAAATAAGCAGTATGTTATTATAACACACGAAATCCAATGTGCTAAAAATTAATTAGCAGGACTGGCACCATAGTGAAAGCTGCTAGCTCTTTTATTCCATGGCCGCTGCCTCTATAGGATTACTCAGCATTCAAATAATGTCACCCCTTGAATTTATGCATTCACTTCAACACGAGCCTCTAAACTGGGCTGAATTCTTCATAAGACCAACTAGGGTGATGCTTAGGGGCCATGCAGCCTCCAGCAGAGAAAAGACTATTCATACAACCATAGTAAACTTTAAGACTGTTTAGTGAATAACAGGTTGAAAAATAATCTAATTGTATTTTCACATTTTGACTTGATATAGATTTTGGTACGTGCTTGACAGGCTTATAACAGTTTCATATTATATTCTTATCAAATATAGTAACAGCAGACACCTAGCAGCAGGCAGACCTACCAGAATTCCTATATAAACAGACATAATGATATATGTCTCGTATATGTTCAACATCACAACCACTGACCTGTGGGGTCTGTCAGGGTTCTGTTCTGTTCCTTGTGTTATTTAACATTTATATGAAACCATTGGGGGAAATTATCCAGCGTTTTGGGGTGAAGTGCCACCAGTATGTCAATGACACCCAACTCTACCTCTCGTCACCTCCAAATTCCAAAGGAGCTATTTTGACGTTAGATCAGTGCTTAGCTTCATTAATGAACTGGATGAGGAGGAACAAACTGAAACAAGACAGAGGTGCTTCTGGTCAGTTGAAAAGGGAGAACAAGGGACAGGGATGGGATCTGTACTGGATGGGATCACCCTCCAATTGAAAAACCCAGCTTGAGGGTGCTCCTGGACTCATCCTTGAGCTTAGATGCCCCGGTCACAGCTGTGGCCAGGAGTGTATTTGCACAATCAAAACTAGTTAGCCAGCTATGCCCATTTCTTGAGAAACCTGCTCTAAGCACTGTGACACATGCCCTAGTGACATCTTGGCTGGACTACTACAATGCACTCTATGTGGGGCTACTGATGGAAATTCTCAGGAAACGTCAATGGGTCTGAAATGTAGCAGGCCAGATTGCTGACTTGAGTGGGCTACAGAGATCATGTTACACCCTTATTAAAGCAGCTCTACTGGCTGCCAATCAGCTATTGGGCACAATTCAAAGTTTCAGACCTTAACCTATAAAACACAAAATGGGCTGGGTCCAACTTACCTTAAAGATTGAATCTCACAGTATGAACCAGCTTGGGTGCTAAGGTCATCAGGAGAGGCCTTTCTCTCCATCACGCCACCTTCACAGGTGCATCTCATAAGAATACATGAAAGGGCCTTTTCTGTTGCTGCTCCCAGACTTTGGGACTCTCTCCCTGCTGGATGCCAGGATGGCCCCATCTCTGCTGTCTTTCTGGAAACAGGTAAAGACCTTCCTCTTCAGGCAAGCTTTCCCTGAATGAATGACTACCTATTATGTGCCTTTTAGATGGAATACCATGCAGAACACCAGTGTTTTCCATGTTAGGTTCCAACCCTCATAATGGATTTTCCCCTTTTCACATACTCTTTGTAGCTTTACTGTTACCTTTGAAAGTTCTAAGATGCCTCTTACATAACTTGAGTATGTCTTAAATGTTCTAGCCTATATATTGTCCCTCATTATTGTAAGCTGCCTTGGGTACTTTTCCAAGGAAAAAGGCAGGATAACAATATTCATTAATAAATAAATAAATAAAATTATAACATACAAGTATTGATGGACAAGGTATCAGACTAATGGTTGGGCTTTTCTTATACTTGACATGTATTAAGCCTCTAAGAATTGACTGGCTGAGAAAAGACAGAATCTGACTGGTTAAACAAACTCTCTTATGCAGATACGGTAGATTCCATTCATTCTTATATAGTATTTACATATATGTTGGCTTGCATAATTATATATTCTTTCATGTTTAGCTGAAGCTGAGATAATTTGGGGGAATAAACTGATGTATAGCAAATCTAGTTTTAGGGTGAAAGCTAGGCATTATTTGGTTTTGCTTGTTTGTTTGTTTGTTTTGCTGAATGTTAATGTTCCAAAAGAATCACATTACTGGGTCAGAAATATATTTGCCGGCCAGGGAGCAAAGGGGTCATTCCGTATGGTAATTGTCATAGATTATCCAACTCTATGGTACAAACTCACCTGCAGAGAATCCTTTCATGGTTTCAAAAAGATACAGCCATTCTGGCATGTGACCAGGGCTCAGAGAATTGCTCTCCATCCAGGATGCTACTAAAGATCTCTTGCAGGTGAGATGCTAACACACCACTCTATTGCTTATGAAAAGCTCCAATGAAGCCATCTGGCCCAGGAAACGTTATTTGGCTTTAACTGCTTTATAGTCTTTTACAAATGCCTCCAATGTCACCAATTAGTCTAAACCCTGTCTGCCGTCCTCAGATAATGGTGGCACCATGGTGGCCGTCTGATAATTATTGAAATCTGCCTCAGGCATACATATAGAGGAATACAGTGACTTAAAAAAGAATCATCAAATATCTTTGACATCCTATTTGGTCTGTGCATCTGTTACCCTGGCTCTCCAAAATAATTATGATTCTGCCTTTAGATTTCCTTTCCTTGAACATAAGAACATAAGAAGAGCCATGCTGGATCAGCCCAAAGGCCCATCTAGTGCAGTTTTCTGTATCTCACAGTGGCCCTGCCAAATGCCTCTGGGAGCTCACGAGACCAGATATCTGTCTCCTGATACCACTCCCCTGCATCTGGCCTTTGAAGTATCCAGTTTTTAAGACTGATAATAAACTAAATCCATTGTCATCAAATTCATAATGTCTCTCTTGAAGTAATAAAAACCCTAGTAGATTCCTATGGATGTTTATGGTGTTTAGATCCACCAGCTTTCTATTTGATGCTTACTGAATTTTCAAGGAACCAGCTCACTTACAGAGATCTGTTAGGGCAGCTAGCTTAGATTCAATATCTCACACCTTTTATTGCTGAAAATTCCTTTACGCACATGCCATGAGGGTCAACTTCCATAGCCCCTCACCTAATTATTTCAGAGACTTCCATAAAATAATTTTTCAACTCTTCTTGCAAATTCTTCTCACTTGTAGAAGATATCTGTGACAGGTTGAACCTCCATGTTCACTAGGCTGATATTCCAATGCATCAATGAAGGGGCATGATGGGTTGCGTAGACTGTTTCTAACCTCAAATCTGATGTCTTTTGCAAGAGACTGTGTGTCACCATAATCAAATTTTGTGCTGAAAAAAACTCCACAGATTTCTGAATAATATGACTGGCTATAATCTCCAGGGTTGCATTCTATAATTCTATAATCTCTAGGGACTGGAATTCATAGGGCCCCTTTAGCTCTGCCATTCCAAGGTGATGATGGAAACACTTAATCATATCTGTGTGCGATAGTGACCCTTTTATCTTGGCATGCCTACGAAACATGGATCCACCAGACTTTGAATGCTTATGTTTATGTCACCTGCAATTATAACCTCTTGTGGTGTAAACATTTTCAACTTTTTTCAGTACATTATACAAAAGGAGAGCAGCCCTTTATTAGGAGCATAAATCGTGGTGAATGCTAATGAGTTTAAGTTATTAAAATTAATTCAACAGAGGTAACTTTTAACAGCTAGCTATACTATTTCTGCAGCAGTGCAATAGGGTTTCTGTTGCAATTATTTTGCACAGTAAGTGGTGGATGCATATCTCTTCTTTACTGTGTCTGAGGATAACAATATTCTGCTAAATCCTTCCCCTTTCCCATTTTCAAGATGCTCTGTCCAGTAGCAGCTTTTTATTATTGGGGCAGTAGTCAGGGGCAGCTCTACCGTTAGACAGAATGAATATTTCAAGGGGCAGCTGCTGGAAGGAAGCAGTGGTAGTACCAAAGTTGATCCTCTTGAGCCTTCTAGCTATTCTTCACCTCCACTAATGGAAAGAGCAGTGTTTACTATCACACAGAGTGCCCTCAACTCCTACATTAGTATGCTGCCCATATGAAATGGAAGAGCAGGCTCCTTCTTGAATGGCAGTGCCTAAAAGGTGACCTGATTGAAGTTTATAAAATCATACATGTTGTTGACAAAGTAGATAAGGAAAAACTGTTTTCCCTATCGCACAACACTAGAACTAGGGGGCACTCCATGAAACTTTTGGGTGCTAGATCTCAAACAAATAAGAGAAAGTACTTTATCACCCAGAGGATCACTGGTCTGTGGAACTCCCTGCCAGAGGAAGTGGTGACAGCTGTCAGCCTTGACAGCTTCAAGAAGGAATTAGACAAGTTCATGGAGAACAAGGGTATCAATGGCTATCATTATGGATGCCGAAGGACAACCTCTGGGATCAAGAGATAGGGAGGATATCTCTCAATGCCATTTGCAGGGAATCATACGCAGGTGAAGACATTTGCTTGGGAATATCCTGAAGCAAATGTTGAGCCGCTGTGTGAGACAGAATGCTGGACTGGATAGGCTGTGGTCTGCTCCAGTAAGGCTGTTCTTACAGTATGTTCTTATGTGGTGATTAGAGATGGGCACAAAACAAACAATTTTTTATTTCTGTTATTCGTTTGTTGTTCCGTTACATAACAAAACGACAAATGAAAATTGTGATGAAAATGAAATGAAACGAACAGAACCATGAAAATTGTGTTCGTTACGTTTTGTTTTTGTTACTGGCGACGTGCAATGAAGTGAGCTGTTTTAAATGTTAAAAAATGCCCTGGACATCCATAAAAATGCAGCAATAATTATTTATACTGTCTGATAATACCTACCGGGGGGTGTCCTTAAAATGTGCATTTATGTCTTTTCTCAGATCGCTGTATTTTTTTCTTTAAGGGGAGTTAGGGGACATCGACCCAAAATGGCTCCCAGATGCCTAATATTGATTTCTTGGGTATTAAAATGCCCTGGACATCCATAAAAATGCAGCGATAATGCGATAATTATTTGAAATTATTACCTACCAGGGGAAACGTTTGTTTTTTTCTTCTCCCACCACAATGTATTTTTCTTTTCCCTTTAAGGATGACAAAATGGATGTTGCCACTCCAGCCACAACATGGAGGCAAGCCATGTGATGGGATCATGTAAATTCTTGGACAACTTCAACCAATAGCATGCCCAGGTGGCAGACTGGGCAGGTCTGGCAGCCACAGAAGGCATAAAAAGCTCTGGCTGCCCCTGTCCTCCTTGCAGTCTCTGGTGGGAGTTAGGGTGGGATTGCTGTCTCTGCGACTCTATCTTCAGTCCTGCAGCCTCCCTGTATGCGTGTGTGTGTACCTCTCGGTGAGTACCCTCCCCTGCCCCGCAGTGCAGTCACTCTGCGGCTGCCTTGCACCCTGGGCAACGCCCGCCACTGCCTTTGCAGCCTCCCTGCGAACCTAGTCTATACTGTGTCTCTGCCAGCATCATTTTTTTTAGTGTTTTCCCTCTGGTCTGGGGCGTTGGGGGACGCCCACGCACGGAAATGCTTCAAAAAATCGTGCAAAAAGCGGGTAGAAATGACAAATGAAAAAACGAAAAACGAAAAACGAAAACAATTTTTTTCCAAAAAATTCAAGAAAAATGGAAACGAACCGAAACAGACCTCTCAATGACAAACGACAAACGAAATGCCATTTTTTTTATTCGTGCCCATCTCTAGTGGTGATTATTTGACTCTGATTGTTGAGGGGAGTATTTGGAGTCACAATTAACACGGCCTCAGAAACTTATACTTGGCTGGCACTGTTGGCTAGCAGCCTAAAAGGCCTCAAACCCTTTGTTCCCCATCTCCTGGCTTCATGCAGTAGCCTTTGAAGGTAACTTCTGGGGCTATGTCACTCTCTGACTGACACAGACTCACGGCTCTTTTAGATTACACTCTCTTGGTGATTGAGGTATTGTCTTTAAAGATGTTAGTCTTTCAGTAAGAAAGGGGCGAAATCTTATTATGTTATCTGTGCACCACATCTGAAGAGTATACACTTTAAAAGAGCACAACATTTCCCAAGGAAATAGAAGTGTATTTGTGCCTCCTTCAGAGTGAAAGAAATGCGGAACAAAATCTTTTATACATTTCACGAAACCTAGCAATGCAATTAATTTCCAATGCTAGGATAAAAAACAAATGAACAGCCCTTTGGTTTAGGAGAAGATATGTGCTCCAAAACAACATGATGGATTTTTTTTTAACTTAATGGATCTTATCCTTCAGTCTTCTATTATGTGCATCTATAGTTTGGTATCCAAGTTGTATTAAAGCACCCCCTTTTTGTGACAGTTTTAATACAAACAGAAAATGCAGGTAGAAGACAACCGTTGGTATCTTGCTTATTTCAGAGCTCCGTTCCAGGAGCTAGTTTTGCTATATAAAGCCCCAAAGGGCTCAAGACCACTATATCTGAAAGACCACCTCCTCCCTTTCTGAAATATGAGATCTTCAATGGAGCTGAAAAATGTAATAATGTAACTGAAGCCTATCTTAATCTAGCATTCAGTTCTTGCAGTGGCCAACATATTTCCAGTACTCTCCAATAGCTGACATACAAGTATATAACTGATATAGAAAAGGATATATCCAGCTCTGGTATTGGAGGGAGTATGTATCTATTACAACAAGTACTGTAGTGTTTTGTGCAGTCAATTTCTAGTGACTCTAATGGGGCTTTTCAAGGCAAGTGAGATATTTAAGGAGTAGTCTTACAAGTTCTACCCCATGTGAGTTTCCATGAATACAATGCTTAGTCCATTATTCACTAGGCTACACTGAGTGGTAGCCACTGATAAGCCTATCTTCTATGCATGAATCCAGTTCCCTAAAATATCTACTTTGATCAGAACTTGGAAATAGGTGCCTGTCTTACATTCCCTTACTTGCCCTTCTTCTGATATAAATAGCCTCAAAGATTGAAATCTTTCATAATACAGATGTTGCTTAAGTTCCTTTAACATTTCGGTTGTACTTTTTTGTACTTTCTGACTTGTTAGTGTCCTTATTCAAGGGGCTGACCCGAATTACACCCAATATTCCAAGAGAGGACGGCCCATTGATCTCTAAAAGGGTGCACTGATATTGGCTGTCTTATTTTTTTATACCTTTTAAACTGATGCCCAGCACAGAATTGCCTGCTTTTATTTGCTGGGTGGAAGAATGTCTGTTGAGCAAAAACAGGGTCGATGTTGATGTTCATGAAACACGGTTTATTTGGATGTTGATGTTTATGAAACACAGTTTATTTGGATTCCATCTGATATCTCCAGGTTTCACTGCTTTCCTTGTCTGTGTAAACAAATATGCAACAAAACCTGCAGCTACCCCGAGATGAACTTTACTAATCATGCTAATATGCACATTCTGTGCTTATGCCAATTAAGCCTTTGGGATTGTTGCTCCCTTTCCATGGCGTTTTCTGGATTCCAGCTTTTGCTCGCTGTGCCAGCCATGCTGGAAAAACAGCATGCATCCTTTTCACAACATATAAAGGACCTACAGTATACAGCCATTGCATAACATGTGGCCTTATAGAATTGTAGAAAGAATTCCCCAAGGGCAGAGTGAAGGAAGCAATTATGATAACAGTATGACTGCTTTCCCCCTGATCAGTTAGCCTTTGTTGCTGTTTGTTTTGCAGATTTGCACTCTGATTAGCTGGGTTTTCTCGAAGGGCAGCTAGAAGGAAGGAGTGATTGTGTCAGTGGTTGTTTGCCTATCTAAATTTAAACACAGCCAATAGACAGCTCTTGCAGAATGCAGAAGATGACCCAGAGAGGAGTCAGGATGGAAACTATTTAATTAGCAGGATGGAAATTGCTCAAATCCGTCACCTTGTACTTCTTGCAGTTCTAGGCATCTGGAGAAAACAGCAAAGAGTATGGACAATCAAGTCATAGAATCATAGAATCATAGAGTTGGAAGAGACCTCAAGGGCCATATAGTCCAACCCCCTGCCATGCAGGAACTCCCATCACAGGACTCCCGACAGATGGCAATCCAGCCTTTGTTTAAAAACCTCCAAAGAAGGAGATTCCTCCACCGTCTGTGGCAGCATATTCCATTGCCGAACAGCTCTAACCATCATGAAATTCTTCCTAATGTTTAAATTGAATCTCTTTTCCTGTAGTTTGAGACCATTGCCCTGCGTCCTAGTCTCTGAAACCATGGAAAATCAACCAGTCCCTTCTTCAATGTGACATCCCTTCAAATCTTTAAACATAGCTAGCTATCATATCCCCTCTCAGTCTTTTTTTTTTTTTTAAAGGCTGTTGCTCTCTCGTAAGACATTTCTTCCAGACCCTCAGTCATCCTGGTATAAAGGAATTAATTCGCCAAATGAAATTATGTTAAGCAAATTCCTTTATACTGGACCCATTTTTAAGATTCGTCCCATAGTTAGTTAAGCAAATTTCCTTTCCAGAATTTTTTTGTTGTACAAATCAAACCGTTTGTTACAGGGTCCTTTCTGTTTCACACTCTTTCTCTCTTCTTGCCTCACCACCCATCTTGCCTTTGACCTCAATGTATTAACATGTTGGTGTTTTCAGTCTGGGATCTGTACCACTCAGTATTGCAGGAGCCCTGATCACAGGTAAAAATCCTTCTTCAGTTCAAGACAACCTGTTGCATGTGTGTCCTAGACATAGGTACAACTGTTCTGTTCCTCCTCATCTTCTGTCTCCTATCTCCCTTTCTACCTGTGTCATCTCTTTTTTCTCTTCTCCCCCTTCTTCCTCTGCTACCCCTTGCATCTCTCCCTTTTCCTTCTCTCTCCCTCCTCTTTCTTCTCTTTCTCCATCCTTTCCTCCTTCCCCTTGCCTTTCTCCTGCACCAAGTTAGCTTGCCATATTTTGCTTCTTTGGGGCCAGGGATGCCTTTTCAAAAATGCATCTGGATGGATCTGTGTTTTCAGAGCAGTTTGCTCTCCCTGCTCAGGTGGGGAGACGGTTGCCCAGGCAACCCCGCCCAGACACAGAGGGCTTTTGAAAGCCTGGATGTTCGTTTGCTTGCTTGGCACAGCCTGTTTGGAAACAGCTTGTACCTGAAGGGGCAGGGACCTCCTGAGTGGACCAACATCTTGGTTCCCAGGTGGTCCACATGTCCTTGGATGTCCCCAGCTCATGTGCAACTTGTCTGTCTCTGAGCTCCACCTATCTACGGAGCCAATAACCCCCATGGAGACTTGGGTGGGGGCATAAAGCCTGGTCCTATTCTCCCAAGCCTATGAACATTGAACATGATTCAACTAAATGTTCACAAATTGAAAATGTGCAGCTTAACTGCACCAGGACAGAAGGTAAATTGTACTAGATGTTACAAATGTAAAGGGTGATGGTGGCCTCATTTGACAACAGCCTTGTAAATATGGTCCACATTGCCTTCCACCCTTGATTCGTCTTTTTAAATGTGCCCTTCTCTCTCTGTCTGACTCCAGCCTTCCCTGCTCCCTTCTCAAAGAAGCACAAATGCATCAGAATCTAATTTCACACTTTATATGCCACAAGTATTGTTTCTGGGCAACCAGCCCATTGAGCTTTGTCAAAGCTCATAGGTTCTTCGGCCACTAACCTTTTGAAGGCTTAAATCAAGATATATGTGGACGAGTAAGAAACAGCATAAATCTTCATGGACCAGCCAATGCCTCTGATAAATTCTGGGCTGAAAAAAAAAGTAGTAAAGAACATAACAATAAATCAAGAATTGTAGGATAATAACACAATTAGAGACTTTTTTGTACTTACTTTTTGGGCGCTACTGCTGTTCAGTTCAGTACTAGAAAAGGTTTCTTTGTTGAGAAGGAATTCACCGAACCATCCTGCTAGCATGGCTATGCTGGATAGTTGATTCTAGAAGCTGTTCCCCTGCAAACTGCATTTTCCATCTCAGGTACATATATTCTATGTTGCAAGCTTTTCTTGAATATATTATGTAGGATAAGAAACATGCTGAGACAGAATCCATTAATATATTCTAGGAAGGCTTGGCCTTCCACATTTACTTACTTACTTACTTACTTACTTACTTACTTACTTACTTACTTACTTACTTACTTATTTAGAATATTTTTACCCCACCTTTCTCCTTGGAAAAGGACCCAAGGTGGCTTACAGTAATGAGGGACAATATACAGCCCAGAACATATAAGACATATTCAAGTTACAAACATGGAATTAGAGGAGGCCTCTTAGAATACTAAAAGGTAACAGTATTTATTTATTTATTTATTTATTTATTTATTTATTTATTTATTTATTTATTTATTTATATACTTATATCCCGCACCATCTTCCCAATGGGAACTCTGGGTAGAGCTACAAAGAGCACACACAAATAAAAGAAAAAGGAAAGTAACATGGAAAACACTGGTGTTCTTATGAAATCAATCAGTTCAATCATGTATGGTCATCCATATAAAGTTATATAGTAGGACGTCCCTCATTCTGGGAATGATACGGTGGCTGAAACCCATTTGCTTAATGTAGTAAGTTGCACTAAAGTAGGCCATTATATCAGTGGGGATCTGGTGAGCAAACCGCTCCATAAGCTTCAGTGATTGCAATTGGCCTGTTCTTGATGCAACTTAAAGCACAGTAAGTTGCACATCCTAGAATTGCAGTAGGCTTTTTCTGAACCAGTGGAACTTATTGAGTAGTTGACTCACCAAATCCCCACTGATTTAACGGGCTTACACTAGTGAGACTTGCTTTTGAGCCTTGTGGCACAGTGGTTAAATGCCTGTACTGCAGGTAAAACTGTGCTCACGACCTGGGGTTCAATCCCAGGTAGCAGGCTCATAGCTGACTCAGCCTTCCATCCTTCCGATGTTGGTAAGATGAGTACCCAGCTTGTTGGGGGGGGGATATGTAGCCTGCATACTTTAATTAAACTGTAAACTGCCCAGAGACTACTTGAAGTGGTATGGGGCGGTACACAATCAGAACACTTTGCTTTGCTTTCTTCTCAATAATGGGCCCATATATTAGATAGATAGATAGATAGATAGATAGATAGATAGATAGATAGATAGATAGATAGATAGATAGATAGATAGATAGATAGATAGATAGTCTAAGCAATAGGATTTCAGCCACTGGTTGAAATATTTTAAAAGAACTGTGACACTTATTGAGAGCAGATTACCATAATTTCATAATGTATGTTCATGGATGACAGTCCACTTCCTCAGCAACATGAAAAACAACATATAAGCCACAGATTTGTGTAGACAGGATGATTGTTGTGAGGATGAGGACTAAGTGGAGAGAGGTAATGTATTTTCAAAGTAATGGTAGTACAGCGAATGAGTTTCAGGATGTTGATTATTTTAAAAAAAAAAAACCTCTTGTGATAAGTAGAATAATGAACCATTGTAAATTGTACAAAGGTGGCACACAATTGCTGTCTTTGTAAGAATATTTTTGTCTTCTGTTAGAAGTTGATTTTTCCTGAGTCAGTTTCTGATACTGAAGCCAGAATTTTGAGAAAGAAAATTACTTACTTACTTACTTACTTACTTACTTACTTACTTACTTACTTACTTACTTACTTACTTACTTACTTACTTACTTACAATATTTTTAAAATGCCTTTCTCCTTGGAAAGGACCTAAGGTGGCTTAAAGCACTGATGAGAGCATATATAATTGGAGTATACAATAGACAAGGAGGTATACAATGGAGTATACAATACAGTCGTTGTTAAGAACATTGGAGACAATATATCACACAATACTTAGATTTAGTTAATTACTGAGGGAAGGCGTGCCTGAAGAGAAAGGTCTTGGCATGCTGGAGGAAGCACAGCAAAGATGAGACAAATCTGGCCTCCTGTGTGGTGGGGGGGAGGGGGTGTTCCAAAGTTTGGGAGCAGCAACAGACTTCTGTTTTCCTACCAGATGCACCTGTTGGGGTTGTGGGACTGAGAAAAGGGCTTATCTCAATGATCTTAGCACACGAGCCAGCTCATAATGGGGGACATCATCTTTCAGGTAGCCAAAAACTTTATAATGATTGACCATGATATATTGACAGCGTGTCTTAAAGTGCTAAGGCACCTTTTCCTCCCCGAAGCAAGGGAAATCATGAGTATTCATTGCTTCTTCAAGTTCATCTCCATTTTTGCCTTTGTGTGAAGAAGCCTCTTGTTAAGTCAGTATAGATCACAATGGCAGAAATGGAGCAGTTATCTAAGTGGTATAAAGCAACTTCATGTAGGAAGTGAGGGATCATCTAGTTTAAAGTAGAATAAGCAGGAGGTCAAAATGTGTGTGTGTGTGTGTGTGTGTGTGTGTGTGTGTGTGAGAGAGAGAGAGAGAGAGAGAGAGAGAGAGAGAGAGAGAGAGAGAGAGAGAATTAGTACTAACCAAGCCCAAAATGCTAAGATTTTATGATTTCCTTTATACAGCAGAATATTTTTCTTTTAATCTGAGTTTTGTAGACTTTCCCCACCTCAATAATGAAGGTAAGCCCCTAAGAGTGTCCTGATTAGTTGTAACCCATCAGCTTTAAAAATAAGTCATACAGAAACTTGAATGGCTACAAGTTCTTTGTTCAGCTGTATTCTCATGTCAGTTGTTCTAAAATTCCCTAAAGTCAGCAAGAGATTTGGGTGGATAACATTTTCTGCTTCAGTAATACAAGAGATAAGACTGACGGATGTTGTTTGTTTTGTTTTCCTAATGCCAGACAAATCAGTTGTATACATTTCATTTTTTAAAAAAGAAGCAAGATTAATTAAGATTAAAAATGCATTTAATAATCATCAGGGGCCTATGAGTGCTAGACTGGCTAAGGGAGTGAAAGAGGTGAAAAGGAATACCAGCAATTAACTGAGGCAATGAGATGAATCAGATGATGATTTGGATTTTGTAGGCATTTCAAGGATTATTTTCCCACCTTAATCACTAGAATTAATTTGCATGTGAATAGGCACAGTCCATCTCCCTATGGTTGCCAAGGCTTTTCAATCCCTTCTCGGTAGAGAATGCCTCCAGGACAGTGATGGTGAACCTTTTAGAGACCGAGTGCCCAAACTGTGATTACTAATTTTTCACAAAGTGCCAATACAACAATTTAACCTGAATACAGGTGGCTGTGAAGGGGCGATGTCGGGTTCCCACAGACAGGGCTCCGAGTGCTACCTTTGGCACCTGTGCCATAGGTGCGCCAACTGTGATCTAGGGAAACCATGGGTAAATGTAGGACCGACAGCATAAGTGGTTTATGGTCCAAGGTTTGGGAAGCAGGGGCCCTCATTTTATCATTGTGAACTGATCCTCCTGCTTCCCAACTCAGACCATGAGGTGCACTTGACCGATGATGTGGAGAGCTATACACAAAGGGAGGCCACATGTGTATGGCATTGAGGGACGAGGGTGGTGGACGATGCAGTGGTTTCAGCCCTGCTTTCTTACTTCAACCCACTGTGTCCACACACGGACTGAACTTTTCAAACAGGGTTACCAAGAATAAGCAGTCCTTGATTGAGCAAAGCAGTTTTAATAATCATGGCATGTACATCAGGGATAGGGATTGTGTGGTCTTCCCAATATAATTCAACCTCAATATTGTTGCTCAGGCACCGATTTTAAGGTCCAGACTGGGCTGAAGAGAGATGGATGTATGGAATGGAATGGATTGTGAAATCTGGGGAGATGGCTTGTACTACAAACCAGTGGAATGGAATGGAAGACAACTTTGGTTTGTCCCATAAATAACAAGATTGACAGTTTCCTACTGGAAAAAAAGATATCAGATTTAGTTTGGCTTAGAACCTTTCAACTGTGAAGTGAATGAAAAGGAAGATAAATGGTTGCTGTGGTAACAAGGCCTTGGGCCAGGTAAGAGGCAGTGGAACACAATGGACAAGCTACCTAGGTGGATGCTACCAATGACAAGATACTACGATCACATTGTTTGCCTCAAGAAAAGTCATGCTGGTTTTGGATAGTTAAAAAAAAAGAGTGCAATGTACCTTTAGTCCTAATTTGCCATTTAACCAATATATAACTGAATCTTACTGTTGAGGGAAATGAGGGCACTCACACATACACAAACACAGACATATAATTAAAGTAGGGTACAACAGAGAAAATTTTGCCAGACTGAACAGTATTGAAACAAAGTTGACACCAATATGGGAATTAGCTCATGTCCCATTCTCTCCAGGGACACTCTTCCTCCCAAAGCCAGCTTTGAATTCAAACAGTCCAGTCATAGATGTTCTTGTTCAAGTGTGGAGCCAATATCCAGATCATCTAGATCAGGCCTGTCCAACAGGTAGACTGCGGGCTACTGGTAGCCCGCGAAGGGTTCAAAAGTAGCCCACCAGCCATCAAAAAAAGTGAGGGGATAAATTCTCCACCCCTCCCTCCCCCATCCCAAGGTCCACCACTGCCCAGCAAAGTTCTGGGTCTGCCAGCCCACTGTCTCAGCTGAGCGGGGCAGTTCAATGGCCATGGCCCATTGAAATCTGCTCCTTCCAGAATGGATTAATTGGTTTTCAATGCATTCCTATGGGAAACCACTGCTCTACTTACAAACATTTTTTACTTAAGAGCATGTGCTCGGAAAGAATAAAATTCATAAGTAGAGGTTTTAATATATTAGCCCTCAGGCCCTTTGGGCCAGAAAAAGTAGACCTCGGCCTTTTCAAAGTTGAACAGCCCTGATCTAGATCTTTACACTTCTGGACTGGCAAAGGAATCACAAATGCAGTGGCCAAATTGCTGACTGGGGTGGGTTACAGATATCACAATATACCCCTACTAAAGCTGCCAATCAGCTATTGGGCACAAATCAAAGTGCTGATCTTAACCTACAAAGCACAAAATAGTCTGGGTCCAAATTACCTCAAAAATTGAATCTCACAGTATGAACCAGCTAGGGTGTTAAGGTAATCAGGAGAGGCCTTTCTCTCCATCCTGCCACCTTCACAGATGTATCTCATAAGAATATATGAAACGGCCTTCTCTGTTGCTGCTCCCAGACTTTGGAACTCCCTCCCGCTGGAGGCTAGGACTGCCCCGTCTCTGCTGTCTTTCTGGAAGAAGGCAAAGACCTTCCTCTTCAGGCAACCTTTCCCTGAATGAGGGACTTCGTACTATGTAACTTTATATGGATTACCATACATGATTGCATTGACTGATTTTTCACCTCTCATAATGGATTTTTCTTTTCTTTTTGTGTGATCTTTATAGCTCTACTGTTACCTTTTAATGTTCTAAGATGCCTCTTTTAATTCCCTGTTCTTAACTCGAATATGTCTTAAACATTCCGGGCTGTATATTGCTCCTCATTATTGTAAGCCAGCTTGGCTTGGGTTCTTTTCCAAGGAAAATGGTGGAGTACCAATATTCAAAATAAATAACATAAATAAAAATGATGTACGTGTATCCATGAGGGCAAGCAGGGGGTTGAAGAAATCGAATTAAACCCTTCTCTAGTCTATTCAGTTGTTTTTTTCCATAAACAATACAAAAACTTTTCAGTGTCATCTCAGTAGTCCTTAAGGGAGCCTTCAATACTGTCATTATCCCCACATCAAAGATAGGAAGACTGAAGCAGCGTTAAAAGTGTCCCCCCCCCAAGGCTAATACTACCTGCCAATTTCCTGGCAGATAAGAGATTTACATGCTGGCTATCTCTGCTATTATGCTACACCAGCTCTAATGCTATACAGGTGAAGCTGTCATCACTACTCCCATTTTATAATGGAACAGAAAGATAATAAGACTCCCCAGGCCTCTCACTGGATAATTTAAGATTTGGATTCAAGTATCTCTGTTTCATAGACACACCTTTAACACCCTGGAATTCAGGCATTGCACAGCAAAGGAAAAGCTGCCACCAGAATTATTGCCTTGGAAAAGCTTTATCATCCTCTTAAGTCTCACAAGAGACTTGAGTCAGCTCTGATTATATATGTTTTCGTAGATTTTCACGGGTATAGGTATGCATGTTAGGGTGGATTCGGGTTTCTTCCCGTGTAGAAATCTGGTTGTTTTGGCGACGTTTCGACGAGGTCTCACTCGTCATCTTCAGGCTGGTGTTCTGGCTTCTTTCTTCTTGAAGCAAAGCGAGATCTCAGTTGAAGTCCTTCTATAAATACTGCTGGGGGTGTGTGGTTTGCTTGCTCTGTTGCTGATTGTAGGTTCGTTTGTTCTTTTGTGATCTGCTGTGTGGCTGAGGTGATCGTTAAGGGATTAACTGCTGGTGGGTTAGATGGCTGTTTAGAGACATCCTGTGTGGGTGAGGTGCTGGATGTGTGTCTGTTAGCCTTTTGTTTCTTAACGACCTTGGTGATGGGCGTTCTGGCAGCATCCTGGGCTTTGGTGGAGTGGGGTCCTGTGTCTTGTGAATTCATTTTGGTCTGGCTACGTGTCTGTGGTCTCCCAATGTTTTTTTGGCGTGTGTAAGTGTGCTCCATGTGGTGACTGGAGTGGGGTGTAGTGGTAGATGGTGCAGTCGTGGTTTTGTTATCGGATGGTGGTTTCGTTTCATCTGTGGGAAGGGTCTGGGTTTGTGTTTGGTGTGGATGGAAGGTGGTGGCATCTTGTGTCCTTTTGGACCTGGTGTCAGTCTTTGTGACAGAGGCTCGTCTGTTGACCAGGGCTAGTTTCCAGATGTCAGGCAAGCGGGAGGTGTCATCACGTTTATTCATGTTGTTTGGGTGTTTCTCTATTTCAATGGCTTCCATGATTATTCGACTGTTGAAGTGTTCAGTTTTGGAGATGAGTTTGGTTCTTTCAAAATCAATTTCATGACCTGTTGTTTTTTATGTGCTGGAAGAGAGAGGAAGATTTTTCTTCTTTTTTGACTGCGTTCTTGTGTTCTGCGATGCGTGCGCTTATTCTCCTGTTTGTCTGTCCGATGTATGTGGCTGGGCAGACTTTGCATGGTATTTCGTAGACTCCTTGGTTTTCTAGCTCAATCTTGTCTTTGGGGTTTCTTAAAATGTTGGCTATTTTTTGTTCGGTGCAAAAGGCTGTCTTGATATTGTGTTTGTGGAGAATTTTGCTGATTTTGTCTGTGGTGCCTTTGATGTAAGGGAGGAGGGCAGTGCCGTTGTTCTCTTCTGTTTCTTGGTTCTTGGGGGGTGTTTCTTTTTGGATTAGTTTGGTGATGGTGTTTTTTTGGAATCCGTTCGCAATTAAAGCATTCGAGAGAGTGTGTAATTCAGTTTTTAGGTGGTCTTTGTCAGCGAGGCGTTTGGTTCTGGAGATGAGGGTTTTTGCTACGGAGTTGATCTGTGCAGGGTGGTGGTGTGATTGTGCATTTAAGTAGCGGTTTGTATGTGTTTTTTTTTTCCGGTAGATGGTATGTCCTAAGGAGCCGTCGGGTTTTTTGTAGATTAGGACGTCCAGGAAGGGAAGTTGGTTGTTGGCTTCTATTTCCATAGTGAATTGTATTTTGGGGTGTAGGCTGTTGAGATGTGTGAGGAAGTTGTTCAGTTTGTCTTTCCCGTGTGGCCAGATAACAAAGGTGTCGTCAACATATCTGAGCCAGAGTTTGGGTTTATGTTCGGACTTCTGTAACGCGTTGGTTTCAAAGTGTTCCATATATAGGTTTGCGATGACCGGTGAGAGGGGTGATCCCATGGGTGCTCCTTCTATCTGTTTGTATCTTTGTCCATTGTGGATGAAGTATGTGTTGGTTAGGCAGTGGTTGGTCAGATCTAGGATGTGCTTGGGGGGGTTGTATTTGTTGTGGATAGCTGTCAAGTCTTCTTGAATGGGCACTTGTGTGAAGAGCGAAACAACATCGAAGCTCACGAGTAGGTCATTGGGTTGTAGGTCTTGTTTCTTTATAATTTCTATGAAGTGGAACGAGTTTTGGACGTATGAAGTGATGGATTCTGCATAGGGCTGGAGTTGTTTGGCAAGAAATTTGGCGAGGTTTTGTAGGGGTGAGCCTATGGAGCTGACTATGGGTCTGAGAGGTGTTCCTTCTTTGTGAATCTTGGGGAGGCCGTAGAGCTTGGGGCATCTGGATGATTTTTCTCTGGGGATGATGCTTGGCTTGATTTCTTCACTTAAGGGTGAGGCTTTTATTTTGGCTTTGGTGGTTTTTTCCAGGTAGGTGGTGGGGTCTGCGTTCAAAGGTATGTAAGCAGGGTCTTGTAGTAGGTTGGATAGTTTGGCTTGGTAGTCAGATGTGTTCATCACCACTGTGGCATTGCCTTTGTCTGCTGGGAGAATGATTATGTTGTTGTCTTTCCTCAGGTTGGTGAGGGCTTTTTGTTCTTCTTTGTGTAAATTGCTTCTGGGTGGTTTGCTGGAGCAGAGGATATTGGTGACTTCGAGTCTGATTTTGTTGGCTTCATCTGGGTTGATTTTGGTTAGGCTGGCTTCCACTCCGCATATGATGTTTTCAGTGGGGATGTGTCTGGGGGCGACTGCAAAGTTGAATCCTTTGGACAAGACTTTGGTCTCTGTGATGGTGAGTGTCCTGTCTGATATGTTGTGAACTGTTTGTTTCATGGGCTGCTGTGGGGGGTTGGGCTTCTGGCGTTTTTCCAGTTTGTGGAGTTTGTTGGTGTGTATGTCTGTCTTGTGGGAGGTCTCTGTTTCAGCTCTCCAGGCGGCGAGTTGCTTGGATTTGTTCCAAAGTGTTGGGTGGATTTTGTTGCTGAGTTTGAGGTGGAGAGTGAGTAGGTCTCTGTTGGTTTGATCTAGTAGGTATCTTTTCTTGTGTAGTTCGTTTCTGATTAGGGCTAGTTCTGTTCTTTTTTCAGGATCCTTTCGCTGGATGGGGTTTTTGAGTGGAATTTCAGTTGGAAGCTTGTGGGGATCACATTTTTATCTCGGCAGTTGCGTAGGAATGCAATGTCACATAGGATGGTGGCTCTTCGGACTTCTAGTTTCTCGTAGGTTCTGGTCAGCTGGAAGGTTTCCTCCCCGTAGAGGTCGGATATTTGTTTTCGTAGATTTTCACGGGTATAGGTATGCATGTTAGGGTGGATTCGGGTTTCTTCCCGTGTAGAAATCTGGTTGTTTTGGCGACGTTTCGACGAGGTCTCACTCGTCATCTTCAGGCTGGTGTTCTGGCTTCTTTCTTCTTGAAGCAAAGCGTGATCTCAGTTGAAGTCCTTCTATAAATACTGCTGGGGGTGTGTGGTTTGCTTGCTCTGTTGCTGATTGTAGGTTCGTTTGTTCTTTTGTGATCTGCTGTGTGGCTGAGGCGATCGTTAAGGGCTTAACTGCTGGTGGGTTAGATGGCTGTTTAGAGACATCATGTGTGGGTGAGGTGCTGGATGTGTGTCTATTAGTCTTTTGTTTCTTAACGACCTTGGTGATGGGCGTTCTGGCAGCATCCTGGGCTTTGGTGGAGTGGGGTCCTGTGTCTTGTGAATTCATTTTGGTCTGGCTGCGTGTCTGTGGTCTCCCAATGTTTTTTTGGCGTGTGTAAGTGTGCTCCATGTGGTGGCTGGAGTGGGGAGTAGCGGTAGATGGTGCAGTCGTGGTTTTGTTATCGGATGGTGGTTTCGTTTCATCTGTGGGAAGGGTCTGGGTTTGTGTTTGGTGTGGATGGAAGGTGGTGGCATCTTGTGTCCTTTTGGACCTGGTGTCAGTCTTTGTGACAGAGGCTCGTCTGTTGACCAGGGCTAGTTTCCAGATGTCAGGCAAGCGGGAGGTTAAGGCATGTTAGGGTGGATTCGGGTTTCTTCCCGTGTAGAAATCTGGTTGTTTTGGCGACGTTTCGACGAGGTCTCACCGGTCATTGCAAACCTATATATGGAACACTTTGAAACCAACGCGTTACAGAAGTCCGAACATAAACCCAAACTCTGGCTCAGATTTGTTGACGACACCTTTGTTATCTGGCCACACGGGAAAGACAAACTGAACAACTTCCTCACACATCTCAACAGCCTACACCCCAAAATACAATTCACTATGGAAATAGAAGCCAACAACCAACTTCCCTTCCTGGACGTCCTAATCTACAAAAAACCCGACGGCTCCTTAGGACATACCATCTACCGGAAAAAAACACATACAAACCGCTACTTAAATGCACAATCACACCACCACCCTGCACAGATCAACTCCGTAGCAAAAACCCTCATCTCCAGAACCAAACGCCTCGCTGACAAAGACCACCTAAAAACTGAATTACACACTCTCTCGAATGCTTTAATTGCGAACGGATTCCAAAAAAACACCATCACCAAACTAATCCAAAAAGAAACACCCCCCAAGAACCAAGAAACAGAAGAGAACAACGGCACTGCCCTCCTCCCTTACATCAAAGGCACCACAGACAAAATCAGCAAAATTCTCCACAAACACAATATCAAGACAGCCTTTTGCACCGAACAAAAAATAGCCAACATTTTAAGAAACCCCAAAGACAAGATTGAGCTAGAAAACCAAGGAGTCTACGAAATACCATGCAAAGTCTGCCCAGCCACATACATCGGACAGACAAACAGGAGAATAAGCGCACGCATCGCAGAACACAAGAACGCAGTCAAAAAAGAAGAAAAATCTTCCTCTCTCTTCCAGCACATAAAAACAACAGGTCATGAAATTGATTTTAAAAGAACCAAACTCATCTCCAAAACTGAACACTTCAACAGTCGAATAATCATGGAAGCCATTGAAATAGAGAAACACCCAAACAACATGAATAAACGTGATGACACCTCCCGCTTGCCTGACATCTGGAAACTAGCCCTGGTCAACAGACGAGCCTCTGTCACAAAGACTGACACCAGGTCCAAAAGGACACAAGATGCCACCACCTTCCATCCACACCAAACACAAACCCAGACCCTTCCCACAGATGAAACGAAACCACCATCCGATAACAAAACCACGACTGCACCATCTACCGCTACTCCCCACTCCAGCCACCACATGGAGCACACTTAAACACGCCAAAAATACATTGGGAGACCACAGACACGCAGCCAGACCAAAATGAATTCACAAGACACAGGACCCCACTCCACCAAAGCCCAGGATGCTGCCAGAACGCCCATCACCAAGGTCGTTAAGAAACAAAAGACTAATAGACACACATCCAGCACCTCACCCACACATGATGTCTCTAAACAGCCATCTAACCCACCAGCAGTTAAGCCCTTAACGATCGCCTCAGCCACACAGCAGATCACAAAAGAACAAACGAACCTACAATCAGCAACAGAGCAAGCAAACCACACACACCCAGCAGTATTTATAGAAGGACTTCAACTGAGATCACGCTTTGCTTCAAGAAGAAAGAAGCCAGAACACCAGCCTGAAGATGACGAGTGAGACCTCGTCGAAACGTCGCCAAAACAACCAGATTTCTACACGGGAAGAAACCCGAATCCACCCTAACATGCATATATATATATATATATATATATATATATATATATATATATATATATATATATATATATATATATATATATATATATATATATATATATATATATATATCACATTTTGAATCCATCCCAGTTCTATCTGGCATCTCCAGTAACACAGGGAAAGAGAGCCTCCATAAACCCTCTGGTAGATACTGGGATTTATATCAACAAGAAGTAACATATCCTTGTTGGCTGGGGCTCCTTGGAGCTTCAACCTCATTAAACTGGTCCGGAAGCTGTAGTCCAAAACAGTAACTTTTTAAATCTCTACCCTGGAGATCCCTTTCCTCTCCAGGCAGTTGATCCCAATCTGGAGGGGACAGTGGTCTGGCTAAAAATAAGGAAGGTGTTTATGTTCCTAGCTTAAAAACACACACAAAACATGAAAAGGTTGTTCTAGGTTTTCTTCATGACCAATGAAAGTGCTAAAAGTTTATTGAATTTTAGAGACTAGTAGTGGCTTTGTCAGAAGAATAAAGCTAACTCATCTTCTGTGAATATTCTTGGGAGGCATTGTTTAAAAAAAGAAAGAATGGCCAAGGCCAAGAGTCACTTTTAATATGATTCCTGCTAAAGGAAAGCATTACTGTAAGCATTTACCACCGTGTTCAGAACAATTCGGAATTATGGCCTTCAGGTAGAGCAATAAACCTGCAATCTCATTGCTTCACAGGTGCCAGAGCCGCTCTTCTGAAATATAAAATAGATTTGAAAGAACGCTAAATGATAACGCCAGCAAATCTGTGTGTGACTGCATGCATGCGTACACACATGCACAATGTTTCTTGACATGCTCAGTTACGTGTAACATAACACAGATTAGTAGTGAGATCCTAGCCCTCTATTCCATGGAAGAGAATAAGGGGCATAAAATAGGAAATGAAAGAAGCAGTAGGACTGAAACCAAGATCTCTTTCGTGATCTGTCATGGATAGCTCAGGACCCATGAGCTGATAGATAAAGTTTTGATTTTTGCCCCAATGCGCATTACTTTACATTTTCCTACATCAAAATGCATTTGCCATTTCACAGCCCTTTCTCCCAGCTTGGAGAGATCCTTCTGGGGCTCTTCACAATCTTCTCTGGTCATCATGAGTAGAAACTGAGTTCATGGCACATAATTTCATGCTTACACTGGAGGCGGGTGTCTCATGGTCCTGTCTGGGCTGGGAACAGTTGCATAGATTTCACATTTGCTTTTTAAAAACTTACCTTATTTATTTATTTAAGATTTTTTTTAAAAACTCTGCCTTTCTCCTTAGAAAGGACCCAAGGTGGCTTACAACACTGGACAATATAGATAGTTGGAGACAATGAGTATACAACAGTTAACAAAACTAGATACAAATACAATGCTTAAAGCTAAGGGAAAAAATGAGTGTGAAGATGTATCTTACCTCTTACAAGAAGCACCTTACACCTTACATCATTAAAAGACAGTATTAAATCTAAGAAGAATAGGTAAACAAATAAGGGGGAACAAAACCTACACTAAGAGATAATATACAAAAAATGGAAAACATTAGTACTATTAATCCTGCCCAAGCAGTAATGCATGGCAACCCATCACATAATAGTCAGCTAACTACTGAGGGAAGGCTTGCCTGAAGAGAAAGGTTTTAGGCTGCTTGAGGAAGCACAGCAAAGATGGGGCAAGTCTGGCCTCATGTGGGAGAGTGTTCCAAAGTCTGGGAGCAGCAACAGAGGAGGCCTTCTTATGTGTGCTCATCAGACACACCTGTGAGAGTGGCGGGAATGAGAGAAAGGCTTCTCCAAACAACCTTAGTACTCGGACTAGCTCTTAATGGGGATGGTGGAAAGATGGTCTATGTGGTAGCCTTGCCACAGACCATTTAGGCATTTATACTTTAAGTTCCCTTTAAGAATGGAAGGCACATGAGATCTGAAGAATATGAATTGGGAAAGGAAGCCAAATTGACAACTTTCTACATTCCCAGACTGGAGTTATTCTTAAGCTACCTTCTGCAACAGATATGAAGGATGTTATTGTTCTGAAGACCTCACTGGAGTATTTCCCAGTATGCTAAGAAGAGTATTCTGGGAATTCTCATCCAAAACCTAATTCTTCCCATCTCTGGTATCATAAAAAATATTAATTAATTAATTAATTAGATTTTTATACTGCCCCTCTGGTGAACAGAAGAGTTTACAAATAATACTCAGAACCTCACATTCACCATAAAACAACAATTAGTATGAGGGTTCACTCTTTCAGATATAAAATCAATATAAGAAAAAAGAAAGCAGAACAGAAAGGCATTAAAAGCAAATGGTACTATCAACAACATCCAGGACTAAGTTAATCAAGGCAGCCTGGAAGTTGAGTGGCAACTGGACTTTTTGTCTTAAGAGACTGAAACTTTTCACTACTCATCCAAGCAGCTGAATAGACTCATTAAGGCACTGTTCTCCTAATGAGCCTATTTAGACCAGGGTGATACGAAATCAAAGTGAAGTATAAATTGGAGGACTTGCCACTAACTTTCCTCAGACTGACAAAGCTGTTTGGATGAGCAGTGAAACGTTTCGCTCTCTCAAGAAAAGAACTCCAGTTGCCATGACTCAACTTCCAGATAACCTCACCTAGATGATGGAGAATCTTCACAGACTTATTCAAGGCAGCTTCATATAATTCTGACTTTACGACATTCCCAATTACCAAGAGGGAAGGAGCTTGGTGTATCTCAAATGGAAGCTTCTTCCAATGATTAGGGGCCACTGTCAAGAAGGTACAATTCCTTGTTGTCACCTTTCTGGCTTCCCTCATTAGCGGCATTGATGGAGAGGAGTGGGTGAAAGAGTACTGTAGTAGCTGGTTTCTGAGAGAGAGATTCCAGTAAGTATCAAGGTCTTACTTCCCAATCCAGTCCTATTAGAAGTTATCAGAATAAATACATCCTGAAAACAAAGAGGCCTGGAGATGTAGTACTGAATGAAAAGGGCTTGCGAAAGGCTGAGCTGTCTTGGGCCTTATCTGTGCTTACTCCTTGATATAAGTACCGGTATGTCTCTGTGTTGAAAAAAAGGGGGAATAAGAGATAGATTGGATGCTCTGCATCTAGAAAGTCTCAGGCTGTGCTAGGGACATTTCCAAATAGGGATCGGAAAGGAAGCTGAAGGAAACCACAGAAGAGCCACTGCCACTGAAGGTCAGCAACAAGTATAAGGTTATTCCAAAATAAATTAGTTTTTTTTTTGTTTCTGTGGCTTTGATTCTGGGAGTTGTAGTCCCATATCTCCTCTTTTACAAATGGCTGCCGTGCTATCCTTTACTCATCTTTTCCTGATCAGCGCAGAAATTTTGCAGATGGCCTATTTTATTGAGATGATTTCCCCCTGTGTTGCCTCTTGCAGATTCAGCTAGCAGCCCTACCCTGATATATCACAGTTTTATACATCTTTTAATTTTATGTTCTTTAACAGCTGTGAAATATTCATGAACCCCCAGGAGAGACCAGAATGCAAATCTAACCACAGGGAATGAGCAATTTGTCTACCCAAATGCTCTTTTTATCTAAGTGTTTCCATGGAATGTTGTAAGAGGGTTGCAGGTCCATTCATCTTCTGTGTTTTTCTCTACTATGTTTACTAGTAGCCATTCTAAAGCACATCTTTTTGGAGATCTCAGGATCTTAGACTCAAGAGATAAGAGAACATCACTGTTTCCCAACTTCTTCCTAGATGGAAGTGACGGAGGTGGGAGATCATATGTAGATCTATGTGCATGCTATCTACATATTTTATAAAGAGGCTATTTTGGTCGTAAGAAATTTGGTGACAAAAACATGAATACGAAAATCAGTTTTGCTGTTGAAAAACATTTTGAGGCTTTTTCTTGCCACACCTGCTCTAGCACTGGCTGCCTCTCCCTGCCACAGGATGTGGTGATGACATCTGGCCTGGATGCCTTCAAAAGGGGATTGGACAGATTCCTGGAGGAAAAGTCCATCAGAGGTTACAAACCATGAGAGAGATGCATAATCACCAAGCTTAAAACTGGGGTACCTCAAGGACCAGATGCAGGGGAGTGGTATCAGGAGACAGATATCTAGTCTCGTGCACTCCCAGATACATCTGGTGGGGCCACTGTGAGATACAGGAAGCTGGACTAGATGGGCCTTTGGCATGATCCAGCATGGCTCTTATGTTCTTATGTTCTTATAACCACTTGCTGCTACTGCGGATGTTGTTATTTTTAATATTTGTTTTATTTGCATTTTAAAAATATATTTCAAACTGGGATAGTACTAGTTCAGTGCTACAGCTAGAAAAATACAACAAATTGTACTGCAAGGTTCCCCTGTACCCTGAAACCCATGATCGTGGGATACATTACTCGACAAATCTCACAGACACAATTTAGTCAAATGCAGGTGATCACACAAGCTAAAAATATTCAAAATACATTGTATATACAATTGAATTGAAATAAACAAGCCCCTTGAGGCTGTTAAAGTACCTCCCTTCCTGAACACCACCACCAACAACAACAACAATAACCAACATGCTTCCAGCCCAAAAATATGGGCACTTAGCTGTACCTTAGCGGATAATTTAAAATCTATTTCAAGCCTGGTAAACCTGAATCAAACCAGGAGCATTTCAATGAGTAGCCACACCCTATATTGGGGGAAATTATGCAAAAACTTAAAGTCCCAAACTGATTGAGAAACAAGGTGAATGGAATTAAAATGGGAAAGAGCAGAAGTGTAGAGAAGTTAGCATTGTGAGAATCAAGGGTGGCTGATGGATCACTCTGGTCATGAGCTGTCTCTGGTCAGATTCGTCTACCTCTCTCTCCTTCAGGATGTTCAAAGTTATATCCATCATCCAACAAGTAATTCCAACAAAAAGAACCACCATTTCTTGCTCTTTTATAGTCCTCCTTGCCCCCACCCCAAAGTTGTTAATCTACCTGTCTCTTTGGCAATTAGAGCTTCTGCCTTGGAATGTTAATAGTACCCTAAAGATATAGAAAACTGCAATTCTCATATTTTATACCTGTTAGGATGTCATCCTCGCTGTTGCCTAATAATCTGAAAGACCTTTTAAAGGTGCTCTTCAGCTTATTTGGAACAGAATACTTCTTATTTGCCTTTCCATAAAGTTTCTTAAAGGTACTACAGAAGAAAAATAGCATGTGGCTCATTTCAATTAAATCTCAAATGAACATTACATTACTTGCTATAGCATACTGCTGGCTTCTTCATCTCAAAGGCGGCGGCGGGGGGAGGAGAACACATCCAGATATGGCCTCCTGTTTATTTACATTCCTCGTCTATTCAGATATTTCATTTGCTGTACTTTCCCCTGGAGTTCTGCAAAACACTGTGTTCTGCAGGTGGAACATCATTTCTCAATTTCAGGGATGAAAGTAATCTTATTTAAACAAACAATATCCAAATAAAACAGTTAACATAGATGCATATGAAAGATTTCAAAGTGTCAGTGCATTGTTTTTTCCCACCCATTTAAAGCAAAACTTAATTATTCTTATGTTGCCCTAAGGAGGGCTTTCTACAGTTGCGAACAGCTACTGAAATGGATATGTCTCAAATATCCACCAACCCAGCCTTCTAAAGTGGTAAAGAATACTGAGGGCCTCCAAAGAAGAGGTCTTTCAAATATCTTAGTCCAAAACTGTTTGGAGCTTTCTAGGTCAAAACTGCGACCTTGAATTGTGCAAGGAATGAGCTGGAAGTTACATAGTTGAGCCGTTTGGAGATGTGGTCTGCAACACATACTGGTGACAAAAGTTTAGGCAACTCATTAATGTTCTACTATTATGACACAAATGATGGTGGAAAGAGTGGCAAATAGTGCACTGATCAAAGAAAGTCTTGGCCACCACTGATGTGTGCTATTCCAGGAAAGGGGTGTACTGCTTGTGGCCCAACAACCACATAGACCACAAGAAGCTTGTGGTTCCCCAGCCTGTGTCACAAGAAAAACTTTTGACTTTTAAAAATACAGTAGGACCCCAGTATCTGCTGGGGATTGGTTCCAGGCCTTCCCGTGGAGAATGAAAACCGTGAATAAGAGAGAACACCAAGGAAATCCCCAAAAACTGCTGTTTTATGACAGTAGCTTGCTTCACGGCTGCTGTTTGCTCATGACCTGGAGTTCAATCCCAGGTAACAGGCTCATGTTTGACTCAGTCTTCCATCCTTCCTAGGTTGGTAAAATAAGTCCTCAACTTGCTGGGGGGGCAATGTGTAGCCTGCATACTGTATTTAAACTGTAAGCCACCCAGAGACTACTTGAAGTGGTATAGGGAGGTATATAAGCAGAACTTTGCTTTTTACACCTAATATTTTATGACAGTAGCTTACTTTGCAGCTGTAGGATTATGTATTTATTTTTTCCTTTGCCAACCGTGGATAATTGAATCAGTGGATAATGAATCAGTGGATATGGTGGTCCTACTGTAGCCCCAAAAATTCCCCTTTGCCTTGGGGGAGGGGGATTGTCCATACTTTTCATCTTATGTTTTTTTAAAGGTCTGGTAAGTGGGAAAAGGTAAAGAATCTGAAAATATCTTAAGAGTAAGGGTGCCCCCTGAAAGTCTTGAATCAAGATAATGCCTACTGTGGTATTCCCAGATGCAAAAACTGGACAGTGAAGAAAGCAAGTATGAAAAAAAAACACCAAACAGATTTAAAATATGACAAGACAGGAGAGCCTTGCGGCAACAAGGGAGTTCCAACCAATGCTAGAACAATAGTGTGCTTTTCTCAGCTTGTTTGGAGCCTAAATTGGTTGACGCTGCCTAGTCTAATTGGAGGTGATCTAGCTTAAGGAGACATGATCTTCATGACAGTTAGAGCTTTTCGGCAGTGGAATATGCTGCCATAGAGGGTGGCGGAGTCTCCTTCTTTAGAGGTTTTTAAGCAAAGGCTGGTTGGCCACCTGTTGGAAATACTGTGAGTGTGATGGGGGCTCCTGCATGGCAGGGGGTTGGACTGGATGGCCCTTGAGGTCTCTTCCAACCCTGTGATTCTATGATTCTATGATCACGGCCTTTCTAGCAGTAGTATTACTGTAAACCAAGCTTTTCCAGAAGCCTTGAACCCAGAAAGGAGAGGGAGTGGATCAGTTGAGGCAGAGGAATCGAGCAGCTTGCCATTGTGATAATGTTGTTGAGATTCAATGTCAAAAGAACCCAGATGACCTCACTGAGCAGCCTCATGCAGGAGTAAAAGTGAGTAGGGGTCAAAGTAACTGCCTGAGAACTCCAATGGCCAGAGTTCAAAGCTCTGAACAAGAGCACAAGGGCCAAGGTGACTTGAAAATAGTGCTCCTCTGTGAAGTCACGGTGAAGAGATAAAATTTTAGGACCTTTGGACTGGTTCCGCGAACCGGCAGGCACTGCCAGTGGAAGCCCAGACAGTCACAAGCATACCGGTTTTTACCCCGTTCAAAAATACCCAACCGTTCCCGAGTTATCGGGCAGAAAGCGGCTTGCCCCCTTAGGCGGCCAGAAAAAGCCTTGGGAAGCGCTGTAGACTGAAAATTGACTTGCGGGGGCTTCAAATTTACACCCTCTTCAAATGTAACCATTTCGAGTACCTCTGCGGCAAGATAATTGCCGCTGAGGGCCAGTAACTCAGCAGGGAGGCTAGATAAGCCTAACCGCGCGCCTCCACCAATCAGAGCCCCAGCGCCCCAGCCTCATCCATCAATGCCCAATTAATTCTCAACCATACGGGGGCGCTGCGGAAGACCTTTAAACTACTAAACTAGCAGACAGCCGCTCCTCAGCCAGCCCCCACCTTTCCTTCCGATTTCAATATCCTCAAAGGGAGCCGGTTTGCTCCTCCACTTCTCCCCCCTCCCATCCAGTTCCAATGCAACCCTATGGAGCTTTCAACTCCATGCTTTCCTATGGAGAGCAGGCGATCCTCCGAAACCTCGATAGATCGGTGGCTTATGGCGGGGGTTTCGAGTCTATCTCCTAGCGTCCTTTAACCCTTCCTTGCCCTCCACTATCTAGCTGTCCCTGCTTCTTTGTTAACCCCTCCTCGACCGTTTCCTCCTAGGTCTTCTAAGATACTTTAACCCTTCTTCCTTCTTTCCTCTCTCGTCCATTACCTTTTGGATTTTCTATAACACCGTTACCCTTCCTCCCCCTGCCCATTCACTCCAGAAGTTCTCACAATATATTAACTCTCACCTGTCCAGTAACTCTCACCTGTCCAGTCCCTCCCTGTTCATCTGTTCCAGATCCTGAGCCTTTCCCTGCCCTTGTCACCCCCTTGGTCACCCAAAAGACCTGCCAGAGACCCTGTAAGCCCTGAAATGAGTTGTATAAGTCCTAGACTGGTTTATACTTCCTTCATCCAGACTAAAGGAGGGAAAACCGCCACTCACACTGGTCTCCTTGCAAAAGCATTGGTTTCCTTACCCACCCTCAGCACTAGCCAAGAACACAAAAGGCTTTTCCTTCTTTCCTCTCTGCTCTCTCCTTCTGACTTTCCCTCATTTCCATCGATTCATTTCCCTCTCCTAACCCCAAATCCCATCAACTGGGGCTAAGAAGAAGCGGTGCACAGACAACTCGAATATGGTGGGTCCTGCATGGCTGGAAAAGAGGTTGAAGCCTCCATCATCACCTGGATTCCTGCCACGTATCCTCAGCAGCTGCCTTCCAGGGATCAACACCTCGAATAGCATGCCATCCGATTGTCATCAACGCCCAAGGACATTTTTCATTGTTTCATTTACACCTGGAGAGGACTCGTATGTTCACATCTGCACTCCCTGAAGCCATGAGACCATTCCTATAGAATTTACATCCTTATGCCTTTACACCTTTGTATCTTTCCAGCACGCCTGAACATAATCCTATTATGACTTGTGTCCCCATGTATCAAAACCATTGTGTCTCCTAAATGTTTGTGTGTGTATGGGCCCATCAACCCCTCCTACCCCCCACTGATGTTGGTAATTGCTTTCTGCCACCTCCTATTGACTCGCTGATACTTCCAGTTTACCAACACCCAAGAACAATGCCACACTTCCCTGTCCCCATTGAGACATTCTGTCTGGTATTTGCATAAGCCCTGACTGCTACCAGGGACCACCCAGGACTGCCCCCAACCAACCCCCAACCCCTTCTGATTGGGACATTTGAACTGCCCCTGACCAATCTCTGGGATTGGCGCCGCCCAGGGAAAGGAAGGAGGCAAAAGTCAATAAAAGTTGGAACTCATTGCATGTGTGGGGTCGGACATCTTAGCCCGGTTGGAAGGCGGATGTTCACCTACTGTTCTTTATTGGGCTCAATAAATTCAGTATTCCTCGGATTTCTCGCGTTGAATCTTTATTGGCTTCAGTTGGGATTCAGCAGACCTCAGTGGGGCTAGCCCATCTGAGAAATAATTTCTAGGCCTTTTTTTGGGTCTTTTCACCTCCTTCTCAGAAATGGCACAAGTTCATCTCTACAACTCTTTTGCCCTATTGGGCAACTTTTCAGCATGGTGTGATGTGGAACTATGGTAAATGAACCTTTCTCAGGAAATAATGCCAGTAAACCAAGAATATACAGTGGTACCTCAACTTACGAATTTAATCCGTTCTGAATGCATGCTGTTAAGTCGAACTACTCTTAAGTTGGGGTACCTATCTAAAAAATTGAAAAAATAAGTTTTAAAAAATGAAAAAAATTAAGTTGAACAGACCATATCTAAAATTTGTAAGGCAGCAGTTAAAATGCCCACAGTTTCCCACTCTTAATTTGAATTGCTCTTAAGTTGAGCTGCTCTTAAGTTGGGGTACCACTGTATTAGTTAAATTAGTAAAAGTGGTCTTCTCTCTGTGTTCTTTACTATCAAGTCAGAACCAGCTTACACTAACTCTACTAGGGCTTTCAAGGTAAGTGAGATGTTTAAGGAGTATCTTTAAAGTAAAAGGTAAAGGTTCCCCCTGCACATGTGAGCTAGCCATTTCCAACTCTAGGGGCGGTGTTCATCTCTGTATTCAAGCCGAGGAGCCAGTGTTGTGCAAGTCCATGGCCATGTGGCCGGCATGACTGCAAGGAAACACTGTTATGTCTTCCCACTTTTTACGGCGGTGCCTGTTTATCTACTTGCATTTACACACTTTCGAACTGCTATGTTGGCAGGAGCTGGGGTTAACAGCGAGAGCTCGCTCTGCTGCGTGGCACCTGGGATTCAAACCACCGAGCTGCTGACTTTGCAGCCAACAGTTTTGGGAGCCTTAGTCCGCTGAGCCACCATGCCCCATTTAAGGAGTATCTTTACCCAGCCTCATATCACCAGTGAGTTTCCATGGCCAAGTGGAGATTCAAATCCTGTTCTCCTGAGCTCTAGTCCCTCATTCTACCCCTGCAGAGCTAGAGGCGACCCTATGGATCACTGAGTCTAGCCGCTGGCAAGGAGACACAGTGTGGAATCAGTGGTTTATATGATTAAACCACTGAGCCCTCCATCAGTTTTAGCAAAAGCCAAGTAAATGCAAAAATGCCTCATGACAGAGATGGGAAGTGGGGCAGCCCCATGTGAACATTTGAGGAGAGGTGCCCCTGTTAGCCCATGAGTTATTCCCTAGTGCAGTGGTTCTGAACCTGTGGGTCCCCAGATGTTCTTGGACTGCAACTCCCAGGAGCCTCCACCACTTGCTGTGCTGGAAGGGATTTCTGGGAGTTGCAGTCCAGCAACATTTGGGGACCCACAGGTTCAGAACCACTGCCCTAGTGAATGTTATTGCATCAAAGCATTCAGCTTCCCATTTGGGGGGGCTTCTGTGGATTAAACATGATCTTGATTATCTGTTGAAGATTAGCAAGCAAAGAAGGTCATCTACAATGTTTTAATATACCATTATAACATGGTGCCAAGTCAATTATGAATTAGGGCAACCCGTTCCACGGTTTTCTAGGTTTAGAATACTTAGGTGTGGTTCGGCGTTTTCTATTTCTGGGTCTACTCTAGGACTGTGTAATTTGCCCGAAAACTGGCTCTTTCATGGGAGGTGAAGTGGACAGCTGAATTCCCAACCTTTGACCCCACAGCCAGATAACCATATAAAGTGGACATATAAAGGTCAAGAAGATTACCTAAAGGATCGCCTTCTTCCATATGAGCCTGCACATACTGTAAGATCAGGCCAGGAGGCCCTGCTGAATGTGCCATACCTCAAAGAGGTGATGGGGATGGCATGTCGAAGCAGGGCCTTCTTGGTGGTTGCTGTCCAACTCTGGAATACCGTCCCTACGGAGATCTGCCTGGCACCAACACTTTTGGCTTTTCAGTGCCAGGCAAAGACCTTCCTGTTCGACCAGCATTTTAATTAGATTTTTTTGGCTGGACACATGAGCAGCAGGGTTTTATAATTTGTATTGTATGTTGTTTTAACTGTGTTGTTTTTCATAGTTTTAATAATTTTATTGTTTTATAGTTTTAATACATTGTTGTATGCCGCTCAGAGACCTCTCAGTAGTGGGGCGGCTAAAATATTTTGTAAACAAATAAATAAATAAATTGACAGAGGTGCTTGAAATTATCTAGATACAGAATGTTGAAGAAGTTATTATGAAGAGATAAAGAAAATGATTTAGTTTAGTCCAAATTAGTATTTTGGCAAAGAAATCTAAACTGCTGAAAAAGTCCTAATTATCCTACTGACATTGCCACTAAAAGGGAGCTTGAACTTGAGTTGCAGAACATTTTAATTTGGCTCATATATCGTAAGAGGTGACCAAATTTTTATTTTCTGATTAAGTCCTGTTTCCACAGTACATGCACCAATAACCCGACTACAGCTTGATATATTTATATATATGTTCACAGCTAAAAAGAAAACAAAACAAAAATCAGTAATGACTGTAATTTCATTTTATAGGAGAGCATACAATGTTAATTGGTACATGCTGAGGTAATCACTGTAAAAAGAGTGCAGACGTTTGTTTATGAGAATTTAAGCACCTCTAAAAACTCTGCAAGATAATCATCTTTTCACCATTGGCTTAGAAAGATTGCAGCTTAGTGGATTTCTTGGAAATCCAAGGACTTGGCTCAGAGTACAAACTATTGACTGGAAGTTTTAGAGTTAAACATCCCTCTCTCCAAAATGTGTTTGCTTTAAGATGCCCAATCCCATGATTCAGCACTTGCTCAAAAGTGGAACATGAATACTTGAGCACCGGTTTTTATTAATGCAGCTTTAATGGTGCAAAACTAAAGATGTAATACACTGGCAGGGCCACAGCTGTTGCCTTTGTCACCCTGGGCAAACATGGATCCCATACCCTCCATGACTATTTTGTCATTTTGGTGCCCTCCCAGCGTGGCACCCGGGGCATATCCCCCCTCCCCTGCATGCTGGTCAGCAAGATAATACACAAATGAGGCAGATAATCTACAAGACTTACCACACACACACACACACACACACACACACACAACAAACAAACAAACAAACAAAAACAAACAAACAAGACCAATAGCCAGATGACATATTGGACAAATGAGAATTTATAGAAGTGACAAATGGGCAAAATGTCGCCAAATTGTGAATAAATAGATTTATTACAGAAATCTGGGGCTTGGAGGTCTGGAAAAACCTCACACACTCAGAATTCCATTTCTGGGTTCTTTTCTGCACACAAAAAATAGGCAGCAAGAACATGCAGATTAGCATTCCTGGTTTACATTTATAGACAGGAACTCACTAAAAACAGAGTTTTTCGGTAGTAATGCCACAACTCTTTATTTGGCTAGGTCTCAGAAATGGAATGTTCTTCTAGGGCACAGCCTGGCTTAAGTGAAATATGTTCCTATCCTTCACACACTTATATGGTAATAAGTCCCATTGAGGTTAATGGGGTTTATCTCTGAGTCAAAATGCACAGGATAGCTCTATAGTATATGACATACAATTGAGTATATGCAGGAAGGCTCTTTAGAAAATGTTAAGATAGCCATAACTATTTCATTCCACTTAGTCCCTGATATGGTGGGGAAGAATGTCTAAGATAGTTCTGGCAATTCTTATTTTACTAATTTAGTGTTATTTTACTAAACCACTTTTAGATGGTTTGTAGTCATTACACATGGTTAACGAGTGGAGTTAGAGAGGCTCTAAAGCGCAAGGAGAGGTCTTTCTGTAAATGGAAATCCTCCCCAAATGAGGAAAATAAAAAGGAACACAAACTCTGGCAAAAGAAATGTAAGAAGATGATAAGAGAGGCAAAGAAAGATTTTGAGGAACGCATGGCTAGCAATATAAAGGGTAATAATAAAAGCTTCTTTAAATATGTTAGAAGTAGAAAACCTGCCAGAGAACCAGTTGGCCCTCTGGATGGTGAGGGAGGAAAAGGGGATATTAAGGAGGACTTGGAAATTGCAGAGAAATTAAATGAGTTCTTTGCATCTGTCTTCACGACAGAAGACCTTGAGCAGATTCCGCTGCCTGAACGGCCCCTCTTGACTAAAGAATTAAATGAAATACAGGTTAAAAGAGAAGATGTTTTAGGACTAATTGATAAATTGAAGATTAACAAGTCCCCGGGCCCAGATGGCATCCACCCAAGGGTTATTAGGGAACTGAGAAATGAAATTGCAGATCTCTAAACGGTAATATGCAACTTGTCTCTTAAAACGGCCACAGTGCCGGGGGACTGGAGGATAGCAGATGTCACACCAATTTTTAAAAAAGGAAGGAGGGGGGGGACCTGGGAAATTACAGGCCAGTTAGCCTTACATCTGTCCCAGGGAAGATGGTGGAAAGCCTCATCCAAGAGAAAATCTTAAAACACATAGAAGAACAAACTTTGCTGAGAGAAAATCAGCATGGCTTCTGCAAGGGTAAGTCTTGTCTGACAAATCTTGTAGAATTTTTTGAAAAGGTCAGCAGGCATGTAGATTTGGGTGAACCGGTGGATATAGTCTATCTGGATTTTCAAAAGGCCTTTGACACAGTCCCTCACCAGAGGCTGCTGAGAAAATTGCACAGTCAGGGGATAAGAGGGCAGGTCCTCTTCTGGATTGAGAACTGGTTGAGATCCAGGAAACAAAGAGTAGGTGTCAATGGGAAATTTTCACAATGAAGAGAGGTGAAAAGCGGTGTGCCCTAGGGCTCTGTCCTGGGACTGGTGCTTTTCAATCTGTTCATAAATGACCTGGAGACAGGGATAAGCAGTGAGGTGGCCAAGTTTGCAGATGACACAAAACTTTTCCGTGTGGTAAAAACCAGAGAAGATTGTGAAGAGCTCCAGAAGGATCTCTCCAATCTGGGGGAATGGGCTATGAAATGGCAAATGCGTTTTAATGTAGCCAAATGTAAAGTAATGCATATTGGAGGGAAAAATCAAAACTTTATCTATCAACTCATGGGCTCTAAGTTATCCATGACAGATCAGGAAAGAGATCTTGGTGTGTTGGTGGACAGCTCCATGAAGGTGTCTCCCCAATGTGTAGCAGCGGTGAAGAAGGCCAATTCCATGCTAGGGATTATCAAAAAGGGAATTGAAAATAAAACAGCCAACATTATAATGCCATTATACAAAACAATAGTAAGGCCGCATCTGGAGTATTGTGTACAATTCTGGTCACCGCATCTCAAGAAAGACATAGTGGAACTGGAAAAGGTGCAGAAGAGAGCGACCAAAATGATTACTGGGCTGGGGCACCTCCCTTATGAGGAAAGGCTAAAACATTTGGGGCTCTTTAGTCTGGAAAAAAGGCGCCTGAGGGGGGATATGATTGAGACGTACAAAATAATGCAGGGCATGAGTAAAGTGGATAGAGGGAAGCTCTTCTCCCTCTCACAAAATACCAGAACTAGGGAACATGCACTCAAATTGAGGGCTGGGAGAGTAAGAACAGACAAAAGAAAATATTTTTTCACCCAGCGCGTTGTTAGTCTATGGAACTCCCTGCCACAGGATGTGGTGATGGCATCTGGCTTGGATGCCTTCAAAAGGGGATTGGACAGATTCCTGGACGAAAAGTCCATCCCAGGTTGCAAATGATGAGGGAGATGTGTAATCTCCAGGCTTAAACCCAGGGTACTTCAAGGGCCAGATGCAGTGGAGTGGTATCAGGAGACAGATATCTAGTTTTGTGCGCTCCCAGACCCATTTGGTGGGGCCACTGTGAGATACAGGAAGCTGGACTAGATGGGCCTTTGGCCTGATCCAGCATGGCTCTTCTTATGTTCTTATGTTCTAATCTTTACAATCACCCCAGAAAGAGGCCATGTATAAAAAACATTGAACGGTGGGCTTCCCTACAATTTTCAATGCATCTCTGGTTCCATCACTTAGTATCTCTCTGTCATCTGAAATATAATCTCGTTTCCCTGAAGAATTTAGTTCAAAGATATCATGACCAGGTTTGTAAGATTCCTAGCAAAGACATTCTTTCTAGCATCTGTGATGTGCAGCTCATTTCAGCCCAAACTTCCTCTCCATGGATGGGATACAAGAAGCCAAAATTTTCCCAGCTGTAACATCAGGGAAGCCTTACCTTCTTCTCTCTTTCTGGGCTTTTATTTTCATCAGGCAACAGCAATAAAATGAAGCATGGCCCATTGACCATCACCTTCTTACCTAGAGCTTCATGGCCACTTTGCATACATCATAGACTTTGCCTGGGCACAGCATTTGGTTTCATACATATATGTATTTTACTTTTTACATTGACTTGTTTACCACACGATTACTACCCTGGGTGGTTTACATCCAAAGTAAAATGAGCCTCAAGGAAATATAAGACAATATACTAAGAAAATCATAAAATCAAGTCAAACAAACCATCAGATAATAAACTTCCCCTGAGCAATGGCAAAATGGGAATCATCAATAGCCAACCCATTACACATTAAGAAAATATGCCCTCAGAGGCTTTGGTAAAACAGCCTTGTTTTGAACATGTATTTCTAGGCTGCAAGGGAGGGGAGCAGCCTAGCTCTACCAGAAACCTATTCCATAGGGGATGGGGACACAGCCAAGAACTCCCCGTTCTTTGGTAGATGTCTTGTTGGCCTCCCTCAGAGTGGCAACCTGTACGATCATGGCCTGAGAGGATCAGGTGGCACAGATTGAAGTTTTTAGGGAAAATGCTCTGCCAAGTAGTGAATTCTTAACCCTAACCCTAACCCTAAGTCTTGGCAATCTCTCTATATTAATATGGATCCTCGCATGAGGAAGAAAGAACACCTCTACAGAGATCCTGTCACTTGCAGCTTCTGCTTTCCTAAGTAAGGAGTTAATTACCTACCACCTCCATATTTCTCCTCTTTGTTTGGGGGGGGGATCTTTCCATCCAGAGAATCATCCACAATCATCTCAGAACTCTTGTTGTTCCATCCTTTCACCAACAGTTCAGAATCACTGTCCTGAATAACCTGCAATGACTGTCCCTTTTCTAGTGACTGTCACTGCCTAGGGGAGAGGAGCTTCAAAGACACATCAGGATTCCTCATAGTCCTGCTACTTCATGTCACATTCCTCCAAATATAACCCTCTGCACTTGACATTCTTCCACCTCCACAGAGACTTCTACCCAGTTCTTTTCAAAGACAATTCTTTCCCCCCGAGAAACCCAGTTATGGACAGGTAGTCCTCAAGCTGCTGTACATCTTCTTCCAGCAGATCAACAGTTTGGCATTTTCTGCTGGTATAGCTTCCTCGAGTGTCAGGTCCAAAAACCAAGTATGTCATAGATGTTGCAGGTCATGGTTCAGTGTGTCTCATCATTTGTCTTTCTTCAGCAAAAGATTTCTGGGTTCCCCCAAAATGCCTCTGCTGAATGGCCAAGCAAAGCCACCTTGTTGATTCTCTCTGATCACTAGCTCACACTCAGGAGCTTGAAGAGATAGTGGCTGTTGTCTCTCTTCTAACCAAGGCAGTGGTTCTCCTTGGCTCCCCACTCACTTCTGTCTACCCCCAGGCAGGTATGACAAACAGCCAGCCATAACCCAACAGACTCCTGCTCACCTTGGTGTGCCTTTTCCACCAAGTACATTTTGCAGGGTAAAAATGCCTGTTTATTCTCCTTGTTCATTTGTTATTTCAATAGGGAACAACTGGGATGGATTGCTTTGGGACCCTGGTCCAGATGGTGGTGGCCTTTCTGCAGATCTGATGGAATGGCCTTGTTTCCTGCTTCCCTCTGCTGTAACCGATGGACCAACATCTGTAAGTGAAAGAAGATGTCTGTTGGAACTAGTCATTCAGGGAAGCTAAAGATAATTTATGATGGAATGGCTGCTACAGGTGATCACATGGTGGCTCATGACAAGCAGAGGGAGGATGAAAAAAATTGGCCAGTACTAAATATCTATATGTTTCTAACAGGCCCATCTAGATACCAAGAACGTAATATGCCATGTATGTTAACATATACACTGCTTTATGTGTCTCAGAAATGAGAAAGAAAGGTGGGACTCAAATAAATAAATATAAAAGAGAAGCATTAGCACACACACACTCTAGAAAAGAGAGTTGAGATTGGTAAATTGCCCAGGCTCAATAAATTTGTAAAGCAGTTAAATGAGCACTTAGATAATGGATGTTCTAATCAGTTAAGTAATCAAGAAAATCATCTTTACAAACTATGGAGATTAATGAACTTTGCCACAGTGAAATAACCAAGAATCAAAAGTTGGGGGGGGGGGAAGAACAAGATTGAAGGAAATCATCTCCCCTTTATAGTTAATTTGTATCCAGTATTTCATTGCAAGATGCATTTAAGCTTTACTAAGGGATTTCAATAATTTATCACTAGTTAATTTGAGGGCAAAAGAGGGATGTTAATAATAATAAGCTTTGATACCCAGCTTTCAAGCCACTTATTAATCACTGTCAGTTAGCCATAAAGCTTAAACAAGTGTGCATTTCATCTTAACTTCCAGATTCCACCTTGAAAGAAATAGGAGGCATGCACTACATGCATGCAATTGCTGTAAATATATTCCTTTTTAATTCATATCAGTACTTATGCTCTAACACCAATTGCTAGTGATAGCTAGAGTAATCCATTGAACCAACAACTTAAGGACATATGTTAAATAGATACTTAATATAAGTCCCATTGATTCAGTGGGTCTACTCTAGTTGGGACTACCAGTTTGATCCAAGCTTATACATTTGTTTGAAACACTGTAATTCTTCCCTTCAAATAAGGGATGGGCAAAAAAGCAGCCCTAGGTATGTTATTGAGTTGCAACTCCCACATTTCCCACTATGGACTATGTTGGGTTGGGACCAATGAGGGTTGTTGTCCACCAACTCCTGAAGAGCAATACTTTCACCACCTCCTGCAGCAGATCATAAAATATGATGAAACAATCGTAATTAACAAATTAACAACTCAAGATAGTAAAGGGCAGCATTCAGACCATTCGGTTATGCATGTAACATTGTGTTTTGACTGGAAGGAGAAAATATCCTACCTTCTTGATAAGTCTACAAGCACTTCCTGTGTACCATTTCACATACTGCAGAGCAGAAGAATGGGAAGAAATTCTGCCCCTGTTCCCTCTATCCCTGCGCTGGCCAAATTCATCAGTGTTATTCCAAGCATGGAGAGAGCTATGTTGTACCTGCCTGTTATGTATGTATAAAATATGAGGATCCTTTCAGCAAAAAAGGTCCAGCACTAATCATGGTTATGTAGACCTATATTTCAAGCAGGCAAGAGAATTTACGCCTAGCAGGTAAGCATTCAAAGACCTGGATGATTCTATCAGTTTTAGTTTCTTTTACATGGAGATGTTTTTACCGTAAAGTCCTTTCCTTTCTGCTGAAGACTAAATTTGTAAATTTGGAAAGATACTTCTCCAAATGAATCTGATACAGTCTTTTTTTACCATCACTAGCTTGTGTCTGGTTATGGAATGCGTGAACACAGCTTGCCTGTTCTTAGAGCTCTGTCCAGGGTGCTGAATAACAATTTCTGAAAGGCCATTCTTGCTGCTTCTGTTTTTGGACCTTTGTGCAGGCACATACTCCTTGGCCATCACTTCAGACAATGGATCCTTGATTTTCTGGATTGTTGCACCCCTGTACTTTTTGAAAGTATCCATCAATTTTATGGGCCCAAAGGGCAGGCAAATGTGCAGAGTCTGAATGTTAGTCTCACTGAAATGTCCATAGATTGAGTTGTATGTGTGGTTATAATAATGAGTGAAGATGTAAATGTATGAAGGAAGGTATGCTTCTTAAAAATAGAAAATGGGTTAGTCTTCTCAAAAATGTGACACATGACATGCATTTTAAATTGAAATGCAACACATTTATTAAAATGATTTTCATCTTATTTCCCCACCACCACCTTTTGGTACTTCCTTCAACCCATAATTTCAAGACAGGTGCTAAAAGTTTTATGAGCAAACAGGAACTGATAAAAATCTAGACAGCCATCTGAGTGTTGCATGGAAGCTTTGCCTTTCAAATATTTCAGGGTACCATTTTTAGTAGCTTGAATATATTAAAAGCAAAGGTACATACGCAGATCCCTGAATTATATATTTGCCTCATTCCCCATAGATTAATGTCATCAAAATTTAAAACCAGTTTTAAAACGACACTTTAAAAGATTCAGACAAGTGAATGATGAGTAAGGTTTGGAATTGGCACCTATGCATTGCTGTATGAGTTTTCAAAAGCATTTTTCATTTTATAGCTCTTGGCCTAGATCAGGGGTTCAAAGCAATACCACCCCATACCACTTCAAGTAGTCTCTGTGTGGTTTACAGTTTTTTAATTACAGTATGCTGGCTATACATTGCCCCCCCAGCAAGCTGGGTACTCATTTTACCAACCTTCGAAGGATGGAAGGCTGAGTCAACCATGAGCCTGCTACCTGGGATTGAACCCCAGGTCGTGAACACAGTTTTACCTGCAGTACAGGCATTTAACCACTGCACCACGGTTCCTATAAAGAACCCTAGGCCCCCATATGTTCTTGGATTAAAACTCTACAGGCCTTCTCCACTAGCTGTGCTGGCCAGGATTTCTGGGAGTTGTAGTCGAAGAACATCTGGGGATGAATATTTGGGAACTACTGCTCTAACTGATTTCAACAACAGTAGCGTCTTGGGATGCTTGCCTGCTCCCTTATGCTCAAGCTGTATATCTGTAATACAAAGATGTTGAATCTGTTCTTCCTGCTCTCCCCAAAGAGTCTAGTATTCCCTCACAGAGACACTGACCTTGTAAAAGCAGCCCTTAAGGACATTTCATCAAATAGACAAGCACAAACATGTTTACACAGCTTCTTTAAAAATCTACAATGTTCTTTCAAATTTGAAATTTCCCAAAATGTTCTTTTTCAGCTGAGCACATTTTTTTCTTCAACATAACAGTTCCCTTGAGGAGGTTAATCTGATTTTCACTTGTTCTTCTGTCTCCGGTAATAAGCAGGTATGTCCACCTTATCCTCAGCAATCTTTAACATCTGAAAGCAGTTATAAAAGCTTACCTAAACTGTCCTTTTACTAAGCTGAAGATACAGATTTTTTTTTTTAAAAAAAATCCTCTTATGATGTATTCAGTTCTAATCTTTGAGAAGCTTTCCTCTCTTATTCTGTAAAACAAGAACGTCTCTTCTCACTTGAAAAACTTTGGAGGATATGGGCATATCTCTTATATTAGCAGGCAATCTTTAGTCACTGTTTGTAAAAGTTACAGTTTGTGGTTGAAAAAAACCTACCATGTTGAATAGAGGACTTGGGTTTTTTTAAAAATAGTTCCCCCCCTCTTTGATACTGGGATGTTATGTCACATGTTTTAAAGTCTGTGCAAATATATTAAAGGAAAAATGCAATATTAAATCCCTCCTATCTTGAGATATAACTGGAAATAAAAACCTGCCTGAAAATTTGGAAAGTGCCTACCAATCCTTTCAGAAAATACAAAATTAGGTGGACCACAGGTTTGTCCCATTGGCTTATCTAGTTGCTATGGTTCTTGCCCATGGATTCCTATTTTTCACCCAATTTCTGTCCCTGTAATTTCTAGCCCTTATTCATACTACAATGTACTTTCCAGGAAGAAGAGGTGAATCATGAAACCTATGAAATTGTTCCATGCAGATTTTCCAAGTCCAAACCCACATCTCCAAGCTTTGCTACACAACAAAATTACTCCACAATATTCAATGACCACATGGAGAAACGTTGGTTTGGCCTATGTTCTGTATCAAGGATGGGGCTGGTCAGATGTTGGTGGACTCTAATTCTCCCTAAAAACAGAACAATGAAAAGCAGTAAAGACAAAAATATAGCAAAAATGAGCAATGGGAATATCTACATACAGTGCTGCATTTTCTTCTCCTGATATTGTTCCCTGTAAAAAACAGAGAGCTTTATTCAGAAGTGTCATAATTATTTTTCATACTAACAATGGCCACTAGAAATAGTATCCATTTCCTAACTAGGAATTTGCCGGAAGCTGTGATAATCAAATAATGCAATGGCTGCCAAAAAGAAGAGTCCCTAATGGGCAGGATAGGTTCACAAAGCTTAAATTCTATATGTTTACATGTCAATGGAAAACATTAGAAGGCTCTTCTGAATGCTAAGGTCTAAAAAAGTTCTTATGATCCTTGGCAGACTAACATGCTTTATTCAGTGTGAGCTTTCGTGGACCATACAGACAACTTCATTTCATGTCTCTGGTGAAGTGGGCTGGAGTCCACAAAGCTAGTGTCAAATAAAACATACACATTTTAAAGTCCTCCCGAGATTTGTTGTAGTTTTTGCTGAGTAGACACAATTGCCACCCTAGGTATCACCCTAGGTGTCTAAAACGGCCACAGTGCCGGGGGACTGGAGAATAGCAGATGTCACACCAATTTTTAAAAAAGGAAGGAGGGGGGACCCAGAAAACTACAGGCCAGTTAGCCTTACATCTGTCCCAGGGAAGATGGTGGAAAGCCTCATCCAAGAGAAAATCTTAAAACACATAGAAGAACAAACTTTGCTGAGAGAAAATCAGCATGGCTTCTGCAAGGGTAAGTCTTGTCTGACAAATCTTGTAGAATTTTTTGAAAAGGTCAGCAGGCATGTAGATTTGGGTGAACCGGTGGATATAGTCTATCTGGATTTTCAAAAGGCCTTTGACACAGTCCCTCACCAGAGGCTGCTGAGAAAATTGCACAGTCAGGGGATAAGAGGGCAGGTCCTCTTATGGATTGAGAACTGGTTGAGATCCAGGAAACAAAGAGTAGGTGTCAATGGGAAATTTTCACAATGGAGAGAGGTGAAAAGCAGTGTGCCCTAGGGCTCTGTCCTGGGACTGGTGCTTTTCAATCTGTTCATAAATGACCTGGAGACAGGGATAAGCAGTGAGGTGGCCAAGTTGACACAAAACTTTTCCGTGTGGTAAAAACTAGAGAAGATTGTGAAGAGCTCCAGAAGGATCTCTCCAAACTGGGGGAATGGGCTATGAAATGGCAAATGCATTTTTATGTAGCCAAATGTAAAGTAATGCATATTGGGGCGAAAAATCAAAACTTTATCTATCAACTCATGGGCTCTGACTACCGTGACAGATCAGGAAAGAGATCTTGGTGTGTTGTTGGACAGCTCCATGAAGGTGTCTCCCCAATGTGTGGCAGCGGTGAAGAAGGCCAATTCCATGCTAGGGATTATCAAAAAGGGGATTGAAAATAAAACAGCCAACATTATAATGCCATTATACAAAACAATAGTAAGGCCGCATCTGGAGTATTGTGTACAATTCTGGTCACCGCATCTCAAGAAAGACATAGTGGAACTGGAAAAAGTGCAGAAGAGAGCGACCAAAATGATTACTGGGCTGGGGCACCTCCCTTATGAGGAAAGGCTAAAACATTTGGGGCTCTTTAGTCTGGAAAAAAGGCGCCTGAGGGGGGATATGATTGAGACGTACAAAATAATGCAGGGCATGAGTAAAGTGGATAGATGGAAGCTCTTTTCCCTCTCACAAAATACCAGAACTAGGGGACATGCACTCAAATTGAGGGCTGGGAGAGTAAGAACAGACAAAAGAAAATATTTTTTCACCGAGCCCGTTGTTAGTCTCTGGAACTCCCTGCCACAGGATGTGGTGATGGCATCTGGCTTGGATGCCTTCAAAAGGGGATTGGACAGATTCCTGGAGGAAAAGTCCATCACAGGTTACAAACCATGATGGAGATGTGTAATCTCCAGGTTTAAAACCAGGGTACTTCAAGGGCCAGATGCAGGGGAGTGGTATCAGGAGACAGATATCTAGTCTCATGCGCTTCCAAAAGCATCTGGTGGGGCCACTGTGAGATACAGGAAGCTGGACTAGATGGGCCTTTGGCCTGATCCAGCATGGCTCTTCTTATGTTCTTATGTTCTTATGTATGCTTGGCCTGGAATAAGGTGAAGAACCAGTGTGTGAGAGAGAGACCAAGTTGAACCAACAGAGCAAAGGCATGATGAGACTTTGGGAATCTGACTATGAGACTTTTAACTCTTCACTGATGAGCTCAACTTTTGAGCCTTGACCTCTCAGACTATACTTTTAGCATCTTTGCAGAATTCATCTACTGATAGCATTTCAGGAGTTCAAAGAAGGAAGATCCTGGTACAGGAGTCTTCCTAACGATTGGAGGATTGCATATTTTTTTGCCATTGAGTAATTTCAACTAAGAGCATTCCAAGAGTAGTGGGCGCCATCAATCTAGGAAAGGTCAAAGAAGTGCCCAGTGCATGTGCTCAACTGACAAGCTGCCCAGAAAGGGTACAAAAAGAGAACCCAGGTGGTTGGAACTTTGTATTCTGAAACTAAAGTTTTGGGCTCAGTTGCCCTCTTTTCAGATCCTAGACAATGCTGATTAAGAGCTCTTCTCTTCTCTCTTGTGGTGAGTATGAATGGGACATATGACTGCTGAATGTACTGTGAGAGTGAAACACAAATTGTTAACTCTATTAACAATAAATAATAAAGTATATTCATTTGCACCTAGTATTGTGTCTTATGGGGTCTTTTGCTGTCTATGTCTATATTATTGTTTTCCTTGGGATACAAAATAACCAGTGATCACTTAATGCCATGATATCCTCACCATCCTGCTTAGAACTAGTAAAATTTTTTTCAATATTACCAAGTTCCATGGGGGGGAACATGTACATGACAGAGCATGATAGAACTGCAGCTTCCTTATTGCTGGCTAAGACTGATGTGAGTTCCAGTCTTCTGGAGGGACTTTTCTTCCTGATATTTGATCCATGGAGTGGTTGTGAAGGTCTTCAAGCAGAATCTGGCCTTCTATCCCTCTAAAAAAGTCTACCTCTGGGTTTCTGATGTCATTGACTTAACATCCTATCTGTGTCATTCTACAATTGATAGTGTTTTCCATGTATCAGACTATATTTTTGTCTAAAATTGTTAGACTAAAAAAATGAGGGTCATCTTATTACATGGAAATAAGCTGAGGAGAGAACCAGCATGGTTGCAAAACTGTAATTTTGGGTTGGAAAAGTGGGGGTCTTCTTATGCACGGGGGTGTCTTATAGATGGAAAAATATGGTAGATTCTGACGAGTACAGTGTGGCCTGTAAGTCCCAAACCATTCCATCCCATCCCATTCCATGTGGGCCCAGGGCTCTCCTCAACCTATTTATTAAAACTTTTTTTTAAAAGGGGGCAGGAATTGGCACACCTGGAAACCTCCAAAGATCTTGGTTTTCCTTGGAAACAAAGTAAGGGCTTCACATACATTGTTTTGCCTGCCCAACATCATTTTTACAAAACCAGAAGTGGATTTTTGATCACTTCTAGTTCTACTTTTGGGGAACGGTATTTCCTGCGGTAGCTCCAAGGGAGGTTAACTTGACTTGTGCTCTTTAAAGTTGCCCACCGTGAGCTGGGTGGCCACAAACAAAGACTAGCTAGGTCATTTGGGAAAGAGTTAACTCGCAAGAGCAGCTTCTGAGCAGTTGCTTAGTAACCAAAATCTACACACAGGCCAGTCTGAAAGCCAGTGATAGTTGCCCTGGTTGTGATCTATTGCTTATAACCTCGTAGGCATCATCTCAGAAGGCTTAAGTTGGATTTCACTCATTCTGCACCTCTTTGGGGCATTTTTATTCCATTATAACCCCCTTATTTTTTCCCTTAGCTAAATGCTGTTTTCACTAGTTTGCTAGAATAAAAAAAGGAGCTCTTTTCAATCGCGCTCTGACATTTTCATGAAAAGGCAATTGTCTTTCATGTGCACTGATTATTATTCTAAAAAATGTCCCAGAATAAATATAAGATTATTTTAGTCTGAGCAAACTGTTCTTGGTGTTCCTCCATTTTTCATTCCTTCATACAGAGAAGTCAGCAGTCCCACAAACGACACATAAGGAAATGAAATGGGGCCATCCAGAGAGAAGTAAGAGATTCTAAATGATTCAGGGAGGTTATAGGCTACTTTAAAATTGTTGTTGTTGTTGTTGTGTCTTTACAGTTATGACTGACTCTTCGTGACCCCCATGTCCATAGAGTTTTACAGTACTTTAATAAGAGGGTGGGAGGGAGAGAACGTAGTGGGAAACATAACGACAAAAAAACTGAAACCAAAACCAAAACAACCCTCAGTAATGGCACTACTAGGAAAATAATACTGGAAAGTTTGGAAACATTTAAGAGCCCAAAGGAGATGGGAGCAAGGACTTTTTCCATTCTTCACTGCCATGTTTGCAATAAGCAATGCATGCAAAATTTGGAAATATTTCATGGACACCAAGGAGATGTTTTGTATCAGCATGGAATGCTTTTTCAGACTACTGTGGTGTGTTACTTCAGTTCCATTAGATGTCAACATATCAAATATTTCACGGTATGGCTGGCTCTACCTGCAGTTATTTTTAGCCTCCCCTCTTAGTTGTGATGAGCATAAGTGGTTACCAGGGCATCCCACATAAAATGCACACAATTGACTGATGGAGTAGGTTACCTTGTGGCAAGGACTGGTCCAAAGTCACTCAGTGATGTCATAGCTGATCAGGAGTGTAAACCCAAGGCCGACCAATATTGGTGGATTAATCCAGTTGCCTGCACTGTCACTCTATGGGGTCTCTAGACAACTAAAGACTTATGCCTGTGGGATCAGTGATGATATTCTGTGCTAGAGATGGGCACTTTATGTTTTGTACGCTTCGACTGCCCAGCTGTTTCTTGGGCTCTGTGCACCACCAGGGGCCTTCTTTGGCAGCAACATGCCAATCCAGGTTACAGCCTAGGCATCCTTTCTCCACCTCCTCAGGGAGCTGACAACTCTGTTGAGGAGATGGGAGGAAGAATCTCCCTGCTCAACTGATGACAGGTCAGCTGCCTGAGGAAACTGGGAAGGGCTGGCCGGGCTCCAGCACAGATTGGCCTGCCAGCAATGAAGATGGATCCTGGCTGTGTATGGAGCCCAGTACATGGGGTGGCTGGGGGGAGGGGAACAAAAACAGTGGGGCAGCGATGCCTCATGCTTCATAGAGCTGATTTCTATTCTGCACTTTACAGTTTGCCACTATATCAGTGATACTGCAGTGCAGAGACCCATTAGAGCAGTGGTTCTCAACCTTCCTAATGCTGTGACCCTTTAATACAGTTCCTCATGTTGTGGTGACCCCTTGCCCTGCTTGGAAGAGGCCACCCTTTGGCAGGCCACTGCCACAGGTGCCATAGAGAACTTCTCTGTACAGGCACCCTCAGCCAATTGCAGCCTCCGATGACATTGACTGGCATCCCCTCCAACCTATCAAGCTGTATCTCACTCTTTCCCCACCTTCCTCCCCCTCCCCCTCCATTCCCAAGCCATTTGTGCCTTTTTCTTCACTGGCTCATGGCGACCCCTGTGAAATAGTAGTTTGACCCCCAAAGGGGTCCTGACCCCCAGGTTGGGAACCACTACATTAGAGCTTGTGTGTTGCTGCCACAGGAAAAAGGTTGTAAAGTTTGACCTAATAACTTCATTGGTGGCTGTTTTCTCCTAGATATAGAAAATATTACATTCCCAGTGTGATGTGATAGAGTGATGGTCTAGAACTCTGGAGAAGAGGTGAAAGGAATAGAAATTTCTGGGCTCCATTGCCGGCGTGCTAGAGCTTTGCAGAATGCAATGAGCAGTCTGAGTCTTTGCAGACAGAAAAAAGATTTATTGGTTGACAACCAGGAGAAATCTCACTTGATGCAAAAACAAGTGAGAAGTCCGCCCAACAAAGGAATGCGGTGTGTTTTATTGACTCACAGACACTCTTCTTTTCCCCCGCCCGTCCGAATTTACGTCATACATATGTGTTACATGCATCAAACATTAATTGACATCTTTGGCCATTTATTTTGTATTCCTGACACCAATTAAATGTATTCCTGGGTTCTTAATTGCTGTGGTGTTTGATCTGACTTACACGGGCTAGAAGTGCTTGGGAGTACCAGCTAATGATGTATGCCAAGAGCTCTCACAACAAAGATAAGGTTTTCTTGGCTGGCTCCTATGCAATTAGCTGTGTTCAAAGCTACAAAAATAATTAGATTGCTGGCTCAGCCAATTTTGTAACGGAAGTCCTTCCTTCTTAGTGGCCGGAAATGTTTGACCAGAGTTTGTCTGCATGACAGGATATACATATAGATACAATTGGAGTGATTTCTACTTCTAAATATATAACTTGTGTGGCTTACATTGTTTGGGATATGCTGTTTTGAATACATGAGGCTTGCCAATGCCTGGGGGTTACTAAAATAGCTATATATGCGAGTTCCATACCCTTCACTCCTCCCTTTACGTGTTATGGAAATTTACGTCAGTAAATTCTCCAGAGGTTGCCCCCCCCTTGGCTCCCGTGATAGACTCGTAAGGGACAAATAAACATATCAGAGGTGTATGTATAAAAGCGCGAATATTGCTTGATCTTCCCTTCTTACCATTCCCTTGGGGAGGGGTTGTCATCATGGCTCAGTGAGTGATTTTTCAGTGTTCCTGACGAGAGTGTAGGCAGTGCTGCCAGGAAAACTTTTCCAGCCCTCTTTTCCCAAAGGGCTTATAGGCACAGTTCAAAAAAATGAATAATCACAAAATGATTTGTGGCGTCTCATGGTGGGGGACGCATTTGAACAGGTGAATGACAAAGAAATACCCCTTAATGCACTAGGGCACTTTCTATAGTGAAATGTTAAGTTAACAGATAAAGTTTTGCAATGTCTGGGATTTAAAAAAGACCCTCTGGCCAGACCTGCAGACTGCAATGGATGGATGCGTTCCACGGACCACAGCATTTAAATTTCCCCTGTTGGAGAAATGCAACATGGTCACAGCAGTATAAGGGAACCTCCCAGGGCATGTTGCTCACTTCTCAGAGATTCCAAATTCCCAACTTTTGAAGGGGCTGGCATGAGAATTTTAGATAATACTGTGATAGACTTGGATATCAAGATCCCCGTCCCAAAGTGATAACTAAACATGCTTTAAACAGCAGATTTGTTCAGTACCTTATTTCAGGACAATCATGAAACCCAAATAAATTCGCTTGAAGTAGCATTGCAAATGTGAGATATCTTGCTTGTGTGTTTGGTAGTCAGGCTGAAAACCCTGAATTCTAACAAAGCACCACGCTTTAGGTTCATTTTGCAAATCAAATACTTATAAGGAAAATATGCCCTCCTTGGCCCACCAATTCTCATGTGTTTGCCCAAGTAAAAATGTGGGCAAGGCTACTTTGCCAGCTTTCTCCCTTTTTGCTGTCAAATGGCTTTAGACCTTGAAATATGATTTTTCATACTGTCATTTTTCATAAAGATACACAAACATTAGTACCTGATTTCATAAAACAAAAATCATGACGTGATTTTCAACCTTATTCAGGTGTGTGGTGTGCATTAGAACTCAAATTATAGCAGGCTGTGCAGAATTACCCAGTTGTTCATGCATACAGGATAGCCCAGATGATAGACATTAGTTTTAGAAAAACCAATTTTTAGCCATAAACCATAATCAATAGTTATAGTCCCATGGTAGAGTCAAGGACGAGCTATTGAAATCAAGGCAGAGATGTCTCTGTAGCTGTCAGTTCACACACAAAATCAGCCCTGCAAATATGGGGCAAAAATTAGTTCATCATTGTCTTTGGTGAAGTAAATAATGTAGACAGCTATTCTAGAAAGCCATTGTTTTGTGGTATAAAGTCTCGCGAACACCCATGGGTGCCAAAATTTCTCTCATTCAATGTAATTGCATAGAAAGGCACGTCATAGTCTCTGGCACTCAATGTTTGTGAGTAAAAAAAGCATTTTCAGTGGCAAAGCATGAGCATTATATGAATTATGAAAGGCACATTCAGAGAGGCACTTCAGCAAAAATTTTTACAACGGCTATCAATAATAGACAATAATATAAACAGTGATTAATAATTAACGTCCCTTTGCAAGGCTTCAAAATAAGCGCTCACTTGTCGGATGCTGGGAGGCTGGTGTGTGTGTGTGTGGCGACACAAGTTCCCAAGTTCTTGGTGGTCCAGTGCACGGTGAAGGTCTGAAAGCAGTGATGACTCCATCAGATTTAAACCCCACCAATTTTCTGTCCCGGCGAAAAGGGGTGAAATTGCGGGCGTGAAGTCTGTTGGCCGCAATCCAAAACAAAAATCAGTGGCCGCTAAGCTCCGTCTCCCCCCTCAGAGACAGACAGAGAAAAGAAAAAAAGAAGAAAGCAGGCAGACAGGATGTCGACCTGTCAACCTGAGGTGTAGGGGGAAATCAGCAGACGGCAGTGGGGCTCTCCGAAGTGCTAAATGCAAGGCGCCCCCAGGAACAGGTGCGATGACCACAGGTTAGGTGCAATTCGGCGTCCTCCGTCCAGGGTGAAGTCATCTAAGGCATGAGGCATTCTACTGCAGTGGGCAGAAGGCATCACCGGTCCGGCCTCTCTCCCTGTCGGTCGTGGGGTGTGGTCCACGCTGGGTGAAGGGGCTGGCATCCAGGGGTCCACATCGATCGAACTCGCGGAGCGAAGTCATCACGAAGATGGCATCAAAGGCATCAAAGGCGGGGAGGGGTGGCTCCAGGAGGGATAGCGGCATGGAGGGCAGGAGAGTCCCCATTTCAGTATCCACGAACGGCGGCGTCAGCTTTCCAAACCCGACCGACTCCATGATCCAGAAATAAAGAACGGATGGGCGTCTTTCCCGGAGCAAAAAGCCCTTCCTCCAGGATGTATCTGGGTAAAAAAAGAACAGACACACGACCACAAACAGACGAACACAGAGCACAAACACACACAAAATGGCCCCTCAGCTGTCCTTGTGCTGGAGGGCAGGGTGGTACAGTCTATCTGACAGTCTTGAAAAGGAAAAAAATGTCGTAAAAGGCAGAATGGGGCTTTTCCTCTTCGTAAAACCAGTATGCGACCAGGGTGGGCCAAAGTATATGATGAGGACACATCTGCCCATCAGTAGTTATTAACAAGTTCAGGTGGCTCCGATGAGTGCTTACAAGATGAGTCCGCATGACCTCATAAGGTAGATGCCACCTATCAACCACAGATCCCATCCCCAAGTCAAATTGCTCTCCTACACGGGGACAACAAAAAAGGTGTAGCTGGCAGAACATCCATGAGATGCAAAGTAGGCTCTTAGCATGAACCAACTTGTTCCGGAGGGGAGTTTGGACTGGTAAGCGGAATGATAAAGTCACGGCCGGCCGCACTTCAAAATAAAAGTCAGTGGCTGTTTTAAACCCACTCTCTCCCCCCATAAACAAACAGAGAAAAAAAAGAAAAAGAAAAAGAGGCAGGAAGACAGGATTGTAATCTGTCAACCTGAGTTGAAAGTGAATCAGCAGGCTGCCTCGGGACCTTCCGAAGTGTCAAACGCACGCTGTCATCTGGGGAAGGATGCCTCAGGACGGAAAGTGTTTCCTCCAGCGTCTTCCCGTGTGGAAAGAGACAGACAGACAGAAACAGACAAACAAACAAACACACACAAAAATGGCCAAGCAATCTGCAGATCATGGCCTTGTTCTCCAGGTGTGATAGTGCTACATGCAGTACACTGTGTGCAGATTTCAATGGCACAGTGTAGCGCAGTCTATCTGAGAGTCTCGAGAAGGGAAAGAGAGAAAAAAATGTCGCAAAAAGCAAATGTCCTGCAGAATGGGACATACCTCTTTGTGAAACAAGCATATGAATGGGGGGGGGGTGGCCAAATGTTCGGAAAAATTGTTTGGCCATAGTACACAGCTGCACTTCAGTAGTTGTGCACAAGTTCAGCTCGGCCATGGTCACGCTACTAGGCTCCCTGTGAAAATTGTAACAAATTAATAATGTGCACTACAGAGCCATTCTGTCATGTGCACAGAAAAAAAAGGAAAAGAAAAAAAATTGTTAAGTCCATTTTGTTTTTTATTTTATTTTTTTAAAAAAACCTCATTTTCCTCAGGGGAGCTCTTGAGACCAGGTGTGGGTTAAAAGCTGCAACAACATGCTATGCACATCTTAATGGCTAGGCGAGCCTTTTACCGCCTAGGGCAAAAAGATAATTCTTTTATTCTCCTGTGTTGACTTAGTTAAAGAGTCATCGAAATCGCAAGTCAATTCACTATCCCAGTAGCTTTTGAACTTATCTTCGAAAAGCCTAATTAAGAAAAGTGTGCACTCTGTAGAACAAGCAAGGCTCGTCTTAAGTTCTGGCGTTTAAGCCTGCTTGAAATGTAACGCTTTGGGATTGACTTGTACGTTACTTCAGGCTTGGGAGGGGGAAAAAAAGGAGGGAAAACTAGGCTGTTTTTCAGCATACCTCAAATTCCTCTGGGAGGGGGAAAGGAGTTGGTATCCTAGCTTGCCCTGCAAAGGGGGGCGAGAGCAGAAAAAGAAAGGAGGGGCCGTGGACCTTTTGAATTCCCCCGCAGGCTGCATTATACAGCCTGAGGCAAGCAGACAATCTCCTTTAATTACTCTGTAATGAATTAGGTGTGAAATGCACTGAAACAATGAGGCAATCCACCCTTCCTGTGGCTTTCGATCTTGTTGTCTGCTTAAGCCTAATTTGAGAAGCGTGGCTTTTGTAATGAATAAGCAAAGCCACTTAAAGAGCAGAGTGTTAGACCCTTAGTGATTGCAACATTTTAAAAAAATGTTTGCAAGGCAGCAGGTTGCGAAGGGGAGTGAGGAGTGGGGCGTCTCCCCCCCCCCCCGCTGACAACGAAAGAGGCTGCCAGTAAAAGTTATTACATTGCTTGTCCACCCCAAACCGGGAGGAAAAAAAATCTTAGGTGGACGTGTAAAATTTCTCTCTCTCTTCCTTCACCCTCATATCTATGGGGAGGCAAATAATGCCTAGATGTTACTTAAGTCCTTATGAAGAACATGAAATCACAGTTCGTATTTTCTCACCCTTACTGGCGTTGTGGTGGAGGCGAGGCTGATTTCAAGATAACACTTTTACGTGAATGGTTAGATTATATCCTGCTCATTTTAAGACAACAGTTTGTTCCAGGAGAGAGAGAGAGAGAGAGAGAGAGAGAGAGAGAAATGTTACTAGGATCTTCTCCCCACTTTTCCTCTGTATTTAAAAAGGGTAGATTTGCGCAGTTTTTGGCGCCTTTTCAAACAGTTCAAATGTGGATATTTATTGGCAGGGAAACGACATTTGTCGTTTGTTCCTGAGAATCTCCCTGTGTTTGAAATTAAAGTGCCTTGTTTGTTCTCAAATGTTCTTAACTACTTTTGGAGAGGAAAAAAAAGGCATTGATTCTACTTTCTGCCGTGGATTTTACCAGCTGCCAGAAGTGGCGCAGCCCCTGATTCGAATTCCCTGCTTTTGATTATTAGGAGTTCAGAAATAACGTCTCTACCTATCTCCTCATGTTGCGCATAGCAAACATTAGTTCTGTTTAAGGCTTCTATATCCAAGGAGTTGGGCATTGGCGTAACGGGATGGAAGTACCTCCTGAATGCTTGAATAAGGCAAATCAGGGGTACGCATCTCCCATCTAGCACTGCCTGCTCCCTCTGTTCTCCTTCCTCTCCTCCAGTTTTTTCGATATCATACCTATCCATTCCCATCTCTGTCTTGCTGCTCCCTTCTGCTACACTTCCTCTATCCATCTGTCTCTTTCTATACTTCTTCAGTTCACTATCCTGCCTTCCTTCCATCATCTTTTGGGTTTATAAAACCAGTTTAAAAGAATGGGGTGGACGTTTTCACCCTATAAGTCCTACCCAGTCCTGCTAAAATGCATGACTCAGATACCCTATGATGTTTTCCCTGTAAAATGTCCCTTCAGCTGGTAAATTTTGTTGTGCGACCAGCCAGTCACAAAATACGTAGGATGTTGTTTATCCCTGAGTACTCAAAAGTATTTTTCTCACTGCCCATACTTCCCCTTGGTGTTATCAAAATTGCTGGCGGGGTCTTCCAGTTGGCAGAGTTTTTAGTCTCTATATTAATTAACTAAGCACGTCCTGGTAAATTCACACGCCTCTTGCTAGCAGGTCATAATTGGTCTGTCCTCCTTGAGGGCTAGGATCTTAATTTGAGATGGTAAAGTCCTGCCCTGTCCTACTTAGAGGGGTTCTTCTTAAAGCTTACTTTCGTTCCATTTAATACTAAAGTCATTACTTCTGGTGGCAGAATTCCAATGTTACCACAGCACACATCAAAAAGGGGTGCATAAGTTGCTTTAATTTATCCCCATTGGATTGTTTTAAAGGTCTAATTGTGTTCCTATGATCTCTCCCACACAAGTATTGAACGGACTCGCACCTAAACAAGTATTTGCACACCATCCACACAACACGCGATACCGACGTGCGTCCGCACACACTTCGCTAAGGGGTATGTCCTATTGAGCACCCCAGCCCAACCAGCAATCATTCACTGAGTCCGTTACGTACACACAAAATCACCCACATTTCCCGCATCCCCACGTAACTGCGAGCCCACTGCCTAGGGAAAAATCTTATTAACTATCTAAATTCAAACAGAAGTGGTGTTGCTCCGTTGGTGATGGTGGGGCAAAGATTGCCAGTCTTTGCCGCCGCTTTAGACACAGGGAATGGCCATTTCCCTGCTGTTACGTAGGGTATAGAGGCATAGCCCCTTACCCTGAAAAACACACATACATGAAGCTTCTTTTACACAAAATTCAAAAGTGGAATCATCATCCCACATACCCATACCTTAATATATCTTTAAACTTTCCCAGGACGGCGGAGCAGCACTCCCCTCCTGTTTCAAATACTGGGGGCGAACGCTAGGGTTACTGGCTCTTTGCAAAAGAACCGTTCCACCCTTAGAAGATTTCGGGGTTCCTTAACCCCTAATTTCTTCTGGTTCTCGGGAAGCTAGGGACGCATTCGTCCCTTCTCGTCTCCATACCCCCGGGGCCGACAATAAGAATCCGCAATCTTCTCCACTCCACAGAGCTGTTAGATTCGAACTCACGCCACCCCACAACCGGTTTTTTATCTTACCAGATTTCTTCTGCGCAGTCTTTCTCAGTTCTCCCCCCTTCGGCCGGCATCGGTTTTCTCTCAAGTACGGTATCTCATTCAGTGCTAACAGAGCGATCCTCCTCACAAGTTGGAGGGTCCGGACTAGGATCAGTCAGTAATCAGCACGAACTTCTTACCGTGACTTGGGTCAGACTCTGCAAGCCTCCTAGCAGCGGCAGGTCCCCGGCATCTCCACCAAATGAAAGGAATAGAAATTTCTGGGGTCCGTTGCCGGCGTGCTAGAGCTTTGCAGAATGCAATGAGCAGTCTGAGTCTTTGCAGACAGAAAAAAGATTTATTGGTTGACAACCAGGAGAAATCTCACTTGATGCAAAAACAAGTGAGAAGTCCGCCCAACAAAGGAATGCGGTGTGTTTTATTGACTCACAGACACTCTTCTTTCCCCCCGCCCGTCCGAATTTACGTCATACATATGTGTTACATGCATCAAACATTAATTGACATCTTTGGCCATTTATTTTGTATTCCTGACACCAATTAAATGTATTCCTGGGTTCTTAATTGCTGTGGTGTTTGATCTGACTTACACGGGCTAGAAGTGCTTGGGAGTACCAGCTAATGATGTATGCCAAGAGCTCTCACAACAAAGATAAGGTTTTCTTGGCTGGCTCCTATGCAATTAGCTGTGTTCAAAGCTACAAAAATAATTAGATTGCTGGCTCAGCCAATTTTGTAACGGAAGTCCTTCCTTCTTAGTGGCCGGAAATGTTTGACCAGAGTTTGTCTGCATGACAGGATATACATATAGATACAATTGGAGTGATTTCTACTTCTAAATATATAACTTGTGTGGCTTACATTGTTTGGGATATGCTGTTTTGAATACATGAGGCTTGCCAATGCCTGGGGGTTACTAAAATAGCTATATATGCGAGTTCCATACCCTTCAGAGGGTCCAAATCGCTCTACAGTCATGGAAGCTCCTAGAGGTATGGGACTAGTAAAACCACTCCTTAAATATCTCACTTACCTTGAGAACCCAATTAGGGTCACTATGGGCGTTTATATACGACCCCTAAGCTCCGCCGCAAATGGTTGCAAGCTCCGGAGATTTAAAATGTTTCCCCACCAGCTCCGGAGTTTGCAGACAATTAAGTGCGACCCCGCCCACTTTAGCGCGACCCAGTGCACTTTTCTTGTACCTTCTCTCTGGAAGTGAAAAATATTTGATGCGGATAAGAGTGCCGGGCTCTCCTCGCTTCTCTGTTGTTTTTTTGCCTCCCGCCCCTTTAAGAGCCCCTTGAGAAGGAACCAGGAAGTAACGGGGCTCGTGGCAACTTCGACCGGCACCGGCAGGTTAGTAAAGGCTTCTTTTGTCCTTTTTTTCCCTCCCTCCCCTCACGCCGACAGGAGCAGGAAGTGCTGAGGGGTGGGGAACGCAGGAACAGAAACGAACCCCCAAGATCTCTGGTCTGAATTTAAGGGACCAGCGGATCTTAGGGGTCGTGTGAAAAGGCCCTATGAGTTGGTTCTGACTTGATCGTAAAGAACAATATCAATATATAAAATATTGCTGCAGATACAGATTAGGAAAGATGGTATTTATTGGAGACTTGCCAGTTATATTCTTCTGCCCTGTAAGTGCATCCTTAATCAATAGTCCCAATGCCTAGATGTAATGAATTATTGAATTCATACATGTTAAATGAACAACAAATTAAAAAAGATGAGCATTCCAAACTGCTTTTTGGCCAAAGTTCTGTTTGGTTAGCCTTTTGTGCCTTTCTCTGTGCATAACACAAAAGGAAAATAAAACAAAATAAATAAGCAGCATGTCCTTCAGACTTAGACATCGGGACTAAAAAGGACAAATTATAGCAACAGCTAATGGAAATGTTTTTTAAAAACACAGATCCATGCTTAGTGCTTTGTAACTCTCAAATGAAAGTGATTATGGCACTATGGTGCCTTAATTAAATAGCAAAACAATGCCCTTTAATGATAGTGGAACTTGACTTAAAAAAATATACACCAGCAAGGCAGGAACCGGACACTGTGGGAGAATATGTAAGAGTCAAAGGAAAGGAAAATGAAAATGAAGAATCTTGCTGTGTGTTAGGAGGATAATTACCAACAACAATGGTAAATTGCAGTTATGTTTACTGACTTTTGTCCAGTTTTAATGCCCAGTTATTGCACTGGAGTGGACCTCAAGGCTGTGCTCATTCCAACTGTCTGTCACTCAGCTAGGGGGTAGATCACAATAAGTCTTCATTTATTGCTTTTCTCTGAAAGTCATCTAGGTCCCTGTTACAGCCTTTGTATATATCACTGTGTGAGACTTTGTTTTCCCCTACCAACTGTATAGGGTTTTGTACTCATTTTGTTTAAGATATGTATTTATTTAGGCACATTTCTTCTTCCAAAGCATGGGGCCAGCCACAGAGAAGGCCTGGTTTTGAGTGATCAGTTTCTGGACCTCCCTAGGCGTGGCCACCCATAGTGAGAATGCCTGTGATATTCTGGTGGGTCGGGCCTCAGTTGACCTCTGGGATATCCGCTCTGCCAGGTATTCAGGTCCCAAGCGGTGGAGGGTTTAGTAAATCAAAACTAGTACCTTGAACCTTATTCGGGAATGCAACGGGCAACCAATGCAAGTGAGCCAGAACTGGGGTGATGAAGTCATATCTGCCCACACCTACCACTAGTCTGGCTGCAGCATTTTGTACCTGCTGAAGTCTCCGAATAAGGGTCAAGGGCAACCCCACGTAGAGAGCACTGCAATAATCTATGCTTGAGATCACGGTCGCCTACACAACTGTTCTCAGGGAAACCTCGTCCAGGTACGGGTGAATCTGGGCAATCTACCAGAGATGGGAAAAGGCGGACTTAGAAACAGTGATCACCTGGGCTTTCCGGGATAAAGACAGATCCCAAACCATACCCAGGTTCCTAACTCTATCCACCAGCTGGAGGGTAGACTGGGGAGAGGGCCACTGTACCTGGTAAAGAATGCCCCAAAGAACAGGACCTCGGTCTTCTCCGGGTTGAGTCTGAGCCCGTTAGTCCTGGTCCATTCCATGACAGCATCCAGGCAAGAGTCAAGGGTCTGCACCGCCTCCACTGTAGAGGTAGTAAAGAAGAGATAAAGCTGTGTGTCATCCGCATACTCATGACAGCATACTCTAAATTCCCTAATGACCTCAGCCAATGGCCTCTCAATATGAGACTAAATCAATAAATGGGCTTAGCATAAGTGGGGAGCTTCCTAAGTTGTGAGTAGAAATGGGGGTGAACCACCAAAAGGATTCCTTGTTCATCAAAGGCAAAGGGAAGCCACCCTTGCCATACCTCAGAAAACCTGTCTGCCTTTTGTAAGGACAGCAACAGTGGCTTCCCTATGCCCCAAGTGAAACCACCACTGACATCTTGGAAAAGGGCAGCCAGGTTTCCCTTTGTCCCTATCTTTTCAAAGATGATTATGACAACAACTTGGACACGGGGTAGTGCTGCTGCAGCAAAGCTGGGAAGGCAACAGACTCAGAGTGATCTTTGGAGGGGTGTGTCTCTTTTGCTCTTTTTAAACAACTAGGAACATCTTTTAAAAAGAGACAAATGGGGATGGATAAAAAAAGGGAATTATTCATTTCTTCATATTCATTGGGGATCTCTGGACCCAACAAATATAAAGGGATAAATATTAGACAAATGAGCAATATTTGCTAAAAATCATGATTCTTTTTTTTATTATGATTAATTGTCCCGATCTCTAGTGAGTTGTCAATATATGTAATAGTTGGTAAGGAGACACTGAGTAGGATTTTTTCCTCTTAAGGCCACTGATGGTCATAGAGTACTTTTTGAAATATGTCATTTCACTTGTTGTATGCATATATTAGGTTGTTTTTAACTTGGTTTTACTAGATTTTTCAAAAGAAAATGTTAGCATTTATTGCATGCAAATTTTTAGTAGTACTTGCCATCTTAGTTACCAATGGTCAAGCAGAAATGTAATAAGACTACATTTAAAAATAATTAATCAACAATACTGTTCTGGGCATCTTTATTTACTTTATGTATGTTCTTTTCAGTTGTCTTTCAAGGTCATGGCTTTCTCAGGGCATCTTGAAAATGCCATTGAGTTTCAGTGGGACCTACTTCTAAATGGGAATCCATGAAATGGTGCCGTGATCTTGAAACCACCAAATGTGTGCTTTCTCCTCCTGGTTCCTAACAATAAACCAAACATCAGATGTCTTCATTTTTTCCAGTGTGGAGAAAGATAGCTTGGTGCTGGAGAACTGAGCATCTGCTTGCCTCTCCAGTGTGTCTTGAATAGCTGACTCCTGTTTTGTAGGAAACATTAGCTGGCATTTGCTGTGTGGTAGCAGCTTGACTTCCTGATGCTGGACCAGCAGGTGCCAAGTTAGTTAACACCTGTTCAGTCAAGCAATACAACGCAAAACCTTCCCAGGGCTGGAGGCGAGTTGTGGTTCTCTGAAGCAGCAGTCTCTGTTCTCCATTAGCATTTGAGAACCAGCAACTGGAGCAGCCCCTGGAATATCTGTAGAAATTACATCTTCAAACTCTTCTGAGATTTGACTGCTTCCCATTTGTGGTATATTTGGAAAGAGAAGAAATGTCACTTTGTTTTTATGTGAGGAATAAGAAAAATCTTCTGTCATAGTGACATAAATATTGGCTATGCCAACACACACACACACACACACACACACACACACACACACACACACACACACACACACAAATGAACAGAATAACAATTGATTATACATATCTTTAATTTGCCAGTAACAAAGAGGCAGACTAATCATAGTTAAGTGCTAGTATTATAGCAAATTATCCATTAATGTTTGAGTTTGTATTCTTGTGAAAGCACACCCACCCACACCTACCTCTAAAAAACACACACACACAAGAAAAGGAAATGAAGGGAAAAGACAGGCATTGAACTTAAACTAGAGTGGAAGGAAAGTTTTCAATAACAGGGATGTAAATAGATCTCTGGATTCAAAATGGAGACCATTTGGGGACTTCAAAATGTATCCTGATTTGGTCTGGTGAGATTAATGCCCTACACAATATGATTCTTGACCTGGATCAGAATCACTCTGTAATCCTCTAACCAGGGGCATATCTGTGTGTGTGTGTGTGTGTGTGTGTGTGTGTGTGTGCAGAAGGGTACATCTGCCCCGGGAGCAGCAATCTGGGGGCGCCTGGAGGGGGAGCAGGAGGAGGAAGCTGTGCATCCTCCCACTACCCAGCAGTCCTTTCCCTAAGGCTTGGCGACGGTATCCCCTTTGGTGCCTCTGCTGCTGCTCACGCGGCAAAGCAGGCAGGCAGGTGTGTGGTGGCCGTAGCACCCTCCTTCTCCTCTTCCTTGCCTTGGTGGGAAAAGCTACTGTGCCCGCACACACAGACACATGCACCCATCCGTCCATCTGCCCGCTCACCCGTGTGCACATGCATGCACCCACCCCACATCCACAGGTTCAGCTCACATTGCTGGGTGGGTGCAATGTGTGTGTGGGGGGAGGAAGGGCACGAAAATGAACTTTGTTCCCAGGTGCTCCAAATCCTGGCTACACCTCTGCCTCTAATTGAAATGTCATGGGAAACCAACAGCACTATAATGTTTTTGGTTTTGCACTGATGTACATGAAATTTGCTGGCTGGATTTTTCAGTGAGTTGGGAGCCTGATTGTTGAGATATTTTGAATTGCTCAGGGGAGAATTCTTGGTAATATCTTCTCTTCCATTGCATCATCTGAAAATAGAAGTCAAGAATTTCAGATGCCCCTGTAGATCCAACCCAAATCTAGGGACAGGAAAAAATGTATCCATTTCACTTTTCTATAATGTTGTTGTTGTTGTTGTTGTTGTTGTTGTTGTTGTTGTTGTTGTTGTTGTTGTTGTTGTTGTTGTTGTGGTGTTGTTGTTGGTGGTGTTTTAAAAAACTACACGTTATTTCCTTCTTGAGTATGTCAAAATGGATTTGGGGAAATCCTTGTTAAAAATTGTTTCCTGTTGATATTACCTAATCACTCACTAGCATGGAGAACATCTTCATTATTGTCTGGCATATAATGGTTAAAACTTAAAACGAGGAATGTGTCATTAAAATAAGAGTATAATCCTAATTCAGAATAAAAATGCTTTATTTTCTGGAACTTTTAGGAATTTCTACCACCCTGGAGAATATTAAGTGCATTCCTTTCCCTGCACAATTTTACCATCTACATACTGTATAGAGAAGGAGAATTTCACAAGATCCTTGTTGAAAATGTTGTCAGAGCCAGTGAAGAGAAGCTAGTCAATCCTCTTCACAGGGATTTGTTGAGTCTCACCTGCTTCCCCAGATTTATAGCCTGTCATTTTTATTTGAAAGAGGAACACAGGAAGATATGTTACACCAAGTCAAGCAATTTCTTCACTTCACCCAGTATTCTTTAGTGTGAGCTGGTGTTGGTTTAACCCATTTGGAAACAAGGGCTGAACCAGGGACTTTTGGCATGCAAAACATTTGTTGTACCACTTAACAACAATCATCTTGCAAGCTTCTCTGTATGCATTCAAAGTTCCATCCATCAACCAGGGGTTCACAGTGCCAGCATTTGTTCCCTTTTCTTCCATGGAATCATAGAATAATGGAATAAGAAGAGGCCCTGAAGTCCATCAAGTCCCACCCCTTGCTCAGAGTAGGAATTCAAATAAAAGGAGATCCCGCCCATGGCTGTGTAATTTTCCTTTGAATGTCTCCAACGTTGGAGGTCCACCACCATTGGTTCCATTGTTCTGTTAGGACATATTTTCCGATATTCAAGCAAAATCTGACTTCCTGTAATTATTACATGTCGTGCACTCTGGGATAATTGAGAACAGATCCTCTCTCTCAACTCCATAACAGTCTTTCAGGTATTTGAAAGGTGCTATCATATCTCCCTTTCATTCTTCTTTTCTCAAGGTTAAACATGCCCAGGTTTTTCTGTCCTTTTTCATAGGGTTTGGTTTCCAATCCCCTGTCATCTTTGTTGCCCTCCACTGAATGTGTCCTAATTTGGCTGGATCCTTCTTAAAGTGCAGTGTCCAGAACAGGACTCAGTACTCAAAGTGAGGCCAAGCAGAGTGGAACTAGTACAGAATAGAGGGGAACTAATACTTCATGGGATTTGGAAACTATAATTCTTTTAATGCAGTCTAAAATTGTGTTTGCCTTTTTGCGACCACATTGGACTATTGGCTCATGCTGAGCTTCTGATATTCAAAAATTCCATGATCCTTCTTGCTTGTAGTATTATTGAGTCAAGTATCCCGTGTCTTGTAACTGTGCATTTCTTTCTCCCCCCCCCCATTTGGGTGAGAACTATGTGCCTATTCTTGTTTAATTGCATTCTTTTGCTTTCAGCCAAGTGTTCAAACCAATCAAGATATTTCTGAATTTTGTTCCTTTCTTCTAGAGTATTAGCTATTCCACTCAATTCTTTGTCATCAGCAAATATATAAATTTTCTATTAGTAGAACCCCCCCCGATGGGGGTGGGGCAAGTGGTGGTGGTGGCAGCGATGGGGGGGCAACGGAACTGAGGGGGAGGTAGGGACAATCGGTGGCAGATTGTTTTTTTAAAAAAAGTTTTTTAAAAAGCCTGGGGCTTTTAAAAAAAACACCTTTTCCCCTTCCCCAAGCCCCATAGGCCAGCTGATTAGCACTGGAGTGGGGGTAAAAAACATTTTCCCCCACCCTAGCACCAAACAGCTGGCAGGCAGAGCTTGGGAGAGGGGAAAAAGTTTTTCCCTCCCCCAAGCCCCACCTGCCAGATGATCTGCACTGGGGTGGGGTGGGGGAAAATCCCACAAGCTTTTTAAAAAAACATTTTTCCTGTCCCCCAAGCCACACAGGTCAGCTGATCGGCGCGGGGGGGGGGAACCTTTTTTCCTGCTGATCAGCTGGCAGGCAGGGCTTAGGGGAGGGTAAAAACTTTTTTCCCTTCCCCAAGCCCACACGTGTGGCTTACAGATGGAACGAAATGGTTTGTTTTAACAAAAAACCCACCATTTTGTTTTGTCTGTAACAAAATGCTGCTTCCTTGTTTTGTTTTGTTTCGTTGTGTAAAGACACACACAAAAACAGCATTTTGTTTTTCATTTAGTGCCCATCCCTAATGGTCATCATAACATAGATTAGAAGTGATGACCTGTGTCATCATCAGGACATTAGAAGGATTGTAAGCAAGCCTTAGCCAGTTATATGACATCTCTGTACACTTCCCTTACAAACAGCTTGGAAAAGTAACCTTTTGGATTGCAAGTCTCATAATTCTTCCGCCAGTGTGGGATTCTGGGGATTGTGACATACATCCCTAGAATCATAGTAAGCCCCCCAGCCCCCAAAAAAGAGTTTTTCCAAACTCTGATTTTGTTTGTTTGTCTGGTTGTTTGAGAGGACTGAAAAATCTAAGGCTCTCCTTTGTAAAGTGGTGCCTCTGTTACCACTTCTGTCCTTCCTTCAAGTAGAGTTCACAAAAATTATTTTCAAGATGAAGGGATATCTTGAAACCATTCACAGTTGGGACCCAGTATAATCCTAATATTCTCACCTCATCCATCCATCTGTCCGTCCGTCCGTCCATCCATCAATCCATCCATCATCCAGTTTGTATACATTTCCCATAAGTGCCAAAGCATTACTCTGAGCAGTTTGCAATAATAATCTAAATGAGCAGAGAGAGAGAAACTTAAACTATTTAAAGCCAGTTTTACAACTAACCAACAGAAACAGATGGTGCTAGAACCATAAAGATGAGTATTGGCAGACAAAAGGTTATGCATTTCTAGTTAGGTCTCTGGTGTGGAGCCAGGGGTTGGGCTTTCAATTCCTCACTGTGCACCCCAGAAGAGCCAGTCTGTGTGTCCTTGAGCAAGCTACAATTTCCAGGACGCCTCCCAGAAAAAGCGAACAGTAAATCACTTCTGAGTACTGTCTACCTAGAAGGTTCTGAAAAGGGTCACCATAGATTGGAATTGACTTGACAGCACACAATTATTATCATCACCACTGATTCATGCTTATCTATCTATCTATCTATCTATCTATCTATCTATCTATCTATCTATCTATCTATCTATCTATCTATCTATCTATCATCACTTTCTTAGTGTATGAGAGAAGGCTAGTTGACCTTACCAAGACCCTGAAAATTGAATGAGCTGCCCAGCACTCACAATTTAATTAGAAGTTAATTGATATCTTTTCCTCTCCTCTTTCATAATGGTAGCACTCCTTATGTTCATCACAGTACTTTTGATGTGTTCATTCTTTTTCAAATAGGTTATGGAACCTCTTGTCCTTGTAGCCTGTTAGCACTCTGTCCCCACAGTTCTGGAGAACCAATGACCAAGCCAAATTGAAATTCCCGATAACAGGAACGTTTCTTTCTTTGCAAAACAAAAGGTCTCCTCTTATGTTCTAAATGAACATTACAGTGTGTCGCTTGGGAAAATGGAAAACATTAGCAAGAGCATCTGGGTCATGCTGAGGAGAGGAAAGGGTAATTTGTAAATTATAAAATATGGCAAGATTCAGTGCCATATTTCAGTTCCAATGACCAAAACCTTGTTTACTGTGTGTTTGTTTGAAACTCTATGTAAGAAAGAGAGGAATTTCTTGTGGCCCAGCACTCAGGGAACCAGGAGCAAGAAAGTAAAGTGGAAGGATGTAACACAAACACAACCTCTGTATCTCTTGGATGCAGGGCTGACCCTAATACTGGACCGAGTGAGGCAGGGAATTTGACAGTCATATAATGGCATCACTTTTCTGGTTAGTTCAAAGAACCACAGAAAAACTGAACTGTAGAACAAGAAGGGACTCTAAGACTCATTGAGTTTGATCCTTACCAAAGAAGGAAATCTACTGCAAAACCAACCCTGACAGATAGCAATAATTCCTCTGTTTACAAGCCTCCACTAGATAAGAGGTAAAAGGCAATCTATTCATTGTTACACAGCTCTTCCTGTCAGGAAACCTGTCCCTTAGTAGATTTAGTGGAAATATCCTTTCTTATAATTTGTGTCCCATCCTCTAGTCCCCTATTCCCTGTGGCAGTCTTTCAGATATTTCAGAATGGCTGTCAAACCACTCTCAGGCTTCTCTTTTCCTGGCTCAACACTCTCAACCCACTGTATTTATTTGGATGTAGTTGAATGTGTATTGGAAGATACGGTGAGATGTGTTTTTAGTGGGATGATGATAATGATGGTTACATTGCACTGCTTATTTCCCAGCATTGCTGATTCAGGGATGGACCCCAAGAGTCCAGAATAAAAATTAGGAGCCCGTTCCTAAAAATCTACAGGTGAGAAGATATGTCTGAAAAACCACTGGTTTTTTTTTAATGGTGGCTACATTGCTCTGTGGATAGCAGTGGAAAACTGATACTGATTCCTAGTAATGATATATCCAGGGCATTCTTTGTAGATGTAACTCAAGGAGTATCTTCTGCTCTATGAACCTCCTACATGGTTTCTGTATATCATACTGGTAGGATGATGCTCTGGATCTCAGAGCACTGCCCTGCCATTTTTCTGCAATGGATGGACTTCAGGGTGTTATCTGTAGAAAGGGAAGTGATAGTACCATTCTGTTCTTCTCTGGTCAGACACCACCTGGAGTACTGTGTCCAGTTCTGCATACCTCAGTTTAAAAATGATGTTGACAACCTTAAACAGGTCCAGAAGTGGGCAACCAGGATTATTAAATGTCTTATGAGGAGCGACTTAGGGAGCTGGGAATGTTTAGCATTACAACAAGAAGGCTGAGGGGATATGATAGCCATGTTTAATATTTGAAAGGATGTCATATTGAAGAAGGGACTGGTTTGTTTTCCATGGCTTCAGAGACTAGGACTTAGGGCAATGGTTTCAAACTACAGGAAAAGAGATTCAATTTAACAAAATGAAGAACCTCCTGGTGGTTAGAGCTGTTTGGCAGTGGAATATGCCACCACGGAGGGTGGTGGAGTCTCCTCCTTTGGAGGTTTTTAAGCAGAGGCTGGATGGCCATCTGTTGGGGGTACTTTGATGGGGGTTCCTGAATGGCAGGGGGTTGGACTGGATGGCCTGGGCTGTGAGGTATCTTCCAACTCTATGATTTTATGATTCTATGATTCTAAATTGGTTCTTCTTAAAAGCAAATTTGCAGTCTTTCCTTGCTGATTTATCAAGTTTCTTCCTCCCTTCCAGATATAACTGGTGTTTGTACTACTTTATTGACACTCTTTTTATATCTTTCAGGCTGGCCTGGTGTGAACCATGTTTTGGTGTTGGTTAAGGTTGCCTCCAGAAGAGCAGCAGGGGTCTTTGTGCTGTTCAGGAGGGCAGCATTATAATGCTTTTGAACTCTTGTTAGCAAACTGTCACATTATATTTGTCATTCTCATGTATGAGCACATATTAATTATATCTCCAAAGAGAAAATATTGTATTCATCACACTGTAAGAACCTCCAATTTTCACTTCTTTGTGAAGAAAGGGAAGGGGGGAATATCACATTCACTGAATTAGTATAATTATGTTTTGCACTATTGTCCAGAAATGAATTCATTCTAAAAACTATCAGAAATTACAGCAAATGATGTTTGTTGCCCATTTGTCAGGAGAAAAACACCAAGGCCTTAAAGGACTAACAATCTAAGGGGGAAGACACTCAATGCTACATGATTCACAGTGAGAAGCAAAGAGCTTTTGGAGGAGCACAAAGTTCTGTCTTTCTGTGTCTCAAAAAGACTGGGATGAATTTCAAAAGATCAAGAAAAGAGGTCACAAACTAAGGCCAAGTTAATCAAGTATACAGCCAATACCGTGTGTATATACATATACCATGCATATATAAGCTGTCTGGCTCACCATTCACCCCTAATTCCAAGTCATATATGAAACAGATCCTTAGAGAATCTCTACAATTTATATATCTCAATGGTGATATTTATTTCCCCATGTTTTGTCCCCTGTTCTTAAACAGCTGCCTTTCCATCAGAGGCACTCCCCTCTCATTCTGAACGTGCCCTGTTTCCTTTGGAATATCTTTTGAAAGCCCCTTCCTTTGGGGAGGGGACTTGGAAAAAAGTCTTCCGAAGTCCATGTAAAGTATTTCTGCTTGTTCACGTCTTTGTATTTGGTAGCGAACAGATTCAACAGACCCTGAGTGCTCAGTGGCAGAGGGCTTACCTTTCAGAAGCCATGCTGATTCTCAGAAAGATTTGTTTCCTCGTATGCTTATTATAAGAAAAAAGAGAGAGTCCAGTGTGGCGTAGTAGACAGAGGAATGGGCTAGGACTCAGCAGGACACCTGGGTTTGATTCCTCAGTGCTACCATAGAAACTTACTGGGGCATGGATCTGGTAAAAACACTCCTTAAATGCCTCATTTAACTTATTAGGGTCAATGTAAGTCACTTCTCACTTGACCGCACATAACAATGCTTATTATAGCTTTCTACCCATTGGTACATTTAGCTGAGTCTTGTCAGCTTTGACTGATAGTGGTTCTCTGTGGTTTTAAGCACTCTTCTTACCTGTCTCTGCTTGGAGATGGTGAGGACCATTGATTTGTATTCCTGCATGGAGCAGGGGGTTGGACTCCATGGCCTCACAGACCCCTTCCAACCTCACTGTTCTAGGATTCTAGGATTCTAGGACTGAACAAGGCACAAACATTAATGCTAAGGAAAACCTCATTAATGGCTTTCAGTACAAATCCTAAATATTGATAATATTCTAAACAGACATTGGAAAAGCTATTTCTTTGGATGGGAACTCACAGGATTCCACATCTGAGAAGTCTCTTCTGAAGCTCCTCATTATTCTTCCTGACCTGTGGCTGCGTGGAAAAGATCTGATCAAACATGCTTTGGTTCATTTGTTTGAGGGGGAAATTAAGCCATACTTCGACCTTAGGAAGACACTTAGGTTAGAGCTGTTCGGCAGTGGAATATGCTGCCACAGAGGGTGGTGGAATCTCCTTCTTTGGAGGTTTTTAAGCAGAGGATGGATGGCCATCTGTCGGGAGTCCTGTGATGGGGGTTTCCAGCATGGCAGGGGGTTGGACTGAACGGCCCTTGAGGTCTGTTCCAACTCTATGATTCTACGATTCTATACCATTTGTGTCACCCCAGGTAACAAACACTTTGCAATACATTCCTAATATTAGACTTGCTGTGAAGATGATGACACATTCTCAGGGATAAATCTGTTTCCCCTCCCACTATGGGATGCTGTCAGAGGTATATGCCTCAGCGTATACCAGTGAAACCCATCTTCACTTTCTATACTCATATTGAACAATCAATAATAGCACAAAACACAATAAAAGCAAGAGTTGCAGGTAAAGACCATAATTTACTATAATCCACAATGACTTTCACCACATGGGGGAGCATCTCTGTTTTTTAAAAAGGTTCTAAACATTCCTTTCATTTGAGTCTCATCCACATTTTTTATTTTTACTTTTTTAATGCTGGAAACAACTGCAGTGTGAGCAATCAGCCATTGCCATGCACATATCACCCTAATTTGAAAAAATGATAACCATACTCAAATGTTATCCCATTGCGATGGTGGTGGGTCACTAGAAACTACAGCGAGAAATAGGTATCACTTAATTTCAGGATGTTCATGAGACACAAGAACAAGGAACTTTTTTTTGGCATGAACTTCCTAAAGTTGGGGTTATACTAGGTTTCAAAACTTTAGTAATAAGGCCCTCCATATGAGTTGGAGTAATGACAGAAGCTTGTGAACTTTTCCCTATGGTGGGAAATCGTTTTCTGACCTTTCTTGCATAAATACAGGCTGTTCTGTTTGATGATGTACTCATAAACACAAGGCAGAATAAAGTAAACCACAGACTATTCCAGTAATATTGGCTGCCTTGCAGAAACATTACTTCAATTAACCTTTGATCCAAGTGCAGATTCTCTGTGCCACTTGTTGCTGTTAAACAATAGATCATTGTCAGCTTCAAGGCATTACTGCTTGTAAAAATATTTCATCCAAGATACACATATTAACAAGTCATAAACTGAAAAGAAAAACACCTGCAGACATAGCTCCAAAAGCAAAAGCATCTATTTATTTACTTGCAGCAGTTTTTATGAACTACTTAAAAACAAAAACAAAACAAGAACCCCTTTGTGGTGGAGAGGAAAAAAATATGAAAATTAAGAAGATAATTTTCTTTTATGAGATTATGCAATTTTACCAATAAATCTGCAACTGCTTTCCTAACATACGAAATATACCCTATAGCTTTCTTTACATTGCAACTACATAGTGTCTTTAAGTGGAACAACAGATATTTATAATGCTGCTGAAAGGCCATCTGTTTTTCCTTGTCTTTCAAATCTGCTAATCTGGAAGGCTTTTTCTGTTCTTTTCTGTCACACCATCGTACCATCTTGGTCCAGTGCTACTCAATATCTTTATTAATGACTTGAATGAAGGAATAGACAGTATGCTCATTAAATTTGCAGATGATATTGGGAGGGTGGCTAATTCCCTAAAGGAGAGGATGAAAATCCAAAAGGACATTGAGAGATTAGAGTCCTGGGCCAAAGCTAATGGAATGAGTTTCAACAGACAGAAATGTAGGGTGCTGCATCTAGGTAAAAAAAAAAATGAATTGCACAGATATAGGATGGGAGACACCTGGCTGGAGAATAGTGTGTCTGAAAGGGATCTGGCAGTCTGGGTGAACCACAAATTGAACATGAGTCAGCAGTGTGATGCGGTGGCCAAGAAAGCCAATGTGATTCTTGACGGCATCAACAGAAACATAGTGTCTAGATCAAGGGAAATGATAGTACCACTCTATTCTGCTCTGGTCAGACTCCACCTGGAGTACTGTGTTTTGTTCTGCGCACCTCAACTTAAAAAAGAAGTTGACAACCTTGAATGGGTCCAGAGGAGGGTGACCAGGATTGTCCTAGACCTTTGCTCTAGGACTTGGAGCAATGGTTTCAAACTACAGGAAAAGAGATTTCATTTGAACATTAGAAGAACTTCCTGACAGTTAGAGCTCCTTGGCAATGGAATATGCTGCCACAGAGGGTGGTGGAGTCTCCTTCTCTGGAGGTTTTTAAGCAGATGATGGATGGGAGAAGTTTGATAAGGGTTTCTGCATGACAGGAGGTTGGACTGGATGGCCCTTGAGGTATCTTCCAACTCCATGATTCTATGATTCTATGGTGATTCTGTGATCTCAGCTTTCCCACAAACATGGAACACACCTTGGAGAACTACATGGACAAAGGGAGTGTGCCATTATTTCTTCTTTTTTATTCCATCTTAAGTCCTGGAGTTCTCCATTCTGGGAGTTACCCTGCAAGACTCACACCTCAAGAAGAGTCATTCAGACCTTTGCATGAGGAATCTGAAGCTTTGCAAAATACCCTCTGAGTAGATTCAACCAGCTGCACCTACAGAACTCTTGTGATTAGCGGGGGGGGGGACCCAACGTGTTCTGCTTATATACTGCCCCATAGTGCTTCAAGCACTCTCTGGGCAGTTTACAATTTAATTATACAGGTTACACATCCCCCTCCCCCTGAGGATATTCATTTTGCCAACCTCAGAAGAATTGAAGGATGAGACAACCATAAACCAGCTACCTGGGATTGAACCCCAGGTTGTGAGAACAGATATAGCCGCAGCACAGGCATTTAACTACTGTGCCATGATTCAATCAAAGACTTTTACAAGCTACAGAACTCTTCAGACTCTCATGCAAAGATCTGACAGATTCCAGGTGGATCTAATGGGCATTTTCATAACCCACCACCACCTGTTCAGCTTTCTACATGCTTTCAGGCACAACTCCACAATAAGGCTTGAGTTTCACTGTGTTCATGCTCAGGAAAGTTGGCATAACATTGCATCTTCAATGATTGGCAGTATTTATCTGGTAACAATTGTAGACCATTGGTTGGGACATGGGGGGGGAGCTGTTACAGGGGTCTTGGGGAGGGACAGACAATTTGTCTAGCTGTATAAAATTGCCTGGATAGGGCTTGGGGAGGGAGGGAGGGAGAGAGAGAGAGAGAGAGAGAGAGAGAGAGAGAGAGAGAGAGAGAGAGCAGCCCAAAAGCAGATGACCCCAAGACACCCAAATAACTCATAAAGATCTAAAGTCAGTCTTGACTGTTCATAGATCTATGGTACCTGCAGCTGAACAGGAGAAGGCATATGGACACTTCTCCCTAACTCTGTATTAGAGTTCCAAACACAAGGCTGAGCATCCTGGAGGTGCTGGGATAAGCATTCCATTGTGATAATCTGGTGAAGCAGCCAGCAGCTCCATCCTTTAGCAAATAGCTACCATAAATGAAAAAATGAGACACCTGAGTCTTCCTGCTCAAGTGCCAATTTTGAGACCCCAGATGCCCGACAAGGACAACTGTTTGTGCAGCCTTCAGACTACCAAATGGATGATAGCATGCAACATTGATGGAAATGTCTCTGCATAAAAACAGCAGGTGATTTTGGCACAAAAGCGAAGGGTAAATTAATGGAAGAATAACAAGCGCTCATCGGAATTCAGACTGACAAACAAATTTGCCCACTTCTCAAGTTAGGGGCGTGGGGGGTAAATAAGGACCAGGTGATCTCACTCTTATCTAACCTGAGCTTTCAAGGGGAAAGTTGGTTTATCTGCCTCCCTGGCTGCCTTATCTCTCTTTTTGATCTAAATCTCAGGATGCTACTGTTGTGGAAAATCAGTATCTGATTGTAGCAATGCATTTGATAAGGGCACACAAACAGGAGCTAAAGTCACATAAAACAGTAGCACCCCAGTGTATTTCGCAGGCAGATCCCAGCATATGGGTAAAGCCTCTTGGGTTTAACTCCCAACTCCTCACCTATGGGGTTATGCTGCCCTTGCAGACTCAGGCTTTGATCTTGGGGTTACAGAGCGTTTAGCTCAGAATATAGACACCCAGATTTTAGCAGTGGCCACTAGAGATGGGCACGACCAGGAAAAATGACGTTTCGAGTTGTCGTGTGTCGGAGCCGGCCCGTTTCGGCTCGTTTCCGTTTGCCACGAAATTTCTCAAAAATTTGTCGTTTTGTTTGTCGTTTTTTCGTCTGTCATTAGTACTGGTTTGCGGGGGGGGGTAGCGGGCTCCTGGAGGCACCTCTCTGGGGTGGGTGCCTCCTCTGGCCGACTACAAAGGGAAAGCGGGCTCCTGGAGGCACCTGGGGTGGGTGCCTCCTCTGGCCCGCTATGAAGGGAAAGCGGGCTCCTGGAGGCACCTCTCTGGGGTGGGTGCCTCCTCTGGCCTGCTACAAAAGGGTACGCATAGCCAATTGGATATGCATACCAAGTTGCAGTGGCAGGCAGAGACATCTCTCTTTCTTTTGGGTGCCTCTACTGTGAGTCACTAAAAAGGACAGCATACTGGCATACTGGTGTAAGGAGCACTTGGGCTGGGAACAAAGTGAGAGAGGACCCCTATGGGCGCCCTCTGGCTCACTAAGAAGGGAAGTGTACTTGCGTGTAGTGCAATGCGAGTACACAGATCTGGCTTAGGGTTAGGGTTAGCGCAAGGGCTAGGCTTAGGGTTACAGGTAAGGTTAGGGTGAGTTAGTGGGGTGCACCTCTGGGTGCCTCTCTGACCCACTAAGAAGGACAGTGTACTGGCGCATGGGTTAGGGTTAGGGTTCGGGTTCGGGTTTGGGCTAGGGTTAGTGGGCTTTTTATGCCCGACTGGCACATCCCAGAAGTCTCGGTCAAAACCTGGCCAAGTGGCCATGCAATTAGTGGAATGGCTCCAAAAATTTGCATGGTCCACTCCCATGGCCAGCCCATCATTGCGCAGGTGTAAAAAAATAAAAATAAAATAAAATAAAATAAAATCAATGGAGACGTTTTGTTGCAAGAAAACCCCACTGCTGCTACTGTAAAAATTCAGGCAGTTTTAAAATAGCTATTTTCGCATGTTTCTGTGGTGCTTTGGTGTGTTTTTGGACTACGATTTCAAAATAAATATTGCGGTCGCCCCATTTTGGATCCCCCGCCCGCACCGCATGGCATGGCGAGTTGGCGAGACGACGAGGATGCCCCCCACCAGAGCAGCCCAGGACAGGAGAGGGGGGGAGGCTGGGGACCCCTCCCCCCAGAAACCACCCCTCTGGTAGGTGCCCTCACTCAGGCAGGTATATTTTCGCCTGCTTTTTTTGGCCGGGAATCGGGTTTTTTTTAATTTTTAAAACTTTTTTTCTGTGCCGCTTGGCATCGCGCGATCGCTGCGATGCCAGGAACGACAACGACAAATCAGACCCAATTTTTCTTTTATCGGTTCGAGTTCAAGTTCTGGCGGAGTAATTGTCATTACCGTTTCCGTTATGTAACGGAAACGAGGAACGGAAACGAGAATTTCGCCAAGTCGTGCCCATGTCTAGTGGCCACTATGTGTTAGTATACACTAACCGCTCTGATGATGACCCATTCATGGGTGCGGCTTATTTGGCCAGTCGCTTTTGGCGTGAAAATCTCACGCTAATCCGGGTCCTAGAAAGGCAGGGGCTTGCAGAGCTTATTTAAGCTTGCCACTGCCTTGTCTGGCATCCATTATTTTGGAGGCGAGAACCCCACCCTCCCACCCTTATGTCAGGAGAATGAGACTAGCGGGTCGCTACGATCCTAGATGGGAATTTTTGGTGGGTACTCGCATTGGCCTTGAGTGCCCACGTGTTTTTGCCCATCCCATTCTCCTCTCAGGGTGCGGGTGTTTTTGTTAGTTCTGTCACAAACCTGGTGGGCAGGTAGTGCAGGAGGTATGGGTATTCAGTCACTGCCTTTGTAAGTCTCCTTAAGGTGCTGTTCAGCCCTTTGAAAAAAATTAGACACCTTGGTTGGGATTAAGATTACTACAGAGTTATCAAGTTAATGTTAGGCCAAACCGAGGACTGTTTGGGGCTAGTAGGTTCACTCAAGTCAAAAGAATGCTGAACAGGTGGGTGGCATCCTTTGGAAGAGTAAAGCTCACTGAATATGTTTTGAGCAGTTGGAATATGCTGTCTCCTACCATAACTCCTTGCACTATGGTTTTGGCCCCCTTGGCAGATATAAAAGTTATGCAATGTGAATTTTCAATAAAGTTGTTTGAAAACTTCTAATGTTCGAATTGTTGCAGTCAGACTGTTGGCCTGAACTTTTGAGGTGTGACCATTGACTTGGGCTTGTCACAAGGAGCCACTTCTTAAAACAGATTATCTGGCTTCCTTGTCTGTTTCCTAGTGAGTTTGGGCATGGGCACTGGCAATCTTGGAGCTTGTCATCAGAAAACAAACACATAAATAAGATTTACAACTTCCGGTTTCACGATTCAATTCCCAGCCCTAATTATTACATCACAAAACTCCAATTAGCTGAATTCTTCCATAGGGACCTGCGCATAACCGTGCCCACACATGAAAATACTGGTACCTCATTTTCAGTTCAAAGCATGCTGCTTATATACTGCCCCATAGCACTTAAAGCATTCTCTGGGTGGCTTACAGGTTGTTAAGCAAACTACACATTGCCCCCCCCAAAGCAAGCTGGATACTCATTTTACCAACCTCAAAAGGCTGGAAGGCTGAGCGAATCTTGAGCATGCAACATGGAACTGAACCCTGGCTTGTGAGCACATTTACAGCTGAACTACAGCATTTTAACCACTGCACCACTAAGCTCAGTTCTCATAGCAGAATATCTTATTTATTTATTTATTATTTATTTATTGTGGGACTTATATACTCATTTTACCACCTCAAAAGTCTTCTGCTCGGGAACTCCGAGCGGTTTACAACATATAAGAAAACAACAAATTCCACAATATTATAGAAACTAAACAGGTAAAACAGCAAAGTGCAGGAGATGGTGATGGCGGGGAGAAGGAGAGAAGAAGAAAAAAATCATCCAAATGCCTCCCGGAAGAGAAAGGTTTTAAGGGCCTTCCGGAAGGCAGGCAGGGACTCTGCAAGGCGCACTTCTGCTGGTAGATGGTTCCAAAGCGTCGGGCCAGCCACAGAGAAGGCTTGGGAACGAGTGGAAGTTCTCCGAGCCTCCCTGGGCATGGCCACGCACAGCATGTGCGCCTGCGACAACCTAGTTGGACAGGCCGAAGTTGACCGCTGGTCGATCCGCTCTGTCAGGTAGCCAGGTCCTAGGCCATGGAGGGTTTTGTAAACCAAAACCAGGACCTTGAATCTAATTCTGGCTGCAACGGGTAACCAATGCAGATGGGCCAGAACTGGGGTGATGTGCTTGAATCGATGCACACCCGCCACCAGTCTGGCCGCCGCGTTTTGGACCCGCTGCAAACGCCGAATCAGCTTCAAGGGCAACCCCATGTAGAGCGCATTTCAATAGTCCAGTCTCGAGATCACCAGCACCTGGACCACTGCTCTGAGGGAGTCCCCATCCAGGTACGGACGAATCTGGGCAATTCTACGAAGGTGGAAAAAGGCAGCCCTGGACACGGCGGACACCTGGGCCTCCATGGTGAGCGCCGGGTCCAGGACTACTCCCAGATTCCGGACAGAGTCCAATGGCCTGAGAGAAACGCCCTCCAAGGTGGGAAACGGGCCAGCGTAGCTGGATGGGGTAGCCCCGAAGAACATAACCTCGGTCTTATCGGGGTTGAGTTTGAGCCTGTTAATCCTGGTCCATTCCATGACTGCACCCAAGCACCGATCGAGGGTCCGGACAGCCTCATCTGCAGCGGTGGAAAAGGAGACATAGAGCTGCGTGTCATCAGCGTACTGATGACAGCAGACTCCATGTCCCCTAATGACCTCTGCCAGTGGCCTGATGTAAATGTTGAACAGCATGGGAGAGAGAGACGACGGAGTTGCATGTACTCTGTAGTTGCTGTGGGAATCCAATCGTGGGAAAAGGTGCACATCATGCTTGCCTATTTTGAGAGAAAGATGCTGATCCTATAACAGTGATGGCGAACGTTTTAGAGACCGGGTGCCCAAACTGCAATTCAAAACCCACTAATTGTTTTGCAAAGTGCCAATACCTTAATTTAACCTGTATACAGGTGGCTATGAAGGGGCAATGTCGGGTGCCCACAGAAAGGGTTCCGAGTGCCACCTCTGGAACCCGTGCCATAGGTTCGCCATCACTGTCCTTTAATATTCTTCCCAGTAAATGAGACATCCTGGACCACACAACTGCCAGATTCAGCTTCCAAACTATTATAGGAATCACTTTAATTATTAGAGGGCTGCTGTTTTCATGTCTCTGTTTGCAAAGGAAGACTTATAAACCTTCCCTTTCAGTAGAATGTCTGTAACCAGAATATTTTTTAATTGCTGCACTTTATGGTCAAACGTTGAGGCCAATACACCAATTGATGACACCATCTTACAGGCAGAGAGCAGCAATGACTTGCAATGATTTTTAGTAAAAGTGGAAAAGAAAGCTCCAAAGCTGGACTGCATGGACATTAAGAAGAGAAAAACCAAGCCTACAGGAGATCTACGCAACTTTATCATTGGCAGTGAGGAAATTGAAATAGAGATTTGTAAACCTTGGTTCAATCAACAATCTGTAAACCAAGGTTTACAAATCCCTATTTCAATTTCTTCACTGCCAATGATAAAGCTTAGGACTCTGTCCTCCTGATTTACAAGCATTCTGAATTTCACCTGGCTATTCTTTTGTGAGGGAAATTGTTGGGAGGAAGCATACTTTCTTCACCCATTTTTAAGGGTGAGAAGTACAAGTGCCTTTCATGCAGCATTAAAAAAAGTCCTTTATGGTTAACAAGAGTGTTACATTCTGAACTGCAATACTCAGAGAGATGTGTTAAATTTTTCACCTTAACAGAGCCTCGCCATACTTAACAAAGGGCTGAATTATACTCAACCTCTTCACTTTTCAAAGGAGAACAAATGTAAACCTTTGATTTAGAATTTTCTTTTCAAATAAGTTTTCCCTCTTTTCAATATCAGTTAAGTCCTTCCAGCCAATCAAGCTGCCTAACAAGAAGGTGTTGGTTGAACTTGGAGCTTCCTCATTAAGGCACATTTTACTATTTGGCTTCTAATTAAAATCCGCACAGAAGTGATAACGGTTAGGCTGCTAATTCCAGCTGAGTCCCACCATGCTGTTGTTTAGAAGCCAGTGGTAAAATGTCATAGGTTTCTGACTTTGCCTTTGGCCTCATAAATGTTTGCGAAAACTGGGGTCTGATTTGGATTCTTCCTGTTGGCTGGAATGCTATTTTTTTTCGCATAAGCTCCATGTAACTTGCAACAGCTAATTGCGGCTAACTGACAATTGCTAGAATATCTAGTCCACAATTATATTTAGTTCATCTGGACACTGAGCTTCATTGGTTTTCACTGCACAAGACCAATATGACTCCCACTTTTTTGGAAAAAATTCCTGCTGTTGAATTTTTTCCCCATTTATTGTCTCTTGTGGTCCCATGTCTTTTGTGAGAAATATTTGTCTAGTTGGATAAACTGAAAATACTACCGTACACAACATAAACATCCCCCTTTCCCCAGTGTAACAGACACACCAATTTTCAAGACTGAGCAATCAGTTAATGTGTTCATGACAAGCCACTTCAAAGGGGAAAAGTACATTGTGAAACATACATTGTGATTGTTCTCTTTCCTTTGGATCTTAACATTTTGCTCAGTTTTTGAAATATTCCTTCATATTTGAGAGTGAGAGACCAGCTTGCCTCATATACCCTAAGACAGTGATGGCGAACCTATGGCACGGGTGCCAGAGGTGGCACTCGGAACCCTTTCTGTGGGCACCCGACTTTGCCCCTTCATAGCCACCTGTATACAGGTTACATTAAGGTATTGGCACTTTGCAAAAAAAAAAAAATAGTGGGTTTTGAATTGCAGTTTGGGCACTCAGTCTCTAAAAGGTTCACCACCACTGACCTAAGAAGTAGGCTTGATTCTTAAAAACAGAATTGGTAGAGAGATTATTTAATTTTCTCCTTCCTAGCTTTGTCCCACTGTGTGGGGTCAGCTCTTCAGATCTTAAAACACCACTTTGCCCACATGGGGATCATTTTTCAACTCAGCACCACCCTAGATGAGGACAGTTCTCAGCCACATCACACAAATTAATGGACCCCACCCTCTAGGGAGATTTAATGCCCCAAAGAAATAATTCCCCAAGCATCTCCCTTTACTTATTCTCAAAGATTAAAAAATATAAAGAAATTAGAAGAACTCTGCTGGAGCAGATAAAAAGCCTATCTCTTTTGTTCATGGCCAACCCTTTCGCTCACGGGAACCCTGCTAAAATGACACAAGCAAAACTTACAGCTTCAATTCTGCAGCAGCATCCATGCCAGGAAACACTTTCTTTTTTATCTTTTGGGGGGTAAAAGGCCAAGAAATTTGATGTGCAGGCAGGAGAGGAACAACACAGGAGGAAAATATTAAGGGGGGGGACCTACCCACAAAAGGTCCTGTGTTTACATTAAAATAGCTGATGAGAAGGCTAGTACCCCTTACTGAGCGACTACCTAAGTGGAAGGAAAAAGCCAAGCACAGTGGAAAGACCTGAAAAACTGGGTGGCCTCTCAGGGAAAAACCTTGACAAATGATCAGAGGCCAAGTCTATGTAGCTCCAGTTGAAAATCAGCCCTGTCCTTAGGAAGAGATTGGATCAAATCCTAGGCCTGATATTGATTTTATTAGATCTGATTTCCATTAGGCTTTGGAGTATGTCAAAGAGTAAAAGCAGCTCCGAAGGCTTTGAAAAACACAGCAATTAAAAATGTGAGACAGACAAAGCTACCCAGAACAACAGCTTATTATTCTGCTCAGTTATTATCTGTTTAATTAGGGCTCATCTGTATCTGCTATGTGTGAATAGAAATTAGACAGGCAAATGGGATTTTAAAATAAATAATACATTAAATAGGCTCGGGTTAGAATTTTGGCTGTGGTAAAATAACAACAACTGTAGCTGTCTGTGGTATTATTGTCCAACTAGGAGCAACTGCTTTACACATATGGTTTATTTAGAGTACTTTTATATACATTCTGCTTTTAGTGTTCCTGAGAACTTAATAACTAAACTGTAAGGATCACAGAATTCTGTGAGGAGAGTTGCCATTTTATGAAAACTGACATTACGGAGTGCTTAAAGAATTCTGTCTCTATAGATTCCAGTACAAAAGGACATAGGCAAAGTATAACTCAATTATTCACCAGGATCTCAGACTGCTCCAATTGTTGTGATGAAGCTGTTGGCGCAGATTTCATAACAAAAATGCATTTTAAAATATATATTTTAAATGTGTGTGTGTGTGTTGTGTTGTTACAGTCGTGACCGACTCTTCGTGACTCTATGTCCATTGAGTTTTCTTGGCAGGAATACTGGCAGTTCCTAGCCTTTAAAAATTAGTATTTACACATTTAGAAATGTAGCTCTTCAGAAAAATACTTGCTTTAAAATGCTAATTCTGAAATAAGAAATGTGTATATTCAGGAATGGCTGATTCTCAAACAGCTCTAACTGCCAGGAATACTGGAGTGGTTTGCCAGTTCCTAGCCTTTAAAATGAGTATTTACACATTTAAAAATGTAGATCTTCAGAAAAATACTTGCTTTAAAATGCTAATTCTGAAATAAGAAATGTGTTCAAATATGTGTGTTTTGTGAATTCCTCCTAATTGGTGAGTGAATGTTATAAAGTTTTGGAACATAACATTCTCTTCAAATTGATCCAGCAAGTGTGATGAAACAATGGAAAAACAGAATGGAAACATTTTGCAAGACCTGGTACTTATTTATTGTGCACATTAAGAACTCTGAAGATATGAGGAGGAAATTTTCACAAGCGTACTAAGAAATGTGATTGAATACATTTAGATGGCTCCTTGCAAAATTGCTAGATATAGATGGGCAAGAAATGAACTTTTTTCATTTCCGTTATTCGTTATTCATTTCGTTACGTAATGAAATGAATAACGAACATTGTGATGAAATTGGAATGAACCAAACAGAACCACGAAAATTAGGTTCATTTCATTTCATTTTTCGTTAATGGCAACGTGCAATGAAATGAGCTGTTTTAAATGTTAAAAAATGCCCTGGACATCTATAAAACCACAGTGATAATTATTTATACTGTCTGATAATACCTACCGGGGGGTTGGGGTCCTTAAAATGTTTGTTTTTGTCTTCTCCCATTGAGATGTATTTTTCTTTTCCCTTTAAGGATGACAAAATGTATGTCGCCAGCCACAAAATGGAGGCAAGCCATGTGATGGGATCATGTAAATTCTTGGACAACTACAACCAATAGCATTCCCAGGTTGCAGACTGGGCAGGTCTGGCAGCCACAGAGGGCATAAAAAGCTCTGGCAGCCCCCGTCCTCCTTGCAGTCTCCGGTGCGAGTTAGGGTGGGATTGCTGTCTCTGCGACTTGTTATTTTCACTTTAGGCCAGGCAGGCAGGTGTGTGTCTCTATGTTCCTTCCGGCTGCAGCCTGGCTCATAGGGGAGAGAAAGAAGAGATTTTTCTCTAGCTTCTTCAGTCCTGCAGCCTCCCTGTGTGTGTGCATGCATACCTCTCAGTGAGTACCCTCCCCTGCCCCACAGTGCAACCACTCTGCAGCTGCCTTGCACCCTGGGCAACACCCGCCACTGCCTTTGCAGCCTCCCTGCATACCTAGTCTATACTGTGTCTCTGCCAGCATCATTTTTTTTAGTGTTTTCCCTCTGCTCTGGGGCATTGGGGGACGCCTGCGCATGGAAATGCTTTAAAAATTGCGCAAAAATTGGTAAAAATGAAAAATGAAAAACAAATAAACAAAAATGATTTTTTTCAAATATTCATGAAAAAGAAAATGAACCAAAACGGACCCCTCAATGAAAAATGAAAAAACGAAATGCCATTTTTTCGATTCGTGCCCATTTCTATTGTTAGATCGGTGCATAAGTTTTTTTTCCTTATGATACAGTATCAACTCAACCCCCCCCCCCAATACTGTATGCAATGAATGATTTAAAAACACGTTCCATTACTATGTGAATTTTTCCAAAGACAGACCATACAGATTAACAGAACTTGTGGAACAGAACAGAGTGGTGAATGAATACATACAAAAATGACATGAATCATGAACCCAAGTAACATGGGTTTTGTACCCATCTTGGTCTGAATTATGGTACCAACACTCACACATGGTATTACTGCTCTCTGAATTCGGCTGCTTCACACAGGAAGTTGCATGAGAGTAGACTCATTGAATCTATGGGGATTTGGTGAGTCAACTCCTCTGTATGTTCAGTTGATTCATGTGAGCCTGTTGTAGGTGCAATTTACTTGGATATAGTAAGTTGTATTTTAAGAGCAGAGCCATCAATTGAATCTACTGATCATACTACAAGGACTGTATTACAAATGAAATCGAACAGTAAAAGCTCAGCCAGTCCCAGGTTCAGTCTTGATGTCTCTAAGCGGGACTAGGAAAAGAAACTGTGGAATGCAACTGCCTGTTAGAGTTGGCAAGATGGGGCAGTGTCCTGATTCATTGTATTTGTAAGGCAGAAGCTTCCTATGTTCCCATGTGTGAATGTCAGTAATGGAATGGAGGTCACATGTGACAGAGTTTTGGCAATTTGTTCTGCCTGCGGAAGCTAAACTTAGGATGATACGATTCAAACAGTCAAACAGGCGGAGTTTCATAAAATCAGCTATATTACATATATACAAGAAGAACAGAGCTCCAACAACATTTCACTTCACAGATACGTAGAGACAACTTATCATCATGACATAATGCATATAAAGAGTATAATAAAAATGGGTATTTTCTCATCAAAAGTCCAATGTCTACTAAATTCTGGAGTCCTTTTATACTTTATCATAACCAATCAGGAAACTGGTTACCTCATGCTGTTGCACCTCTCTTGCATCAGCATCTGCCCACATTTGGGATATTCAGCAATACATGCTCAACTCCATGTGTCTGTGTTCTGTCATTACAGTTGCGACCGACTCTTTGTGACTCCATGTCCATGGAGATTTCTTGGCAGGAATACTGGAGTGGTTTGCTAGTTCCAATTCCATATTACAAATCAATTAAATATATATGTAAAACACCTGCAGACAAGCCTCTTCTGTCTAATACAAAATGTTTTCCTATCTAATATCTGACAACATCTTGGTGTGCCACGTGGCCTGCACTGCACTAAGGTTGGTGGCCCATTGCCAGCACTGGGAAAAGATCCAACGACCTGCCCAGTTGACTTCTGTTATTGGAAGAGAGATGTGCCATCCCATATTGTCCCTCAGGAAACAAATGTCTTGGGATGACTTTGAGAGGAGAAGAAACCTCTTGTGCGCACAGTATAAACTATTACACTGAATCGATTTCAATAAAGATCAGGGACCACTCTAAAAGAAAACCCTCCATGCTACTATTTTACTTTAATACAGAGCATATTCAGCGAGCATTTGGATAAAACAGAGTGTTTTGTTTTAGGGTGCCCCCCCCCCCGGATGAAAATACATCAGGCCCTAATAGACCACATTTTGTGCATCTATACTTTTCCTTTCTCTGGTGACTAAATTGGAGTGTTTCTTCCAGCAGCTTTTAAATGGAACTGTATATATTAGGGGATGGCAGGCTGATGTGTAAGTGGAATGGCACTTTGTAGAAATGCTATGCTACTTTAGAGAAATGGGCCCCCAAATTGGAGAGAGCGTTATGTAAGACCCCAGACCACATTTGTAAGTAGTGTATTTCTTCCACTTTGAATCAACCAAGCTCCCTAAGTATCTAATTCTACTAATAGCAGATATTGAAAAACTAAAGTATTGCATTTTGAGGTGGGAGAAGCCGGAGAACAATTTAATCCTGCACCAAAATATAGTGCTGTTGCTCTGTATAATATATTATTTATAAGAGCCAAGGACAAGTGTTCAGGTGAACAAAATCTGCCAGCTTTCTGATGTGAGAGTGGGGGTGGGGAGGAGAAAGCACAGACCAGAGGCGTAGCTTGGGTTTTCACTGACTGGGGACAAAGTTAGTTTTGGCGTGCCCCCAAGGGACCTTCTGAAAAGGATGCACCCTGCTGTCCAGCTGTGCTCTTTCCTGCCAAGCAGCTCTTAGGAACAGAAGGTGAGGGCTTCTCTGCTTCCTCGAGACAGCCTTTTCCCAGCCCCACCGGGCGAAAACAGGAAGGAAGCCAAACACACTTCTGCTAGATGCAGAGGTGGGTGCTTCTTGCCCGCACTCTCCCCTCCACTCCCCCCGTATCAGTCGAAGAAAACTTTTGGAAGGGCTACATGTGCCCTCTCCTCCTGGGGAAAAGGGGTCAATCTGATATTATATGATTTTTTTATTGGATCATACTAAAACCACGGTCACATCATAGTCCCCATCGTTGCCCACAGATTACACCAAAGAAATTGGGGGGGGGGGAGGGCATCCGTACAGGACACCACAGTGGTGCAAAAACATGGATCCAAGGCATGGACCCTCATCAATCTACCTGATTTTTCTACAGGATCAGTTCCAAACCATTCTCCCATCATAGGCCCCTTCTCTGCAGACAGATTACACACCAAAATCACAGGTCCATCAGCACATGGCTCTGCAGTGGTGCAAAAGCATGGAACCAAGGCACGGATCCACCTTATTTCATATGATTTTTACATTGGATCTCTTGGTATCTGTAAAGAGTTAAATTTGTTCTGCATGGAAAAACAGTGAGGGACACACCTGAAGACTATGAGGGAGAGCAATCAAGCTACCTTGGGCCCTTTTCCAAGGAGAAAGGCAGAATAAAATATTCTAAAATAAAATACAAATAAAATAATACCACTTTTGTACAGCAACGTGATTGGTGGATGTTAATATGTAAGTCCTTCAGTCTCTGCATTCATTCTCTCAATCTTTCTCTCAATCTCTCTCTCAATGCCTGCTGTTACAAGGCTGGAGACTATGTTGGCATCTTACCCAGTATATTTTGTCGATAGAGCTGCACAGAGATATCCATGTCTTAGGCCAATTGTTAGCACCATTGGCTCCACAACATATGAATTAGCAAAACACCTAGCCACACTCCTATAGGCCCACATTGGACATACCTCATCCCACATCAAGGACTCAGGACATTTCATAGACAGGATTAGCACCCTAAAACCCTAAATGGCTAGTCCAAGAATGAAATTAAAAGAGCCATTAAAAAATCCAACACCAAACTGAAGAAGAAAAACAGCCTCCAACAAAAAAAGTATTTCTGCCATACATAAAAGGAGTCATGGATTGCATGGATAAAGTGTGGAAAAAACACAACATACAAACAGTATTTAGACCCACCACAAAAATACAACAGATGCTACGGTCAGCAAAGGACAAAAGGATCCCACTCCCCACTACAGGAGTATACTGGATACCTTATACTTATGGCCAGGTATATATTGGGACCACAAAGCACAGCATTCAGACCAGAATCATTTTTCATTTTGTTTCCATCCATTTTGTTTTTTTGTTTATTTTTAATTTTTTGTTTTATTTTTTAAACCCCGTGCATTCCCCCCAAATTGGGGTGGGGGAGGTGTGGGGGTTTAAACTATATTGGGACCACAAAGCACAGCATTCAGACCAGAATCAAAGGACATGAAAGCACTGCAGACTAAAACAACCTGAAAAATCAGCAGTAGCTGAACACACCCTGAAACAAACTGGACATGAAATCCTCTTCCAGGACACAGAGGCATTGAGCAACACTATGAATCACTATGTCAGACTACACAGAGAAGCCGTTGAAATCCACAAACAGAAGCACAGATAATCCATGGGGTCCCTTCCAGCTATGCAGTTCTAAGATTGCTATGAGATTATCGCCCTCTTCATGTTGATACAGGCTTGTTAACGTTAGAGCTGAATAGTGCAGATGGGTGAGAATTGCTTATGATTCTTTTGGACAAGCACTTGAGAACATTTGCAAATTTCTTTATCAAGGTGATAAAAGAACTTGAAACTTAAACAATGTGTGTATAAGAGAAAGAGCAATTGATATGATACTTACATTCATAATTGCTACATTTTATCACAATTTCTACAGACTCATTTACCAGTGTCAAATATTCCAGACTTGTGAAGTAGGCAATAAATAGGGTTGTACATCTTCCATACTGAACAACCAGATGAGTCAATTTATTTATTTCACTTTATTTCTATGCTGCTTTAGGCAGGGTTAAGGCAACCCACAGTAAATAATATACAGTCATTAATGGCTTCTGTTCAGCTTGGAGAAACATGACCATTTGGGTGCTCCAGGGTTTTGTTCTGGGTCCGGTGCTATTCAAGAGCACCAGAAGGAAAAGAGAGTAGGCTGATCAAATTTTCAGATGAAATTGGGTGGGGTTGCTAATTCCCTAAAGGATAGGTAAAAGGTAAAAGGTAAAGGTTCCCCCCGCACATGCATGCTCGTCGTGTCTGACTCTAGGGGCGGTGCTTATCTCCGTACTCAAGCCGGAAGAGCCAGTGCTGTGCAAGTCCATGGCCATGTGGCCGGCATGGCTGCAAGGAAACACTGTTTTACCTTCCTACTTTTTACGACGGTACCTATTTATCTACTTGCATTTACATGCTTTCAAACTGCTACGTTGGCAGGAGCTGGGGTTATCAGCGGGAGCTCGCTCCGCTGCGTGGCACCCGGGATTCGAACCGCCGAGCTGTCGACTTTGCAGTCTACAGTTTCGGTGCCTTAGTGCACTGACGGGATAGGATGAAAATCTAAAAGGACCCTGACACATTAGAGTCCTGGGACAAAGCTAACGGAATGGGGTTCAACAGAGGGAAATGTAGGGTGCTACATCTAGGTAAAAAGAATGAATTGCACAGGTATAGGATGGGAGACACCTGGCTGGAAAATAGTACCTGTGAAAGGGATCTGGGAGTCTTGGTGGACCACAAATTGAATGTGAGTCAGCAGTGTAATGCGGTGGCCAAGAAAGCCAACACGATTCTTGGTTACATCAACAGAAGCATAGTGTATAGATCAGGCATGCCCAAACTTCAGCCCTCCTGACGTTTTCGACCACAACTTCCAGAATTCCAAGCCTGTATTGCCAGTGACAAAGGACTGTGGGAGTTGTGGTCCAAAACGTCTGGAGGGCCGAAGTTTGGACATGTCTGGTCTAGATCAAGGGAAGTGATAATACCACTCTATTCTGCTCTGGTCAGACCCCACCTGGAGTACTGTGTCCAGTTCTGTGCATCTCAATTTAAAAATGTTGTTGACAACCTTGAATGGGTCCAGAGGAGGGCAACCAAGATGATTGACAGTCTGGAAGAAATGTCTTATGAGGAGCATCTTAGGGAGCTGGGAATGTTTAGCCTTAGGGGAAAAAAGGCTGAGAGGGGATAGCTATGTTTAAATCTTTGAAAGGATGTCACATTGAAGAAGGGACTCAAACTACAGGAAAAGAGATTCAATTTAAACATTAGGAAGAACTTTAGACAGTTAGTGGGATATGCTGCCATGGAGGCATCTAACTGATATATGTTGGATATATAAGTGATATTTTACTGTTGCCACCCTGTACTGAGTTTCCATGGCCAAGCAAGTATTTGAATCCAGTTCTTCTTCTGAGTATTCTTCACCACTGTGTCTATGAAAGCATAGTCACTGTCAGTAAGAGTGTTCTGAATGCAAGAACAAGCACAATGATTTTATTAGGCTGCAGCAGCAGCAAAAGAAACAGAAAATTCCAAAATCATTTTGCCAGATTTTTGATAGGAAGGAGATATCTGTTTCTCCACCTACTAGACATGGGCACGACTCGGCGAAATTGTCATTTCCATTTTCGGTTATCGCTTCCATTAGTTAACGGAAACGGTAACGATAATTAAGCCGTCAGAACTTGAACTCGAACCGAAAAAAGAAAAATTTGGTCGGGTTTTTCGTTTCCGTTTGTGGCATTGCGGCGATCGCGCGATGCGAAGCACAGAAAAAGTTTTTAAAAGTTTTTTTTTAAAAAAACCCAACTCCCGGCCAAAAAAGCAGGTGAAAATATGCCTGCCTGAGGCTTTGCCACCTACCAGAGGGGTGGTTTCTGGGGGGTCCCCGGCCTCCCCCCCCTCTTCTCCTATTCTGGGCTGCTTGCACCAGGCTGGGGGGGGGGTCATCCTCATCGTCTGTCTCGCTGCATGTCATGCGGTGGGGGGGGATCCAAAATGGCAAGGACCACAATTTTTCTTTTGAAATCGTGGTCAAAAAACACACCAAATCATCACAGAAACATGTGAAATTTATTTATTTTAAATGCCTGAATTTTTATAGTAGCAGCAGTGGGTTTTTTATAGCAATAAAACGTCGTATTGATTTTATTTTATTTTATTTTATTTTTTATTTTTTTAGACCTGCCCATTTGGGCTGGGCATGGGATGGGACTATGCAAATTTTTTGAACCATTCCACCAATGGCATCGCCAGGTTTTTGACTGACACTTCTGGATGTCTCGGAGGGCATAAAAAGCCGAGGCGCCTTCCAGAAATCGCAGTCGAGTGTATGGATGTGGTTGAGGGAGGAGGGCTGGCTGCTGGTGCTGGTGTGATCCGATCAAGATTGAGGAGGGAGGCTGGAGGCTTTAGGATTTAAGTTAGGCAGGCAGGGAGGGAATTGAATTTAGAAAATAATTTCTTTGATTCCCTGCAGCTTTGTCTGCTGAAGGGAATAGCAGTTTATTCTTTATTTCTTCTCTGGCAGTTTGTGAGGATTTCTTTCTGATATTGGATAAAGGGGAGTGGGAGGTGTGGATTTATTTTAAAAATATATTATATACTACCATTTATTTTTTATTTTCCCAACTTCAATTTGCTTGCACACACACACACACATTTGGGGTGCAAGCCAAGAACAGAACCTCTATCCAAGTGATATCCTAACTGCCCACTCGCCCGCCCGCCCGCGCTGCCACCCGCCTGCGGCCTGCACCGCCGCCCACCCATGGCCCCCTGCCACCGCCGCCCGCTCGCCTGCCCCCCGTCCCGCCCGCCTCCTAGGGCGCAAAAACACTTAGCGCCGGTCCTGATTGCGGGACGCCCCTATGCTCTGGGAAGTCAAATCGTGCTAAATCGCGGTGGAAACGACAAACGACAAACGACAAATGGAAACGACAAAGTTTTGAAAATTTTTGTGACAAACGGAAACGACCCGAAACGGACCCGTTCCGACAAACTCCTAGTTAAAGAAGAGATGTACTGGATATGGGGGTTCACCTATTTTTTTGATATTTTATCATCTAACAAAGGTTATTATCTGGCCTTGTTTTTAGATTTTGCCCAATAATCTGATGACCTTTTACTTCTCAATGCAGAATGTTACACAACACAACTCCAATGAATTGTCTGTGCATCCCTGCTCTGTTCAAGCAAGGTTTTGTTGTGCTTGCTTGTGCATACATTTTTATACTAACATCATGAATTCCAATTTACAGCACAGAGCAAATACATTTTATTCCTGTCTCCAATACACATAAAACCCCAGATTGCTTAATTTGTATTTATTCCTGCTTTATTCATTATTCATCGGATGGTACATACATGCTGCCTTTAATCTTTGTTATTTAAATCTTTACAACATGTGAATTCTACATCTATCAGATCTGCAGATTCAGTTCCTCCATTGAACTGGAGGGTGTTGGGCTCTATGGCCTTATAGCTGCTTGGAACTCAATTATTCTCTAATTCTCTGATGCAAATGAGAGGCAAAATAGCAATAAACAGTTTTTTCTCTCCAGCTTTTTTTCAGATTGGAATGCATTTTTGATAGTGGGTCATCAGCTACAAATGGTGTGAGCTGTATTCTCAAATGGCTGCCCCATTCCAGCACACTGCTGTAAAGCATGAATGTATACCACAAAGCAAAAGACTTGCAATAATCTCATTGGTGGTTGCATAAGGTTAGTGTAACTTGCCATAGGTAATTGTAGCCAGTTTGTTGAGGTACTTGAGTGTACCTTAAGCAATTACATGCCTGACCAGATAGATATATGGGCAAGGAGAGCCTTAATAACTTCATCCATCAGCAGTATGTAGCAAGGTCAAATTACACAAATCAAATCCAAAACCTATTTTAAATTTTCTTTTGTAATGATGCATATAAACTCTTGATGAATTTATATTTCAAAAGTAATGGTATAAGCGGAAGTTAATTGACATAATAAGTAATAGCCTATTACTATTCATGATCACTATTAAAGGGCGTTTAAAGGCATTTCAGAGCATTTGGCAGGAACTTTCCATTTTCTAATAAAGGCCAAAGTTACTAAAAATAATAATGAAACAATGAACAATGCAAATGGTAATTTTCTGGTATCCTAAGTAGTAACAGCAGATTACCTTTCCCTCAGTACTATAACCAGAAAAAGAACTGATTACTCTTGAAAAGTATCTCTCCAAGTTCTGCAATGAAACAGTAACATTCACATTAACACGAGTCTGCCAAAATCACTAGTAGAGATGGGCAAGAAATGGAAAAATAGTGCTTTGTTTTGTTTTGTTTTGTTTCTGTAGTTAGTTTCATTTCATTTCATTTGTAATGACTTTTAAAGTAGTTACAAAATGAAATCAAATGAAACAAAACACTATGCTCCCCTGGGTCCTAAAGGAACAAAATGGCAGGGGAGCTTCCTCAAGAGATTCTAGGTAACCCCCTGAAATTTGGAAAGGTTTGGGGTTCAGGGAGCTGAGTTATTAAGCTCCAAAGGGGGTGCCCCAAGGGGAAAAATCCTTCTAATTCAAATCATAACTTTGGCTTGGCTTCTGAAATTCTGATTCAAATTAGAAAGTTTTTCCCCCTAGAGGCACTCCCTTTAGAGCTTCATAGCTCAGCTCCCTGACCCCCAAACCCTTCCAAATTCTGGTGTCTTTCAGGAAAAATCTTGAGCTCCCCTGCCATTCATTCTTCTAGGATGAATTGTTTCGTTCTAGAGGGGGAAATGGCATTTCATGATGAAATGAAACAAAACAAAATGAAACATGTCCTGCCATTTTGTTAGGTAACGAAGTAATTCATTACCTAATTAAATGATCAAACAGCATTTCATTTTTCATTTTGTGCCCATCTCTAATCATTAGGATTATTTTTATCCACCAGGATAGTTGTCTGTTTTCTTTTAATTGAAAACTGAAGGAGAAAAAAAACTAGGGTATGTATTTGCTGAAAATCCAATTTGGGATCATATTTGAACCTTTTAAATATTTGGTTCCCTACAAGCTCCAGTGAACATCCTGCTGTCGGGCTTGTCTACCTGATGATAAAGGAGGGATATGTAATTGCTTCCTCGCAGAGCCCTCAGATCACGCCATGCAGATTAGCGTGTATCCTACCTGGCTATCTGGCTGACACTGAGGAAAGACTAAGTTTCATCCTCCTTTCCCTCAGTTGCAGTTGCAAAGAGGACTACAAAGACTCAATCAAAGCTTTTTATGACTCTATCCAAACAGCTGACTACAAAGCTACCCATCAATACCTAAAAGGTGAGTGGTTCCCCATTTGGCTTCCCAAACCTAGCTACCTAATAGCTGTCACTATCAGCCAGGAACAATACTGTTACTGAAGGTAAGGTAGACCAACTTAATCTCTCGCTGATTGATAGAACTGTAAAATTCATCATTTTCTCCTTATGTTGCTGCCTGACAGGATTGTATGTACATGAAGATGAGGAATTGACTGCATTTTACGACTCTATCCAAACAAAACTGAGGGGAAATGTTGGGATATTTTTCTTCGGCTCTGTTCTTGTCAAAACTGTAGAAGCTTTGCCCCACAGAGTTATAAAAAATTATTGCTGTTCTTCGTCTGAGTCTGTATTTCTAGCATACCTGTCAACGGTATTTCCCTAGTCACCTCTACACTGCTATCCATGCACATATGCTGGTCACAAGGGCAGTGAATTGATAAACAGCTGCTGTTTCTCCTTCACAGAGGGAAAAATAACCTCTGTTTGGTAGGATTGTAAGAAGCCACATTTTCACTAACGTAAAATATAGGATACATTTAGGGTCCTGATGACTCCTAGTTTGTGTTGTAATGGATGGTGGGAGTCAAACAGTAAGTATTGATCTGTGTGGGTGAGGGTGTCTTCCCTAGTGAACTTAATATACATTGGAGAGGATGGGTGAGTCAAACAGTAAGTATTGATCTGTCGGTGGGTGGGTTTCCTGTAACTTCTACTCCTAGGCCACGGTCCCAGGTCTGCAGGGAGTTAAATCCATTGGGAAATCTTATGTGATTTATGAGAAGCAAAGGTTCACTCCAGTTCAGTGGTTCCCAACTTTGGCTTCCCAGATGGGCTAAAGCTGTCATAAGTCTTCATTACTAGCTATGCTGACCAGGATTTCTGGGAGTTGTAGTCCAGGAACAATGGGGGACCCAAAGCTGGGAACTATTGCTCTAGTTAGTAGTAACAGGGATGAGAAACACATAAGCAACTTACGTTTAGAAAACTCAATAAAACATGTAAAAAAAAGAAAAAAATGAAAGGTCTCTTTTTTGGACTTCATTTTCAACAGCCTGCTATAACAACAACAACAACAACAACAACAACAACAACAACAACAACAACAACAACAACAACAACATATCTCCATATCTGATAACATTGGATTTGGTCCAAAATGTTGCCAATTGGACTGTTTCTGTTCAATGCCTGGCACTCAAGGTTTTTCAATTTTCTGGTTCTGCCAACAATTAGAAGTGGCTACTAAACATTCTCATGTCTCATTATGTCGTATCATGGTTTCTTTTTTTCTTTTGTAGTTTGAGGTACCTGCAGGACCCTTGATATCACCTGTGTTTTTTCCAATGAGTCTACCCAGTGGTCTGGACTCAGAGCCAGAAGCTGAGGCAGTGGAGGGATCTAACCCCGACTCTGCCCTGGTGCCAGCTAGTTGAACACTCTAGCTCTGAATCTGAAGCCTTCATGTCCAGTGTTGAAATATTGCCAGGACTCGGATCCTATGCACACCTGAAGAGAAGATTTTCCTTCTGAGTGGTGCAGAACTTATTTCTGAGCATACTTGCCTAGCTATGCTCAGGCTTCATGATGCTGGATAAAAATGATGATGACCTTTGCTTTTGGCAAATAAAGGATGGGTTGACTGGCAGTCATGTTGTTTGTATTTCTTAAAGCGATTTGCTGGCTCATTGTGTAACCTAAATGCCCAGGCAACTGTGGTCTAACTATTGTGACAGATGAAGCTGCAAATGCAGCTGCCAGGAATGTTTGAAATTCATTTTAAATGAACATTTGACCCATTAAAATCTGGTTTCACACACACACACACACACACACACACACACACAGAGAGAGAGAGAGAGAGAGAGAGAGAGAGAGAGATAAAGAAGCAAACTAGACAAAACCACTGGGATTTATAACTTTTAATTCATTTTCATATGTAACATTATAAGGGTGGGGATGGAGTGGTATTGATGTTGTAGCACAGCTTACTTTATGTTAAGGGACTACTTGAGTAATTTAAGGCAGAGGTGGGCCCAGGCAGAGTCCCTGCCGCTGGACCCTGTGAAAAAAGGGACGAGAAAGATGGCCCCTGTCACACAAACATGGTGGAGAATTGTTTCCTTTTCATTCTGCACTGAGAAGGAACTTCCTGTCACACCCACAGAATTAGATTCTGAGCACTTTGCTGCCCTGGATTGTCACATGAAGCTGCAGCTGTCCTCCAGACGGGCAAGAACTCTGTGAGGGTATGGTGGATAATGGTGAATCTGCCACTCCTGCTACCTTAGGTGCTTCTTCAGAGAGGCCAATAACAGGGTTAGCTTTCTCATGGATTTATACAATGATTACATAAAGATATTTAATAGAAATAACAGATATGTTATTGAGGAGCCTCATGGCGCAGTGGCTAAATGCCTGTACTGCAGGTTAAACTGTGCTTACGACCTGGGGTTCAATCCCAGGTAGCCGGCTCATGGTTGACTCAGCCTTCCATCCTTCCGCGGTCAGTAAAATGAGTACCCGGCTTTTTTTGGGGGGGGGAAATGTGTAGCCTGCATACTGTAATTAAACTGTAAACCACCGAGAGACTACTTGAAGTGGAATGGGGCGATATATAAGCAGAACACTTTGCTTTTTCTAAAGAGATTAAGAGTTGTCGAGTTGTCTCTGTGTGTGTGTGTGTGTGTGTGTGTGTGTGTGTGTGTGTGTGTGTGTGTGTGTGTGTGTGTGTGGAGAGAGAGAGAGGGAGGAAAACCCCCTTCAATTTATGTCTAGCTGCCTTTCACTTATTTTACCTGGAGGTTGGAAAAATTACTTTTTGGACTACACCTACCAGGGTTTTCGTCCTAATTTGGCTACTGGGGAATTCTGGCAGCTGCAGTACAAAAAAAATCTATAAACTTTGCTCTTATTATTGCCACCTTGTCATTAAAATAACAGGGCTACTTTTTTTGCAGCTGACTTGTCTGTAGTTGAGGTGAGAGCCATCCTTGGCCTAAAGCTACAAAGTCTAGTTGATCGAAGCCAGATGTTCACAACTTCCCAAAACAGAATTTCAGAGGTATGATTCATATGCGTTGCTCTTTCTTGCGCTATCGGCCATTCTTCACAAACCTTCACAAATTGTATCAGTTCCCAATGCACCTTTAAGTGGAATGTTTCCAGTTGACCTTAAGCAAGCAAGACTGTTTACAATTAACCCAAATGAAAGGGTGCAACAGGAAGGTATATATTTTTACAAGTTTGCCCATAATTTTGGGGGGGGGACTTTTAATCTTCTTCTAAGACTTTTCTTTAAATGTGAACTGATTCAGTCTGGACTCTCTCCCATTCTTCTGGCTGGGGACTTGGAGCCTGATGCCACGAAAGCCAGTAGCTGCCGGTCTGCTACTAGCTGCAGGTCTTCTATCATAGGAGCCTGTTTTCTATCCAAAATTTAAGATAGGCCAACACTGGTTCTGTGGAAATTGATGTCTAAATACTAAAAAGCAGCCTCTAGTAGTCTCCCCCAGTCTCCATCTGCGAGTGATAGGAATTGTGGCCTGGCAGATATGGAAGGCACCAGACTTGAATAGGCAGAGGCATTTCCCATAAATTCATCAGCATGCAGACAGGAGAAGTTTGGTTGTCTCGGGATCATTTTTTTTTAAAAATCAGCAAAAGCCCATGGATCCAATTATGGAAATATCAGTTTGTAATGTGCACTGAGAAACAGATGTGTGCCCGGAATATACACCTTGGCAGGAGTGGTGTAAATTCTCTAGCTTCATTTTGTGATTAATAACGATTCGAACCTACATTGTGGACAGCAAACCACACATTTACAGACAACTGAAGTTTTCAGATGGAATTGGCACTATACTGTTTCCTTCCCACTGTGGACTCCAACAATCTCTTTCAAAAGAAACAAGAAATGACCACTGTGAAAATGACTAACAACTTGCATTGATCAATTGAAACAACATCCATTGAAAAGGGATGTTGACAATCTTGAGCAGGTCCAGAGGAGGGCGACCAAGATGATTGAGGGTCTGGAAGAAATGTCTTACGAGGAGCAGCTTAGGGAGCTGGGAATGTTTAGCCTTACAAAAAGAAGACTGAGAAGGGATATGATGTTTATATGAGGCCGCTGGCAGAGGTCATCAGGAGATTCGGAGTTTGCTGTCATCAGTACGCTGATGACACACAACTCTATCTCTCCTTTTCTTCTTCTGCAGGGGAGGCAGTACGCTCCCTCAACCTGTGCCTGGAGGCGGTTCTGGAATGGACCAGGACTAACCGGCTTAAGCTGAACCCGGAGAAGGCAGAGGTTCTGTTCTTCGGGGCACCCGCGTTGGGGTACTATGGCCTCCTCCCTAGACTGGGGGGAGTTTCCCTCCAGCCTACAGACAGGGCCAGGAACCTGGGCGTGGTCCTGGATCCAGCCCTCTCCCTGGAAGCCCAGGTGATGGCAGTCTCCAGGGCTGCTTTTATCCACCTCCACAGGATCACCCAGATCTGACAGTACCTTGATGAGTCCTCCCTGAGGACAGTCGTGCAGGCCCTTGTGATTTCGAGGATCAACTATTGCAATGCCCTCTATGTGGGGTTGCCCTTGACCCTTGTCCGGAGGCTCCAGCGGGTGCAGAATGTGGCGGCCAGACTGGTGGTGGGTACCCGTAGATTCGAGCACATCACCCCAGTCCTGGCCCGCCTGCATTGGCTACCTGTTGTCTTCCCGATAAGGTTCAAGGTCTTGGTTTTGATTTTCAAAGCCCTCCATGGCTTGGGAACGTAGTACCTGTCGGAGTGTATTTCTCAAAGGTCAACTGGGACCAGGCCCACGAGGACGACTCAGGGTGGCCACACCCAGAGAGGCGCGGAAATCGCTTATGCGTTACCGCGCCTTCTCTGTGGTGGGCCCTACGCTGTGTGGAATCAGCTCCCTAGTGAGTTGCGCCTAGCAGCATCCCTGCCCACCTTAAAAAAAGCCCTAAAAACACATCTTTTCAGGGAGGCATTCGGCGACCGTGTTACTTAATTTTTTTTGTACTGCCTGTGTCATCATTTGTGGAGGGTATTGCACCCCCCATTTCCCTTGTAGCTTGTCTCTGTTTTTTTTGTCTCTCTGGGGTTTTGTTTTGTTTTTTTTTGTTGTTGTTTTTTTTGTGTCTGCTTTTAATTTGTAAACCGCCCAGAGTTCCGCTTTGGAAGATGGGCGGTATATAAATGTAATAATAAATAAATAAATAAATGATAGTTTGTTTACTATTTGAAAGGATGTCACATTGAAGATGGGACTGGTTTGTTTTCCATGGCTTCAGAGACTAGGACGCTGGGCAATGCCCTCAAACTACAGGAAAAGAGATTCGATTTAAACATTAGGAAGAATTTCATGACAGTTAGAGCTGTCCGGCAGTGGAATATGCTGCCATGGAGCATGGTGGAGTCTCTTTCTTTGGAGGTTTTTAATCAGAGGCTGGATGGCCATCTGTCAGGAGTCCTGTGATGGGGTTCCTGCACGGCAGGAGGTTGGACTGAAGAGGCCTTGAGGTCTCTTTCAACTCTATGATTCTATGATTCTGTACTCCTTAGAAGCACCTGTATTGAATTCCATGAGTTCCCACTTGCCTTCAGTGTGATTCATAGGGATGAGATTTTTTAAATTTCTACAAATCCCATAATCACCCATTCTCCAAGTTCTGTCTGTTTATATATATCTCACAGACTCTGAAATATAGCTCACATGGGAGAAAAGACCTAAACAAGAAGGCTTTGCAGCTTAGCTAGGCTTAGCTCCATCTAGTCTCTTGTTCAGCAAGAAAGCTCCCACAGAGCACTGGGCCAGGATCAGGATGTGTGTGGCAACCTAGTGATGCATCAAAACCTTTTGGTTTAGCTCTTTCTCTCATTTAGGTATCTGTCAAGTGTGTGAATCAGGCAGAATTCCCAGAACAGGCAATTATGGGATTTGTATTTCTAGAAATTAAAACAAGCACCCTCCCCATCCCTAATGATTTAGCCTTTTTGAGAAGACCAGTGGAGAACTTCAAAAGTCTGTGAAGGTTTTTTTTTTTAAATTCAGAAAATTATGGGCACACCTTGCCTTGTTTTCCTCCATGTGCTTCTCAATGGCATCACAATGGGGGAAATGGCAGTGAGCACTCCCACAGATCCATGAGGCATCCTTACCTACTAGGAAATGAGACTGTGAAACTCAAAGGAAATGAAAATGCAGGATTTTAACATTATATTCTGAGTAGATCTCTCAAGAGTTCTGTCACAAGGGGGATATTTCTATCTCCCTCCCCGCACCAAGATAAATAATGGCAGCTTTTTAATCTCCCATTTTGATACACCATAGTTCTCATTTCTTCTATTAGTGTGGAAACTAGCTGATTGAATCTCATTGCAATTGGCCAATAACTTCTAGCACTGGCCATTAAAAAAATGTAACTCACACAAACTGCTGGATTAATAGGGTTTTATAATTTGTATTGTATTGAGTTTTCACTGTATTGTATTTTATAGTTTTAATAATTTTATTGTTTTATAGTTTTTAATACATTGTTGTATGCCGCCCAGAGACCTCTTGGTACTGGGGAGGTTATTTTTTTAAAATAAATAAATAAATAAATAAATAAATAAATAAATAAATAAATAAATAAATAAATAAATGGTTTAGATATCTGAACCAGAGGCTGGGAGTTTGATTCCCTACTGTGCCTCCTGGACAGGAGCTGGACTCAATGATCGATAGGACCTCTACAATTCTAAGATTATATTATGTAACATAATCATATGAAAAACTGAAAGGGATTTATGTTGTGTATTGATTCAGAAATACGGTTTAGCAGTACAGCACAAAGCTTCTTTCCTCCTCCCCCTTTCTCTTTCCTCCTCCCTGCACATCTTTTTCTTTGCAAAGTGTTGTGAAGAGCAGGATAAAAAAAATACAACACACCTTTCTTTACCATTAAAAGCAGGAAATATCAAGCTCTCTTTCACCTGCAAGGGAGGAGGAAGGCTGTCTCCTGAGCAATGCAATCACATTTTGTTTTTGTTTTTTGTTTTGTTTTGTAGTGGAGGCACCACAGCAGCACCGCTGCCAGCAGATACAAATACTAATATGATGAAATCCCTTTTAAAAATAAAAATAACAACATAAGATACAATGGCAGTGGCCACAAAGTGGCCACGGTACTTAGAAAACTGACCCTTTTGCAAAGGAAATAAATGGACCCTCAACTCTCACACAGGCTGAAATGATAAGGAATGAAGCAGTACATCATTAATACAAAATAAAACAAAGCACCCAGTGAGGGGGGGAGAAAATAAACTGGAAATAAACCACTGGCCTAGAAAATGATTTGATCTTGGCCATGCAACATGTGAACAACACATTATGTCATTATATGTAACAGCCAAATCAGGTATAGTAACTCCTGCCTATACCTGACCCGACCCGACCCGACCTGACCCGCAATAATTGAAATTCCATGATATGCAGATGCTGGGTCGAGTCGTGACTGGGCCCCGTACACTTACCTGAGGCCTGGTGCTACCCCAAATGGACCTCCAATAGCCTTCCTGGGCCTGTCAGAGGCCCCAGAAGTGCTTTCTGGTGATCTGGAAGTCACTTCCGGTGTTCACCCAAAAGCACTTTTGGGGCCTCCAACAGGCCATGGAAGGCCATTGGAGGCTCATTTGGGGCAGTGCCAGGCCTGAGGTAAGTACAGGAGGCCTGAAACAGGCCCATCCAGCTTACCTCAGGGGGCCTTGGATTTCAAATACTGAGGTGCTGCGATATACCGGGGCCGCAGTATGTGAACTGCAAATGGGTGGGGGGACACTCTGTACAGTAACTCAGATACTTTTGGCAGGTGTGATCAAACCCTAAGTCTCCTTATGTGCCATAGTCCTGATGAAGTCCCCCCCCCATTTCAGAACCAACCTGTAATGTGACTTCAGCTGACACTTGTGACGTTGCATCTACCTTGACTCTCAGAGCAGTATTTTTGTTTCATTACAGCTTTCAGAAACGGTTGACCTCTGGGTTTCCTCAGTTACTTTTTCTGGGACTAGTGAGTCTACTTTATAGGTGAGCCACCATGTCTTCTCCACCCTCTGCCTTATTCCTGCAAACATTAATGGCTGTAATTTGACATTCCTTAAAAGGAGTGCTTCAAAGCTCAGAGGAATAGCCAGCTTCAGTGCCACACGTTAAGGATTTGATAGAACACGGGGCACCTACAGTACATAAGAACATAAGAAGAGCCATGCTGAGTCAGTCCAAGGGCCCATCTGGTCCACAGTGGCCCCGCCAAATGCTTCTGGGAACTCACAAGACTAGATATCTGTCTGCTGACACCACTTCCCTGCATCTGGCCTTTGAAGTACCCTGTTTTTAAGCCTGGAGATTACACATCCCCAACATGGCCTGTAATCTGCGATGGACTTTTCCTCTTGGAATTGGTCCAATTCCCTCTTGAAGGCATCCAGGCCAGATGTCATCACCACATCTTGTGGCAGGGAGTTCCACAGACTAACAGCACGCTGGGTAAAGAAGCAGTGCTTGGCGTTTTTGCACACCTGTGGAAAAGTAATTCAATAAGGACGGTGGACCGTAAAGTTTTGTGACTCTTTGCCATCCTCCCTGTTGTGCGGGAAACAATGGAAGAAGATGTAAGCTCCTATTGGAGGGTTCTGTTCCTTCAATGGCCGTCATCTGGCAAAGTGTTCCAGGGCCACTTCCTTCTGATTGTTGCAGAATGGCATCTTCCCACTGTGTTTTCACTGCTCTCAAACGTTAACTATGTTTTGAAATCACTTGGTCTCAGCAGGAAGCCTGATAAGGGAAATGGATGGCATCCTGCTGTCTCATGCCCTGCCTTGTGCTGTGATGAATTGGGAAGGGGGATACAAGGAGAAGGACAAAAGGATACGCTGGGCAAAGGGAAACTTTTGGATCCAGTTTCACCAAAATAAGGAGAACTGAAACTGAAGTCCAAAGTGAGGCTCTCAGAACCTTTGACAGCAAATATACTGAAACAATTGTTCGTAATGATGGATGAAAGTTAAAAATAGGCTTGGGTGGAAATGTTACATGTCACTCTCATAATAAATCTCTACTGAGTCCATTCAAACTGGGGACCAGTCCCAGTTCTGATAATAGTATAAGAACTCTGATGAGGGCATCATGGAAGATTCCAAAAAATGCACTTCCCTCTTCCTGATGCTCACCTGGTTGTAGATACAACAGGAAGTATCAGCAATTAAGCAACAAATATAATATTTACTTGTGCTTGACACAGAGCAGAGCAGCGTGCAGATAAAATGTCAGTATTGATATAAAGTATTGCAGAGTTAGGTTATGAAGAGACAATGACAATGGGTAGAGTAAAAACTCATATATTCATATATACATCAAAAAATATATATACAGCATAACAACCAAGCAATATTTACAACAGACAAACAGAGTATGGGGTTCTGTTCTCACCATAACAGACCCACCTAACAAATGGAAAGCTAGTGCTTTTTATACAGTTCAGTACCCATCAGATGTGAGTCATCACTAATTACAATCTGATGCAATCTGATACAATCATGATGCTATAAATTCTTTCACCTGTGCTTCATCACATAACATGCCTGTGATTACTTATCTCTTACACTTGTGAATTAACATCATGAGTCTGCAGAATCTAACTGCCTCCATTTTACAATTCTCTTTCCACTATCTGTTAAATATACATAACATATATTTTATCAACTTTTACATATCTTGACAGGAAGAGATGCTCACAACAACGCACCAAGCCACCAGGAAGCAGGGGAATTAAATTTGCCCTGATATATCTTGCTTGGGACAAGTGTCTCAGGCAGTTGCTTTCTAAAGAACAGATTAACCTAGCAAGGGATATAACTGTGATTTTTATGTACTTTTACAGATCCAGGGCCTGACCAGACAGAATCATAGAATCATAGAGTTGGAAAAGACCTCAAGGGCCATCCAGTCCAACCCTCTGCTATGCAGGAACCCCCATCACTGTACTCCCGACATATGCCCATCCAGCCTCTGCTTAAAAACCTCCAAAGAAGGAGACTCAACCACCCTCCGCGGCAGCATATTCCACTGCCGAATAGCTCTAACTGTCATGAAGTTCTTCCTAACGTTCAAATAGAATCTCTTTCCTTGTAGTTTGAAACCATTGCCCCAAGTCCTAGTCTCTGAAGCCATGGAAAACAAACCCGTTCCCTCTTCAATATGACATTTTTTCAAATATTTAAACATAGCTATCATATCCCAACAGCCTTCTTTTTGAAAGGCTAAACATTCCCAGCTCCCTAAGCTGCTCCTCGTAAGACATTTCTTCCAGACCTTCAACCATCCTGGTCGCCCTCCTCTGCACCCGCTTGAGGTTGTCAACATCCTTTTTAAATCGAGGTGCACAGAACTGGACACAGTACTCCAGGTGGGGTCTGACCAGATCAGAATAGAGTGGTACTATGACATCCCGTGATCTAGACACTGTGGTTCTGTTGATGTAACCAAGAATCGCATTGACTTTCCTGGCCGCCACATCACACTGCTGACTCATGTTCAATTTGTGGTCCACCAAGACTCCCAGATCCCTTTCACAGGTACTATCTTCCAGCCAGGTGCCTCCCATCCTATATCTGTGCAATTCATTCTTTTTACCTAGATACAGCACCCTACATTTCTGTCTGTTGAGAAAAGACATGGGAATCTGGAACAATTTTTATTTAAAAAAAATAACTGGTACAGGAGGTGAACATAGAGGAAAGAGAGTTCTCCATTGTCCCACTCAATGCCACAACCTACCAAATACATCATAGTATTGTTACCTCAGGTAGCACAGACCCACAGCTCTATTGTGGTATGAACTAACCATCCAGGGTGGAATAATTAGGTGTGTTCCAAAATGTGCCAAAAATTATGAGTGTGTCCAGATGGGCATATTTGGACATGGACACCATAATTTGATTCAAAATAGACATGAACCAAATAGTGAGCGATGCAGTGCTCTGATTGTGCCCTCGGTTGTATGAGGCTTAAGTATGTATGCATATTTCGAACTCCAGGGCAGTGGCTCCTAGTATTCAGATTTTTTAAAAACAGCAAAAAGGATCAATTTTCTGTTGAATGATAAGGAAGCAAGAATATTTCTTAATGTAACTTTAATGGTAACTAACTAAACTCTAATGGTAACAAATTACTTTCTGAGTGTGATTAAATACTTCTAGACCTAAGTGCCAGATTCTAACATGCTATTATGTTTCCACTCCTTCAGTGAATCACTGCCTTGTCATGGCGAAGGGGCTTGAGTAACTCAGAAAAGCTATGAGCTATGCTGTAGGTCATAGTGGAGAGTTTGACTAAATGTGGTCCATCTGGAATAGGAACTGGCAAGCCACTCCAGGATCCCTGCCAACAAAACTCCATGGACAGAAACAAAAGGCTAAAAGATATGACACTGGAAGATGAGCCCCTCAGGTCGAAAGGCATCCAACATGCTACTGAGGTAGAGCAGAGGTCAGGTACAAGTACAAGTAGCTCCAGAGCTAATGAGAGCCTGGCGTGCTCTGATCCATGGGGTCACCAAGAGTCGGACACGACTTAAGGACTGAATAACAATTATGTTTTCAAATAGCACTATACTTAGATATTATAGAGAAAGATGGCCTTCTATCATTACATATATATTTTTGGGTGAATGAAGTCGTGTGGGTCTCTGAGGTACCATTAAAAACATCTTGATGTGGCAGTTACTATAGCAACATGCCATATTTACATAGACAGCTAAATGAAGAGTTTGGAAAGATGGTGGGACTGAGCATTGTTTCCGACTTTCCTTTATTATTCTCTTACAAAACGTTAAGTATTACAGTCAGTCATATGCAAGAAAAACAGAACATTATCTAATATGCAATCCATGATGAAGTGTAATTACAGCTTCTGCATGTTAAAGAAATAAAAAAACAAAACAAAACCTCAAACCCCACTTCTTTCACTTGCAAAATCAGACAAACAAGTAGTTAAACCACTTCTTTAATTATAGGCTGAGCAGAAATCTAAGACATTTCATTTTTGTTATGATTACTTAACAAATTCCATGAACCAGGGTTGTGCAAAGGGTTGGAAATGTATTTTGCACAAACTCTTACTTCCTGTTTTATGACTTGGGTGCTGCTGAAAAGAGGACTGAATTTGGCCAGCCCAAGATCTTTTGCCAAGATGATACCTTCCTTCTCCTGAAGAAGACTGAACTGGCATTTGATTCCCCCCCCATCGCATTGGTGAGGAGACAGTGTCTATTGCAGTTGATGCCAGGTGCACAGTTTAAGGGGGCTGGCAGAGCTGGGAAAAATTACTTATAAAAGTAGCTCTGGATCCAAGTCATGTGTGTAATTATTTATCACTGAAAGTTTCAAAAAGAAACAATTTAATTTTCTACTTTTCAACATTAATGAACTGGTTAGATTTAGTTTCTTCAAAAGGACAGCTTGGAAGGAGATGCTGGCCAATGTCTGTGAAGATTCTCAGTCATCCAGGTGAGTTTATCTGGAAGTTAATTCATGGCAACTCAACAGGCCATGTTGATCTGATGAGCTTATTTCAGATCAGGGTGACATGAGGTAAAACTGAGCTATACAATGGAGGACTCACAACTAGATTTCCTCTGACTGATGAAGCTGATTGGATGAGCAGCAAAACATTTCAATCTCTCATGAAAAGAACTCCAGTTGCCATGACTCAGCTTCCAGATAAAACACCCTACTCCTATTCATGCCATTGGTACTGAAATACCAAGAACAAACCACAAGGCAGCAGTCCAAGGCTATAACCAGTCCCTCGTGACTTCCGTCCTCCTCCATTTGGAGAAGTCATGCTCTTGCCATTGTAACTACAGTCTTGTGTTTCCAATCACTGTGTATGGGTGTGAAGACTGGATGGAGAAAAAAGCTGCCAGGAAAAAAACAATGACTTGCTTGCAATAAGCCTGTGGAGGAAAGCTTTGCAGATACCTGCCAGGACCCTGCCTGTCACAGAACCTGACTCTGAGGGGTTAAATGGTGAAGAGCTGCTGGAGGAGCCTTGCAGCCCAAGTCAGCAGGCAGCTGGGTCTGATGACTGAGCTGAAAACATATCTTCTCCTCCTAGAAGGGCTATGAGCAGGATTCTGCAAAGATATGCTACCAGGAAAGCTAGGGAAAGGGTCTTTGATGCTAGATGGGGAATCAGGTCGGGAAGCCCTGAGTACTAGCAGGAGCCTTTCCAGAAGTAAGGGTGTGTTCCCTGTTTTGAGATAAAGCTGGTAAGCTCACCTTGAGCTCTCTGTGGGAGCAACGCGTCATTTGAACTTGCAACCACGTTCCTGTCTGTGACCTTGGCTCTGTTTCCTGATTTTGGACTGGCTTCCTGGACAACGGCTTAATCTGTTCCCTTGGGTTTGGCATCTGGTTTCCACGAGATATTCTGGTTTTGACTTGGACTGTTAATTGATGGGAGTTGGATTCTGTTATTTATCTGGCACTTGATTGTTGGCAAAGGACTTGAACTTGCCCGGATTTCCACTAAAGATCTTGGCAAAGAACTGAACCCTGTTTGTGTTTGTGCTCTGTGTGCGGGGCTTGACAATACCCTGGATGGCCAGAATGACAGGCTGGTAGGTCCCAAGCCTCAGAGGAGGTGAGTAGTAGTGGTTGGGGATTCCTTGCTTAGATGAACAGAAGTGGTCATCTGCAGGCCTGACAAAATGAACCGAGAGGTCTGCTGTCTCCCTGGAGCCAAGATTCGGGACATAATGGAGAGACTGACAAGACTAATCAAACCCACTGATTCTAACCCCTTTCTCTTGGTCTATGTAGGAACTAACGATTCTTCAAAATGCAGCTTTCGGGATATCACAAAGGCATCTGAAGAGATGTGTAGGAAGCTGAAGGACCTGGGTGGGCAGGTAGTAATCTCATCTCTCCTCCCTGTAGAAGGACATGGCTCACAAAGGGAAAGAATAATACTGAGGTAAACAACTGCCTTTGGAGATGGTTCTGGCAGGAACAATTTGAATTCTTGGACCATGGTTTGATATTTCATTCAGATGGGCTATTGGGCGAGGATGGGGTGCACCTCACCACTGCTCATAGGAATATTTTTGCCAGGAGGCTTGCAGATTTAATAAGGAGAGCTTTAAAGTGAGTTTGCAGGGGGAGGGAGAAGATTTTCTCAAAGGTAGAGATAAGAAGGAATTGTGGGGAATAGCCCAAATATTGCAATAGGACCACAACAAGGAGTAATACAGACCATCAGTGCAGGGAGAAACAATGGTCATGTAAGAAGCACACACAGCCTCAAATGTCTCTACACCAATGCACAGAGCATGGGAAACAAACAAGAGGACCTGCAACTCCTAATACAGCAAAATAAATCTGACATAATTGGCATCACTGAAACTTGGTGGGATGAGAATGTAGCACTTGGAGGGTATAACCTGTTTCAAAGGAATAGACCAATAAGAAAGGAGGAGGTGTAGCTTTATATATTAAGGATGCTTATATTAAGGAGCCCCGTGGCGCAGTGGTTAAATGCCTGTACTGCAGGTAAAACTGTGCTCATGACTTGGGGTTAAATCCTGGGTCACAGGCTCATAGTGGACTCAGGGGTAGGTAAAATGAGTACCCAGCTTGCTGGGGGGGGGGCAATGTGTAGCCTGCATACTGTAATTAAAACTGTAAACCGCCCAGAGACTACATGAAGTGGTATGGGACGGTATATAAGCAGAACACTTTTTGTTTTATACCGCTGAAGAAATACAAGATATACCACAGGGAAAGCATTTTGAGAGTATCTGGGTGAGAATCAAGGGTGAGAAGACTGGGGAAAATGTCACTGTGGGGGTATATTACAGACCCCCCCAAGCCAGCCAGAGGAGTAGAATTATGTCTTCTGTGAGCAGATGGTCACACAGTCTAAAGGGAGAGATGTAGTACTAATGGGAGATTTTAACTACCCTGATATATGTTGGCAGTCCAACTCAGATAAGAATGCAAGCTCTAAAAAATTCCTTACTGCCCTTGCAGACAATTTCATTGTCAAGAAGTTAGGGGAGGCAACAAGAGGAACAGCCATTTTAGATCTTGGCAGTCATGGTGACTGGTCTTAAACAATATCATCATCATCATCATCATCATCATCATCATCATCATCATCATCATCATCATCATCATCATCATCAAATTATCACACAGCAAACAAGATAACTATGCTGGATTTTGTATTACAAATCACTAGTCGAATGCTTCCCAAGCGTTTAGGACTACATGATGTATCGGTGAATTATGCGAGCAGATCCCAGTAAGGTGGCCTTCTGCAGCTGACTGATGGTGACTTTGTCAACTCCAATTTCTTTTAAATCAGCACCCAGTGTGCCGATTACCCCTAGGATCACCTGTACCGGTTTATGCCAGAGTCTCTGAAGTTCGATTTTCAGATCCTGATATCAGATAATCTTTTCAAGTTGTTTCTCAGTGACTCTACTATCACCTAGTATAGCAATATCAATTACCCACACTTTTTTCTTCTCCACAATCGTAATATCCAGGGTATTATGCTCCAAAATCCTGTCTATTTGTATTTGGAATAATAATAATAATAATAATAATAATAATAATAATAATAATAATAATAATAATAATAATAATAATAATAATAATAATAATAATTTGAACTCATGAAGGATGAGGGCTAATATCATCCCTGTTTTAAAAAGGCTAAAAAGATGGAACCAGAGAACTACAAATCAGTCAATATGACACCAATCTCAGGGAATATTCTGGAGCAGATTATAGACCAGTCACTCTGAAAGCACCTTTAATACAATGCAGTAACAACTGAAAGCCAACATGGATTTGTTAAGAACAAATCCTGCCAGACTAATTTTATCCCATTCTTTGATCAGGCAACCTCCCTGGTATATGGTGGTAATGGTGTAGATGTAATATATCTTGACTGCAGCAAAGCCCGTTAGTGCCCCATGATATTCTGATTAGGAAAACTAACTAGGTGTGGGTGCAAATAGAGCAACTGTCAGTTGGTCCCACAGTTGATTATGGAATTGTTCTCAGATAGTACTGGCAAGCCACTCCAGTATTCCTGCCAAGAAAACTCCACGGACATGGGGTCATGAAGAGTCAGTCACGACTGTAACGACACACACACAGAGACCGTACATATCAGTGGCTCCTTCTCAAATTTGGAGTAGGTGAGACATGGGGTACCACAAGACTCAGAGCTCTTCAGCATTTTTACTAATGACTTCCATGAGGGACTACAGGGAATACTTATCAAATTTCTGGATGGCACAAAATTGAATGGAATCACTAATACCTTGGGAAATCAGAAAATAATTCAAAAAAATCTTTGATAGGCTTGAGCAATGGGTTGAAAAGAACAAAATGAAATTGAACAGGGATAAATACAAAGTTCTACCCAAAGGTGAAGTTAGAAGATGGAGCATACTTGAGTCAGTAATACCATGAGTGAGAAGGATCTTGGAATTGTTGTAGATCAAAAGATGAAGTAGAGCCAACAGTGTGATGCAATTGCAAAAAGAAAAAAAAGAAAGAAAAATGTGATTTTGGATGCATTAACAAAAGTCTAGTATTCAATTCCCATGAAGTAGTATTTCCTCTCTATTTCTCAGTTGTTGGGCTTCGTCAAGAGTACTTATGCCCAGTTCTGGACATCACACTTGAAGAAGGATGGCAACAAGCTGGAGTAAGTTCAAAGGAGGACAACAAGGATGATCAAGGGTCTGAAAGCCAAACGATATGAGGAAAGACTGAAAGAACTGGCCATGTTCAGCCTAGTGAAAAGGAGACAGGGGAGATACAATCAATAACCCTTTTCAAATACTGTACTTGAAAGATAGTCATAGAGATGAGAGGCAGGATGTGCAATAATGGTGTCAAGGTAGAGAAAGACAGATTTAGAATGAATCATCAGGAAACACTTCCTACCTGATACAGCAGTACAACAATGGAACCAGTTGCCACCACTATATGCTGTCAGTTTCAAAAAAAAATGCAAAATATCCTTTAGAGATAGATAACAATGGAAGGGTCCCAGATACTATTGATATATATGCTTCTTCATTTCCCATTCTTTCAAAAATGGACATTTTTGGATATATAATTATTCCTGTGCTGAGTTGACTCATCCTGATTTTTCATGCCCAAAGCTTTGGGTTCCTTAAAATAAAGCTAAAATAGCTTTCCCCCATTTCAATAACATGCACCCAAATATCTGTGACTCAGTTATAAATCATGTGACACCTCATCTCATTAAAAGGAACAATGTGGCTCCTAAGCTTTGACATTTATTTGGCATTATTATTTCAAAATCTGGAGGGGAAAACATGCTAACATTTCCATTCAGAATTTCCTTATCGAATTCAACCATCCTGACAAACAGGAGACCAGGAAAAGAACAATCTCTCCAAAAGACACTACAGTGGTACCTCTACTTTTGAGTTTAATCCATTCCAAATGCATGCTACCTAAGTCGAAAAACTCTTAAGTAGAGCAGACCTATCTAAAAAATAAGAATAAATAAATAAATCGAAAAAATGAAAAAATTGTAAGTAGAGCACACATCTAAAATTTGTAAAGCAGCAGTTAAAATGCCAACAGTTTTTCACTCTTAAATCAAATTGATCTTAAGTCAAGCCGCTCATAAGTACAGCTACCACTGTAATTAGTTATTGACAATGGGAGGATGGGGAACGAGTCATAACGACCACTTCAGTCAAGAAGTACAACTTCATCAACAGAAAGAGGAGGAAGGTAAGATGACAAAACACAGGACACAAGTAGAATCCTAAAATCAAACTGTATTGCTAGGAAGGACACCAAATTGAATCCAAGCCTCTGTCAATGCATGATATACAGCTAAGGCATCCCTGACAGACTTTCATTCAATCTCTGCTAAAAACCCTGCAATGAAAAGGAGTCGGTCACCTGTTCTGTTAGTGCAGTTCACTGTCAAATGTCTCTTACTAATATTTAATCCAAATTTTATTTCCTTGCATTGGTTTGGGTCCTATCACCTGGGGCAGCAGAAGACAAGCTTGCTCCATCTTTCATGTGACATGGAAAGTAGCTGAGGATAACTATCATGTCTCCTCTAACTCAACTTGTCTCCAAACTCTCAGTCTCCCTCAATCATTCCTCTGCATACTTGGTTTCCAGGCCCTTTACTGTCTTAGTCACCTTTGTCTGGACATATTCCAACTTCTTACTGTCTTTCTTAACTAAGTGCACCAGGACTGGAAATAAGTGAGGCCCAGCCAAAGCAGAAGAGAGTGTGTCTAATTAAAACCTTGATCTGTACAGTATGGAGATGGAGGCCAGAATTCTATCAAGGTTTTCCCCCCTGTTGTTTACATCTGAGTCATATCTAGCTTCCGGTCTATTAAGACTTCTAGATACTGTTCATACACACTGCTGTGCAGCCATGTTTCATATCTGAGCATCACCTTTTCCACTCCTAAACAAAGAATTTTACATTTTCCCCTGCTGAAAATGAAAGTCATTTTGTTTGTTTTTGCCTGATGCTCTAATCCAGTGGTTCTCAACCTGTGGGTCCCCAGATGTTCCTGAACTGCAACTCCCAAAAATCCTTTCCAGCACAGCGAGTAGTGGAGGCTTCTGGGAGTTGCAGTCCAGGAACATCTGGGGACCCACAGGTTGAGAACCACTGCTCTCATCTCTTAAGGTCCTCTTGTTTTTATCTTCTGCTTTATGAGGAGAGATGGGCATGGAATGAATCACACACACACACACAAGCCTCAGCGAACCAGGCTGGGTTGTGGTTGGTTTCACCACCCAGTTCAGGGATCCTGTTTTCCTGAAGCAAAATAAAATGCTGAACCACCACCCCTTTTCCATGCCATTTGCTTTGGCCAAAAGGGATGCCCACCTATCCCCTTCCCACTGCCTCCACAACCTGTTCCTTTCATTCCCTCCACATCTTCAGATGCAGTGGAACCATATTCCCTGCCACTGCATCTGAGCAAGCACCCGTAGTGGCAGAAGTATAGGTAGAGGTGGAGGCAGCAGAAGCAGGTAGTAACCCCCCCCCCAAAAAAAAACTAGAGAAATGAACTGTGAACTGGATTGTTTTTTATTTATTTATTTATTTATTTATTTATTTATTTATTTATTTATTTATTTATTATATAGCTTGTATGCCGCCCACTACCCAAAGGTCTCTGGGCGGCTCTCAATCAAAGTTAACAATTTAGACAATTAAAACATCAAATTGCAATAAAATTAAAACAATAAAACATTTAAATACAATAAATACAATATATTAAAACACTGCACTAAAATCACCATCAGGACCCACAATAATCAGTTAAAAAGACTTCTTGAACAGGAATGTTTTTACCTGGTGCCGGAATGACATCAATGTTTTCTGGGGTTGTTGGTGGTTCGCAGTTACTATTTTATGGTTTTATTGTATGGAGTGTTTGAATTTGTTAATAATTGTTGTAAACAACCCAGAGTGACCTCGCTGCCAGATGGGTGGTATAAAAATCCAATAAATGAATATATAATTACAAACTACACGTTTTCCATTTCAAGCACATTTCTAGCTGTGAGCTAACCTTTCTAGTTTGGTATCATTTGCAGATTTGATTAGCAGCCCCCCCTTCTTCTTCAGGGTCATTTAAAATCATTGAACAATACTTGGCTCCTACTTGTCCCTTCTCTTGATGATGCCAAACCAGAGGTTTCTTTGAGCATGGCCCTCCAACCTGCCATATATGCATCTAACATAAGTATCATCTACCCAGCATTTCACTATGACAGGGACATCATCAAAAGCCTTATTTAAATCAAGAATTCATCTGTTGAGCTTGTAAATAGAGAAAAAGACAGAGCAATAAAATTAGTCTCGCATGCATCTGAGAAAAGTGTACTTGTTCTTAGTTATCAGAGGTTTCATTTATAAGCATTTGCAGATCAGCTGTTTAGTGATTCTTGGTGTTCTTATGAAGGAGCCTACTTGGCAATTGCACCATGACTCTATTCATTTTAAGGTGGTAACAACGGCTGAAATCTGGTTGCTTTGAGTAGTAAATCTCAAACAGAGTAGGCCTATTGGGTGACTCAACCCCTCTCTAAGTGGCCTCAATTCAGTGGACCTACTTGAAATGCAACTTAAGAACAGGATTTCAGCTGATTTCCTTGCACCAGTTCAGGGATCTAGCCTGTTCTCTAAAGTTGTTTGAAGGTTATAGACAAAGGTCCTTAGATGATCTCTAATATATTTTTAGCACCATTGAATGCAGTTTATCAAGCCCTGAGGACCTGAATTAACCTTAAGTAATTAGATGTCCCTCTACCCCCCAATCAATATTGAACAGTGGGATACACATTATATATTCTGCTTGCGCTGGTCCAATACATGGTGACCAATTGTCATCTTTCTCTTATAGGATCAATATAGTGGGACTCAGAAAGCACATTATCCCTAACCCTGTGAGGTGCAGAAGACTCTCAGACTTCCATAAGACTCTCTTCGTGGAAGAACGGGCCATAGTTCAAAACACTTCATTCTTCCCTTTGATGCTATCTGTACAACTGGTTGTTCACTTCCTGTGTCATTCTCCTTCTTACTGAGTTATGACCTTGAACTGGAAGGGGAGATGAAATGACCACCTATTCTTCAAGGTCCTTCACTTTCCTAATGCAGCCTCATAGTCAGTTGGAATACTTTGAAGGCTATTTATGAGAATATCGTTGGTGCAGCACAGGTAGCAGTGATGTGGTCAGTGGCCTTGAGGAGCTTCAGCAACCTGTCTGTCATATGTCATATCCTCACACCAGGAAGACACCACAGCTCCAGAGACTTACATTCTGCTTTGTCTATCTTCTTCAGCAAGGAGTCACAAAAGTCCCTTTCATCCACAGAGTTGCCCATAATCACCTTCATACTCTCTTTGAATCTTTGGAGAATCTCAGAATTCCAGTGCACAGGGATCAACTAATATCTGCTATACTCTGAAGATATAGTGTGGTTCCTGATTGCCCTGTTTCTCTCTGTCAGCATCTTCCAAATGCTTATCTCCTGCATTTGGTAATCTATCTTCTTGAAGCTTTCATTCTCTGTTGCTGCTCCAAGATGTCTGCTCTGCTTTGTCCAAAACACTGCATCTTTCTAATCATCCTGTCTTAATAGGTAGGTGTTGAGTTGCGGCATCTTTTCTCCAAGCAGAACATGCATAACTATATCCTACACCCTTCAGCAAGAAAGCAAACAAAGTATAGATGTTGATGATCTTTGCAGTAGCTTTCCTATATCTGTCTTCCAAATTTCCATATAGATTGTTTCAAGCATGGACCTTGTCTGGAAGCAAAAATTATGAAATGAAGACCATCCAACTTTGGGTACATAAGGAGAAGGCAGGGCTTCCCGGTAAAGATAATAATCTAAGAAATGTTGTGGGTTGCAGGAAAAGAGGAAGACCATATACGCAATGAACTGACTCTTAAAGGAAGCCACAATCTTGAGTTTAAAGGAGCTAACAGAGATGGATGCCACACATTCATAGGGTTGCCATTAGCTGGAGGTCACAGCAGCTGGCAATGACATATAGGTGATTACATATAACTCTGAGGCTCCCCTTCAAATTCCCTATGCAAAATAATGATATTACTATCCCTTCTAATTTGTTTCTGCTTGCAGGGACAAAGGGTAGCACTCCTATCTCTATTCATGTCATGGCAGTGACTCATTTCCGCTGAGTACTCACTTCCTCTTGCCAGTAGACTATTTCCCTTGCAGCATGTGCTCCAAGCAAAGAACACAATGGCAAACAAACAAGAACAATAGTGCCCCCGAAACCCTTTGCAAAAAATGAATGAGTGGGTGGTAAGAACATGTGAAAGATATTATTGTTGATGTGCTGAATAAAAGGCCGGCTACACTGTAAAAACAAGTCTACTTCGGTCTAGTCGTTCCAGGGTCTGACATAAGAACACACACCCTTTGGTCCTGAATTTTGATGGTGACTAGGCCAGATGCTTTTCACCGTTTGGCTATTTCCAGTTGAGTTGCCTTTCACAAAAATGTGACAAAAGATATAGATTGCACATAGTTATTGATAATTTTTAAGGTGGAAACATCTTTTCCATGTTTATCTCTACTGTATATCTTAACTCATATTTTTTAAGGTGGAAACATCTTTTCCATGTTTATCTCTACTGTAAATTTTATCTCAACTTTTCTCCAAATTGTTCCTGCAATTTTACATTTCCACCAAGCTAAAATGCACAGTTTTGTCACATGCCCTCTATCATTTCAGGCTTCATTAAGAGCCTTTTCACACAACCCCAAAGATCCGCTGGCCACTTAAATTCGGACCAGAGATCTTGGGGGTTTGTCGCTGTTCCTGTGTTCCCACCCCCTCTGCACTCCTGGCTTCTGTCTGCATGAGGGGAGGGAGAAAAAAAGGAAGAAAAGAATGCCGCTCACCTCCGTTCTGCCATCTCGCTTTGCTCCCGGCACTGCATTCAGATTTCTTAAAGGGGCGGTGGGCAAAACAACAACAAACAGAAGCGAGGAGAGCCCGGCACTCACTATGTTACATCCGCATCAGGAATTTTCACCCCCGGAGAGCAGGTACTTGAAAAGTGCGCTGGGATGCGCTTAGGTGAGCGTGGTCACACTTAATTTTTTGTAAACTCCAGAGCTGGTGGGGAAACAATTTTAAGCCCTGGATCTGGGAGCCATTTGCCGCGGAGTTTAGGGGTCGTGTGAAAAGGCCCTAAGTGATTGACACAATGGTAGACCAATAGTGGCTTAGCAGGGGGGGGGAATAAATGACCAATGAGAGATTTTCTGCATGCCTTCCCTTGTCAAGGCTGATATAGGATTTACAGTTTATTTCATATTCAGCTCCATGACTAACCTAACCCACACTAATCCCTATTCACTTATGTTGACTATAAGCTCAAAGACTATATTCATGTTTAGAATGCCAACTTTTCTACAATGTTTGAACAAGCCAGGAATTTGAAATATTGGACTCTGCTTGACGTACATAAAATATGAGATCTATACATACATGCAAAACATTTGGCTGTTGGTTCGTCAGTTTGGCTGGCAATCATACAATTAAACAAAAGGTCAATAGATCTCATTGGTCTGAAATGAACACATAGTTATGTCTTCAGGTCTGGCACCAAACAATGAACACTACACTAAAGTATAATTTGTATCTAAGAGTGGGATCATCTGTTCATAAGCAGGAACTACATCAGTGGAGTAACAGCTGTTACAAAAACTTATTAAAGGTAAAACACCTACAGTTGCATTGGATTCAAAGAGGTGCTAGAGGGACCAGTTCTGACATTGGTGCAGTACTATGAAGAGTTGCACAAGAAGTAACGATTGACATTGTATGAAGTGGTGGAAGACATGAGCTGAGAAATTTCACATTGTTTTGTACAGATATAATCATGTATTTCAGCTCTCTCTATTTTTTCAACACAAAGTAAAAAAAAATCTTTCTGTCTCCAAAGGATACCTTCAATTCATGGAACGGAATTGATCCCACCCATTGTATGTGGCAGAGAACAGGTGGTACTGCAGTATTAATGTGCACAAAAATTCACAGGTTCAGAATTAGTAAAAAAAAAATTCCATAACACTTTCAGATTTGAGCTCACATATAGTTTTGTTAATCGTTACTAAAAGTCTATATCTAAGATGCTCCCTTACACTTCTTTTCAAAGAAGAAAACATGCAACCAAAAATATCTTTGTTCACTGATGTGTTTGTGCATTTGAGTGTATACATGCAAATGAATAAATACACAAATAGATGCAATTTGAAATCAGTAACAAAAATACCAGGCATCGTGGTGGTGGTACAACAATTTCAACAGCTACCTGTCCATTTCCATATGGATTGGATAAGAAAATACTGTCTTTAGGGTAGACTGGACGCAAGTCATATTCAGCTTTATAAGCCTTAACCAGAATTTTGGATTTCTCCAAAAGCAGATTGGTAGCCAGTGATAAGTGTGTGTGTGTGGGGGGGGGGCTGTGCTGAAGATTGTGGAGATGCATGTCCAGATGATAAAATGGTTGGCTAGGTGGACATAAAGTTTTACTTTGAATAAGGCTATGTAAATGCATTGTCCTATTCATTGACTTTATTCAAATTAATTAACTGTAATCCCAGACTGTGAAGATAGTGTAAACAGCCCTAAACCAGTGGCAGTTGCAATGAAGTCAGAGTGACTTAGATCAAAGGAAACTTATTTCAGGTCAGAATTTATTTATTTATTTATTTATTTTAATATTTATATATTGCCCGTCTTCCGGAGGAACTCCGGGCTGTTTACAGCAATAACAATAAGACTAAGTAAAAAGCAATAGTCATGATGTACGCATCATGAAAAACTACATAAAAAGAACAAAATAAAATTCACTGGCCAGAGGGCAGGACAGAGAGGGAGGGGGAAAGAACAATGTGTGGAAAGAGCACAAATCAGCAGTTACTTTTACCTGCTTTGTACGTGCCTCCTAAAAAGAGTTCTGATTACCATTGCATATTTAACATAGGACTCTTGCTTCCTCCTCAGGACCTTAATACTTCTTCACCCTTCCTTGAAAACAACCATAATATATAAGAATCATGAAACTAGGTGCCAGATGTAATTCTACAGCCTAGAAGTGCTCAGGTTTCTATTCACCAGAGAAATCAAAATGCCTGCTACCATCTGTGCTGATTCTATTGTATATTGTCAATATAATCACTTAAACCCTTCTCAGTCAACAATATAATGTCACAGTGACAAGGTAATAGGGGGAAGAAAGTTCAACAATTTTATCTTTGTCTGATTTGTATCTCCTTTATAGTTTCCTTCTCTCCCCTAAGGCTATCCCGATACTCTGAAAAGTAGGTCTTCAAATGGCAGGCATAGGAACAAATTTATTCCATTGTTCATTTTGTCAGATCAGAAATACTGGGCATGTTTAAAAAAAGAAATTAAGAGATTGAAAATTATACACAAAACAAATATGGAGGGCACATGGAAGGCAACAAATTAGCAAGTGATACAAAACAGAGGATAAAAGATAACGACGTCCTGTTGAGCCTGATTATTGACATTCATCATACTTTTCCCTTTCGGTTTATAGGTGAAAATATAAACACAAGCTGCTAGCTGGGAGGTTTTCAACCTAAGTCTTCATAACAGTAGTTTATACTTTGTCTCTTTTTTATACTACGAGGCAAGTTTGATAATGGCCAGCTCCGCGGCGTGGCTGCGCAATGCAGAGCTCCCTTGCCCCAGCCCAGCCGGGAACCGCATGAGACCTACCTGGTCTCGCAGAGGGCGGGGACCAGAGCCCTTATAAGGGCTAGCCACGTGGACCCCGGCCTCTTTCATCAGCGATCGGCATTGCCTGCCCACCCGCCACATTGAAGCAGTAGTATGAGTTCGTCTGGTCGCTTCGGGGCCGGATAGGAATTTTTGACCCAGATGCACAATTGGCAAATAGCACCTGGGGATTTTTCGCCTATCCCATACTGCTGCGGCGCGATGGGCATTCACGGTAGGTTGCCGGATTTGGCCACTTGGGGGCGGTAGTGCGGGGTATGGAGAGGCAGCTGGGAGTCAGGTCTCAATTTCCCTACAGGGGCGTACACTCTCGAGGCGTTGCAGATTGGAGATCACAAAGCCGCGGGGGATGGATGCACCTGGAGGGCCCACTGGACTGGCAGGCACAGAGGACGGGCCTGAGCAGTCCAGATGGGGAAAGGGGGCCAGGCCGGCCGAGGCCACCCTGCTCATGGGCAGGACGTCCTCGGGGCCATCGACTCACCCAGATAGGCTGTCAGAAAAAGGGGGTCCGGGGAGACCCAAAGGAACAACGCTGAACCCGCACTACAGCAGGCCCCTGTTTAAAGTGTTTTATGTTGTGTTAGCAGTTAATAAAGTGGCCCGGAGTTTGAACCCAACACCCTGTCTCGCGTGGTTATTCCGGTGTGGGGGGGGCAAAGGTTGTTGCATGATTGGCTGGAAAGCTCAGTAGTTTAGATAGCTGGCTGCGGAGATGGAGGTTGGAGCTTGGTTCCCCACTGCACAGTACCAGAATATCCCCAGGAGAGAGAGATGATTAACCACTGCTGAGTACTCTCTACCTAGAAAATCCTGAAAAGTGTTGGCATGATCAGAACTGACTTGACTTCTTCTTCCTTCCTTCTTCAGCAACAGTTGGCATTAATATTCTCCATTGACAATTCCCAATGCAGATACAGTGGTACCTTGTATAAAGGAATTAATTTGGTCCCAATGACATTCTGTTAAGTACATTTTCCTTTATACAAATTTCCCATAGGAATGCATTGAAAACAGAGTAATCCCTAATCGCAACCATTTTTATGTTGTACGGATTCTCCCCATAGGTGATTCTGTTAAGCAAATTTCCACTATCTCTGGAATTTTTTATGTTGTACAGATTTTATGTTATACAAACCGTTTGCTATATGAGGGTCCACTGCATTATTTTTCAGGTTCATCTTTGCCAAAAACTGATTCTGGGAGTGGCACAAGCAATTTCATGCTGGATATCCTTCTGGGGCCCATGAATTCCACCAGTGAACTGTGTGTTGTGTGAAGAAGAGGGTCACACCCAGTGTATAATTTGATTATAGAATATGTAGTCATTGGATGTGGCAATGACCATTTCTTTAGAAAGTAATTTTATTTATTTATTTATTTATTTATTTATTTATTTATTTATTTATTTATTTATTTATTATAGTATTTTCACCCTGCCTTTCTCCTTGGAAAAGGACCCAAGGTGGCTTTAAACCATGGCAGCTTACATCACAAAGCTTTGATTGGGCACTAATGCAGACTTGTTTTTATTGCATATTTGGGGTGGGAGATGGGATTCAGCAATGCTTCTTCAAGCACCTCTTCTGAGCCTCTAGCCCTGTTGCCTTGAAGTGAGGTTTTGAGGTACCCTCTGAGTTATTTATTATTATTATTTTAGAGTATTTCTACCCTGCCTTTCTCCTTAAAAAAGGACCCAAGGCGGCTTTCAGCAATGAGGGACAATATACAATCCGGTACAATTAAGACCTATTCAAGTTTGAGAACAGGGAATCGAGGCACATCTTAAAGCAATAAAAGACAACATTAAAGCTACAACAGAACACAAGGAGTTAAAGAGAGAGTGAAAATTCCATGTAAACGTTATGAGAGATGGAAACTAACATTGAAAACGTAGTGTCATTGCAATCACACAAGGTTATAAGTGTTAAAAACACAAAGTCTATGTGATCATGTATGGTAAGGTAAAGGTAAAGGTTCCACCTGCACATGCATGCTAGTCGTGTCTGACTCTGGGGGCGGTGCTCATCTCCGTATTCAAGCCGAAGAGCCAGTGTTGTGCAAGTACGTGGACATGTGGCTGGCATGGCTGCGAGGAAACACTGTTTTACCTTCCCACTTTTTACAGTGGTACCTGTTTATCTACTTGCAACTGCTAGGTTGGCAAGAGCTGGGGTTAACAGCGGGAGCTCACTCTGCTGCACCCAGGATTCAAACTGCCAAGCGCCAACTTTGCAGCCAACAGTTTTCAGTACTCTAGCCTGCTAAGCCACCACACCCTCATGGTAGATTCATATAAAAGACACATAAAAAGTAGTCTATCATTCAGGGAAAGCTTGTCTGAGGAGATAGGTCTTTGCCTGTTTCTGGAAAGACAGCAGGGATGGGGCAGTCCTGGCTTCTAGTGGGAGGGTCACCGAGAGGTCAGTGACCTCAACACCCGAGTTGGTTCATATTGTGAGATTCAATTTTTGAGGTAGCTAGGACATAATTAAAGTTTATCAAGGAAATATCGACCAATGGCTGATGGACAAAATGTTACAATAAAATGCTTATAAGCGTGCATTATTTTATGGAACAAGAATAACACATAATAAAGACAGGCTGTATGGTATATATGCTGGGTCACTTCTAGAACAATGTTGGTAACTAAATAATGTAACGTGGGTGGGTATGAATGAAGGGCCATCTTTCCTGTGTCCCAAGCAAGTGATCAAAAAATTGGAAGACATAAATTGTATGATTGCAACGGATACATTTATAATTGCCATAAGTTTAAAGAGGGCTCAAAGAGTTACACCTGAAGAAGACTAGATGGGAATTCATGTTATAGTTGCTTATTGTGCGAACTAGTCCATATTAGAGATGGGCACGACTTGGCGGAATTCCCGTTTCCGTTTCTGTTCCTCGTTTCCGTTACGGAACGGAAACGGTAACGGGAATTACTCCGCCAGAACTCGAACTCGAACCGACTAAAGAATAATTGGGTCTGATTTGTCGTGGTCGTTCCTGGCATCGCGGCAATCCCGCGATGCCAAGCGGCACAGAAAAAAAGTTTTTAAAAGTTAAAAAAAACCCGATTCCCGGCCAAAAAGCAGGCAGAAATATGCCTGCCTGAGTGAGGGCTCAGGGCACCTACCAGAGGGGTGGTTGACCCCCCCTCTCCTGTCCTGGGCTGCTCTGGTGGTGGGGGTGGGGGAAATCCTCGTCATAGTCGCTCGCAACAAGCACCGGACTCGCCACCGGCCGCCGCAATTCAAGCGGAAGCAGCACAGAAAAAAAGTTTTAAACTCCCCCCCCCCATTCCTGGGCCAAAAAGCAGGCGAAAATATGCCTGCAGTGCAGAGTGCACCTACCAGAGGGGTGGTTTCTGGGGGGGGGTCCCGGCCTCCCCCCCTCTCCTGTCCTGGGCAGCCGGACTCGAGTCGCCATGCCATGCGGTGCAGGCGGGGGATCCAAAATGGGGCGGCGACCGCAATTTTTCTTTGAAATCGTGGTCCAAAAACACACAAGCACCACACAGAAACATGGGAAAATTGCTATTTTAAAACTGCCAGAATTTTTACAGTAGCAGTGGGTTTTTCTTGCAACAAAATGTCTCCTCTTTCCTCTCTCCATTTATTTTATTTTATTTTATTTTATCTTATTTTTTTTACACCTGTGCAATGATGAGCTGGCCATGGGAGTGACCATGCAAATTTTTGGAGCCATTCCACCAATCACATGGCCACTTGGCCAGGTTGACCACAGAGACTTCTGGGATGTGCCAACCGGGCATAAAAAGCCCACTAACCGTAGCCCGAACCCTAACCCTAACCCAGTACACTGTCCTTCTAAGTGGGTCAGAGAGGCCCCCAGAGGTGCACCCCAATACTCACCCTAACCTCACCCGTAACGAGCCTAACCCTAGCCCTTGCGCTAACCCTGTTGCCTAAGCCAGATCTGTACTTGCATTAAGTACAATTCCCTTCTTAGTGAGACACAGCGGGTGCAGAGAGTCTGCCAGTCCGCCACTTGTGGCTCTGGGTGACTCCTGCAGGCTTGGCTCGGCCGGCAGCATGTGTGACATCATGCAAACCATGCCCCCGAGGCCTGACTGATGCAGGGAAGGCACCCCAAAAAGAGGGGTGCCTCTGCCAGTCTGCTGTGTCTCTGCATGCAACTGGGTATGCAATCATATCCATATATGGCTATGCATGCATGCCCTTTTGCAGCAGGTGAGGAGAGGAGACCCCCATGTATGAGGGGTCTCCAGGAGCCTGCTTTCCCTAGCGGGTGAGGATAGGAGGCACCCCCCCCCAAAAAAGAGGTGCCTCCAGGAGCCCGCTACCCCCCCAAACCAGTTTAACGACAGACAAAAAAACGAAAAACGAAACGACAAATTTTTGCGAAGTTTCACGAAAAACGGAAACGAGCTGATACAGGCCGCCTCCGACACACGACAACTTGAAAACGTCATTTTCCCTAGTCGTGCCCATCTGTAGTCCATATTTAAGGTTTTGTTTTCATATGTATAGACTATGGAAAATTTATTAGTATTGTCTTGGTTTACAGTCAAACAAATACTAGATTTATTGTCCCCCCCCCTTTGATATGCCTCTTAACACCAAGTTTTGTCACACCTGTCCCCCCACCCCCAAGTGTAATGGCCAGGGCATGGGCGGCAGCTACGACATCAGCAAGGGAGGTCAGGACCAGGGTGTTTCCAGCAGCCAAGAGTGTGGTCAGTCCAGTCTGGGTTCAATAGACACAGAAAGAATCATCAGCCAGTCCAATATCAAGAAGCACACAAAGGTAGTCCAACAAGGAGGGGGACACAAACAGGAAGACATACAAGATCACAGGGTTCTGGAAATGATCAAGGCAGCAGGGCTCAAGCTTCAAGAGTCCAAGGTCTCATGGAAACCTTACAGAGCAACAGAGTTCTAGAAAAGTTCAAGATAAGCTGACTAAAGCTCAGGAGGAGTCCAGAGGTCTCATGTTGCTGAGGCAAGGAACAGGGAGTGCTGGCAGCTAGCTTTATGCCAGGAGCAGGCTCACCAGTTGCACTCTCTTACTGCCTCAGCCTGAGAGGGACCTGACTCTACATGGAGGCAGAGTCCTGCAGCCCTGATAGTGACACCAAGTGTGGCAGAACACATCCATTCCCATACCACAAACCTGTGCTGTTATTATTATATGCAAGTATTTTGTATCTTAGTTGTTCTGTGCATCAGAATCATTATATTTATTTTTTGTAGCTTGCATCTTTTTTTCCTTTTTTTTGCTACTTGGTTTTGACAGCTAGAATGGCTAGGTGGCAAATTCAGCTTCAGAGACAGCATGCCACTGGAAAACTAGCATTCTTCAATTGGATTAAATTAAATTAAATTATTGAATTAAAAACCTGTCAGTTGGTTTTACTAACGTGCTTTCTTCTGAAGTGTTCATTGTGTTCTTCAGATTAAACAGATGTTTTAATGTCACATCCATTATTATTCTTAATAATAAATAACACTTTTTGTTTATTGTTATTAATGAATTTATCAACATGAACATGAGATGTCATCTACTGGCTGGTGTGTGTATGTCTTCCATGGCTTTATACCTTGTTTCTGTATAGCCTACAGAATGCAGTGGCTGATATCAACTTGGATTTATAGTTGGTCTTACATATGTTCACAAAATCTGATCAGATGCTACCATGCTGTAGTCTCCAAACAATCCTGTTGACCATATCACTACACCTCTTGCAACCGTGGCTTCCTTTATGAAGTGAATTTATCCCATGTAAAGATTTCCTCTTTTCCTACTGCCTTCAAATTTTTCTAGTGTTATTGTCATCTCATGATGTGCCAAAAAGTGAGAAAGGCCCAGTTTTGTCATTTGCTGTTTATCAGTGATGTGCAATGTGTACTGAGATTAGTTTAAGTCTATCTGGTGAAGATAAATATTACCGGGTGTGGGAGGAGGGAAAAAGGCCAGAAAATATTGTTAGTTTCCCACAATATGGTGCCACTAGCACAGTCTTAGTAGACTTAGTTCTACATGATGTATGAAGAGAGAATCTAATGTAGTTTTTGCTTGTACAGTCTCAAGATAGTTTCTACCAAATGAACACAAGTACAGGTAAATATGTAAAGGAATCATCTTGCAAGTGTTATACCATGAAGGCTACACAATTAGCTGATGCAGATTATCTTGTCCTACAACAGAACAAACTCCATTAATCCATACACTCACTAACAACTGAACAACTAGGAAATCAAATGGAATTCTGCGAGAATACTGTTTCTCTCTGTTGGTGGTACATACATTGAAATTAAGGCATGGTTTCCTGCTAGATTTTCAGGCAACTTTTAGGACATTAATATATTCTGGAGAAGACATTCCTTGACATCTTTAGCAGGGATAGTTGGTGCCCCATGGCCAGTGGAAGGGAAGCCAAACAAAAGCATGTGTACATGTGTGAACTGTTTTTCTTTCTTCTTGCTCCTTCTACCTTAATATAAGAACATAAGAAGAGCCATGCTGAGTTAGTCCAAGGGCCCATTTATTTATTTATTTATTTTCAAATTTGTATACCGCACCTATTTCCCGAACGGGAACTCAGGGCAGTTTACACAGGATTAAAAGAAATTAAAAACAGTAATAGCAGCATCCACAGTGGCAAACCAGTATTGGCAGGGGCAGGGGGGAAAGAAAAGAAAAACCACAATACCCCTAGCAGTTTCTGAAGGCGTCCCTAAATAGCTAGGTCTTCAAGGCTTTCTTGAAGGACGCCAACAAAGGAGCTTGCCACATCTCGCTTGGTAAAGCATTCCAAATAGTGGGACCAACAACTGAAAAGGCCCGATTACGTGGGATCGCTTTATGGGCCTCCTTCGGCGTGGCAATCCGAAGCGAGAGGGCCAAGGAAGATCGGGTGGGTCGGGCCAGGTCTAATCGTCGGGAGATACACTCTGCCAGATAGACAGGGGCCAAGCCATGGAGGGTTTTGTAAACCAAAACCAACACCTTGAACCTTATTCGGGAGGCAACGGGCAGCCAGTGCAAGCGAGCCAGGATGGGGGTGACACGGTCAAACTTACGTACGCCAACCACCAACCTAGCCACCGCATTCTGGACCTGCTGCAATCGCCGAACAAGGTTCAAGGGGAGCCCCATGTAGAGGGTGTTGCAGTAATCCAACCTTGATATGACCAGCGCCTGTACCACTGTCCTCAGGGAATCCCCATCGAGGTACGGGCAAATCTGGGTGATAAGCCTAAAATGGTAATAGCCCGACCTGGTCACGGCAGCCACCTGGGAATCCAGGGACAAATCCGGATCCAGGAGGACGCCCAGACTCCTCACTCTTTGCGCCAGCTGGAGGGCGGACCCACCCAGACTGGGAAGAGGGCCATTGTACCTTCCGGGCCTCCCCCAAAGAACAAAATCTCGGTCTTCCCAGGGTTGAGCTTGAGTCTGTGAGCGCTGGTCCAATCCAAAACTGCGGCCAGGCAGCGATCAAGGGTCTGGACGGCCTCCACTGCACTGGTGGAAAAGGAGAAATAGAGCTGCATGTCATCAGCGTACTGATGACAGCAAACTCCATAACTCCGGATGATCTCAGCCAGCGGCTTCATGTAGATGTTAAAGAGCATGGGGGAGAGAGCTGACCCCTGTGGCACCCCATAAGAGAGTGTCCAGGGAGACGACAAATCACCCCCCAAGCTCACACGCTGGGTGCGGCCCTCAAGAAAGGAGCGGAGCAAGCCAAAGGCCAAACCCCTGATCCCCACCTCAGAAAGCCACCCCAGGAGGATACCGTGGTCGATGGTATCAAAAGCCGCTGACAGGTCGAGAAGGACCAACAGGGTAGAGCAACCCCTGTCAGCTCTCCTCAACAGATCATCATGCAGAGCGACCAGTGCCGTCTCACTCCCATGATGCGGCCTAAACCCAGATTGGAAAGGATCCAAGACATGGTTCTCCTCCAGGAACATCTGGAGATGCAGGGCAGCAACCTGCTTGATCACCTTGCCCATAAAAGGAACATTGGCTATAGGACGGTAGTTAGACATATTGTCTACAGCCAAGCCAGGTCTTTTGATAATGGGCTTCACCACCGTCTCCTTCAGATGACAGGGAAAAATCTCGTCTCTGAAGGATGTGGAGGCAATTAGTGAAGCCCATTCCGGCATGCTCCCCCGGTGGTCTTAATCAGCCAGGAAGGGCAAGGGTCGAACGGAGAAGCCGCAGGCCTGCAATGTCCCAGAGCCCTGGAGGCATCCACTGGTGAAACAGGCCCAAACCCAACGAACCGGGGCGACCCAAGCGGCAAGGCACCGGCCACACCAGAAGGAGGATCCATGCAACCGGCGTCCAACTCAGAACGGATGGCCTCTATCTTAGATTTTAAAAAGGCTGCAAATGACTCGCTAGTGAAATCACTAGGAGGAGGTCCCGGCGGACCATCTAGTCCAGTTTACTGTATCTCAAAGTGGCCCCGCCAAATGCCTTTAGGAGTCCAGGAGATTAGATATCAGTCTCTTGATACCACTCCTCTGCAACTGGCCTTTGAAGTACACTGTTTCTAAGCCTGGAGATTACGTATCCCCATCATAGCTTGTAACCTGTGAGGGATACCTTGCAACGACACTGCAGTGCAGTTCTTTAATATTCAGAGTCTCCCTGAACTGAAGAATAACTTCATATATTAACTCTGATGGAGTGGTTCTATGACTGTCCATCAACTGAACTAGGCGGTGGATGAGCCCTTCAGTCTGAGATTTATGGGAGCTCTCCAAGGTGCTGCACCTAGTCTTTGGACAGGGATCGTTGTCTGTCTCCAGCCTCCACTGGTTCTGTCCTAGCAACTCATGGAAGTGTGTGGTGGACAGATTCACTTTCACCAGGAGCTCTGAGATGCGTATTCTTCTTTATCCCAGTGAATGTTCTAGCTGTCACCACAGTGCTAAAAATAAACAAACCCCAAGAGCGATGCTATTCCAGTTGTCAGTCATCATGAGTTCCTGGAGGGAAGACAAATCCCTCAGTGATTGGCATGATGAGCAGTTCAAATGGGTGATGACTAAAAGTCTCTGTTACTCAGGCAGGAAGGAGTGTGACAACCGTGATGCTATTTCTCACAAACTTTCATGGTGAATAATGTTTCTGAGAACTGGAGGCAGAAACTGTGGCCTAATAGAATGTGAGCAATTGGTAGCACACTTGTGCAGAATCATACAGTCATGCCACTCCTTCTTGAACCATCATCTATGCCCTCAAACCACTACTGGGTGCTGCCCTTGCACTAATTGTGCAAATTGTGAATATTAGAAAAAAAAAACAGGCTGTGACTTCATGAGCAACAAGGCAAGGGAAAGAATGGTGTTTCCACTGACCTCCAGTTTAATAATGAACACACATAGGGAATGTGCAACTGTGACCCTTAATCACAAAGAGCTTATGTACATGGGTTTAAATAGTCCCACCCCTCCATCAAGGTCAATTTATTCTCAAATGTATGCCTGGAGAGGACCAAACAATCTGGGACAGATCTTGAAAACATTAGTATTTTGGACTTCCATTCTGGAGCCTCCCAGCTAGGATGGCCAACTGGTTTGGATAGTAGGAGCCTGTAGTCCTACACAATTTGGGGGTTGGTACAAGGTGGGGGAAGGCTTCAAATGAGAATTGAGTTCTCAGAAGAGAGGGACATAGCACAGTTGTTGCTTTTCTTCTCAGAGCCTTTTTCTTTAAGACGGTGAGTTGGCACCAAGGGTCATTAATTTTGATTTAAAAAGTCCTGGTGCAAAGGTTGGACACAGGGACTGGAACATAACAGTAACAGCTGTGCTATGCATTCCACATGCCAAAGGCAGGTTTAGCAAAAAGGCTGAGGGGGGAGACAGGGTATCTTGTGTGTTTTATGCAGAATTTTAGAACTCTTGAAGGCAATTGTAACATGTCCTGTGTTTTTGGACTGTCACACCCTTAATCCTTCACTGTGGAAAATCCAGTCTTGATTGGATGGGAGTTTGAGATACACACACACACACACACACACACACACACACACACACACACACACACACACACACACACACACACACACACACACACACACACACACACACACACACACACACACATGGGAAAAGAATGAGTGCTTCAAAAGGAGATTTGTTAGCTCAAATCCCATTGTGTGACTGTACTGGCACAATGGGAGTGGCATCACTTGAAGCAGCAGATTGCCACTAATTTAAAAATTAGTTACTGTCTTGATTCAGTAGCATGCCTGACTTCATATCATCACATCCAGATTCTGCAGAATGCCAAATTGAATTCTTTAATTAGTGGCAACCTATCTTCCCAGTAACATCCCTACCATAATGCCAGTGGAGAAATGCAACAGGGTAATGCTTGGTAGGTACAGTGCCCTCTCAAACCAGGATGTGTATCTGGATTCTGTCAATAACAAATAATACATAACATTGTTAGGTGTCTTTATTACATCTCTAGGTTCTGGCCTAAGTGCTGAAAAGGTATGGACTTGGGGGGAGGATGTGGTGCAGACAGTCCATATTTCAAATGAAGCATTGATACCTTCAATGCCATATTGGTACCATGAGTACTCTGTACTCTACAGAGAACCAGGAGAAGGCAATAAACAAATCAATAAAAGAACTCAAGATCTAGTTCATTTTTGCAAATGTTTTACTGAAATCTTCTCTTTTGACAAATACTGAATAATAACATTGGTAGATCATTGCAGGCCCACAGAGCCCTCCCATTGGCTGTTTTTCCACATCCTCTCTCACTGATTCTACTAGTCACCACAAAATGGTGGTGCCATGGATCTGAGAAGCAACACTATCTTTCATGTCCTTCTCATCCAGAAAGTTTTGATAAGTTCCACCCTAGAGGCAGGCAGGACTCCAAGGTATGGAAAGAGGCTCCATAGGAAGCATAATATAGAAGACAAGTGTTATACAGAAAGCCGCATCAGTTCCTGAAAAGAGTTGGCAGAATTGGTGATGATGCTGGGAAGCTTAGTAACTCCTGCCAAATTTCTGCAGCGGCAACAGCAACAAGAAACCCTGCAGCAAAGCAAGCACTAGTGGCCTTGCCCACCCCCATTTTCATTGTTCCGTAAACATCATAATTCACAGTGTTCCTTTCAACAACTTTAACGAAGGTCATTTTCATCTCATGTTACTCTAGATCTAGGCTCAGATAATTTTTTGATGAAACCCAAGCAATCAAACAGAGAGGTTTGCTTTGTTTTCCTCCCATGTCATTTGGATATGAGATTGTTAAACAGAGTTTTGTACTGTGCGTGATCATTTCTCCGTGGCAGCTGGACCATTTAATTATTTAGCAAGATGCATACAAACCTACTATTTAATGACAGTGTGCTCTAAAGATTTCCTGGAGGACCATTACCTTAGCAGGCAGTGGCTAACTGACAACTGGATCATTCTCAAATGGAGTGTTTTCAGTGAAGTTTCATCCAAATACTAGAAGTTTCATACAAATATCAGAATACCATCATTGCACGCACAACCTCTAGCAAGTTGTGGTCGGATTCAAAATAGGCTCATCAAAGACAATCCAATCCTCAGTTCTTCAAGATTGGGATATCTTTCTACTGTCAGAGAACACTCTTTGCATGAACCTCCCTATTTGATCCCCAACACCAGTCCTCCTAATATTTGAAATTTTGGGAAAGCTTTTCTTGTGGTGCTCCAGAGTTGTCTGGCCTTTCGCAGAACTTCAGGACTGGTGGGACCTCATTGGGAAGCTCCCTTCCATTAGAGATCACTCACATTTTTGTCAAGTCCCCATGTAAAACATACAGTATCTTGGTAACAAGCTTTGAGGAAAACAGTGGAAGGGTTTGCTTGTCTTCTCTGCATACTTGCTTGTATTGAACAAGCACATCACACTGGGATTAAACAGCACAGTACTGGAGCCAAAATTCTGCTCATGGCCCAGGTTCAACCCCAGGTAGCTGGCTCGAGGTTCATGCAGCCTCCCGAGGTCAGTAAAATGTTCATTTTGACAGATCAGAAATATTGGGCATGCTTAAAAATAAATAAATCAAGGCATCAAAATGCCTTGAGTATCCAGCTCACGATGCTGTTGGATATGTAGCCTGCATAATTAAATTGTAAAGTGCCCTGAAAGTGGGGAGGTATATAAGCAGCATTCTTTGCTTTGCTGTACCCTTTATTGAAGTTTAACATACATTTTATGCTTTTAGATATTTCTGATTTATTTCTGATTTATCATGGTCACCCCACCAGTGAGTTTCCATGTCTAAGGAGGAGTTGGAACTCGCATCTCCTGAGCCAAGTCTGCTGGAAAGATGTGGTCATTTAAGTTTTTCTTGAGTTTTGCCCCTCCCCTGCCAAAAAATGGTGCCTCTCCATTTTACCTGGAAGCTGCCTCCCTTGTAGAAGACAGGACACCAGGTTGTTCCCATTAAGCCATCTGTATATAGTACAGTCTCGGCTTCAGTCTAGTGGCCAGTCCTGGTAATCCACCTTGGGTAGTTCCCATGTGGTTTTTCCCCTCCTTCCAGGCAGTGGATAAGTGAAACTGCAAGTGCTCATCCCATAGATATGGCAGTCTTACTGTACTAGAGAGCTATGACCAGTGCGTGGTAAGTCAAGGGAGCCCCAAGTCTAAAACATTTGGAACGATTATCCCAAGGGATTATGTCCTTCCCTTTCCAGAGTTTATTGAACAGGCATCTATTCCAAGACCTGGGTTTTTACAGGGAAATACAGGTGCACCGAATCAACATATAAACATATTTTAGTGCATCTCTTGCTGCCAGTGCAGATCAGCCAAAACTTCAGGCTTGAGCACAGTTCTTTCCAGCTGCCTTGCTAATGTGATAATTTTATTTCCTGGAAAGAAGCCAAACATAGAAAGGTTAACCAATCTGATTATCAGGGCTTATTAAATATGGCTCTCATGCCTGCATTACCAGGAGGATTTTGAGAAATGCCGAATGCACACAGATCACTTTTTTCCCCTGTGAGGGTTTTGACAGCATTACAACCTTTATCCATTTGGATATCTTTATGCACAGCAAAATATACTCCATGATTGGTTTCCTTTTGCTAGTTTTGTTTATTGCCTGGGAGAAGTGTCCAAAGACAGGGAGACAAGGATACACTCACTAAAATGCACTAATATAATTTGTTATTGTTCTTAATTTCATGGCTAATTGAACTGCTGTTGTTATCATAATTATAATTAGACCCTAATTTGGGAGCGACTGCCATTATACACTGCCTATTTATCTATCTTAGATAGAAGAAGAAGAAGAAGAAGAAGAGAAGAAGAAGAAGAAGAAGAAGAAGAAGAAGAGAAGAGGAGGAGGAGGAGGAGGAGGATTAGGAGGACATTTTGAGCAATCCCATGTATTCTTTGTAACTTGTGTATCTGTCTGGATTGGGGCCACACAGACATTTGCATTAGAATTAAACAAATGACCTGCACACTGATTTAATATTGGTTACAAATTAGGCCGTGGTCACACCTGGGTTTTGATCCTGATCTTCTGAAGGTCTGGCTTTTCCTCTTCGTCCCATCACATGATTTAAATTTTTTTATTTTAAAGTGCAGTTCAGCCCCCTTGGCCAGCAGGAGGTGCTAGCATTTGAAAAAAAAAACGGACCACTTGGCTAGGGAAAATTAAAACTTGTAGGACCGGATAGAGCTTCCTGTTTCTCCGAAGGTGAAAAGCAATTAAAAAAACATAGCCCATCGTTTGGTGCTATGAAAAAAGAAAGAAAAAGAAACCCAGATAATCTGCGTGGTCTCACGGTGTCTGCCTCCTTAAAAGCTGCATTTTCAAAGTGAGGCAAAAATTTCCCTACCTCTTGGGTGAGTCACAGAAACCACGCTTAAGGGATCATTACTGGGTTTTCTTTTTTCTTTTTTTCCAAAAAGCCCGGTGGCCATGGGGACAGCATTTTTAGACACAGGTTATCTGGTAATTTAAACTGTTTTTAAAGGGACGTGGGACCAGGGCCTTAGACATGTAGAGGAATATCTATTCCCCACAACTGATCTATTTAATCTGTCTTTCCTTCCACTGTGGGATTTCCATGGATATATGTCAGATTTCAGCTCATGTTTATCTTCCAGTGGCCTTCCACAAATAAAGCAAAAGCAAAGTAAAAAAGTGTTCTGCTTATATACCGCCCCATACCACTACAAGTAGTCTCTGGGTGGTTTACAATTTTAATTACAGTGTACAGGCTACACATTGCCCCCCCCAGCAAGCTGGGTACTCATTTTACCGACCTCGGAAGGATGGAAGGCTGAGTGAACCTTGAGCCTGCTACCAGGGATTGAACCCAGGTCATGAGCACAGTTTTACCTGCAGTACAGGCATTTAACCACTGCGCCATGAACTGCAAAATACGTACCTGAAGAAAACAATATACTGAGACAAACATGACACACTCATATTTTTGAAGAACCTCTAACCTGCATAGTTATCGGTTGCATAAAATGCACTTGATCGCTGCCGGGCCGCAGGTTTGGACTGGACCAGGGCTCACAGACTCAAGCTCAACCCTGGAAAGACCAACGTTTTGTTCTTCAGGGGTGGCCTGGATGGGTACAGTGGCCCTCTTCCCAGTCTGGATGGGTCCGCCCTCCAGCTGGCGCAAAGAGTGAGGAGTCTTGGGCGTCGTCCTGGATCCGGATTTGTCCCTGGATTCCCAGGTGGCAGCTGTGACCAGGTTGGCCTTTTACCATTTTAGGCTTATCACCCAGATTTGCCCGTACCTTGATGGGGACTCCCTGAGGACAGTGGTACAGGCACTGGTTATATCGAGGTTGGATTACTGCAACACTCTCTACATGGGGCTCCCCTTGAACCTTGTTCGGCGATTGCAGCAGGTCCAGAATGCGGCAGCCAGGTTGGTGGTTAGTGCGCATAGGTTTGACCGCATCACCCCCATCCTGGCCCACCTGCACTGGTTGCCCGTTGCCTCCCGAATAAGGTTCAAGGTGTTGGTTTTGGTTTACAAAACCCTCCATGGCTTGGCCCCTGTCTATCTGGCAGAGCGTATTTCCTGACGATCAGATCTGGCCCAACCCACCAGATCTTCCTTGGCCCTCTCGCTCCGGATCACCACTCCGAAGGAGGCCCGTAAGGTGACCACTCGTAAATGGGCCTTTTCGGTTGCTGGCCCCGCTGTTTGGAACTCTCTGCCGAGCGTGATACGGCAGGCTCCCTCGTTTTTAAGAAAGCTTTGAAGACCTGGTTATTTAGGGACGCCTTCGGTAACTGCTAGGAATACACTCTCCCCCCCCCCCGCTCCTGCCAATACTGTTTTGCCTGCTGTTGATGTACTGTTATTGTTTTTAACTTTTAATTTTTGTGTAAACCGCCCTGAGTTCCCGCTCGGGAAATAGGAGCGGTATACAAATTTGAAAATAAATAAATAAATAAATAAATAAATAAATGGTGATTACAGCCGAATGACTAGTCTGTGTTATGTGCCATCTAGTCCGAACTGAGATGTACCATCCCGGCAGAGCTTTCAAGGTAAGGGAGATATTTCCTTTATAAAAATTCATGATTGCAATACAATTACATCGGCTAAAGCTATCAACATGTTGAACATATATTTGTAAACTATTTGTAAATAAATGTTTCAATATTTTATTTTATGTTTAAAAAGGTAAGGGAGATATTTAAGGAGTGGTTTTACCAATGTCCACCCAAATGAGTTTCCACAACCAAGTAAGGATTTGAACCTGGGTCTTCTCAGTCTTTGTCCATTATTGTATCCACTGCACCATGCTGGATATCCCTATGACTTGCTCAGAACTTTAAAATGAAATGGCATCTGCCTTGTTAGGCTGACAAGGGTGGCAATTCTCCTTCTTGGTGGAGGGGGGTGGAGTCTCCTTCTTTGGAGGTTTTTAAGCAGAGTCTGGATGGCCATATGCCAGAAATACTGTGATGGGGGTTCCTGCGTGACAGGCAGTTGGACTAGATGGCTCTTGAGGTCTCTTCCAGCTCTATGATTCTATGATTCTATGATTCTATGATTCTAAGCCTTAAAATTCAGCCAGCTTCTGTCATATCCTTCTAAGCTAAAGGTTGGCTGAGTCGGTCAGGAGAAGAGCTAAGCTGTGTTTGATTATCTTCTATGATAGAATGTATTTCCCAGAAGCTGAGCCCTGGATTTTGTTTCCATAAGAATGACAAAGCAACACTAAATGCAATTCCCATCTTGAGCAGTATAGATGCCTCCTGTCAAGTGCTGAGAGCAAACCACCTGCAGAGATGCAGTTCCAGGCCTTGCTACCACATCCTCTAGTGTCTGAAGGGATAATGTCAGATGATCACAAAGGGATGCCATATGTAACAATGTGACAGATCAGGTCAAACATTTAGAAACTGTCAGTTCATATGATATCTCAATGCCAGGAGGAGCCTCCAGAGCTGGGCAAATGTTGATATTTCTGAGGTCACTTTGCATTTTGTAACACTGTCCTTTTGCAAATTTCATAGGCAGTGACAATGGGCTCACTTTGATTAAACAGCTCTGCTGTTTACCAGAGCTTTGGGAGTCAGGCGTTGTTTGTATTTGCAAACCCATTTCTACAACTCGCATCTGACTTTGAAAAAGGAAATATCTCTGTCACGAGAGGATGAAGGGCACGAGGCAGAGAGATATGGTTTCTACTAAGCTAGGCCTTATGCTTTTCTAGCCCTGTACTGTCAACTTAGATTGGCAGTGGTTCTTTAGAAATATGGGCAAGATTTTCCCCCAGCTCTGCTTGGACATTCCTAATATTCTCTGGTGGTTTTCTGGGGCTGACCCTGCTTAGCTTCTAAAATCAGACATGAGCAAGATGGCAGGGAAGTATTGTGGTAAAGAGATTTTTGAAAGAGGAGCTAACAGGGAAAAGTCTTGTGGACAAAATTATTTCCCATCTGTAGCAAAGAATGTTGTCCATTATAGTGCCTTTCCCTAACAGACGCCCACCCTACATGATAATAATCGATCCAATCTCGAAACATTTTCTGTCATTTCATGATAACTTACTTGTATTATCTCAGGTAAGGGTGAGCTCTCCTTCGATGCAGGTGTTTAAACAGAGATTGGATGACTTTCTGTCATGGATGCATGAATTGTAGCTTGTTTCCTTGCTCAAAGATTGAATTAAATTACAGTAGTCCCCCGCCCTTTCGCTATTCATATACTGCGGTTCCAACTATATTGCGGGACCACAGTACCCCAAAAGGGCTTGAGGGAGGAGGGAAAGTTTTAAAAGCTGGGGTGGGGAAACAAAAGGTTTTTCTCCCCCACCCCAGCGCCAATCAGCTGGAGCCCAGGGCTTGCCTCCATGGAGGCATCATGTACCACTTCCCCGCACCCAGGGATGGTCAGGAGAAGTGGCGCGTGATGTTTAAAATGTCTTTAAGCAATGGAGCAAAGTGCTTGGTTGCTTAAAGATATTTTAAATATCACGCGTGCCCCCAGGCCCAGCCTGACCTGCATCCTCATATCACGGATTTTCAATGATCACAGGTTGGGTCAGTCCCTAACCCCCACCATAGACCGAGGGGGGGTTACTGTACCCTTGGCAGCCCTTCCAAGTCCTACAATTTTTGCAACTCTAACTTTTAATTCTATCTCCAGGGGGGAGGGGGCATTGAAATTGCCTTGAAAACAACTGCTCTTCAAAGGTAGCCATGTAGGATATTGGTTCTAAGAGTCCTTTCTCCAGCTCTATCCCATTCATTGACATAAGCCGCTTCAGTGAGTCCCAGGGCAGCATCTTGTCCTTGGTGGAGCTCCCAATATGCCATTTCTAATAGAATCATTAAATTCCTGTTCTGTGCTAGCTTTCTGACATTCCCTCCACACATTCCATCACAGTTATTAGCATCTCCCCCTGATCCACACAATAACACCAGAGAAAGCATTTGATAATATAGAAATATTGAAATGTCACGCTCATTACACAGCAACGTGGCATTAAAATATTTAATGGGACCACGAGGTTTATTTGTTATATTATCTGTTCTTAATTATCTTTGCCAATGGTTAGAGATGCCAACCTCCCCACCACTGGGGGGGGGGGGGGAGGCTGAATGTTAATTCTGATGATCTTTAAAGGCAACCACATGGGGAGTGACCTGAAATCAAAGCTTCCAGTGCCGGCTTTCAAAGGACAGCAGCCCTGTGTTCATCATTAGAAGGCGCTTCTAACCTCATAGGCTTTGAACCTGGAATAAGAATTTAAAAAAGAATTCACACTCATGCAGGGTTTGTGTCACATAGCAACCTTGACGGGCAGAGGTTTTTTATTTTTTATTTTTTTTGGGGGGGGGGGAGAAAGGAGTATGGAAATTATCTAGCTCTGAAAGTCACCTTCTTCTAAGGCAATTCACAGTTCTGATGACATATTGAATCCACACACACAATGTGGAGTGAAGAAAATTAAGGAAGCCTTTTTAAAAGGATTCAGGTTTATTTTCTTCCTCAGTGAAAGATTCTCATGTATTGCATTCTCGAAGGCTTTCACAACCAGGATTTGATCGTTGTTGTGAGGTTTTTTGGGGGGCTGTTTGGCCGTGTTCTGGAAGTTTTTCTTCCTGACGTTCCATCAGAATCTGTAGCCTGCATCTTCAGAGGGCAAGGAGCTCAGAGAACTAGGAGTTTCTCTCTGTGTATGGTTCCCTGAGCTCCTTGCCCTCTGAAGATGCCAGCCACAGAATCTGGCAAAAAGTCAGGAATAAAAACTTCCAGAACATGGCCAAACAGCCCCAAAAACTCACAACAACTATAATTTTCACGTATTGCTGCTCCCAGTTTTGGACACAAAAGATCAAACTGGTTCTCAAGCTGCATACACTGATGTAGCCACAAAACGAGAACACATACACGCTATTGCTTCAGTTAGAGCTGTAGCCGAAATCCTCTTGTATACCTGTGCAAATCGTGTAACATGTGGAAGCAAATTGCTCCAAGCTAAGGAATTGCCACAGCCCTTATAAATTGCATGTGGACACACACACCTGCAAGTCCAATGTGACTGATAATGGCTATAGTGATTTCTTAACTTGTGGCAATTTGCTTCTACAAGTTACCCCATTTGGAATACTAAGTAAGAGGGTTTGGATCTATATTTCTAAAATCTCTCATTATACAACTTAAGGCATTGAGCTCAGAAAGCCCAGCGACTCAAGGTCACAGTGGTCCTGATCCTTTTCCTCCCCAAACTGAGGTATCTTCTGACCCAAAGTCTTGAAAAGGAGGACAGAATGGATGGTACTATACTTCTGAGACATTGAGGCAGGTTGAACAATATAAACAAACTCTTGTTCATAGTTAGACTGTCTAAAACATTTTAACTTTGATCATAGAATCATAGAATCATAGAGTTGGAAGAGACCTCGAGGGCTATCCAGTCCAATCCCCTGCCGTGCACGAATCCCCATCACAGGACTCCCGACAGATGGCCATCCAGCCTCTGCTTAAAAACCTCCAAAGAAGGAGATTCCACCACCCTCGGTGGCAGCATATCCCACTGCTGAACAGCTGTAACAGTCAAGAAGTTCTTCCTAATGTTCAAATGGAATCTCTTTTCCTGTAATCCGGAATCTGCTCTGAGTCAGATTTAATCCATCTAACTGTGAAGGGCTGGATTTACATAATCTCCTGTTGTGACAAGGAACAACAGAGGAAACGGGAGAATACATTGCACATGACCAGGGTTGCTTTTCTTTCTAGACTGTATGTACTCAGCTGTTAGAAATAATAATCATGCCAACTCTTCCATGAAATAGGACAGATTCCAGGATATGCTAGAGTTGTGAGCAGTAGGGCTTGCCGCAAGAAGAACTGTGTATTGCAATGTGTTGAAAAAGATATCATAGTGTAGTGGTGGTGAGTGCAACCTCTAGGAAATATTGGTTCATCTTAGATGGGTGGGAATTAGAAAGAACAGATAAGGCTGAAGACCAGAGCTGCTGCTGCTGCTTAAACTCCTGAGGACCTTGCCAACTTGGTTGAGGTATAATTCCTATATATTTGTGTTGGATGGGTGAACCCAGTTGGTGAATTCATGAATTGCATAGAATTGAATTGATATTTTATTTTAGGATATTTTAATTTATGTGCAGCTGATTCGTTCAGACAACCAACACCGTTGAGGAAGGTGTCTTGGATTTTCATCTAAATTTGAATAAAAAAGGACAAGCAATTTCTTTACTGGTGCTTTTGCTGAGGGCTTGGGTGGACATATTGTAGCATTTTTGTTATATAACAGACAACACGAGTAATTATGACCAAAGTCAGCAGATAGAGGGTATATGCTGAGGTGATATGGGGATGTACTGTATATACTCGAATATAAGCCTAGTTTTTCAGCCCTAATTTTGGGCTGAAAAAAGGGGTCCTCGGCTTATATTTGGGTCAATACTTTTAGCCACTGAGGCAAGCTTGTGTCGGTGGCTAAAAGTCATTTTAAACATTGTGTGCTGCTTTTCATGACCCCCCATGTTTAAAATGACTTTTTAAAAAGTCATTTTAAAACAATGTTTAAAATGACTTTTAGCCACCAACTCAAGCACTTGCCTCGGTGGCTAAAAGTCATTTTAAGCATCACACACATACCCAGCTCACAAAGGAGGAGTTGCCAGGCCCTGCTGCATTTCCCACCCTAGGCTTATACTTGAGTCAATAAATTTCCCCAGTTTTGGGGTTTAAATTAGGGGCCCCGACTTATACTCGGGTCAACTTATACTCGAGTATATACATACAGTACTTATGTCCCAGACCTCTATCCCACCTGATGAAGGTGGAACTCTTCACAATGATCATGAAGCTTGGGAATGTTTCAAATGTGCTCACCGAGTACTCACCTCTTTCCACACCAGGTAAACAGCTCTCTGTAACACTTTCAAGCATAATGCCTGAACAGGGCTTTTGCATCCTCAACAGAGAGGGACAAATATACACAGATACTCTTTTCTGATTTTCTTTAGCTGGTGTCTTCAACTACTGGTGTAGTAAATGTTAGATCTCTGCGTCCTTGCGGATAAATCCCCATGACAAAGAAGCTGAATAAATGAAATCTAAACATCTTCAAATACACAAGATTCAAAAAGCAGAAACCTTTATGACAGTCCCCGGGAGAATATTTAATTCTATACAGAAAGATAAAGATGAGAACTAAATACACTTGAACCTAAGAGATGCATTTTATATAATATATTAGCTTGGACCACCACCACCCCTTTTAAATAAAAGAAGTCACTTGAAAACTCAATTGAAAAAGCTGATTAACTTAGCAGCAGGATTCTATTATACTCAGATCGCGGCTTCTGCTATCATTACACATCCAAGTCCCTTTGAGAACCAAAGAAAGCACCGAGCAAGCCTTGAAGGGGAAAGTGGTAGGAGAAGTTCAGTGTGCCCTTAAGCATGATTCATATGAATTGGGGAAAGGGCTGCGGCTGGATTCACCCAAAGTCAATGTATGTGAAAGAACATGGTTCCTGTGCTTGCATAATTATCTGAGAGCAGTGGTTTCCACCCTTACTAATGCAGGGCATGAATAAAGTGGTTAGGGGGACACTCTTTCTCCCTCTCAAAAATACCAGAACCAGGAGACATACACTCAAATTGAGGGGTGGAAGAGTAAGAACAGACAAAGGGAATTTTTTTTTCACCCAGCACGTTGTTGTTAGTCTGTGGAACTCGCTGTCACAGGATGTGATGATGGCATCTGGCATGGATGCCTTCAAAAGGGCATTGGACAGATTCCTCGAGAAGAAGTCCATCACAGGTTACAAACCATGATGGAGATGTGTAATCTCCAGGCTTAAAACCAGGGTACTTCAAGGGCCAGATGCAGATTTAAAATGTACTTTGCGCAGCTTACTGGATGACACCACTGAGAGCATGAGAAGTCATGCAATTTGGGATGCAACTTGGCACCACAGTTAGCCATAACAAATTAGCCGAATCTCATATGAATATCAATAGGATTCTAGCCACCATTTATTCTTTTAAAAATTCCCAGTAATAAAGTATCAACAAACAGAAAAGATAGTTGTGAGTTTTTCAGGCTGTTTGGCCATGTTCTTGAAGTTTTTCTTCCTGACGTTTCGCCAGACTCTGTGGCTGACATTTCCAGAGGGCAAGTTGCTCGGGGAACTAGGAGTTCTCTCTGCACTCTGGGCTATAGAGTGATTGAGACTGGGGTTTTTAAAGTTGATGGAAAGAGGAAACCTGTTCTATGCAGGTTCCAGAACACAGCCAAACAGTCAGAGAGATTCACAACAACTATCAGATCCCGGCCCTGAAAGCCTTCGAGAAAACAGAAAATAGTTATGTCAAAGCAGTTTCATTGATATTTCATGATTAAAATAATAAATACTAAAATCAATTCCCTGTTCTCAAACGTGAACATGTCTTAATTGTACTGGACTGTATATTGTCCCCCATTACTCTAAGCTGCCTTGGGTCCTTTTCCAAGGAGAAAGGCGGGGTAAAAATACTCAAAAATAAATACAAATAAATAATAAGTTTCATGAACTCAGAGTATCAAATTGTTAATCAGTCCCCCCCCCAACTCTTCCCCCCAAAACAGGACATTTTCTTTTGATGCATGAAATAAGCCAAAAGTGCACTTATTTTCAGATCCCCCCCCCGATGTGTTGTTTAATAGAGTTGGAGTGATGTTAAGCACCTACAAGATTTCCTGGTTTGACCCGAGCAAGAGAGAAACATCAATATAAAGGGAGTAATTCACAGAAAGGAAGCGTCATTTCTATGGAGAGTTGATAACTGATATTTCAAGTTTCACTTAGGACATCTTTGAAGGCCAGAATGACCTGGAAGGATTTCTTTGGCTTCTGCTAGAAGATGGAAGTGAATGGGAGATGCTGAAGAGTGTGCCTCTCTTTCACTTTTCTTGTTTTTTTCACCTTGTTTCAATGCCACAATAAGGAATGTGACATTTTTATCAGTGCTACTTCTACCTTGCCAAAAACCTCTGATTATTTTGAGCAATCTGCAGTCATACAAGGATGGCTTGAATCGGGCTAGATATATTATTTAGTTAATTACGTGAGTCAACTCTTCTTAACTTCTAATGAGTCAAATGGAACTTATCTAGTTGCAACTTACAAGAATAAGCTCATTTGAACAGAACATATGGAAGCTTTGACTTAACAAATCCCCATGGATCCAATGGGCCTAATCTAGTACAATTTACTCCACAAAGCAAAAAGATTTCAGCCATACTTTTACCTTACTTTTTTGTAACAGTCATGAAGTCAATTACAAAACAACTAAATTACAACACAATGAAACTCCTTCCTTCCTTCCTTCCTTCCTTCCTTCCTTCCTTCCTTCCTTCCTTCCTTCCTTCCTTCCTTCCTACTGGAATTCAAAATGGCATAATTAAAAATAAATAAACAAGTACAGTGGACCCTCGTATAACAAATGGTTTGTAGAACATAAAATCTGTACAACATAAAAAATTCCGGAGACAAGGGAAATTTGCTTAACAGAATCATCTATGGGGCGAATCCATACAACACAAAAATGGTCGCGATTAGGGATTACTCCGTTTTCAATGCATTCCTATGGGAAATTTGTATAAAGGAAAATTTGCTTAACATAATTTTGTTGTGTACCACCTGCTAATTGATGCCTGATGGCCGTGTTGGTGATTAAAACAGTGATGACTTGCAAATTGTCAGCCTGTGTCCCGAAGATGCAGTCAGTCACCCAAAGTGGTGTTTCGGAACCTGAAAAACAGACCCCGTACCTGTGAGATAATGCTAAGAAGAAGAAGAAATAAAAACACAAATGATAAAACCCACAGATAGCAAATTGCCAGTTATGAAGCTAGTATAGGCATTTGGGTTGTGTGATGATGAGTTGTGTGATTTGATGCATGACAGCAAGTGCCTACACTGACTTCTTAACTGAAGACAATTCACCACCAACATGTATGCCACTTGTAGTGGGTAGGCATAATTAATTAGATTTTACCCAATAGCATGCACATGTATGTACACACACACACACACACACACACCCCTACTGTAATTGTAATTTTAAACTAGTTTAAACTAATTGTAAACTATTGTAATTTTTACCAGCCAAGATTGCTCAGGAACAGAGTCAGTTAAAATTGTGTTGAACCAAACCTTCTCATCCTGGGGAGGTTGGAAATTAATCACCTTGGCCTAACTTTGTGCAGGCATTGTGGCCCTCTCCTTGGGCTGGAGAAGTTTTGGATCTTGCATACATTGCCCCTTGTGCCTCTTCCCTTCTCTACCTCTGATTTGCTTTTTCTGTAAACAGATCTTAGCCAGTTACAGCTGTTGTGCACTTGGTTTTTCCACTTGATCCCTGAGATGAAGCAGCACAAGGGCAGGAATGCCAGGAAAAAAATCCTTTTGCCCATTTCAACCCATTGCAGAATGCAAATCTTTCGGTTAGGACTGATTTCTAACAGTACAATGTAAACCCAATGAGGTTTAGTAAGTAGAGGAAGAGGATAAATCTCTTGCACTGACACAAATGCCCTTGTGCAGGCTTATCTCAGCTCTGCTGGCACAAACAGACCCATCAGGTAGATGAGGAGTCTATTGGGGGGGGGGGAGTTGGCATCCTTAGCTTCACAAACATGATTGCAGGCAAAAATCAAAGACAAACAAAACAAAACAAAAGACATAAAACATGTGGCACCTTAAAGACTAACTTTCATATTTTAATGTAACGTTTCATGGACACGTCCACTTCTTCAGACATGTCCACTTATTCTGCTGCTATATGTCTGAAGAAGTGGATGTGTCCACGAAACATTACATTAAAATATGAAAGTTAGTCTTTAAGGTGCCACATGTTTTGTGAATTTTGTTTTGTTTTGTTTGTCTTTGATTTTTTCCTGCAATTCTGGAAAACACTAACATGGCTACCCTCTCTGAAACAAGAAACATACATGATTGAATATTTTGCCATTCATAGTCAGGCTTTAAAGAACTAAGCACTTCTCTGGATGGTTATGGGCAAATCTTTTTCATTTTTCTCAACATTTCCATTTAATTATTGGTAATTTTACAAGTTTTTTAAAATGTTTTTATCTTGAACAATGGACCAAAAAAATTCTCCTCCACTATGCACCGAGAGGAGGAAAGAGACAAGGTGTCATGCACCCTTTGTGGTAAGGAGATGCAACTCTCCCAGGCATGACAACTACCTATCTAATGGCTTGAGACGTTATAGCTTTCCAAATACATTTCCACTGCTACGAAATGGCTGGACAGCTCAGTGGCTTAAGTTTGCAGAGCCAGAGGTTAGGTGTTCGATTCCCCACGTTGCTTCTTTGACAGGAGCTGGAGTTGATGATCCATGATGAACCAATTTCAATCCCAGCCAGTGATAAGGATTGTGGGAGTTGTGTTTCAACTACATCTGAAAAGCAATAGGATTCTAAATATTTGGGGGTGAGGGAGGAACCCTGAAAGTTGTCTTAAAGTATAATCCCCTTCTAGACACGGATCCGAGATTCCTGCACTCTTATGCTCGGATGGTGAGCCATAGCCTATTTTTACAGATGTTCTATTTCTTCATTGATTTCCATATGGCTAGTGCACTTTATAAATTGCAGAATTGCTGTTGCTGTTGCTAAAGGTTTTGTATTTGGGAGCAGCTACCCCACAGGCCTGTGTTTATATGCAATTTTGCATTCTGAAGTGTAATGAAAACCTGCTGAGCTTCAAATGGAGCATCCAGTAGGAGACGAGCGGCTGCTGTGCGGCTTCATAAGCACCAGGCCCTAAACTGTAAATTGAACAGAAGCAGTAATTATTATTTTCTTTTTATTCTACGCTTTTCTTTCTGTATCTGTCCCTTATCTGCAAAATGATGTTAAAATTGCCCAGCCTTCCCAAGTGGATGCACTAGATGTTATTTAAAAACTGGTGGTGAGTTGAAATTTGAGAGAAAGGCTGGACATAAACAGGTAAATAGCCGAGCCGTAGATCTAAAGCAGTTGGTTCTCAACCTGTGGGTCCCCAGATGTTCCTGGACTGCAACTTCAAGAACTCCTGGCCAGCTCAGCTAGTGATGAAGACTTCTGGGAGTTGCAGTCCAGAAACATCTGGGGACCCACAGGCTGAGACTTGAGAACCACTGAATTATAAAGCAAAGCAAAGCAATTTGTACTAGATGTTGACTGACAGGAGGAGCCCATTTCCAGTAGAATCTGAGAAAACCTTTCCTAGAAGTGGACCTTTAAACACATCCAATGTTTGAGATTCTATACAGTAATAATTCTAGAACTGCAGGTCAGGTAATAACTGTGCTGTGTTTTAGCATTATAGGAAAGGGGCTTGTTGGGTTTTGAGTTTGACTTCTTGCCATCCTCCTCACATATTCTTTGGGTGTCTGAACTTCGTTGTATGTGAGCTTGGTGGCGCAGTGGTTAAATGCCTGTACTGCAGGTAAAACTGTCCTCACGACCTGGGTTCAATCCCTGGTAGAAGGCTCAAGGTTCACTCAGCCTTCCATCCTTCCGAGGTTGGTAAAATGAGTACCCAGCTTGCTGGGGGTGGGCAATGTGTAGCCTGCACACTGTAATTAAAATTGTAAACCGCCCAGAGACTACTTGTAGTGGTATGGGGCGGTATATAAGCAGAACACTTTGCTTTTTGATTTTACTATGTATATACACAATTTATTATTATTATTATTATTATTATTATTATTATTATTATTATTATTATTATTATTATTATTATTATTAATAATAATAATAATAATAATAATAATAATAATAATAATAATAATAATAATAATAATAATAATAATAATAATAATAATAATAATAATAATTAACCACACAGCTAACTACGCTGGATTTTGTAATACAAATCACTAGTCGAATGCTTCCCGAGCCTTTAGGACTATGTGATGTATCGGCGAATAACGCGAGCAGATCCCAGTAAGGTGGCTTTCTGCAGCTGACTGATGGTGACTTTGTCAACTCCAATGTCGTCGTCGTCGTCTTCTTCTTCTTCGTCTTCTTCTTCTTCTTCTTCTTCTTCTTCTTCTTCTTCTTCTTTTTATTATTATTATTATTATTATTATTATTTTATTATTATTATTATTATTATTATTATTATTATTATCATCATCATCATCATCATCATCATCACTTTCCCACTACTGATATACCAGGAGTCTATAGTCTGCAAGGTACAGATGAAGTGTCTATGACTGATTAGTGCAGAAATGATGAGATCTCTTACACACACTGTGATCTTTAGGTGCTCGTTTATTGCAGCAGAATCAAGGCAAGCAGGCAAGCAGGCAGGACAGATAACAGGCAGCTTGTTGATGGAAACAGCTCGATCGTAAAAAGCTCTCCCCCCTCATCAGCTAGACACTTTTATTAGTCCTCCCACCTTCCATCCACATCAGCACAGCATCCTCCAATAAACACACAGGTTATTTTCTCCAGGCATGCTCAGTATGCTTAGCATACCCAACATTCTTTTGGTATGCAATTCCTCTGCCTTCCAGGGGCCATCTTAGAATAGGCCTATTCTCAGCTCTGATTGGTCAGCCCTGTTCTCCAATAAGAGTGTGTTCTTAGTGTGATGTAATACCCATGCTGTTTGTCTGAGATCATGCATAGCTAGACTGACAAAGCATGGACAGAGCATTAAAGGCAGATTCCCACAACTATGATTTGTTGCTAGAGAGCTATGCATGTTCTGCTATGTGGTGCAGTTTGGGGTTCGGCCACACCAGTTCTTCCATGAGTTCTCCCGCTTCTCTCTTCCAGTGGGTGCCCCCTCAGAGGCAGTGGTGCGGCTTCCTGGCCCTGCCTCCTACAGCAAGAGCAGAAGTGGATGTGAGAGCCAGCCACTGCAAGGCAGGTTGCACCAACAGAGGCATCCACACATGCCAAAATGATTAATATGCATTTGTTTTGCATCCATGCAAAAACAAAAAACCCTCTGCTGGCACAATAAAATACCATGTTTCCAATCTAAACAACAACAACAATCCACAAACCCAGTTTCTGGACAAATAAATCTGGCCTTCCCTGTATGTTGTGAAGTGGCCTTATTTAAAATCTATTTTAATCATGCTAAACCTAATTCAGCAGAGGTTGTTATCACCAGAGTAACTGAAGTCTTTGATAACATCTGCCTGAGATCTCTTTCCTCATTTGTGTGAATGAAAAGTCACAGGCCTGATCTTTTAGAAGGTTAGTCGAATAAATGAAACCTTCATATACAGGATGGAAAATATGGAAGTTCAGAGCTCTAGAAGAGCTGGAAAAAAATGAAAAAGGGTTGGGGGAAAAGGAAACATGACAAACGTGTCAAGGAAGAAAATGTTAAACAATACATAATGAAACAAAGGCAATTTGAATAAGGCTTTTCATAATACAAATGGGATTAATGAAATAAAAATCCTTGAGCCATCCTTCCCACTGAAGATCTCTTGATAAATCACGTTCCTCCACTAGCCACTTCCTACTTCTAACACAGAAACTCAACAGTAATACCTTGTTCCTAGAGTGATGTTCATAGCTGAAAGGGTTCTTTCAAAGATATTGAATCACCCCCCCCCCCATTTGTACACCATTAATGTGCTTTAACATTCAGAGGATTGCTTTCCTTCTGTTTTTAATACAGAGCTCTGATTAACTTCTGGCCAAGGCTATATATTTAAATATATATGCAAATAAGGATATTCACCGAATAAGCCAATCTTTCAAAAATAGATCCTGGAATCCATTTACGTAAATATTATCTAAGACATAAAGGAATACAGCCTGAACAAACCAGACATAAAGCTTTGTCTATGATTCTATAGCATTGAAAAGGCTGGCTTTCATTTGAGCTATCACTCCATTCTCTTCTACTGTGTTCGGAAAAAACAAACACATCCATGCTTATTTGCAGCCAAGGCGAATCAAGAACTGCACACAACAACTATATATAATTTGCTCTTAAATATGCATCGCCATTCAGAGATGGATAATCAATCATTCATTTTGTCAGTCATTATGTCATAGAGGTTGGTCATCATGGAATCTCATTCTAACTTTTGAGCCGCCTCTCTGGGTTGGAACTTGGAGGCACTGTTTTACAGTGGATCTGGTCCCTCCTAGAGGGGGCAACTCAGAAGGTGGTTCTGAAGGACTCATGTTCAACACCCCATCCATTGGTCTGTAGAGACCCTTGGCGTTCTGTTTTGTCCCCTATGCTATGTGCTTTCTTCTCATTCAGGAGACAACAGAGCATTAGACAAATTGCCAACTACAGTGGTCCCCTGCCCTTTTGCAGTTCATATATCGTGGTCCCACTATATCACAGGACTGCAGTATATGAAAAAAGGCCCCCCTAGGGTAAAGGGGAAAGTCCTGTTTCAAGCCTCCCATACATACCCCAGGACTGGAGCTGCCCCAAACAGGCCTGTGAATGCCTTCCTGGGCCTTCTGGAGGCCCCAACTGGAACTGACTTCTGGATTGGTGAAAATCACTTCTGAGGCCTCTGAGAGCCTTTGTAGGCTCGTCGGAGGCCTCAGAAATGATTTCCGGTTTACCGGAAGTCACTTCCGGTTGGCCCGGGAAGGCTCTCACAGGCCTATTCAAGGTAGGGCCAGGCTGGGAGTAAGCACAAGAGCCCCCAGCTAAGCCTCCCCAGGTCTGACTCGACCTCGACCTGCATCCGCATATCACGGATTTTCAATTATCGCAGATCAGGTCAGGTCCCTAGCCCCTGCGATAGGCGGGGGAATCACTGTACAATATTTTAGAAAATCAGCCAAAGAGTTAACAGAAGCTAGCACAGATGTGCTTACTGGCAGAATAAATATCTCTCTTGTTTTCTCATGTCTTCCTGTGTCATTCGAAGAAGAGCTGTGAACCAACCCCATACATGAAGGGCAATCCTAGGTTTGCTCTATTGCATTTATAGCAAGCAAGTTAAAAACAAATCCCATTCTATGTATCAGCACTGAGACAAATAGCAGTCCAAGAGTTATTTTTTGCATCGTCCTCTAGCCCTGAGTTAAGGAGAAAGGCAGAGATCGAAGTATGTTTACTTTAAAAACAATAATAAAATACCCTGACTGTCATGATACATCAGTCTGTTCACACAACTGAATAGTGTCATGATTTCATGACTCCACTGCTGGTGAATTAGACTAACCACTGGGAAATTTGGCACTTTTACAGTAAAGTAATGTTGGTGTTGTATTTCAGAAGAATTTTGAAAATGAGTAGGACAATACAGGAATCGGCCAGCAGCTGCATGGTGTCAAACAGAGTTGTTCTCAGGGGCTTCTGATTATCCTGCCTAAGGTTCTCATAACACTCAAGAGAATGGTTTCAAAGTATGCTACCGTGGACACTCAATGTGTTGATACCATTGTGCTCCATTTAAATGTTTGTTTCAATATTGATCTTATTACTGTTTTAAGATATTACTTGTTTAATTCTTTTTTAAAATATTTGTATATTTCTAAGTTTTAGCTTTTTAAATACTGTTTTATTTGTAAGCCGCCTTGAGTCTTTTTGGAGAAAAATATGGGATAGAAATATTTCAATCAACCAACCAACCAACCAACCAACCAGTCAATCAGTCAGTCAGTCAGTCTCAAACAAACATGAAAAATTGGTGAATACTTGGCATCCTTCCACCCACCCAGCCACCCATTGGTCTAAAACATGGGTGTCCAAACTTCGGCCCTCCAGATGTTTTGGATCACAACTCCCAGAATTCCAAGCCTGTATTGCCAATGACAAAGCACTGTGGGAGATGTGGTCCAAAACATATGGAGGGCCGAAGTTTGGATACCCCTGATCTAAAACAAGGTGTAAGAGGTACTTTGTATTACAGGAAAATTGTGCCAGTAGCAGTGTCATTCATCTACCGTTTTTAAAAAACTGATAAACAATTTGATGGGATTTTCTCTTCCGGAGGTTAGGGGGAAGAACCTAAACTCTACCTTGTTTTCAAAACTCTAGAGGTTTTTTTTAACCAGAACTTTTAAACTTCAGAATCCAACGATAGGCTCCAGATTCATTTTTATTTGAAGCACGTCAACAGAAGCAAGGAGTGTAACTGGGATGTGTGTGTGTGTGTACAGTTTAATGCTTTGGGCTTGAATGTCCACAGGTGGGCAAATTCATCCTATATGGGATCTGTTGGGTTTTTTTCCAGTGCTGCTTTGCAAAGACTGTCTCTCTCTTCCACTGATGGGGGGAGTGGTAAAACTACTGTAACATAGTGATAACTGAGTCTATGACCTGAGGTTTAATTCCAGGCAACAGGCTCAAGGTTCTCTCAGCCTTCCATCTTTCTGAGGTCAATAAAATATGTACCCAGCTTGCTAGGGGAGGGGATGCGTATTATGTGTTTCTAATTACTTATAAACTTTCCAGAGAGTGCTTTAAGCTTTATGGGGAAGTATACCATATAAGCAGAACACTTTTCCCACAGTATATACCTGTGCAATGGAGAAATTCTACCTGTGTGGCCAATTAATTATTATTTGCATTAAGAAATCCTTGGCTTACAAATGAAAGCTGCGCATCTTGCAGCAGAGCTCCGAAGGAAGCTATATCATACTGGCCGTGCCAAAGAACGAGAAAGCTTCCTGATGATAAACATGTGTCAAGTTGTCATGACAACTTCCATCTCTGAAGAAACAAAAAGCTCAATAGGAAGTGGGTGGGATGGCAGAAAAGGGAACAAGTGGAAGAGAACTTTGCCAACATGACATGCCAGGCGTCTATGTTTTTTCCTACCTCTTTACATAGCACTTTTCCTGAGCAGCCTGCTTTGCACATTTTATTAGAAATCCCTCTTGCAAGAATATTTGAGATAGATCATTATGAAGTCCACATTACTGGCCTGAGTTTTATTTATTTATTTATTTATTTATTTATTTATTTATTTATTTATTTATTTATTCAACTTATATGCCGCCCACTACCCAAAGAATTAAAACAGTTTAAAATAGTTAAAAATAGAATATCAATAAATAATCAAAGCAATAATAAAAACTTTCCACTAAAATCATTACACTAAAATTGTCATCAGAGGACCCACAGTCTATATTGTATCAATTAAAAAACTTCTGGAACAGGAAGGTTTTTACCTGGCGTCAAAATGTAATCAATGTTGGCGCCAGGCGGATCTCAATCGGGAGGGCATTCCATAGCTTGGGAGCAGCTGCCGAGAAGGCCCTATGTCTACAAGCCATCCCTCTCACCTCCTTGAGAGATGGCTCTTTGAAAAGGGCCCCCTGGCTCCCCTCAGACAGGAAATTGTGGTTCCTATTTGGAGGGGAGGGGAGGGTCTTCTAAGACACACTAACACCTGTACCTAAAAGCCTGAAACGTGCGTTTCCTAGAGACCTCTGGAAGAAGAAATTGTAATTGTTCTGATTCTGTTTTTGCTGTGTCCTCACAGTCGTGACCGACCCTTCGTGACCTCATCTCCATGGAGTTTTCTTGGCAGGAATACTGGAGTAGCTTGCCAGTTCCTACTCCAGGCACCTACAGCACCTGGTATTCCCTGGTGGTCGCCCATCCAAGTACTAGCCAGGTTCGACCCTGCTTAGCTTCTGAGATCAGGTGAGATTGGATGTGCTCAAGACACCTAGACAGCTGACTTTGTACTCCCTCTTTTGTAGTGACATCTCCAGAGTTTGCACATTCAGGTTCCTCAAGGCCAGGGATGCAACATCATGCTTCCACACAAGCCAGTTAGGGATTATATTCTTAACGAGGATTATAACATCCCCAGGAATGTAACCGCAGCTGAAGCCCCTTTTTCCATATGTTCATTGAAATCTAAATTTAGCTATGGGCAGTGACCCACAACTGAACAGATATTTGCAGCCACTATAAAAGCATGAAAAAGATAACTGTGCATGACAGGGCAGTGGATCATACACTGCAAAATGTTATTAAACACAGAGGGTGAAAATAATAACAAGGAAATAAAAGCATCAACCTGCATACTGTGAAAAAATTAACTATTGTATAAACGATCTCCAACTGTCCAACAGAATATTATTTATTTATTTATGCATTGTATAAATTTTAATTTTTTTTACATGTATCATTTTAATTTTTTTTACATGTATAGCCCTGTTAGCACTTACACCAGAGCAGTTATGCAGAGGACAATGTAAAGTAGATGCTGCTTTGGTTGAAGTTCATTTCCAAGGGATTGTGTAATTCCCGTACTGTTCTCAGGAGTAGCTGTTGGAACTTGGAAAACTTTGAGCTAATCTGGGCATAATTATGTTCTGATGCCTCAATTCTCATTTATGGCAGCCCCTTTGGATTTTCTAGGTACAAAGTGCTTGACAGTGTTTTCCCTTATACTGCCCATATCAATAAACGGGGGGAGCATATAGCTTGCTCAGGTCAACACAAGTGGCAAGACACGTGACCACATCAGCCACACGTGCTCTGGATGATGGTTCTTAGCTGGCCCCTTTATGTGGTTTGGTTTGTGTTTTTATTATCTGTTTTTATTGTTGTGAGCTGCCCAGAATTCCCCTGTGGGAAGATGGGCGGGATACAAGATTAATAAATAATAAAATAATAATAATTGTTTTTAGTAAATAATTTCTATTCTTCCCTATAATGAGAACAACCGGGTTAATACATTCTTAGGCGGTAAGAGCTGACGCTCATTTTTTAATAACAGCTGCCACAAGTGAACCAACCAGGTTTGAACGCACGCCATTTTTGCGGGGGTGGTGGTGTCACTCCTCAGCTGCTGAGACCCATGACAGGGAGACCCAATGAGTCTCACAGTTCTACAAAGCCTGCAAACATATATTATTGGCATCTTTTCTCTCAAAGAAAGCTGCCTTCAGTTCAAGTGTGCCGAGCAGTCACTCCCTTGGCCTTTGTCATCATCTTAAAGCTTGGATCAAACACTACAGCGCCGTTTAAAGTGAGATCTAAAATGCACTTTGTAAATATCTTTGCTAATGCACTTCTCTCCCAGCTTTTTGTATACCTGAATCATTCTCCCCAAAAATGTGACTTGAATTAGAAATTGAGAATGACAGGAGGTGGGGGCAGCATCCGTAAACATCTTGGAGAAGAGTATCCCTCACTGTCTCTCTCACTGGTGTTTGTCAAGCAATCAGCCTCTCTCTCTATGCACCCACTGAATCACCGGATTCATCAGGGAGCTAAGCCTTGCCCCAGTGAAGAAAACACATCAACAAGCTGGAATGTACTTACATGTTATTCAGAGGAAAAAGGAAAAGCTGATCACATGCCCCAAACTGTTGCAGACCTGGTCTGGCTAATGCTTCAGACACGGCCAGCCGATTGATACACAGAGCTTGGAAATAGCCTGTGGATGGGAATGTATTAGAGAGACAAAATTGCCACTTTTGCATGAACTGATGCATTGAAAAATTACATATCGGAAACATATATCTTTAATGTTTTAGCCTTATTTTCAGAACACTATTTTTTTTCAAAGAGTAGAAGTATTCCTCTGGCTTAATTAAAAAAATTAATGAGTGTTAATTCTTACATGTTAAATTTAATATATTATTTCCAAGCTCTGCTCACCAAGCAAATAGAGCCCACTGTCTCAGGATTTGTATGATGGGGCAGCCTCTTTTCCCCAAGCACTATTAGCTATTCACTGCTGTTGGAAGACTGAACTGTGAATGTCATTTATCTTGCCCTGACCCCTCTGCATTTGTCCGCTCCTCAGAGGGGTTTGTTGTAAGTCGTGTGGTCATATCATGAATGTAGAAGCAACATTCAAGCGACAGTCTAGGGCACGTGCATGGATTGGTGACATGGAGGAAACAGCCAGCAAAATTGCTTGGACTAGTTTGATTTCCAAGTCAGTCCAAGAGAAAAAAAAACTTTGTGTAAGGTCAGGAAACAATGTGTAAGGTCAGGAAACAATGGAGCCAGACTGGCCTCCTGTGGGATTGAGTTCCAGAGTCTAACAGTGAATGCTTTCTCCACGTTGCCACCAAATGTGCCTGTGAGGGTGATCAGATTAAAAGAAAGGCCTCTCTGTAATATTTTAATACCTGGATAGGCTCATAGAGGGAACTATAGTCTTTTAGATAGCTTGGACCCAACCATACTTCCTCCTCTCTCCATCTCAAAATATTGGTTAATATTCTGTAGCCACCAAGCTTATTTAGTCCTCCTATGGATAGTTTTCTGGGTCCTTCTCCTCCACTCCCCCCCCCGAAAGATCCCTCTCCTCAATACTACCATGTTGAAAATTCTGTATTTCCCCAAAGAAAATACAGGAAATTCTGCATTTCCCCAAAGCCTTCTGATACTTTCCTTCTGTATCTAGATGAGTCATGCCATTAAGTACCTACGGAAGTAATTCTGTGACAAACAAAAGAACTGACGGAAACTGCTATTTCCCCTTATATATATAAGGTTTAAGTAGCACGGAAGAGAAGCCTTTAAAAATACATCACACCAGTGCCAACAAAGCACTGGCGAGAAGAGAAGCATTTATATCTATACAAGGTCTGATTTTGGTTTTTCAGATTTGAGCTTGAGTAAGTTGAGACTGGAACAGACTTGACTTGATTCAAATCTACATTCAGACAGGAATTCAGAACACTGAATTTTGAGTTTTGCATTAATTTGAACTGAGAAACTCTCTCTCTCTCTCTCTCTCTCTCTCTCTCTCTCTCTCTCTCTCTCTCTCTCTCTCTCTGTGTGTGTGTGTGTGTGTGTGTGTGTGTGTGTGTGATATGAATATTTTAACTTGGAAGTGATCAATCCTATCAATTTGTAGACAAAGAGGTTCAGGGGACTTTTCCGTGACATCATTTATTTGTCAGCAAGTGAGTGTGTGGCTAATATTTTGTTCTGCCTCTTCTGCTTATCATTGCTTCCTTCATTTTCTGGCCATAGTCATTCTTTTCAGTGTTTCATTGTAAACAGCTCTGAGCAGCTTATACCTATACAGCCCCAGTATGAAGCCATAATGTGGAGATATTGTTCTGAATTCTTACATAATTTTCAACCTTAGCAGAATAATTTTCTGTGTTGCAAAACAACCTATTTGAACAGACATCACCGTTTCCGGCTTTAATAACAAGCAGAAGACTACATCAGAGTAGGCTGTCCAGCTCAGAGATTTCAGACCTGTACCAAACCATGAGAGGTTATACAATGACGCTGATAGATGGCTCCCACCTCACGTGTGGCTGCCCCTTTCACCTCATGAAAAGAACAGTTTGCTTTTCATTTCTTCCTTCTATAAAGTTGCTGCTGCTTGTCCCTTGTTTTCAACAAATTGCTTTCCCTTTTGTAGCTTAGCAACCTTTAGCTTTATATTTTCCAAAAGGATGCTGCAAACAAGTGTTGACCCCGAAAAGATTTGCATGCATGAGGAGGGGGGACTATTACATAACAGTACATGAAGTGTCTCCTCCGACTGCACAGGAACAGACTATATTAGCAGAGCTCTGTGGGGATAATAGATTCTGCATCATCTCAGGTGGTGGTATTTATCATTTTCCCCACTATATTTCCCCCCCTTTTTAAAAAAGATCACTCTCCCTACAAGAGGATAAGTGAGGCAGGAATGAATGGGATGAGGTAAAATTTTATGCTCTGATACACAATTGCTTTATAATTTGGGGAAGCGTTTAAAGAAGGCACTCCCCCATCTTTCTCTACAGCACACATGTATTTATTTTAGAGATGGGCACGACCAGAAAAAATTACGTTTCGAGTTGTCGTTTGTCAGGACGGGCCTGTTTCGGGTCGTTTCCGTTTGTCGCAAAAAATTTCAAAAATTTGTCGTTTCCATTTGTCGTCTGTAGTTTGTACAGTGGTTTAGGGAGCGTAATGTGTAGCTGCCGTTATACATTATGTTGGGGTTGTTAGTGTGACAGGAAACCTCGTCGGCACTTCTCTGTCTCACTAAGAACATTATGTTAGGGTGGGGGTTAGTGTGTCAGAGGAACCTCGTCGGCGCTTCTCTGACTCACTAAGAAGGAAAGCATACTGGCGTACTGCCGTACAGGTTACGCTTAGGGAGGGAGGGAGTGGGTCTCTGGAGTTGAAGGCACCTCTCTGGGTGCATCACTCTGACCCACTAAGAAGGGAAGTGTACTTGCGTACGAATCTGGGTTAGGGTTGGGGTTAGGGTAAGGGCTAGGCTTAGGGTAACGGATCAGGTTAGGTTTAGGGTTAGGGTTAGGGTTAGGGTTAGGGTTAGGGTTAGGGTTAGGGTTAGGGTTGGTGGGCTTTTTATGCCCTCTCTGGCACATCCAGAAGTCTCGGCAAAACCTGGCCATGCGATTGGTGGAATGGCTCCAAAAATTTGCATGGTCCCATCCCATGGCCAGCCCATCATTGCGCGTGTGCAGGTGTAAAAAAAATAAAAATAAAAATAAAATAAAATAAAATAAAATCAATACAATGTTTTATTGCTATAAAAAACCCACTGCTGCTACTATAAAAATTCAGGCATTTAAAATACCTAATTTTCACATGTTTCTGTGGTGCTTTGGTGGGTTTTTGGACCACGATTTCAAAAGAAAAATTGCGGTCGCCATTTTGGATCCCCCCCACCGCATGGCAAATGGAGACGACGAGGATGACCCTCCCCCCCAGCCTGGTGCAAGCAGCCCAGGGCAGGAGAGGGGGGGGAGACCGGGACCCCCCCCCCCAGAAACCACCCCTCGGTAGGTACCCTCACTGAGGCAGGCATATTTTCGCTTGCTTTTATGGCTGGGAATCGGGGTGTTTTTTTTTTTTTAAAACTTTTTTTCTGTGCTGCTTGGCATTGTGCGATCGCCGCGATGCCATGAACGACAACGAAAAATCAGACCCAATTTTTCTTTTTCGGTTTGGGTTCGAGCTGGAGCGGAGTAATTCTCGTTACCGTTACCCGTTACGTAACGATAACGAGAACCGAAAACGGAAATGACAATTTCACCTAGTTGTGCCCATGTCTAATTTATTTCATTTCATAGAGGTATACTTTTTTTCCCCAGACTCGAGTTGAATGGAAATTACAGGAGAACAGGGCCTACCCATGGTGGGTGAACAGATATTGGGTAGTGGGGGAAAGAGCTTAGTAGCTGGTCAGCAGTGTGACCAAACATGGCATACTTCTGCCACTATCTCCTGGTTGGCACACTACTCTGTGAGGGGAAGGCCAAAGGTCAAAGAAGACATTAACAGCATTAATGCCAGCTATTCACATATTTTTCCTTCTGACATTGGACTCTGCTCAGAGGTGTGTGCCTCAGCCATCAGGCATGCAAATTAGATCTCTCTTTACCTCTCACAAACCTGTTGCAAGCCAAAGCATCTTCCATGGTTAAAATACAGAGGTGAGGGAAAACATATGACAAGTCTTTCATCACTTGTGGGATTGTAGCATCTAAATATGTGCTAAGTCTATAATCTTCTGTGATCCTAAGGCACATGGAGTCATGAAGAGTCAGTCACAACTGTAACAACAACACAACACATAAACAAACTGATGCTCTTGCTGAAGGTGGCCAACTCAATGCCCTCCTCCTCACTGGGAGCTGGACTTGCAGGTTGCTGCTTTAGTCACCAAATAATAGTTAGATGTCAACATAGTCTGTGCAAATTGAGTGCCATTTGTCACTGAAGCAAAGTTGAATGGACAAAAAAAAAAAACCCTGAGCCCCTCTTTAAGGGGGAGGCTCTGATGAATACTGCTATCGGGTATAGGAAAGGGAGAGAAATTTCCAGGGCATCACAGCAGGATGAATCGGCAGTCAACATGGGCTTAACGAGACCTTTCTGCCCTTCACCACAGGAAGAGCAATACAATCTGCTCTGCTACGTCCTCCCCTATGTCCTAACACAGTGATAGCGAACCTTTTAGAGACCGAGTGCCCAAACCGCAATTCAAAACCCACTTTTTTTTTGTAAAGTGCCAATGTGGCAATTTAACCTGAATACAGTACTTCAGGTTAGAACATAAGAACATAAGAAGAGCCATGCTGGATCATACCAAGCAAGAGCCCATCTAGTCCAGCTTCCTGTATCTCACAGTGGCCCCACCAAATGCCTATGGGAGTGCACAAGACTAAATATCTGTCTCCTGAGACCATCTGGCCCTTGAAGTACCCTGGTTTTCAGCCTAGAGATTACATATCTCCATCATGGTTTGTAACCTGTGATGGACTTTTTCTTCAGGAATTTGTCCAATCCCCTTTTGAAAGCATGCAGACCAGATGCCATCACCACGTCCTGTGGCAGGGAGTTCCACAGACTAACAACACGCTGGGTAAAAAAAAAAAATTCATTTTGTTTGTTCTCACTTTCCCAACCCTCAGTTTGAGTGGATGTCCTCTAGTTCTGGTATTTTGTGAGAGGGAAAAGAGCCTCCCTCTATCCACTTTACTCGTGCCCTGCATTATTTTGTATGTCTCAATTATATCCCCCCTCAGGCACCTTTTTTTCCCCCCAGACTAAAGAGCCCCAAGTGTTTTAGCCTTTCCTCATAAGGGAGGTCCCCCAGCCCAGTAATCATTTTAGTCACTCTCTTTTGCAGCTTTTCCAGTTCCAAATGCTTCAGATGTTATGCCATGGCTGTGGGAATTTCATCGGGAAAGCTAAGGGGGAGTGGTGGTGGTTTGTGGGCTCCTTCGTAGCCCCAGTTTGTTCTCCAGCCACAGTGCTCTGGGCATCCCAAAAGTGGCGTGGCTGGAGAGTAAACTGGGGCTACGTAAGGAGCCCATAAACCACTGCCCCCCCCCTTCGCCCAGCTCTCTTCACAGAATCATTTCGGTGGTCACAAGATGCTGCCTCTCCTTCACCTGACTCTCTGCATGGAGTACAGTGGTGTGCTCCGAACAGAGGAGGAAGTGATGTGGCTGTGAGGGGGTGATGTCGCATGGCCACAGAAAGGGCTCCGTGTGCTGTAGATTTGTCAACACTGTCCTAACATCAATCTGGTTAACTAGATTGATGTTTTCTCAAAAATATATATGTTAAAAAAGCATATTTTTAATCTTTAGAAACAATTTAGATTTCTTAAAATTGAACAAACCTTAAGGAATATTGGAAGCACTGAGGAATGCCTTCCGTCTTTGTGAGTATGAGGATAAAATATGTTCCCATAGTGAACAACTGCTACTTACACAAGCATGCAATACCCTTGACAGCTCTGCTGTGTGTTTCGGTATCTTCCCTTTAGCCATTATTGCTGCAGGACACTATTTAAGTTGTAAACAGAAGAGCCCTCCTGTGGTTAATGTAACAGCGGGTAAACATATGTGACTGACAAGCATGTTCAGTATATTGTAAGATATTGCTTCTAGATTGTCCAAGGTTAATCTTTTGTATAATACAAAACAGCAACTTTTGTTTGCCAGGATGATGATAAATGGCTGTACAAGCTGACCTTAAAAGAAACTACAGCTCATGGGGTTTCTTCTCAGAGGACTTTGGGGTCAAGAATTCTGAAGTCATTAGCTTTTTCGTATATCTATGTAAGAGCCTGAGGGATTTTTTTTTCCCTTTTTGGACAATTCCCAACATACCCAAGCCAGGAGCCATATTGACTTGGAGGAGTCATAAAAATAACCTTTGCACCTTTTGATCTGTGCTGTTTACTGAGACACTGTTGACCCACCAAATGGGGTAACAAGGTTTGCATGCTTGCTTAACTGTAACACGAATGCATATTCTTTAGGAAACCTAGTTCCTACTTCCTTAGCCGTTGGATTATTCCAGTTTCCATGTCTTCTCCAGATGCTATGGGAGATTTGCATGTTTTCAACAAACCCTTTTCAATCTGTAGAGTCAAACTGACAACTGAGTTTGAAGGGGACATAGTTGCATTTCCTCTGCTCCTCTGATGCCCCCCCCCAACTTTAAATAGGGATGGGAATCCTCTTTTCTGTTGTACCCGTGAGCGAGAAAAAGGTGTTGAAAGCTTGTCTTCTCCTCTGAGGTCCGGTTACATTTTCAATTGCATTTTACTGGGCCCTTACATCAGTTTAGATGATTTCTCTTCCAAAATTTGTGCAAATATTACACAGAAGCCAATTTTTTTAGTTTGGTGGTAATTGGATGAGTGGATATGTTGCATGGGTTTGTTTGACTTTTTAAATAATCACCCACTTTATGCTTAGTGTGCATTTGTTGTTACTCAAGGGTTGTGTGTATTCTGCACATATTTTATACCCATTTGTGTCCTTTTTCGATGGTATGAAGCTGTGGAACTCTCTCCTATTGATGGCCAGGTGGTCCTACTGTTGCCAGGTATAGTACTTTCTCTTCAGGCAAGGTTTTTCTTTCATTAACTATGAGGGGCCTTAAAAATGGAGCTGATATCTATTTTGTTGTTTTAATTTAAACAGTGGTTTTAAAATTATTTAAAACTATTTTTATACAATAGCTTTGATTAAAAAAAACTGGCTGGGTAGCTGAGTGATTTAAGCATCTGGCTACAGAGCAGAGGTTGGGAGTTCAATTCCCCCCGGGTCTCTGCAACTGTGTGAGTGAAATTTCGGGACACTGTTCCCAAAGTCTCAATGACTACAGGGACTACTGAAGTGTGTTTCATCCACGAGTGTTGTTCAGTTGCCAGGTCTCTGCATTTTGTTAGTTTTTCCAATTCTTTAGCTTCAACTCTGGCATCTCCTGGAATTGCAATGTCAATGATCCAGACATTTCTGAATTCTGATTACTACTATGTCTGGTGTGTTATGTTCAAGAAAGATGTTTATCAGGTTGGAACCAGAAATCCCACAAGATCTTGACTTCATTATTTTCTGACACCTTGTCTACCTGATGTCCCCATGGCTACTTAGATGCTGCCAAGCTGTATTTCCCCCCATAATAATCATTGCGCTAATTTTGCCACTTGGTCATGTCTAATTTTGTAATCTGTTTGATTAATCCTAGGACATTCACAGATGAAGTATAACACAACTTCATCTTTTTCTTGGCCGAGTTGACATTTGCTATTGGCACTAATTCCTTGAATCTTATATTTCATCAAATTGGCTTGGAGTGCATATTTTTGGGCAGGTCCCTAGTTTTAGCTATGCCCATATAGAATTATTATTGTTAGAGATGGGCACGAAACAAAATATAATTTTTTATTTCATTTTGTTTCTCCTTTTGTTTTGTTTCATTTTGTTATTAACAAATTGTTAAAAGAATTTTTGGAATGAAATGAAACAAAATGATTCATTGCTCTATATAATGGCTCCACTGAGTCCTAGAGGCACCAAATTTGGGGGTTGTAGCTTCTTTGGACTCTTCCCTGTAAGCACCCCAAATTTTGAGATGTTTGGGGTTTAGAGGACTGCGTTATTAAACTGCAAAGAGGGTCCCCCAGGAAAAAAAATTGTAATTGAGGAAAGTGCTTGATGACACACACACACACTGCCACAGGGGGAGCTTCCTCAAGCGCTTCCCTTAAAAGCATTTCATTTTTCGTTTGGTGCCCATCTCTATTCTGCTTTCTATGAATATTTCTTAGTTGCTATCCATGCAGTGGTTTACTTTTCCAACGGTTTATTTTAAAATTGTTGTTCCTTATATTGAATCTTTACTTCTTTTGCTTTCAAAGTATTATTGATTTTCATCGCCTTAGTTATTTTTCTCTACGTGTACTAATATAATCATTTAGGCTTCCTTTTCCCCTCCTCGGCTACCTGCTGTATTTGCAGTAATCCACGGCCTCCAATATTTCGTGTTATATATAATCTGTCCACATCACTTTTGGGGTGTAGTGCATGACACATATTCATTATTTTCTGTGTTTTTCAATCCAGTTCTTCTAATTCTTTTTAGTTCCAATCAATTATTCCAGCTAGGTAGCTAATTACTGGGACTGCCCCTGTGTTTATGTCTTTAATTTTATTTCCATCATTCAAATTTGATTGTAAAATTTTCTGCCATCTTTTGATGTAGTCTCTTTAACTTTTGTGTGCAGGATGTTATCTACTTCTAATATTCCAAAATATTTAATAATTTTCATCAGCTTGATAGTGATTTTATAATATCACCATTTTGACTCTATCCCATCTAGTTTTTAGATCTTGCCACATTTCAGAGCCACACATTTGTCAATGCCAAATTTTATTTGAACATATTCATTAAATACTCACACTGTGATTCTATCTCAGTGGAACGTTTTGCATATAGTTTTAGGGCATCCATGTATAACAGGAGATTGATTTTTCTTGCTTGTTCTGAAATATGGTAGCACAATGCAGTTTTATTTAAAATTATTGACATGAGTATGAGTGAGATGCCAAAGAGCAGTGGTGACAAAGAATCCCTTGGAATAGTCCTATTTTTCCTAGTTCCTTCACCATAGTCCAGTGGTGGCAAAGCTTCAGCACTCCAGATGTTTTGGACCACAACTCCCAGAATTCCAAGCCTAGACTGACAATGACAAAGGACTGTTGGAGTTGTGTTCCAAAACATCTGGAGTGCCGAAGGTTCGCCATCACTGCCATAGGCCATTAAGACAGGCAAAATTGATCAAAATTATAAAAACATGGACTGGTATTATATAACAAGTATTAACCAAAAACCTATGTACCTGTTAAATATTGGCACTAGACATGGGCACGACCAGAAAAAATGACGTTTTGAGTTTTCGTTTGTCGGAACGGGTCCGTTTCGGGTCATTTCCGTTTGTCGTGAAATTTTTCAAAAATTTGTTGTTTTGTCATTTTGTTTGTCATTTGTCATTTCCACCGCGATTTAGCGCGATTTGACTTCCCCCAGAGCATAGGGGCGTCCCGCAATCAGGGCCGGTGCTAGGTGTTTTTGTGCCCTAGGCAGCGGGTGGGGGGGGGGGCGGGCAGCGGGGGTGAGGTGTGGGCGGGCAGCGGTGGAGGGAGGCCATGGGTGGGCAGCAACAGAAGCAGGAGGGAGGCGCGGGCGGGCGAGTGGGCGGGCGGTGGCCGTGGGTGGGCGAGTGGGCAGGCGGCGGCGCGGGCCACAGGTGGGTGGCGGCACGGGCGGATGGGCGAGTGGGCAATTAGGATATCACTTAGGATAGAGGTTCTGTTCTTGGCTTGCACCCCAAATGTGTGTGTGTGCAAGCAAATTGAAGTTGGGAAAATAGAAAATAAATGGTAGTATATAATAAAGTTTTAAAATAAATCCACACCTCCCACTCCCAGTCGAACCTCCCCCTTTATCCAATATCAGAAAAAAATCCTCACAAACTACCAGAGAAGAAATAAAGAATAAACTGCTATTCCCTTCAGCAGACAAAGCTGCAGGGAATCAAAGAAATTATTTTCTAAATTCAATTCCCTCCCTGCCTGCCTAACTTAAATCCTAAAGCCTCCAGCCTCCCTCCTCAATCTCGATCGGATCACACCAGCACCAGCAGCCAGCCCTCCTCCCTCAACTACATCCATACACCCGTCTGCGATTTCTGGAAGGTGCCTCGGCTTTTTATGCCCTCCGAGACATCCAGAAGTGTCAGTCAAAAACCTGGCGATGCCATTGGTGGAATGGTTCAAAAAATTTGCATGGTCCCATCCCATGCCCAGCCTAAATGGGCAGGTCTAAACAAATAAAAATAAAATAAAATAAAATAAAATCAATACGATGTTTTATTGCTATAAAAAACCCACTGCTGCTACTATTAAAATTCAGGCATTTAAAATAAATAAATTTCACATGTTTCTGTGGTGATTTGGTGTGTTTTTTTGACCACGATTTCAAAAGAAAAATTGCAGTCGCCATTTTGGATCCCCCCCTCACTGCATGGCATGGCGAGACGACGAGGATGCCCCCCCCCAGCCTGGTGCAAGCAGCCCAGGACAGGAGAAGAGGGGGGGAAGGCCGGGGACCCCCCAGAAACCACCCCTCTGGTAGGTGGCAAAGCCTCAGGCAGGCATATTTTCGCCTGCTTTTTTGGCCGGGAGTCGGGTTTTTAAAAAAAAAACTTTTAAAAACTTGTTCTGTGCTTCGCATTGCATGATCGCCGCGATGCCACAAACGAAAACGAAAAACCCAACCAAATTTTTCTTTTGTTGGTTCGAGTTCGAGTTCTGACGGCTTAATTATCATTACCGTTTCCGTTACGTAAGGGAAACAAAAAACGGAAACGGAAACAGAAATTTCGCCGAGTCGTGCCCATGTCTAATTGGCACAGTGTGTATGCTGTTCCTAATATTGCCATTTTGTAGATCTCATTGTGTTATTGTTGAGATCTGCAACTGCTTGTATTATTGTGTGAAATTCCTTGACATTGTCCCCTAAATTACTATGAGGACAACAGAAATGGGAAATGTGTTTCATCCTCCTCCTCCACCACCACCACCACAAATATAGGATACAGCTGTAATTGCTTTTTAAATATTGTAATAATTGAGTGGCCTAGGTTCTTTTTAAGCTTTTAATGTTGCCTGTTTTAATATTGTAAGTCACCTTGGGTCTTCTTGGGTAAAAATATAGGAAACAAATGATAAGGAAATGAAATAAAGAATTAAGGAATTGAATGAATTGTGGAGACCTTAACAAACAAACAAGACTCTTTGCATTATTGGATGCAGGTGAGAAGTGTTGTGTGTAATCTCTCTCTCTCTCTCTCTCTCTCTCTCTCTCTCTCTCTCTCTCTCTCTCTCTCTGTGTGTGTGTGTGTGTGTGTGTGTGTGTGTGTGTGTGTGTGTGTGTGTGTGTGTGTGAGAGAGAGAGAGAGAGAGAGAGAGAGAGAGAGAGAGAGAGAGAGAACCCCCACTGAGTTTCCATGCTGAATGAAGGTGGCAACTTAATAAGCATGAATGAGAAAGCCATCATGGTTAAAATCAACAAAACAAATTGCCCCATCTTCTGTCTTGGCAGTTCCTAGGACTTGTATTCTTAAAAGTAACACTTCCAAGCTCTGCATAAGAGGCTTTAGTTTTATGATGAGCTGCCTATGAAACACGTCGAACCCATCAGAAAGCAGCAGGGTCCATTCCAAGTATGTTAATATCGGAGACAAGGTAAACAGTCTTTACTGTCTAAGGATATATTTCTGCACTTACTGCGCTATTTCTGGTTGAGAACATTTTCTTCTATAGCTGTTCCGTTGGGAGGGTTGGTAATGGAAGAGGAATGCTCAAATGTTTGGAAACGGCAGCCACGCCGAATGAGATATCCAGATCGCTCTCTGGTGTATGATTTTCAACCCATTTGCACCAATCTTATATAAACGAGACTGCCAATTTCTGGGTGCAATCTGATTTGTTTCAGAGATCAGTGGAAGGGCATTCACTGATTCAGCTCTATATGGGAGAAGATTAAGGTTTTTTAAAAACACCCCCCACACCCTCCCCACACACCCCTCCTCCTACAGGAGGCCAGAGTTAGAAGCAGCAGGGTCTTTTAAGTGGCAACACCCCAACTGCATGATGTCATTTCAAGGATAATGGGGGCATTTAGGTGGTGAGTAAACATATCTTTATCTTCCTTGGCTCTTTGCGGATTTTAAAAATACAGGATTGGAGATTTTAGATTGGAGCCCTAGGGTTTTAACTTTACTCCCTTGGATTTCAAGGCTGGTTTAAATTTGGTCCATGATTACATTCCTGGAGTTTCTCTGGCATAAGAAACTTTAGGTGCCAGCTTGTGTCTTAAAAAAGTAATAATAAAGAAAGATATATAGGATGTTACAACTGAACCACTCACCAGAGTTTAGTAGTCCTTCTTATTGTTATGGTGTTCCTAATACATCTCACAAGCAACAAGTTATGCTTGTTATTGTCTTTTACTAATACCACACGGTATTTACTAATACCACATGGAATGCTATGCTTCACTAGGCATGAGGTGCTTCACTCCACAGCCACTGGCTCCCACCTTTGGGGGGGGGGGGAAATCACATGCGTTTGCAGCGGGTGCAAAATGCGGCTGCCAGGCTGGTGGTGGGTGTGCGTCGCTACGACCACATCACCCCAGTCCTGGCTCGCCTACATTGGTTGCCCATTGCATCCCAGATTAGATTCAAGGTCCTGGTTTTAGTTTATAAAACCCTCCATGGCCTGGGCCCGGACTACCTGCCAGAGCGTATCGTCCAGCGATCGACCTGGGCCCGACCTGTTAGGCAGTCGCAAGCGCACTCGCTCCGGGTCACCACCCCTCGAGAGGCCCGGAAGACGCTCACACGTAACCGGGCCTTCTCGGTGGTGGCCCCCTCACTTTGGAACACCCTTCCGAGTGATGTGTGCTCTGCAGAGTCCCTGCTGGCCTTTCGCAAAGCCTTGAAAACGCTTCTTTTCCGCGAGGCCTTTGGCGAGTACTAATTAACTTTTTTTGGTTGTTTTTTTTCCTTTCTCGCCGCCATCAATACTTGCCCCTAAGTACTTTGCCTCCTTCTAGATGGCGATGTTAGGGTATTCTTGTGTGTTGTGATTTTAATCTGTTTTTAATTCCTCTATTGTTTTTACTGTTTTATTTTGCTTGCATTATGCTATATTGTATTTCTGAACATGGCGCTCTGTTCGCTATTCTGTAAGCCGCCCAGGGTTCCTCCGGGAAGATGGGTGGGATACAAATGCAATAAATAAATAAATAAATAAATAAATAAATAAATAAATAAATAAATAAATTTTCCTGGGATGCCCTGCTGTCATTCGCCCTGGATTGGAGACTCTGGCGCACTAGTGAGAAAAACTGGTTCCCAATTGAGCACAATAAGCAATTTGGGGACAGAGGAGGTAAATGAAGGCAACCCGGTGAGCTATTGAGGTAGAATGTACATGGCACCCAACATGGCTCTGTACTCCATTCCCCTTCCCTACTAAAATTAGGTTTCAGCAACACTAAAGATACTGGGATAAACAGTCCTTTGATACTGGGAGTAGTATTTAGCTATTCAAATTACTAGCCATTGATGGGTGCCGGCTCTATGAATTCATCTACCATCTTTTCTAGCCATCCAAGTTTTCATTCCTCACTACAACTTGTGGCAGTGAATTCCACAGAATTGACAGAATACTCAATTTATCTGCTCTGAAGCAGAACCATTCTGTTTCAGAGGATAACTTTTTTGCCCAAAGCATACGTGTGTAATGCATTTTATTTTTAATGAGGTGATAGACTTTTTAAACATTTTGAAATAAGTGGCCCACCACACTATTTACCAACAATTTACAAGGGTTGGCAGTTAATTTTATCATCTTGAGAATTTTTATTCCTCAGGTTCATTAATCTTTTAGCCTTTTGTGCTGTATGCTGATTTATTTATATCTTCTTCAAAAGACTGTGCCATGAATAAATTATAGGAACGAATTCAGATCCTTCTGAGAAATAGCAACATGTTTGTGGCTAGCTTTTCTGACTTCCAGGAAAAAAAGGCAAATGGACAGAAACCAAATGGTTCGCTTTTGTTTACTGAGCCTGAAGGCAATACTCCCCAAATGATGGGGTCACTGCATTAGTTAGGTTCAGCTATTCCTTTCTCAAACTGTAATTGAAGTAGATTTGGACTACAAATAGGAATTTATTAACCTGCAAACTCTTTAGTAAAAGAGGAAACTCTAGGAGGTGGAAGACTAATTTTTATTTTTATTTTTTCTTCTAATGGCTACAATTGCATCCTTGTTCACGTATGATGGAAATGCCCTGTTAGTCAGATTTTCCAGTCCTAAGTGAGCCTAGCCAATCAGGGATCGAATCAGGGATTGTGTAACTCATTCAACAATAGATCCCCAAGTTTAGAAGACATTTTTAGACATTGTATTCATTGCTGAACATTATCACCTTTTAGGGCAGAAGAGCTATGGAAGAAGGGCCTCGTCCAGAGTCCCAACGGTGATTGGATGACACTGGAGCATTCTGGTGACAAGTACATGTGTCTGCATATTTCTTTCTCTTTCTCAGTGGGTAGATTCCCTGAAGCCTTACCGCTTGGTGATATTTTCAAAACTGCACATTGGGCATAGCTATAAAACTGGTGTAGGGCAGGCCTGCCCAACAGGTAGACCACGGGCCACTGGTAGCCCGCGAAGGGTTCAAAAGTAGCCCATGGGCCATCAATAAAAAAAAGTGAGGGGATATGTTCGCCACCCCTCCCTGTCTCAGCCGAGCAGGGCAGTTCAAGGGCCATGGCGCATTGAAATCTCTTCCCTCCAGAACAGATTAATTGATTTTCAATGCATTCCTGCACTGCTGCTCTACTTACAAAAGTTTTTACTTATGAGCACGTGCTCAGAACGGATAAAATTCGCAAGTAGAGGTTTTAGTGGAGTAGCCCTCAGGTACTTTGGGCCGGAAAAAGTAGACCTTGGCCTGTTCAAAGTTGAACAGCCTTGGTATAGGGCTTCCAGCATGTGCGGCAACCAATCATTGCATTCCCAACAGTTTTCCCAGAGTGTGTACTTGCCACCACTGCTTTACGAGGTCTAGCTTCACTTCTTAGCCATGTTCTCTGGTAACTTTACATGGAACTTTACTCTCCTTTTAACTGCTCACATCCAACTGTAGCTTTAATATTGTCTTTTAATGCTGTAAGATGTCCCTCAATTAGTTGTTCTCAAATACTTGAACATCTCTTAATTGTAGTGGACTGTATATTATCCCTCATTACTGTAAGCCGCCTTAGGTCCTTTTCCAAGAGAAAGGCGGGGTAAAAATACTCTAAAATAAATAAATAAATAAATAAATAGTCCACATTTTAGCTTCTTTTCTATTTGAGACGGTGGCTCCACCCACCCCTGCCCCACCCCAGTAAAGTTATGCCACCCTGATGAAGGGTAGGAAAGCAATATCCCATGATTAAAGTTTGGTTTGTGTCATGTTAAAGTGGCCATGCTGATAACAGGTACAGGAAGGTGATATGCCTTTGTACTACAGGAGAGCAGTTTGCAGCATTCAGATTTGTTTTTAAAGTAAGTAACAACTATTTTATTTACTTCCAGGAAATATGAACGTTAGGTCATTTTAAAGAAATCAGATATCAAAAACAAAAACATAGGTGCTCAAACAGCAAGCAGGAATGGCACATCACTCTGTATTTTGAGGGGGGTGCCTACAAGCTGCCTATGAGAAGTAAGGCAGTTACTTCACGTCCTTCTTTGCTCCACGACTAGTTTTGTACTGTGACAGCGTTGGTCATGATAACGTGGTTTTGTCCCTGTTTCACTCTTCCCATGGTTGTGATAACTTGTCTCATGACAAGTGTTACCTCACGGTCTTGTACTGTGACAAACACTTAATTTGTCTAGCTTCCTTTTTCCTTTTTTGGGGGGGGGGCTTAAAAATTCTTTTTAAATTTTTCGCTTCTCGAAAGTCAAAATAATTTTTAAAAAAAAACCGGACACAGTTTTCTGAGAGAAATGAAAGTTTTGTTGCGTGACAGTCATGGTGTCTTGTCTCGGAACAGAAAGCGGGAACAAAGAGTGACAAGGGAAAACCCTACCCCAGCACCAGGCACAGTTTTTTTACGCTTACCACCCGTTCCGGGGGCATTGTTGAGACAAATTTCAGTAGTTGCGTGATGGACGTGAAATAACATTTTTTTTGTACCACTCCTAAGCACAACACTACCAGAGACATAACGGACGTGTAGTAACCATCTTTCTCCCTTGTGGGGGCATGGAATTTTAACTAATTACATTCTAAGAATAGCATTCCAAAATCTCCACACTATGAGGGAAAATATACAATGTCTGAATCCAAGAGCAGTGAACTACAAAGCTATTTAGGCCAGCCTACAACAGTGAACTAATGCAAGCAATTTCTTTTGATGTGCTTAAATAAGAAACTACTCATGAGAAAACTGGCAGAACCATTCTGTCTTCTTGTTCAACAGCATGCATTCTGACAAGATCTTAGGCTCACAAAAGAATTTTAGGAAGCTGACCACAGCCAGCTGGCTTGCAAAAGTCACTAGGAAATGAAAGGATGGTCCTGTTCTTTGCATGGGGTTCAATATTGATTTAGACAGCATAGACCTAAGCTTTTACATGACTGGAGAAATGGAGAGATAACCATTACCTCTACAATGTGAAATTCGGTGCTTGCAACAAGCAAAAAAAAAAAAGCAATGCAGAATTAATAGACAAGATCTACCTCCCCTCTGAGTTGGTTGTCCCCCAAACTTATGTGAGCAATCAGCTTTCTTTTTGATGAAATTCAAAATGTTCCCCATCATTATCCAATATAATCCTCTATGCCTGACCTTTTACATTCCGTTAAAAAGTTATACCTTTCCACTCTAAGAAATGATTATGTGGCCTCCTGGCTTGATGACAGCCTGCACCCCTGCTTTATTGGAAAGTAAACAGGGAGAAAACAGTTTTAATAGACTACATGGGAATTTAGGTAAAAGGACTGGAGCATCCACAGACAATCGCAGTATGGGAGAGAACACTCTCAGGATGCTGATAGGAAGTTTATTGAAAGTTTATTAAAATAGCCCAACGCGTTTCGGCCCAAATGGCCTTCTTCAGGGACTTTTTCACTGTGCTCAAAGAAACTCTGGAGATGGTTTAATGTGACTGAGAAGCAAGACATTAAACCGTCTCCAGAGTTTCTTTGAGCACCGTGAAAAAGTCCCTGAAGAAGGCCATTTGGGCCGAAACGCGTTGGGCTATTTTAATAAACTTTCAATAAACTTCCTATCAGCATCCTGAGAGTGTTCTCTCCCACACTGCGATTACATGGGAATTTAGCAAACCAGCTAGGAAAACAGAGCAGTCAATTGTCCAGATGCCTTCCTTTGCAGTAAAAGAGCAATTCCTAGAATAGGAATAACTGGCAGCTTAATGTGAACAGATTTCAGTGGAAAGATAACAAGGAAATGCAAAATGTATCCACCTTAGACGTTTTTACAGAAGAGTAAAAAAATAAAAATAAAGCTATAGCTGTCTGATAGAGCTAACATTTAAGACCTAGACTTTAGTTTGTGGAAAGTTATAGGACAGTTGCTGGCCAATTAGTCTGTCTAATTAGTCTGATAGACTATATGTTAGGGATAGGTAAGAACTTTGATTCACTTAGCTGTTGGTAAAAATCTAACAAATGTAGCAATTTTCTATCTGTATATGGGATGGAAAGTAGTCAAAATGTTTAAATTAACACAGACAAAATCCAAGGAGACAGACTCAACCACCCAGATGTGGACCTTCTTTAAAGTCTGGATCTGAATTCCTTTGTACCCAGCCATGCTAATACTCGATTAGGATTGCTACTAGAGATAGGCACGACCAGGAAAAATTACATTTCGAGTTGTCGTGTGTCGGAGCCGGCCCGTTTCGGCTCGTTTCCGTTTTTCGTGAAATTTTCCAAAAATTTGTCATTTCGTTTGTTTTTTTTTGTCTGTCGTTAGTAGTGGTTTTGGGGGGGGCGGGCTCCTGGAGGCACCTCTCTGGGGTGGGTGCCTCCTCTGGCCTGCCATGAAGGGAAAGCGGGCTCCTGGAGGCACCTCTCTGGGGTGGGTGCCTCCTCTGGCCCGCTACAAAATGGCATGCATAGCCAATTGGATATGCATACCATTAAGTTGCAGTTGCAGCAGGCAGAGGCACCTCTCTTTCGGGTGCCTCTGTGACTCACTGCCTGCAGTGCACTTGGGCTGGGGAATGAAGTGAGAGAGGACCCCTACGGGCGCCCTGTGACTCACTAAGAAGGGAAGTGTACTTGCTGTAGTGCAATGCGAGTACACATCTGGCTTAGTGGTTAGGGGTTAGCACAAGGGCTAGGCTTATGGTTACGGGTAAGGTTAGGGTGAGTTACTGGGGTGCACCTCTGGGTGCCTCTCTGACCCACTAAGAAGGACAGTGTACTGGCGTAAGGGTTAGGGTTAGGGTTAGGGTTTGGGCTACGGTTAGTGGGCTTTTTATGCCCGACAGGCACATCCCAGAAGTCTCGGTCAAAACCTGGCCAAGTGGCCATGCAATTGGTGGAATGGCTCCAAAAATTTGCATGGTTCACTCCCATGGCCAGCCCATCATTGCACAGGTGTAAAAAAATAAAAATAAAAATAAAATAAAATAAAATCAATGGAGACGTTTTGTTGCAAGAAAAACCCACTGCTGCTACTGAAAAAATTCAGGCAGTTTTAAAATAGCTATTTTCGCATGTTTCTGTGGTGCTTTGGTGTGTTTTTGGACCACGCGATTTCAAAATAAATATTGCGGTCGCCCCATTTTGGATCCCCCGCCCGCACCGCATGGCATGGCGAGTTGGCGAGACGACGAGGATGCACAGCCCAGGAGAGGAGAGGGGGGAGGCCAGGGACCCCTCCCCCCAGAAACCACCCTTCTGGTAGGTGCCCTCAATGAGGCAGGCATATTTTTGCCTGCTTTTTTGGCCGGGAATCGTTTTTTTTTTTTTTAAACTTTTTTTCTCTGCCGCGCCACTTGGCGAGTTGGCGACTCGACGAGGATGCACACTTTGCGCAGCCCAGGAGAGGAGGGGGGAGGCCGGGGACCCCCCCCAGAAACCACCCCTCTGGTAGGTGCCCTCACTCAGGCAGGCATATTTTCGCCTGCTTTTTTGGCCGGGAATCGTTTTTTTATTTATTTTTAAAACTTTTTTTCTGTGCCGCGCCGCTTGGCGCGTTGGCGTGGCGACTCGACAAGGATGCGCACTTTGCGCAGCCCAGGAGAGGAGGGGGGAGGCCGGGACACCCCCCCCCCCCCCAGAAACCACCCCTGTGGTAGGTGCCCTCAGGCAGGCATATTTTCACCTGCTTGTTTGGCCGGGAATCGGGTTTTTTTATTTTTAAAACTTTTTTCTTGTGCCGCTTGGCATCGCGCGATCGCTGCGATGCCAGGAACGACAACGACAAATCAGACCCAATTTTTCTTTAGTCGGTTCGAGTTCGAGTTCTGGCAGAGTAATTGTCGTTCTTCGTTCCGTTATGTAACGGAAACGAGAAACGGAAACGGAAACGAGAATTTCGCCAAGTCGTGCCCATGTCTAATTGCTACTTTTTTGTTTAAACCTCTTCTTCCTTTTTAGGAAAATAAGAGACAATATGGTCTTTTCCCTGCTGGGGACAACTGTACCTCTTGACACTGTGTGGTATTATTCAAGCCAAAATGTATTTCAGTTACTTTTTAACATAGAGAATCCAACCACAAACACTTCAGCTCTAAATGAATGTGAGAGAAAGCATGACATAATTGTTTTTATTCCTAGTAAGAATATCATGGGTAATAATTTCCACCTGTAGGAACATGAAAATATCATTAGAATCTGAGATGAGGAAAAAGTTTTGAGTAGATATCATGAGCATATTGCCATGTATCTGTGGAAGACCTTTTCCAAAATGGCTGCCCGTCAATTTCCCACAGCAGCAATTTCATTAACCATTACTCCTACAGTCATAAAAGGTATGCCATGTTATAGGATTTTCAGTGTAGCAATGCCAAGGATAATAGCCCCCAGAGTTATATGTGAAATTTTTGAAGTTACCAAGCAGGGTGCCAAAAACACATGTGATTGGGGTTCCTGCATGGCAGGGAGTTGGACTGGATGGCCCTTGAGGTCTCTTCCAACTCTAGGATTCTATGATTCTATGAAATTAGACTATGCATTTCTAACAGGCTATGCCAGTGTGTCCTGTTGTTAATCTGCTGTTAGCAATTGTATTTTCACTGCTGAAGCAAAGTGAGGGATGAAGAGGAGATGGTTGGACAATCTCAAAGATGTTGGCCTCAGATATAATTTGACCCCTGGCAACTTATCAAAATCCCCCTTTAAAGGAAAACCATTTATAAAAGTGTGTGTATAGTAGACAAAACTACAGTGCTACCTTGCAAGATAAATACTCCGTAAGACAAATTCTTCATAAGACGAATGAAATTTCCAGCAATAGGCCTTTTTCACAAGACAATGGTTTGCCTACCGAAGGTCTTGAAAAAAAAAAAATCTTAAGCGGGAGGCTTTTGAATTTTGCATACCCACAACCTGGCAATTCGTCCAAGAAGGTTGATGGATCCAGATGGGTTTACAGCTGCCCTAAGGGAGTTTCCTGCCTCTTTAATGAATAATTCCATTGAATTATTAGTTGCTTTCTGGAATGGAGAAATGAGCAAAACCATTGACCTGATTGCCCTTAAACGTCTCCTTCCTTGAAGAACAGCCAACCTGGCTGCTTGGTTTACTGGGGAACTGGCAAATATGAAAAGGGTGGTCCATAGAGCTGAAAGGCATTGGCAGAAAACCCAGACTGAAACAGATAAAGAAACAGTGAAAGACAGTTGGAAAGCTTATTTCAAGGCAGTAGAATCAACCAGCAGAGCTTTTTCGAATTGTCAAAAGTCTGCTACATACTGACCCATGGGTGGATAACACAAACTACTCTGTAACTCGCTGCGAAGAATTTGCACAACACTTTACACCCAAATGTGTACAGATCCGGGCTGACCTGGATGCTGCTGCTGATCTGGAGCCTATAAATAAAACTGTCCGTCTTGCCTGCCCTGTATTAATGGATGAGTTTCAGCCCCTATAGCCTGAGGATGTGGTCAGGACTCTTGGAGAGATGAGGGCCACCACATGTCTCTTGGACCCCTGCCCTTCCTGGCTCATAAAAGCTGCCAGAGAGAGTCTGGCAGACTGGTTAGGAAGAGTAGTGAATGCCTCCTTGCAACAGGGCAGGATTCCTGCATGCTTGAAGGAGGCAATAGTAAAACCACAGTTTAAAAAGCCCTCTATGGATCCAACAATACTGAACAATTACCGAACAGTATCTAACATCTCATTATTGGGGAAAGTACTAGAGTGGGTTGTGGCTTTGCAGCTCCAGAGGTTTCTGGATGAAGTAAACTACGTGGATCCAGCTCAGTCTGGCTTCAGTCCTGGTTATGGAACTGAGATGGCACTGGGTTGCCTTAGTAGATGACCTATGCAGCGAAATGGATAGGGGATCTGTGTCCCTTTCGGTTTTACTGGACCTTTCAGCTGCTTTTGATACTATCAATCACAGCATCCTCCTGACTAGAGATGGGCACGACTTAGCGGTATTCCCGTTTCCGTTTCCGTTACTCGGTTCCGTTACTCTACGGAAACGGTAACGGGAATCACTCCCCCAGAATTCGAGCTCGAACCGACGAACGAACAATTTGGTCTGATTTGTCGTGCTCGTTACTTGCACACGGCGATCGTGCAATGCCAAGCGGCACAGAAAAAAAGTTTTTAAAAGTTAAAAAAAACCCGATTCCCGGTCCAAAATGGCGACCGCAATATTTTTTTTGAAATCCTTGCCCAAAACCCCACCAAAGCACCACAGAAACATGCGAAAGTAACCTATTTTAAATGCTTGATTTTTTTACAGTAGCAGCAGTGGGTTTGTCTTGCCAAAATACGTCTCCGTTGATTTTATTTTATTTTTTTCTTAATTTATTTTTTTACACCTGCGCAACGATGGGCTGGCCATGGGACGGGACCATGCAAATTTTTGGAGCCATTCCACCAATCGCATGGACAGGTTTTGACTGACACTTCTGGATGTGCCAGAGGGCATAAAAAGCCGAGGCACTTCCAGTCCGTCACAGTCTGGGCTTGGATCTTGTGGAGGGTGGTCAGGGCTGGATTGCTGCGCTCAGTCTAGTTTCGATTTCGCGGTCGCGGTCTCGGTCTCGCTAGGCAGGGAGGGAATTGAATTGATATTAATTCGAATCGCAAAACATAATAATTTCTTCTATTCCCTGTGGGGAATAGCAACACAGTGTTTATTCTCTTTTTTGTTTTCTCCATTTTTGAGGAAGAGTTCCGTACGTTTTATATTTGCTTCAAGGGGGAGGGAAGATTTGAGTGGGAGCGGTAGGGGAGGGGAGGTGCTGCGGATTTATTTTGAAAATATATTATTTTATATTACACTACCATACCATTTCTTTTGTATCCCAATTTCCCACCAAGTTCATTTACTTGGCCAAGGTCCTTTTACCCTGCGCCTACAGCTTTTTTGCTGCTGTTGCGATTGGGGTTTTGGAAGGGAATCCAGCAACCCCTATCCTACCCTAGTAGCAGCTTATAGTTTTATTCCATTTATTTTCTATTTTACAGTTTATTAGCAAGTGGCAAGCAACAGCCAAGGTCCAGTAGTACTAGTGCTTAGAAGGGGAGGTTGGAGGCTGTGGATTAAATTATTTTAAAAATATTATACAGTACAGACTGAGTACTAGGCAGAGTCTCCCTCGCCAACCAGTGCACTCACTCAAATTTCTCAAACACATTTGTTTTGGCAACAAGGCTAGGGCACCTTCCTCTATAGAACATTTTACAATTTCATTTTACTTAACACTATAGATATTCTTTGAATTTCTTTCACTTGTCCAACACCTCATTCATTTTTTTGCAGTCAGGCACTCAAACAAACATTTGTTGAAGGGCAGGCACCCAGCCACCTCTATAGAATTTTTTCTTCAATTACATCTTTGAAGAAGTTCCATTCATCTTAGTTACTGTGCATTATTTGTGAAAGTTGGGTGCTGCCAGATTTTGCAAACCCCTTGCTTCTATTAGCTTGGTTTTTGTGCAGTTGTTGTATAACTTACATCTGTGAAGAAGTTAAGTTACAGTTCTCCTAATTACACTTGCCCTGTGCATTAATTTGTGAAACTTGTTTGCCAGGATTGGCAAACCCCTTGCTCCTATTACCTTGTTTGTTGTGCTGCTGTTGTGAGTCCATCTCACTCATTTACTTGCCACCACAGTCTACATACACAATCCAATTACAACTGGGAAGAAGTTACAGTTCTCCTCCTAATTACACTTGCCCTGTGCAGGGCATTGAGAGACTTAGTTGGGTGCCAGGATTGGCAAACCCCTAGCTCCTATTTCCTTGTTTGTTGTGCTGCTGTTGTGAGTCCATCTCACTCATTTACTTTGCCACCACAGTCTACATACACAATCCAATTACAACTGGGAAGAAGTTACAGTTCTCTTTGTTACACTTGCTCTGTGCAGGGCATTGAGAGACTTAGTTGGGTGCCAGGATTGGCAAACCCCTAGCTCCTATTACCTTGTTTGTTGTGCTGCTGTTGTGAGTCCATCTCACTCATTTACTTGCCACCACAGTCTACATACACAATCCAATTACAACTGGGAAGAAGTTACAGTTCTCTTTGTTATACTTGCCCTGTGCAGGGCATTGAGAGACTTAGTTGGGTGCCAGGATTGGCAAACCCCTTGCTCCTATTACCTTGTTTGTTGTGCTGCTGTTGTGAGTCCATCTCACTCATTTACTTGCCACCACAGTCTACATACACAATCCAATTACAACTGGGAAGAAGTTACAGTTCTCCTCCTAATTACACTTGCCCTGTGTAGGGCATAGAGAGACTTAGTTGGGTGCCAGGATTGGCAAACCCCTTGCTCCTATTACCTTGTTTGTTGTGCTGCTGTTGTGAGTCCATCTCACTCATTTACTTGTTGCCACCGCAGTCTACATACACAATCCAATTACAACTGGGAAGAAGTTACAGTTCTCTTTGTTACACTTGCCCTGTGTAGGGCATAGAGAGACTTAGTTGGGTGCCAGGATTGGCAAACCCCTTGCTCCTATTACCTTGTTTGTTGTGCTGCTGTTGTGAGTCCATCTCACTCATTTACTTGTTGCCACCGCAGTCTACATACACAATCCAATTAAAACTGGGAAGAAGTTACAGTTCTCTTTGTTATACTTGCCCTGTGCAGGGCATTGAGAGACTTAGTTGGGTGCCAGGATTGGAAAACCCCTAGCTCCTATTTCCTTGTTTGTTGTGCTGCTGTTGTGAGTCCATCTCACTCATTTACTTGTTGCCACCACAGTCTACATACACAATCCAATTACAACTGGGAAGAAGTTACAGTTCTCCTCCTAATTACACTTGCCCTGTGTAGGGCATAGAGAGACTTAGTTGGGTGCCAGGATTGGCAAACCCCTTGCTCCTATTACCTTGTTTGTTGTGCTGCTGTTGTGAGTCCCTCTCACTCATTTACTTGTTGCCACCACAGTCTACATACACAATCCAATTACAACTGGGAAGAAGTTACAGTTCTCTTTGTTATACTTGCCCTGTGCAGGGCATTGAGAGACTTAGTTGGGTGCCAGGATTGGCAAACCCCTAGCTCCTATTTCCTTGTTTGTTGTGCTGCTGTTGTGAGTCACTCATTTACTTGCACAGTTCCTTGGTGCTTTTCTTTACTATAACATTATACATTCCCTGGCCTGAGCCACAAGAAGTGAGAAAAATGAGGAGGGCTCGCACAGCTAGAGGGCAGGGGAGGGGGACACCTACTAAGATAAATAGGGGCACGTTTCTGAGGGAAGGGACAGGAAGTAGTGCAGAAAGTGATACTGGTGCAACTCCCTCGTCGAGTAGCAGTGCCAGTGGCACAAGCAGCAATGTGCCATCGTCTGTCACCGAGGGAAGCATGGATGAGGCGTACCAAATCCCATCTTCGTTACCTGACAGCCCCACCCTTGATCAGCAAGAAGACAAGGGCTCTGATTCTGAAATGGCATCAGAATCAGAATCGGGCTCCTTGTATCTAAACCTGCCAGATTCTGAGGACCTGTTGGCAGGGACAGACTTAAGGCAGGCTCCAGGCAGTGACGGAAGGAGCAGCCCTCTTTCCACCCAGAGTACCACCAGTGAGAGCAGTAGTACTAGTCTACTTTCCCGGCAGGGCAGAGGCCACACCAGCACCACAGCAGCGGCAGCGGCAGGCAATAACAGAGGGGGCGTTACTTTCTGTAAGCCACGAGGGTGTCTCTGGGAGCATTTTGAGAACAGCCCCCAAGACGCAAGGATGGCGGTGTGCAAGATATGCGGGGTGGTCTTGCGCAGGGGGAATGACCCCAAACACCTCTCCTCAAGTGGGTTGCGCAGCCATCTGATGAGGAAGCACCCTGGGACTCTGCCTGGAACCCTGTCAGGCCCTTGCTCTTCAGGGAGGAAGAGAGGGGAAGAAGGGTTAGAGATAGAGAAAGAAAAACACAGCTCCGCTAGTGAGAGTGGGAAGAGGCAGGCCACTCTGCAGGAAGTGGGGATGTTGGGTGGGACTTTTGTCAGCCCGCGAAATAGGGCCAAAGCACAGGAGACCACCACTCGAGTGGTGGGTGAAATGGTGGCCATGAACGGGTTGCCCCTCTCCTTTGTGGAGTCATCAGGCTTCAGGCACCTGATGAAGCACGTGGCACCATGGTACGAGACTCCATCCCGGTGTACCTTCAGCAGGCGGGTGCTTCCCTCCCTTTATGAGTCTGTCAGGGACAGGATCCGGGTCCTGCTGCAGGCGGCCAGAGGGAGGAAGATCCACTTCACTTCCGACCTCTGGACCGGTGGGCACCACGGATACCTCTCACTGACGGCTCATTGGTGGCAACCCAAGGAGGTCCTGGAGCCCCGGTCAGCCCATGAGCAGCTGCAGGGGGAGGCACAAGGCAGCACCCCAAGAGGGTATAGGGTGGTGCTTCTCCAGGCACAAAGCATGGAGGACAACGCCACAGGGATCAACATTGCTGACGTTCTCAAGACAGCAATGCGAGAGTGGGGATTGGGGACAGAGGGACAGGTCAATCATGGAGTCATGGTTACAGACGCGGGCCGTAACATGACCAATGCGGTTCTTGGGGCAGGGTTCCAGGGCATCGTGTGCGCAGCACACAAACTGCATCTAGTGGTGGGCGATGCCATTGGCCTGGGTGCACCAAAGGACTCCTGGAGTGAGGGGGGCCAGGGAGACCAGGGCCTTGCTGGACAAGTGCCGGAAGATCGTGGGGCACTTCGCTCGCAGTGTCAAGGCAGCCAGGATGATGCGTGAGAGGCAGGCGGAGACGGGCCGACCGGAGCACGTCCTGATCCAGGACGTGACCACCCGGTGGAACTCCACCCACGAAATGGTCAAGCGTCTGGTGGAGCAGAAGGAAGTGGTGGAATACATCATGTCAACCACCCCAGTCCTGCATGAGGGGAGGGAATTGGACCTTGGTGCTACCGAGTGGCTCGCCCTCTCCCAGATGGCGGGTATCCTGCAGCCTTTTGAGGAGACCACCCACGTCCTCAGCAGCTACAATGCCAGCCTGGGCCATGTTCTCCCCCTGGTCAATGCCCTTCGCCAACGCCTAGAGACCAGTATCCGGGAAGAAGGCAATCTTCTCCCTAAGAGCAGGACATTGGCAGACAGGCTGTTGACCGGCGTGGATACCCGCCTTGGCCCACTCAGAAGGGAAAAGGTGTACCAGATGGCCTGCCTGTGCGACCCTCGCTTCAAGGGTTCCCTGGCGGCCAGCACTGCCGAACTGAAATCCTGGAAGACGGAGCTATGCCGTCAAGTCAGGGCTGTCTCCGATGAGGGCCAGGCGTTTCAGAGGGCGCACGGAAGCCAGAGCGATGCTGAGGAGGAGTCCTCGCAAGGATCCACATCCCTCTGTACTCCAGGAGCGTTCACCCAGAGACCAGGTTCCGTTCCAGCAGCCAACTACCTGGCCTCTGCCCTAGCCTCCTCAGTGGAGGCAAGGGAGGAAGAAGTAGCAGACCCCGCTCAGAGCATGGTGAAGGAGTACATGGCCGAGCCCCTCCAACCCCTCAGCTCGGACCCACTGCACTACTGGGCCAGAAAGGCAGACCTCTGGCCCGCTCTTTCAACTCTGGCGTTGGACCTCTTGTCTATCCCACCCACCAGTGTCCAGAGTGAGCGTGTCTTCTCCCACATGGGAGATGTCCTGAGGCCGCGCCGCTGTCGCCTGGACCCGGAGACGGTGGAAAGGTTGACTTTCATCCGCTTCAACCTTTCCACCTTGGGATTACCCCAACACTCCAAGAACTAAGTTGCTGCCTGTAACCTAACCTCCTGCCTGCAATCCTCCATGCCCGCCTGCAAGCCTGCCTGCCTCCCCTTGGCCCTACGAGCCTGCCTGCCTGCCTGCCTGGCCCTGTGACTACCTGCCGACTCCAGTGCCTAATGCCTGCAAAACTGCCTGCTTGACTGACTGCCTGCCTGCCTGCCTACCTGTATTCTCTCTCACACACAATTGAAGGGTACTATTAGTGGCCCATTTTTTCTAGCCCTGGCCTGTCTCCAAACCAGGCAGGGCCACTCAAAGTGTCATTGGAAAGGGTCTGTCTGTATTGGCCCAATGTTTCCCCTTTTGCCATGGCTGGTCTGAGAGAGACCCTAATACCTGCCTTCCTTGGTGCTTCACACCGTTCCCTGGGGTTTACGAGCCTGCCTGCCTGCCTGCCTGCCTGCCTGCCTACCTACCTGTATTCTCTCACACACACAATTGAAGGGTACTATTAGTGGCACAATTTTTCTAGCCCTGACCTGTCTCCAAACCAGGCAGGGCCACTCAAAGTGTCATTGGAAAGGGTCTGTCTGTATTGGCCCAACGTTTCCCCTTTTGCCATGGCTGGTCTGAGAGAGACCCTAATACCTGCCTTCCTTGGTGCTTCACACCGTTCCCTTGGCCCTACGAGCCTGCCTGCCTGCCTGCCTGCCTGCCTGCCTACCTGTATTCTCTCACACACAAAGTGGTGAGGAAGCACTTTACAACAACCTACCTCAAAGACTGAGTATCAGGGGGCAAGCTCCCCTCCTTATAGCCTTAAAGAAATAGACCCACCCAGTTCTCCTGCTTCCACTCTGTCTCCTTGGTTGCCAAAACCCGGTCTCCTGGGGTGGCGAGAGAAACTCTACCTGCCAAGGAAGCCTCCATGTTTGGTTCTTGGTGGATACTCTGTCCCACACTGACTGTGTGAGTCTGTAATTTACACAGACCTAGCTCTGTCTCCTCCGCCACTCTTTCCACTGGGCTGCCAGCCGTGGCTCACAAAGAAGGGAAATGTCCTTGTTGTGTGTGCGTACTCCTGTCCGAAAGTCCCCTGTGTGGATCTTGGTGCTGTGCTGTGTGACTCATTGTGCGCACACTCGGTGCTTAAACATTTTATAATCATTTCTGCCCTAACCCCGGAACAAAGGCTGCCGGACCAGAAAAGTTACTGGTTGCAAATCTAGGTTGTGATTGATGATGATGATTGAGTTATGGGAACACTCTTCAGGAACAGCTGGTGGTTGGCTTAGGGTTAGGGTTAAGGGGGATGTTTAGGCCTCCGCTACTCTGTCCTCTGGGCTGCACCACACTGTGTCTCACTAAGAAGGGCTGGAGTGGAATGTACTTGCGCGTACCACAGTTCAGCACAATAATCATTTGTTTCTTAGAAATAGAAGAGCCTTTCAGGAGGAAGTTCCAGGCTTGGCTCTTGGAGTTGTGGAATTGCTGTGATTCACTACGAAGGGCATGGAGATGGAATGCCGGCACAGCAGTTAGGAGCAGTCTACCAGCACACAGCTGGGAAAGAAAGTCAGAAAGCTTGGCTTGCTGTCCTTTTGCAAGCCTGTGTGGTCAAAGACTCAGACTCACTCTAGCTCTGTGTCTTCTCCCTGACTGCCTGTCAGGCTCCCCCCACTTCCGGCTTAGAGGAGGCCTTCCAGCCGCTTCTCCTTCACCCTAACATCATGGTCCAGTTATTGCTTCAAGTTCAGCCCTGTCGCCACTGCCCTCAACTTGCCCATGCAGCAACCACGGCTGCGCCCGCTTCTTGGCGGAAAACCTCTTGAAGACCAACTGTAACAGTGCATTCACTCATCAACTATTTTGTTTGCACACACTGTGCCTCACAGAGAAGGGAATTGTGCTTGTGTGCTAGAAAACAGCCGTGGGGTGGGCCCGTGATTAGGCAGAACTCATGCGAAAGCACCCTTGGACTCTGCCTGGGCCAGTGACAGGACTCTGCAGGAAGAAGTGCCGCAGTGTGGGAGTGTTGTCAGCCTCCGGACCGCCAATTAGTCTTCAGTGGGCTGCCATTGCCATACACTGTGGCTCACAAAGAAGGGCAACTTACTGCCGTGCTGGTGGCCCTCTGTCACCGTTACAAATAGGACAGTTTATCAGAAAGTTCAAGGCTTGGCTCTTAGAGTTGTGGGGAATGTGATTCACTACGAAGGGCATGCCACTGGGATGCAATGCACTGACTGTGGCTCTCAGTGAAGGGAGGGAGGAAGGAAGCCTCCACTCCAGGCTTGGTTCTTTCTGGGTACTCTGACTCACACAGACAGTGAGCCTGTGTTTCTCATGCCTACTGTCTTCCATGGACTGCAAAGCTATGTCTCACTGAGAAGGGAACATGGCTGTGCTGGCCTGCTAGGAGTTTACGGCCGGGGAAAGCAGCACACAGCTGTGTAGGAAGACCCTCTGGCTTGCAGTCCTTTTGTCAGAGTGGTCTCAGGCCTCAGAGTCAGACACCATGTGGACTCTGCTTTTCCACTGGGCTGCCAACTGTGGCTCACGAAGAAGGGCATTTTCCTGGCGTCCTCCTCAGGCCATTCAGTCACGCTGGGGAGCTGGAGCTTCCTGGCAATGTTCCTCCCCTACGGAGGCCCTGTGGCCTGAGACTCAGGCTATGTGGGCTCCTCCAGCCACTCTTTCCTCTTGGATGCAAAACACTGTGGCTCACTAAGAAGGAAAGAGAAGTTGTGTGTGCAGCACGCACTCCAGTAGTTTCTCTGACAGTTCCAGGCTTGGTTCTTGGAGTGGTGTTGGAGCTGGGATTCACTACGAAGGGCATGGTAGTAGTTTGCAGGGAGTTTGTAATTCACAGAGAACTAGCTCTGTCTCCTCCGCCACTCTTTCCTCTAGGATGCAAGACACTGTGCCTCACTAAGAAGGGAAGGAAGAGTAGTTGGGTGCCAGCACTCCAGTAGTTTCTCTGACAGTTCCATCCAGGCTTGGCTGTTGGAGTTGTAGGAGCTGGGATTCACAACGAAGGCCATGGTCGTGGTCGGGATTGCTGGCCCAGCATTCAATTACTCCAGCTTGTGGCCTCCGCCACTCTTTCCTCTGGGATGCAAAACACTGTGCCTCACTAAGAAGGGAAGAGGAGTTGGGTGCCAGCACTCCAGTAGTTTCTCTGACAGTTCCAGGCTTGGCTGTTGGAGTTGTAGGAGCTGGGATTCACAACGAAGGCCATGGTCGTGGATTGCTGGCCCAGCATTCAATTACTCCAGCTTGTGGCCTCCGCCACTCTTTCCTCTGGGATGCAAGACACTGTGCCTCACAACGAAGAAGAGAAGAGGACTTGGGTGCCAGCACTTCATTAGTTTATTGCAAAGTTGCAGGCTTGGCTCTTGGAGTTGTGTGGGAACCAACTGTGATTCACAAAGAAGGGCATGGTAGTAGACTGCCGGGCCGGCAGTTAGCAAGTCTACCAGCACACAGCTGGGGACTTGGGGAGGAAGAGTCAGACTCAGAATGTGGCTTGCTGTCCTTTTTGCAGCCAGTGTGGTGCTAGACCAAACTCAAGGTGATTGGCCTCCTCCTCCAGTCTTTCCTCTGGGCTGCAAGACACCGTGTTTCACACGGAAGGGGGTCCCTGATACAGCACCGCCAAGACTTAGTCAAAAAGTGACATGTGGTGGACGGTGGTGCATCGCAGGCAGTGTGGTGCCAGACCAAACTCAAGGTGATTGGCCTCCTCCTCCAGTCTTTCCTCTGGGCTGCAAGACGCCGTGTTTCACACAGAAGGGAGGTACTGATTTGAACAGCATTCGTACGTACAGCACCACACCAAGACTTAGTCAAAAAGTGACATGTGGTAGACGGTGGTGCATCTCACGCAGTGTGGTGCCAGACCAAACTCAAGGTGATTGGCCTCCTCCTCCAGTCTTTCCTCTGGGCTGCAAGACGCCGTGTTTCACACAGAAGGGGGGTACTGATTTGAACAGCATTCGTACTACGTACAGTACCACCCAAGAGTTTGTCAGAAAGTGCCATCTGGTGCATCACAGGCAGTGTGGTGCCAGACCAGACTCAAGGTGATTGGCCTCCTCTGCAACTCAGTCCTCTGGGCTGCAAGACACTGTGACCCAAGGCCAGTGGCATTTAAATTCCTGTCATGCCATTCAGCTCCATCCTTTTTATACTGGAGCTGGCAATGAACCTGCCGCTGCCGCACTCTGGCTCCGTGCTGTGGTGCTCTCATACTCTGCCTTGTGGCCTGGCCGGAGTGGCCGCCCTTACTCTGGCCTTATGGACGCGTCGACCAGAGATAGTCCTCCTCCTTGTACAGCCTAGTGGGCTGGGCTGTGGGCTGTAAAACTTAAGTCAGAGCAACCCAGAGCCCTATCCCATTCCCATCCCTACCAAAACTATTCCTGGCTGTAGCAGCTACTAGCTAGGTACGTAGCTTAACCACCTCAGGCTCTAACTGCTAATGTTTTTGTTGACCATGACCAAAAGCAGGGTTGCATTGGCTTTGGCTTTATTGCTTGTCCTTTAAGTGTGTGTGACTTTGACTGTGAATGTGAAGTGAAGGCAGAAGGACCTTGGTGATGGGGGGCCAATTTGGGAGGAGTAGAGGAGTAGACCCCTCATCCAGATTTGGGGAGGAACGGAATGTCTGTTTCTCCTGCTGCCTCTGAGAGAGGTGGAGGGGAGATGGGATGGATTCAAACCCAAACAACAAAAAAGTACAACAAACAGGCACGTCAGCCAGACCAAGTAGGGTGGCTGGCTGGTTCAGCATCAGCAGATTCAGCACAGCAGACCAAGAGAAAAAAAAGAAATGCAAATTTGTTTCTGCCCCACTTTGTTTGCTTAGGATGCAGTAGCCTTGTTGTGCAGCAGCAAGTCCATCACCCAGGCAGGTTTAAACTGTATTTCGCCTGCTCATTTTGCGGGACCCGCGCCCACCCGCCCGCGTGCCCACCCGCGCGCTAGCCACTCCCCCTGCCGCTGCCGCTGCCGCTGCCGCCGCCGCCGCCCACGCATATACCCCCGCACCACTGCCGCCCGCGCTGCGCCCGCAAGCCGCAAGTCTCGGTTGGACGTCAAAATGCGCGAAATCGCGACAGAAACGGAAACGAAAAAACGAAAAAACGAACCGACTAATTTTTGCGAATTTTCGCGAAAAACGGAGACGACCCGAAACGGAACCGGCCCGACTAACGACAACTCGAAAAAAATTTTTTCCAAGTCGTGCCCATCTCTACTCCTGACTCATCTCTCTGAAAAGGGAAAGCCTTTTGTCCAAAAAAAGTTCTCCTTGTCTCTCTCGTAGCTGGCAGGAAACAGTCTTGTGGGGTTTGACAATTCCACATTGAGCTGTCTTCTTCAGCGGAGAAAGCTAAATTGAGAAGGACTAAAGAACTGGTAACGTTAAATCCTTTCCCCCTACACTGGTTTACTGCCTTTGTCCATTTGAAGATTACAGACCGGAATCTTTATTCCTGCTTCCTTGAAAATTTCTACTGTAACTCTGACCAGAACCATAAAACTAACATTATAGCCTAATAATTCAGCCAAGCAGAATGTCCTTACCCTTGACACTTATATCGTTGTTTTAGGCAGCATGGGTGTCACTGATGAATAAAAGTGTGACTTCCAGTTGCTGAGATGGAAGCAGAAGAGGACATGCACTGAGCTCATTAATAACACTTGTTTATTTAACCAGTGCTTTGCAAAGGCAATCGTGTGTGTTAAAAGGGAGATTATGAAAGCACCAAGGCAGGAACATAAGAAAAAACTAGCAAGCAATACAGCCCCCTAATGGAGAAAGAAGCACCAGTGTTTCCTCTTCACAGAATCACAGAAATATACTGTACCATAGAGTTGTGGGCCTGGAAAGGGTCTCATGGGTCAACCCCCTGCCACAGCACCTCTCGAAGGAAGTTATCTAACCTCTGTTTGAAAACATCCAAAAAGGAGAGTCTCCCAGCCTTCCGAGGCAGTCCTTGTTACTGCCAATCAGCTCTTCCTTTCCAGAAACCCTTCCTAACATTTAGGTGAAATCTCATTTCGTTCATGACAGGATGACAACAAAAGCACAGATGAATTATCAGGAGCCAGAGACGGGTCCTATTCTTCCCCTATGAGAGAGAAACTAATACAGCTAGGTAAAGAAGAACATGCTTGTGAATATATTAATATTTGCATTCTCATCAAACAGCACCATTCTGGGTGACCTCCAGTTTTTTTTTTAATTTATTTATTTATTTATTTATTTATTTATTTATTTATTTATTTATTTTTACAACTTATATGATTTAGATTTCAGCTCCCGCTAGGCAGGTGTGCTTAAGGGGATAATGCTCACATGTCAGGAGGAGTGAGAATTGTGATGCAAAAGATCTGAATGTCACCATGTTGGGAATGGTTTACCTACAGCGTTAATTGTGACATTGAACTCACACAGTCTAGTCAGACCTGCTTGATTTAACACACAGATGACCGCTGTATAATGTATAAAGCAGCAAGGTAGAGTTGAGTTTTACCTTCAATAAATTTTTTTTGGGGGGAGGGCATTCACTGCCAAATTACATCCTCTCATTGGCAGCTTTTCCATTGGCATTTTTTCTTGGGGCAGTGTGGTGTGAGCAACTGAGTGCGGCTTTAATAAACAATAAACTAAACTTTACTCCTATTATGCAGTGGATATAATGGTTCAAGGAGGAACCTACGAGTTGACTGAGCTATGTCTCTCTCCCTTATATGTTAGTTTTCCTCAACTGGCACTTACGGAATCATTCACTCAGAGACACCAGTAATGAAAGAGAATAAAATGTTTCTGTTTACTTCCATCATTGCTGACTAATTATTCATCCTGAGAGAACATCTCACTAAACAGTCCACTTCTGACAGACTCCATTGATAGAACTGGGGCTGGGGGGGGGAGCAGGAAAAAGAATCTTTTATTTAAATGTTAATTTTAAAATATATTTTTTGAAAAACATACAAAACAAAACTAAATATACTGTACATACACTCAACATGCTCCCCCCTTACCCACTGGGATCTTTGAGAGACCTTTTCTTGTTTTGATAGTGCATGTCAGTTTGTCATTGATTCCACACTTCTTTATACCATTCGAGATCGCACCTAACTTTCTGTTTTCAGTTTAGCTGCTGTTATTGCATTTGCAATCAGTTCCTGTGTTGTCCAAGAATCTGAAGTAGAGAGGGAAGTATTGTTGTTACTCGAGGGATTGACATTCCACCACAGTCCAGAAGAGTCCCTCCAAGTCAAAATCTCTCCAAGGCAAGATATCCAACACTTTTCTTCTAACCACCACTGAAAACTGGACAAGGGAATAAGGACCAATACTCTACGACTTGTCTTGAAAGGATAAGTTGAAGAGCTAAGGCAGTGGTTCGAAACCTGGGGGTCGGGGCCCCCTTGGAGGGTCAAACAACCATTTCACAGGGGGCACCATAAGCCAGTGAAGAAAAAGGCACAAATGGCTTGGGTCTGGAGGAGGTGGGGAAAGAGTGAGTTACGGCTTGATAGGTTGGAGGGAATGTCAGTCGATGGCACTGGAGGCTGTGATTGGCTGAGGGTGCCTGTAGAGCAAGGCTTCTCAAAGTTTTCAAACAGCGGGCTGGTCCACCCCCCCCAGACACCACTGGGGGCCGGACCACAGTCCAAGGGGGGGGAGGCTGACATGGAAAAAAGGGGGGAGGGAGGGGCAAGTGGGCAGAGCCCCCAATTGGCCCATGATCATTGTGTCTCCAGGGCCCCAGCAATGCCTCCTACTCCAGATCACCACCCTGAGGTGCCACCACTGGGATTCCTCTGCTGCGCCTCCTCCTCCTCCTCCTCCTCCTCCTCCTCCTCCTCCAGTGGCAGCGGCTGGAGCGGCTCTCCTTCCTTCCTTGCTTCATTGTGTTGGGAAGGAGGTGGAAGCCCAGGCAGATCCAGCCATATGCTCTGGCCATCATGTCCTCACTGTGCCCTGGAGGGAAAGCTGCCTCCTCTCTTGGCCTGGCCCAGCCTGGCTCGACTGCGCTGCAGGTGAGGGAAGGACAAAGGGAGCAAGGGCTGGGAAGGAGGCAGGGGAGGCAGGAAGGCCTGCCCAAAGCCACCTGCAGCCCGCTCACTGGCTGAGTCCAGCCAGGCTCTGGTGCTCTCTTGGCTTGCCAGCCCGCCCATCACCAACCGGGGACAAATACAGCCACGCCATCCTCCCAGGAACCAGGCTCAGGCCACCATTGGCCTTCTCTTCCCTTCTCTTCTTTCTCCACCACCTCCTCCTTGCTGGTCTCTAACCGAGTGATGGTGATGGCAGCTGCAGCCTCTGGCCATGGCTGTGCTCCTTCTCCTCCTCCCAAGCTCCATGGAGCAAGGGCGCAGCTCAGAGGGGGCTGGGTGGGGAGGGACGTAGCTCCGTTTCCCCCTCAGTCGCCTGCCATCCATCCCTCCAGCGGTCCACTGCCATGGCTGCTCTGGCCCAGAAGGCTGGCTGGCACTGTAGATCCATCTTCCCCCTTCATTCCTCACAACTACAATAACACAGGCAGCAGCCACACAAGGAAGGCAGGTGAGCAGGGTGGAGGAGGAGCAGGGGTGGGGCCTCAGGGCCATGGAGGGAGTGGGAGACCTTGGTGTAGCCCTCCTGTTTTAAATTGCCCCGCTCGGCTGCACCCAGCACCCCAACCATCTGGGCAGTGGGTGGGGGGAGTGGGGGACCTTGCCGTAGCCCTTCCACTTTGAATGCCCCACTAGCCAGCATTCTGATCATCTGGGCGGTAGTTGGGAGGAGTGGGAGAAGCAACATAGCCCACTGCTTTGAACTGCCTCAGCAATAGAAGCAGCTGTGGGGGCTGGCTTGCTCGCAAAGCAGGGGGTAGGTGGGGGGTTGCAATTGGTCCTAGGAGCCGGATTCAGGACCTTGGGGGCCGCATCGGGCCCCGGGGCCTTAGGTTGAGGACCCCTGCTGTAGAGGGAAGTTCTCTATAGCACCTGCAGCAGTGGCATGCCAAAGGGGGCTTGTGGCCTCTTCTAAGCAGGGCAAGGCGTCACCACAACAGGAAAATTGCGGCAGCATTAGGAAGTTGAGAATCACTGAACTATGGGAAGTTTCATGACCTCCTCCTCCTCCTCCTCCTTCTCCTCCTCCTTTTGCTTTTAAGGTTGGACACAACTGGTTTCTCCTTGCTTAGCATGTGATTTAGGGAGACAACATGTCTAACCTCTCTCCACTTTATGATAAACCGTGCTCTATGATTCATTCTTCTGAAGAGAATTTTAAGTATGTATTGTTTATCTGTACTTGTTCAAATCATTGTCCTTTTTTCTTTTTTAAAAATATGCTTGATTGTGGCTGCACCATGTCCAAGCAAACCACAGCAAAAAAGCAAAGTGTGCTGCTTGTATACTGGCCCATAGTGCTTAAAACACTCTCTGCATAATTATGCAGGCTACACACCCCAGCAAGCTGAGTATTCATTTTACTGACCTTGGAAGGATGGAAGGCCGAGTAAACCCTGGCATTGAACCCTAGGTTGTGAACACAGGCACGGCTGCAATACAGCAGAGAACACTGGCACAGCAGACAGAATGGATGTTAATTAACCCATTTTTAGGTTGGCTTGAACAATGTAAAAAAGAGAGCATAGGATCCAAGTTCTTCTGGAGCCACTGCCTTTTAAGATGCCCAAATTACATTTGATGCTTTGGTCATATCAGGTCAGTCCAACACTTACTTTTTCACATAATATATTTGAAGAAGCTGCAGTCTGCACTCAAAGCCATTTTGCAGGGTAGAGCTTCTTAACTCTCTGCCTATCTGACACACACAAAAATGTGTCAAAATCAAATGTCCCCTCCTCTACGCAGTTTTCTCTCTCTCTCTCTGAGGGATGAAATTATGAAAGTTTATCTTTCATCTTTTAGGAAAAGCAGCTTGAAGGATACTTTCAGCAGCAGAGTGTTGGGTGGACAGGTGGGGAAAAAAGCCCCTTCCGGTTATGTCTCTTACAACACAACCAAGTTGAGCTTTGTCTTGTTCTGTCTGCACAGGCCAAGTCAACTCCACCTTGAGATCGTGTGCAAATTACCTGGCTGAATCAGATAAATTGCACGCAATCTCAGACAAGCTGGAGTTGCAAGACCATGAATGGTTCCCAGTGGACAAAAAACACCTGAAGAAGAAGCTTGCTTAGGCATTGCAGCTGTTTTGTTTTGCAATACAGCAGTGCTGGGAGGGAAGCTACGCTTGTTAGCTTTGATCCTTTGTTGCATCCCAATGCTGTAGCTACACATCCCTCCATACTTTTAAAGAAGACTATAGGATACCAATTGAGATCCTTGTTTCTGGACATGATTTCTTTCCTAGTCCTCCCTCAAGATGCCAGATATGAAGCTTGGAGCCTTCTGCATTCTCATAGAATTACAATTCATCCTGTCTTGGTTGGGAAAACTTCTCCACCGAGGAGTTTGGTTTGTGTATGCATCTTAGAACTTCACTTTTCCATAGATGCCAAGGAGATCACTTGAGTGTAACTTTCGGGATAAAGCTAAGATCTGGGATTCAAATAAGGCCTTTGTCTCTCTTGGACCACACTAAATCACCTAGGCTTATGCCCTTTCTGAAGTATGGAGAAGCTTCAGGAGGAAAGCCCTTTAGTCTGGACTCTGGGCCTTAACATTCCATTGCCTCAGTTGCCTTTCCTGTGTTGTATTGCTTGGGCTGGGAAACAAGTAGATGTGGTTAGGAAGCAGGTACCAAGTGGAATTGGAATTGGCTCTTATTAAAAATAGATCAAGATCTAGGATGGAAGGGGGCTCACTCCACATTTTTAGGGGGGGCATGTCTGATGTGGTCATGAGCCATACAGTATATGGTTCTAATTCAACAGATTGCTAACCTATGTGCACGTTCTCTGGTGCAGATAAGATCCCGGTCCAGCCTCTCCTGGACAAATTGGTTGCTACTAAAGATGAGCACAAAATAAAAATGAAATGCTGTTTTGTTGTTTCATTACGTAATGAATTACTTAATTATGAAATGAAACAGTAGGATGCCTTTTGTCACAAAACGAAATGAAATGCCATTTTTTCCTCTTGGAATGAAACGATTCACCACCAATACTAGGGGTTAAGCTGGTTACATTAACCCCTAAATTGGTGGCACATGCTGTACACACTCTTTCAGTTAACTACCAGGACCCCTTTGGTGTTTAACTCACACCCCTGAGTACCAAACCTCTCCAAAATTTAGGGGATTACAGGGAAGAGCTTGAGGAAGCTACCCTGCCATTTCCATGCCAAAATATGGCTGTGATCTGTATTTTTGAGTGCATAATGCTTTGTTATGTTTATTTACTCAAAAATATAGATCACAGCCATGTATCAGCACCAAAACCACTGGAGAGTTTCTTCAAGCTCTTCTCTGTAAGCCCCCCCCCCCCCAAAATTTGGAGATGTTTGGGACTCAGGGGGCTATGTTATTAAGCTCCAAAGGGGGTGCCCCTAGGAAAAAATCTTTCTAATTGAATTGGGATTTGGAAGCGAAACCGCCAATTGCTCACCCACTGGAGGGGGGGGGCTATTGTGGCTTTCCGATTCAATTAGAAAGATTTTTTCCTAGGGGCACCCCCTTTATAGCTTAATAATTCAGCCCCCTGAGCCCCAAACCTCTCCAAATTTCGGGGGCTTACAGGGAAGCGCTTGAGGAAGCTCCCCAGCAGTCTTGGTGCCTCCAGGATCCAGGGGGGCATAGCAGTTTGTTTCATTTCATTTCATAATGAAACTACTTTAAACAGTTGCTACAAACAAAATGAAATGAAACTGCTAAAGAAGCAAAATGAAATGAAACACTATGTTTATGTTTCATGCCCATCTCTAGTTGCTCCTGCTAGTTCATAATATGACATATAGACATAAAAAGAGCTTTGCAGAATCAGACCATAGACATATTACCATTCTGACTGCACAATGGCTAAGCAGATACACCCATTGAAAGCCTACCCATAGGACATGAGTCAAAACCTTTTGTTTTGGGCTCTCTAAAGGCAACTTGTTCTCATAGGCCACTGTATGAACAGAAAGTGGGGTAGGCAGGCATGCCTACAGTATAGGAGCCCTGTATTGCAGTGGTTAAATACCTGTACTGTAGCTTAAACTGTGCTCATGACCTGGGGTTCAATCCCAGGTAGCCAGCTCATGTTTGACTCAGCCTTCCATCCTTCCGAGGTCGGTAAAATGAGTACCCAGCTTGCAGGGGGGGGGGAATGTGTAGCCTGCATACTGTAATTAAAAACTGTAAACCGCCCAGATACTACTTGAAGTGGTATGTGGTGGTATATAAGCAGAACACTTTGCTTTATAGTAAGCATTATAGTAAGCGTTAGAAAATGCTCATCACCAGCTTTGCAAATGGTGCATGACGTCTTCCACATTTGTTCAGAATTTGACTCATCACATTGTGGAAAACCATTTCATGTGCATTTTGAGAGTAGCACATCTGCAGGGCCACAAAGTAGGATTTGTACTCTGTGCCAATCTGCACCCCCTTGCCCCAGCAAATGGGGCAGGCATGGAATCGATGTTTGCCCCGGGTGGCACAGACTGTAGCTGTGGCCTGCACTTCTGAGAGGTGTCTATTGCAGTTCTTGGAAGTATGCTGTTGTATATTTCATACTAGTCTGATGGCTGGACCTTTTGCTTGCTATGTCACCACTATTTCAAAATGGCCCTGTTGCTGAGAGACATGATAATTGCTAAGTCTCATCAGAAGAGAAAATATGGTACTGATTGCCTCTCTGTTTCCAGAAACCTGAGGATTGCAGGAGCACAGCTTGCCAGTCTGCAAACCCATTTCCAGCAGCAGGAGCAAATTATGGTACCTGGTACAGATGAAGCTGCTATGGGACTGGAGGCATCTGGGGAAAGAAACACATTTTGTCAGAGAGGAACCTGTGCAGAGATTTCATTTCCGTGCTATTAGACATGATCTTTCTCTCTGGAAAGAACTTCTGCTGATTTACTGTGGAGCATCCTTTTATCAGTAACAACAACAAAAAGCGTTGGGTTCTTCAGTTCCCCCTGAAGAAGGCATTCTCAGATGCTAAATTAAAAGGGTCACTTTCCTCACAGCTCAATTTCCTGGCTGCTATTGCACGATCCAACAAAAACTATCTGCACTTGGGGATCACGGGTGCTTATTGGTTTCCAGATGACTACAGAGCAAGGTGAGAGCGAAATGGGAATGAAGAATGTTTATTTCTCATCACATAGCCAGATAATCAGGTATCTGAGTTTGGGCATGCCTGCCTCCCCCTCCCTCTCCATTTCCCAAGGGGCGATGAGATTTTCATACCTGAACTCATGAGTTCGACTTGTGCAATTCAGTATGATTAATGGAAACCAAGGGAAACAGCTTGGTCAAGCTGTAATTTATGACTGGGCTTTTACCTCTGGAGAAAAGTTATGTTGGATCCAATTTGATTTGTAAATGTCACACAGCCATTCCAGGCTCTACACGTCTCCCCTTTCTGCCTTAATTGTAAGTGAGTGGGTTTTTTTTTATTCTCCCCTATCTCAACAGCCTGACAAGCCTGAATGGTCAAGTGCATCTGCTATATTTTTCTCTACATGAAAAGGAAATATGCTTTTGTCAATATACTGCATTGCTCAAAGACCCATCTTTGAACTTCAGCTAAATGGTCTTCCATTATTGAAGTTCACTGAGAGGGCGTTACTCACTAGGATTAGAAAAGAGGGTTAGTCTAAGGTTTGGGGTCATTAATACCTGCTTGTCAGGATGACGGACAGTACGGTTGTGCACCATCTTTAACCAAAACCTGCGCTACTAACTGAATTGGCTTCATTTGTACGAGGCTGAGATGAAGTGGAATGTTCCGAAGCAAAGCACAGCCGATTTATAAAGCAGTTCAAATGCAAGGCAAAGCGTACATCAAGTGGGAAATAAATTATTGCAAGATTTTCTTCAAAAGCGTAATAATAATAAAGAAAAGGAAAAGGCAAAGATGCCATGCCTCCACCATGCAAACTCCTGGCCCTCACTGTATGAAATTAGGCATGTTAACCAGTCTCTTCAGGGTCAGTCATGGGAAGGATCTCCGTCATCCAGGTGAGGTCATCATAGAGTTGGAAGAGACCTCAAGGGCCATCTAGTCCCACCCCCTGCCATGCAGGAACCCCCCATCACAGTGCTCCCAACAGATGGGAGACAAAGGTGGCCAGCTCCAAAAGGGAAAGTGCTGGGTCACGAGAAGCACGGTATACCAGCACTATCCCAATTCCTTCCCTGCCCCCAAATGCCATGTGGAGGACCTCAAGACCTGGAACTGCCAATGCTAACAGCCTCAAGTGTATTTTTTGTATACAATGGTTACCCTGCCCCCCCACCCCTCCAATCTACCCTGGTGTTGGACAGAGTACCCGGTTGGATAAAAGCAAGTCAGAACTTGCTCCAGGTTGCAGACATCCATTCCAGAATATTCCCGAGAGTCTAGAACCCTGTGGTGAGCACATGGTTTCAGGAGGGGACTTCAGCTCATTGCTCTTAATCCTCAAATCTTCCAGGATGCAGGGGTTATACAAAAATCTCACTAAATGAGCCTGGTGGGCTACAGTTCTATCTGCCAGGCAACGATTTCCAGCAGGTCTTAATGCATTGTTATCTGTCCGGGTTTTCTGAATTCAAAGCCAGAGAAATTACGGTCAAAAGAGCAAGCAGTACAATATAATAATCAAGACAACAGCTTAACTGTAGGTTCCTGCAGAAGGACTTCTAATTCTCAGCAGGCTCTCCTCTTAGCCCCTTTAATATGGCCAAAGACATTCAAAAAGCAACAGTGCTGCATCTGTCCATTTATGCTTGATGGTTTAACCCCTGAAACAATGGTGTCGCTTAGCTATGTTTTCCCTGGGGTCTCATGGAAGATGCGTGGAGGATTTAAAAAGACCCCAACCTTTCGGCTGAATAAGCAAATCCAATACAAACTCATCTTAGTGTGACTCTTTTGATATGCTTATTGATCTGAAGACATGTCTGCACAGGGTGCATCCATAGCGAGCATGGAAAAAAATACTTTCAGAGAGTTATTATTGATAGTTATAATCTCGAAATATTGGAAGTAGTTACTTAACCACTACAGTCTTGTACCATTACATTTGTACAACTTTTTTGCTTTCCTATTCCTTAAAAGCAACCAGAATGAACTTTTACTTTGAGACTCTTTTACTCTAAAAACACATGTATCTTATAGAGAGAAAGGTGAGGTACAGATGAAATAAAACAACATAGCCCTTCCCCTTTGGGACTGGAACTCCTGAGCTGCTTTTAAATCTGAAAAATAGCCCCGACAATAGACCCCCCCCTTCCTTGAAACCCTTTCTGCTGCATTTATTTGCTAGAATCTTCTCCTGCGACATCCATCAAAGCCAAAAGATGTGACCTTTTGAAATGGGCAATAGAATTATGAAGTTATTGTTATCTTTGCTCAATCTATTCGTTATTGTATTATGAAATTGTTATGTCATTTTGTTTGTGAGCCTTCCTTCCCTGTTATGAAAGTGTTCTAAAACATTGCGTCAGTAGGAATGTACTATGCTTCATGTCTTGCTTAGGCATGAACTGCTTCCAGCACGTAGCTTATGGAAAAGCAATATGGAAGGTGATTGACTGAATGAATGACGGACTGACTGGCTGGCTGAATCACACTGCAGTTGTCAGGCTCCCACTGGTATTGTTCTTTTGTCCAGATTCTGTTTAGTGCTCCCCAACCTTTTTATCACTGTGGACCGGTAAATGCTTGATAATTTTTCCCTGGCCCGCTTGTTTTGATTTAATAAGATAAAAAATGTAAATGCCCCCCCCCGCCGCTGACGCACATGCGTGCTAGTCGTTTCCCACTCTAGGGGGCGGTGCTCATCTCCGTACTCAAGCCGAAGAGCCAGTGTTGTGCGATGAGTCCTTGGCATCCCTGCAAGGAAACACTGTTTTTACTTCCTCGCATTTTCCCCCCCGGGGGCTACCCAGCCGCCGTGAGGTCTTGGGACCCTTTGCCCTTCCTTGACATGAGGCCACCCTCCCTCCCTCCTTTCTTTCTTTCTTTCTTTCCCTTTTCTTTCTTCCTCCCTCCCCCTCTCCCTTCTTTCTTTTCTTTCTTTCTCTCTCTCCCTTCCTCTCTCTTTCTTTCTTTCCTCCCACTCTCCTTCCTTCCTTCCTTCCTTCCTTCCTCTTTCTCTCCCTTCTTTCTTTCTTTCTCTCCCTCCCTCTCCCTTCTTTCTTTTTTCTTTATTTCTCTCCCTCTCCCTCCCTCTCTTTCCTTCCTTCCTTCCCTCCCACTCTACCTCCTTCCTTCCCTCCTTCCTTTCCTTCCTTCCTCATTTTCTTTCTTTCTTTCTTTCTTTCTTTCTTTCTTTCTTTCTTTCTTTCTTTCTTTCTTTCTTTCTTTCTTTCTTTCTTTCTTTCTTACCTTCCTTCCTTCCCTCCCACTCTCTTTTCTTCTTCTTCCCCCCCCTTTTCTTTTTTCTTTCTTCCTCTCTCCTCTCCTCTCCTCTCCTCTCCCTTCTTTCTTTATTTCCTTCCTTCCCTCCCTCCCTCCCTTTCTTTTTCTTCCTTTCTTCCTCATTTTCTTTCTTTCTTCCTTCCTCCCCCTTCTTTTGTTCTTCCTCTCTCTCCCTCACTTCTTCTCTCCCTTTCTTTTTCTTTCCCTCCCTCCTTCCCTTACTTACTTACTTTCTTCCTCCCTTCCTCCTTCTCCCTCCTTTCTTTCTTTCTTTGTTCCTTCCTTCCTCTCCTTCCTTCCTTCCTTCCTTCCTTCCTTCCTTCCTTCCTTCCTTCCTTCCTTCCTTCCTTCCTTCCTTCCTTCCTTTCTTTCCCTCCCTCTCCCTTCTTTTTCTTTCTCTCTCTCTCTCCCTTCTCCTTTCTTTCTTTTTCTTTCTTTCTTTCTTTCTTTCTTTCTTTCTTTCTTTTTTTTTCTTTCTTTCTTTCTTTCTGGCGGGGCGGGGGGGGGCGATTGCGGGGGGTCGCAGCGGCGGCGGCGATGGTGGGACGGGGGCAATTGCGGGGGGCGATTGTGGGGGGGTCACAGCGGCGGCGGCGGGACGGTGGCGATTGCGGGGGGGATTGCGGCGGCGGGGGGGTCGCGGCGGCGGCGGGACGGGGGTGATTGCGGGGGGGTCGTGGCGGTGGCGGGACGGGGGCGATTGCGGGGGGGATTGTGGCGGCGGGGGGGTCGCGGCGGCAGCGGGACGGGGGTGATTGGGGGGTCGTGGTGGCGGCGGCGGGACGGGGGGGATTGCGGGGGGCGGCGGGGGCGGGGGCAGGGACGATTGCGGGGGGGTTGCGGTGGCGGCGGCGGGGCGGGGTCGCTTGCGGGGGGGTCACGGCAGCGCGGGGGCGATTGCGGGGGGTGGCGCGGCGGCGGCCCGGTGCCGATTCATCCACGGACCGGCACCGGTCCGCGGCCCGGGGGTTGGGGAACACCATGTTAGGGGTCAGGCAGCACATTTGTTTTTCATTCCACTGGCAAACTGGTGTCTATCCTTGCACGTTTCTTTTTCAAGCATTACCCATTATTGTCTTCGTTTTTCCACTCGCTGAAGTTTGGGGGCATGAAGTTTAGTGGTGTGCATTTTTTAAATCAGGGGGCCTCAACCTAAGGCCCGGGGGCCGGATGCGGCCCCTCAGGGTCCTGAATCCGGCCCCGGGACCAATTGCAGACCCCCCCACCTCCCCCCCTGCTTCGCAAGCAAGCCAGCCTCCACAGCTGCTTCTATTGCAGCCCTTGCTCGTTTCCTCCCTCACTTTGGTGCATCAAAGGGCTGATGGCCAGGGTGCACAGCTGGATCTGTGTTGTGCCAGCCTTGCTGCGGCTGTGTCCTCATCCTGAGTGGCAAAAAGGTGATGAGGGGCCTGAGCTTGCCTGGGTTGCCACCTCCTTCCCGATGCAATGAAGGAAGGAAGGAAGGAAGGAAAGAAGGAGAGCTGCTCCAGCCGCTGCCACTGTATGAGGAGGAGGAGGAGGAGGCGCAGCAGAGGGATCCCAGCAGTGGCACAACCCGGAGCAGGAGGCATTTGAGGCACTGATCATGGGCTGATCGTGGTGGGGTGGTGGCCCCACTTGCCCCTCCCTCCCCTGTGGTCCGGACCCCAGTGGTGTCTGAGGGGTGGTGGACCGGCCCGCTGTTTAAAAACGTTGAGGACCCCTGTTTTAAAAGCTGACGTGCGTGCTTTTGTGCACTTGGATGTGTGCAAAAATGTTTCAGAAGCCTCGGAAATGCACACACATCTCTGAGGCACCATCTGCTCCTTCCCACAGCTAAACTGTGTTGAAATTCTATGCCATGAATACCTGAATTCTGGGCTTTAGGTAAAAGTGTATAGTTCCTCTCACATTGTGCTGCTTTTGTCGGTTTAAACAAAAGGTGGGATCAACACTTCAAGAGAGGGTTTTTGCCCTCAAAATATTAGCAACATTTTTGTTATTTTTCTAGTAGCCTAAAGGTATCGCTTGTTCTACCTTTGTATTTACTTTAAGAGAGTGCAGGCAATGACACATTAGGAACTACAAGAGGAAGGTGGGGAAATTAATTAAGGCTTCATCGTCATATAAACTTACCTAGGAATATGTCTTATTAACTCCAGTATGTTTCTTGAGCTGTATGTATAGCCTTGTGTAACAAATTAAAATCAATTTTATTTATTTATTTATTTATTTATTTATTTATTTATTTATTTATTTTTGTTTGTTTGTTTGTTTGTTTGTTTGTTTGTTTTTCACTTTTTAGGAACCATGGCAGTTGTGATGTTCTGCATCAGTGACTCCACACAGGTCAATCTCAGGTGACATTTCTTCTCCTATGTAGTGTATTTACTGTATGATTGCTACATGGTTTTCTTTTTCTTGTTCATCACAACTGGGCAGTCATTTATTTGACCGAGATGCTTGGGGTGCCTGTGTTTGGCAAAGGTAAGTTTGAAATCATAGACTGCTTTGAAGTTCTGAAGAAATGCTGGCAATTCCAATAGTCTTGTTTCCAGGTGGCTGACTATATTTTGACAGTATGTGACTTCATTTCCAAATGTTGTCGCTTTGTTTTCTGTCTTTTCCTGTACAGCTTTATTGTGCTATATGCCTCCAGAGAGAGAGAGAGAGAGAGAGAGAGAGAGAGAGAGAGAGAGAGACAGAGACAGAGACAGAGAGAGAGACAGAGAGAAGAAGGAAGGAAGACATGTGCCCTCAGTGTTTGAAATAAATTTTTGTTGTTGTTGTTCTGGGCACACTGAAAGGGTTGTGACTGAACAGACAGCTACAATGTATGACTACCATTAAGGGAAAAATTATTGACAAATCTCACACACTGGCTGCCAGTTACTCGCCAGTGCTGACTGATACTTGTAAAATGCTGTCAAATAATGAGTTGGATCCAGGCTCAATCATACTCCAAGTGGACCTCTTAAAATCAGTGGGAGATGCTAGTCATATCTAATATCACTCCCATTCATTTCAACACTCTAACTAGGAAAAAGTCTGGATCCCGTGCATTGACAGATATTGAAACATTTTCACAGATCAGTTGGGCAAAATTAGCTGATTGTGTAGCTCCACCCAGTGCCACAGGAATGTCCTTGCCATCCAAGGCAGAGTACCATTAATTAAAGTGTCTCTGCTTTGATTTTGCACTGCTCATGGTTCATTGTGTGCAAGTGACATGCAGACTAGAATTAAAAAGGGACTTTTTAAATAGGGGCAATCTGACCCAATAGCTAGCATGCCTATGGAACAAGGCAACTGTTTTAATTTCGTAAAGAAATTGTGCACTGATGCAATAATATAATATAGGGTAGTACTCCGGTATCCGCTGGAGATTGGTTCCAGGCCTTCCCGTGGATAACGAAAACCCTGGATAACAGTGAGTTCAGAACACAAAAGGAGGAACAGAGTTGAAATTCTCAGGGATCCATCTGTGCTTCGCTGCCACTCTACCAAATCCCTAGAATAATCACACTGAGACAACAATGTAAATACTGGGCATCAGAAAAGGATTACTTCAAAGCTGAAAATCACTAAACCAACAAGAATACATTTCATAGAGAAATACACCTGCAGGTATCTTCCTCTATGATCCAACCATATGGGAACCAATCATAGCACTTGACTGGTAAGTCTCCAAAAGTGGAACATGCTTCACCTGAGGGGACCTATGAGGATTTCAAGGAAGGCATATGTTTGAAAATGCATGTTCAACCTCTCTTCTTATGAGTGCTGCCTCAGTGGCTGAGGTAGGCTATTATCATGGCATATCTCCATCTGCATCTCACTGTGTGCATTAGTTGTTCTTTATTAAGCTCCAGCTATTTTCTGACATAACTCATCAAAGGAATCCACTTTCTATCTCTTTCATGTTCACTCTCAAAGCAAAGCAAAGTGTTCTGCTTATATACCGCCCTATACCACTTCAAGTAGTCTCTGGGCAGTTTACAGTTTTTAACTACAGTATGCATCCTACACATTGTCCCCTCCATCATTTTACTGACTCGTTTTACTGACATCAGAAGGATGGAATGCTGAATCATCCATGAGCCGGCTACCTGGGATTGAACCCCAGGTCGTGAGCCCAGTTTTTACCTGCAGTACAGGCATTTAACCACTGCACCACGAGGCTCAGTCTTCTCTGCAAGGGTATACTGTTGTATATGTAATGATGAATGATGTGAATGTCTTAACAATTCCCTCCATTCTTTTTTGTTTTCCAGACTGATGAAGTACCTCTTCATTCTTTATTCACTCGGGGACGAATATTTTTCCATATGTCAACATTTCAAATGTATCATCCTCAGTCTCAAAGATGCATTGCATTCCTTGTTATACAACATTTCCTCCAACTAGTTTTCCTATAATGTTTATTTTTATATTTTAAATTATAGGGTTAGGCTTAATCTGCCTTCTTTCCAGTATCAGGACTAGATTAAATGTGGATGTGACGGCACACACCCCTTCCCCTTCCCAATCCATTATGCTTTGGTGTAGAACACAATAAATTATTATGATTATAGAATTCAAAAATATGAAACACTGATAAAAACAGACAAATCAGGTAAAAAAACATTGACTGGTACAGTATTATATATCAGATACAAATTTGAACCAAAAGCCTAAGTATCAGTTAAATACCAGTGTAATATGTATAGTGTTCTAACATGACTATTTCAGTAGATTTTAGAATATCCGGATACTACTTTTGCTTTTCCATTCAGTCCTACTCTTAAGGTGGGAAATCGGAGTTAGGGTGCTAATGCTGTGGTTTGGTGTAGAGGCCAGTTCAGCTTCGGGCTTCAGGGGAGATTCTCATACTATGTGGCATGATACATATCCTGTTTGTGCCCTAGATCTGAATCAGTTCATGCACTTATAAAACTGATGCCCTGAAGAAAGTGAAACTGCTGTAACGTTTGTATTTTGGCATTGAGGTATAACCACCTTGGGTCCTTTTCCAATGAGAAAGGTGGGGTAAAAATATTCTAAATAAATAAATAAATAAATAAAATCTGGAGGCATGACAGAGCTGAAAGAGGGAATAAAAGCTATTCATCTGCCTGATGCACAATCTGTTAAAGTTGACTTTCCCCCCAACGATACCGAGCACACCAAAGCACTCTCATTTATTTTGTGCCGAGATCCACACGGATTTCTGAATTTGCTCTGCTTTTCCATTGAATCTGCCCCGTGTGTTTTGTTTGCTTCAGAGTCCAACCCTCACAAAAATTGGTCTAATTCAGCCTGACTCAGTTTGGTATATGGGTTTAGTCTGAATCCATCACAAAGAGCTAATTTTTGTTTAGGAACACCAGGTCTACATGTCCGTGAGGTGGTACGGCATGGGTAAGTAGCTATTTTGAATGCCAGGGCATGTTTCATCCCCATGAGTAGCCCCTTCCTGTTGTTCATAATGATGATTCAGGCAGAATCCTGTAGTGTATTGTTAACTGATGCAAAACTGCCTCCTTTTCTTTAATCCCCTTCTCTTTTTGCCATGCCTTATTAATTAGGTGTGTTTTATTAATTACATAGGAGACATGAGCCCACCTGGGGAACCTAGATGTCTCTCCCCACCCCCCAAAAAAGCAGGTCTATTCTCCAACATTCACACACTCCACAATTTTGTTTTTTTTTAAAAGGGGGCAGTGAAAGCCCAAGTGTATTATTTAACAAGCATGAAAAAGCCAACAAAAATGTGCAGCTGTTTTCACAGTTCCCAGTACACATGAAAGAGAAAACAATGCCTTGAAAAATCATCTTTCATTCTGGAATATTAATAGCGAATTGGAGTCTATGGGTGTACCATAGGTGCAAGACTGAAACCGAGATATAAAATGAATACAGAAATGATTCTGAATGGTGTGTCCTGAGATTATTTGGCTTTTAAATAGATGGATTGATTTTATGACTCCCACTAATTTCCACTGGCTATCTTGGAAGGGGATTCCAGAAAGGATCCCCCCACCAAAATCACTAGATGGGTCTTTGGCCTGATCCAGCACGGCTCTTCTTATGTTCTTATGATTCACAACAATTTATGATTCACAACAATTTAGTGATGGCTGGCCCTTCTCTAAAACCTGTGTCACTGTCTCTAAACATGTATCAATCAGCCTGATTTGAATCCATGTGTAGAATGTTATGAAACTGGACTGATCATACCAAATTGCATAGAAATGAGGACACACCAGCATTCAAAATAGGTAAGAATTGGCATTGGCCTCCAGCTTGCTGTAAGCCTCACATCTTTTTGCCTGACTCGCCCTCTGCCCTTTTAGAGGCACTCCCACCCACTCCTTGTCATGGTCTGTGTACCAGTAAGCTTGTACTCTTGTTTTTTGTGTTCTTATTTTTAAACACATTTCCTTCAATAGGGGAATACAAAGAGCTAGGTCAGGTCACAGACTGCGTGGCAAGACAGAAGGGCTCATGGCTGCCTGCACAGTTGTATTATTTGTTTTATTCTTATTCCCCCCCCCTCTTTTTTCTCTCCAAGGGCGTGGTGGCTCAGTGGACTAAGGCTTTCGAAAACTGTCGGCTACAAAGTCGGCAGCTTGGCGGTTCGAATCCCGGATGCCACCCAGCAGAGCAAGCTCCCGCTGATAACCCCAGCTCCTGCCAACCTAGCAGTTCAAAAGCAAGTAAGTGCAAGTAGATAAATAGGTACCGCCATAAAAAGCGGGAAGGTAAAACAGTGTTTCCTTGCAGCCATGCTGGCTACATGGTCATAGACTTGCAAAACACTGGCTCTTCGGCTTGAGTACGGAGATGCCCCTAGAGTCGGACACGACTAGGACACAGGTGTTGGGGGGAAACTTTACCTTTACCTTTACCTTCACCTTCTATGGAAACATCCTCAGGAAAACCCTGAGTGAGAGACCTTAAAAGGGCAGTGGGCATGCCTGCCTTTGGTTGTTTCCCCCCAAAAGGACTATGAACGGAACCTGTGCTTCTCTGCACTTGTTGTCCTTTCTCTCTCTCTCTCTCTCCATACTTACTCTTCCCTGGATCTGAAATTAATGATGCTGTGACCACATTACAGACTTTGCTAATTTAATCAATGATGTTACACCAGAAGAGGCAAGGAAGGTTCATTTCTAAGCTTTAAAGGACAATCTTTTTCTCTTTCGTACCCACTTAGCATCTTCCTGCATTTGTTTTCCATTTTTGCTCCTTCTATTCATAATGTGGGGATACTCCTGCATTACATTAATGGTTCTGGACTGTTTGATCCATTTGGCCATCACCCCAACAAGGCACAAGTGCCCCTTATTCAGTTTGTTTCTACACATTTATCTGAAGATGGTGCACATCACTACCAAAGCCGGTCAGATGGACTGTCATATTACGATAAATATTTGTGGAATGTAGCATTCATCCTGGCAGGAGTATACTACTAATTCAACTGACAACTCCAGTCTTCCGCATCTCTTTAACTATACAAAGTTCCACCCAGGCACTGTTGGGTGGACACTTCACCTCAGCATTTCAACAAGGACTGGAAGCACTGGAGAGGTTGTTCTCATCTTTCTAAACAATCAGCTTGACATTCAAATTTTCTTTCATAGAATCATAGAATCATAGAATCATAGAGTTGGAAGAGACCTCAAGGGCCATCTAGTCCAACCCCCTGCCATGCAGGAACTCCCATCACAATATTTCCGACAGATGGCAATCCAGCCTCTGCTTAAAAACCTCCAAAGAAGGAGACTCAACCACCCTCCGCGGCAGCATATTCCACTGCCGAATAGCTCTAACTGTCATGAAGTTCTTCCTAATGTTCAAATGGAATCTCTTTTCCTGTAGTTTGAAACCGTTGCCCCGAGTCCTAGTCTCTGAAGCCATGGAAACGTGCTTGGCTTCTCAAAGGTGAAGGATGCTAGGTGTGTACCAGGACAGCTTATACAAATGACAGAACCTTTGATAGGAAGAAATAATATTCCTTTTTCTTCCTCTCACCTGGAGTCAAGAAATCTTATAGCACTTAGAAAATCCTTTGTCCAAAGCATTCACATAGTTGCGAAAACCTTGATTACCATGGCAAGGTGAAACAGTTGCAGTCGGTCAGATGGACATAAAATAACAGTGAAAACAGCTAAAATTAGGTTGAGAGACATAATGAATATACAGTGGTACCTCAACTTACGAATTTAATCTGTTCCAAATGCTTGCTCTTATGTCGAACTACTCTTAAGTTGGGGTACCTATCTAAAAAATTGGAAAAAAAGTTAAAAAATAAGAAAGATGAAAAAAGAATTGTAAGTTGACCAGACCATATCCAAAATTTGTAAGGTAGCAGTTAAAACACCAACAATTTTCTGCTCTTAAGTCGAATTGCTCTTAAATCGAGCTGCTCTTAAGTCACAGTACCACTGTACATACATGTTAGAGACAGCTGACATCATTAGGAATGGATCATTATATTTCTAATCTTGATCACTTTCATATGTGTTCATGTATAACTCCATTCTGTTTCTATCTCCATTTCCAGATATTTCTTTAGTGTCTTTCCACAAAATAAACAATTTTATTTCCATTGTGCTGCATTGTTACTGGGGGGGGGGAATTACATTTCGCTTGTATGATTAGCTGTTCTGGCCGGGAATTATGGGAACTGCAGTTGTGTTCTGTTAGAGAAGGCTATCCCATTTATTCCCTCAGAAGGAACAGAAAACAGGCTGCTTTTCAGAAGATCTTCCCCACTGGCAAGGGCTGGACTTGATCATCCATAGACTCCATTTTAGCTCTGTTGTTGTAAGATTATTATTTAATTTATACAGTTCTTCAGCTAAAAGACATTGGTCTTCTGGTGATGGGGGGGGATAATTTAGTAAGAATTCATTGCATAGCCGTTCATCCTCATATGTCAGTTCTGTGTGCTTCGTAACATAGCAACAGGCTGCAGCTTTTCATTATCATCATAATTTGCTACCTTTCTAACATCCAAAGGTGACATTTAAGTCAGGCTGAGCTTTGTTCATAAGCTGTCAGCAGCATTAAGCTTTCTGTCTGAGGGATGGAGCAAACAGAACAGGCACATCACAAGAGGCACAAACTAACTCTGTTCATTTAATGGTGTATAATAATACCAATATTAAGATGAAAGGGGACAAAATATAATTACAGTTAAAAATAGTCATTATACAGCCAGCAGGACCAATTCATACCCCAGGTCTATAAAAATGAGCAGCTGTAAATCCTCTTCATTGGTAGAACATGGAGAAGGAGCCTACAAAAGGTTTAAATAGGCACATAATCCTGAAAATCTAATGGAAGTTCTCTTCCACCATAATCATGGAATTACCACCCAAAGCCAAAATGGCTGACCCTCATGGTGAACACAACTTGTTGAGACAACAGCTTAAAATGAATTGGTTCTTCAGGGCTTTTGGGTCAGGTTATATGTCAGGGTCAGATGTAATCTGACTTCAAGATACTATGTTTTCAATTTACTTGTATGGATGATGTTTTTGATTAAGCAGAAATTATGTTTTTCAATATCATGCAGACTGCAGTGGGCTTGTTGGAAATAAGAGAGGTAGGTACAGAACAAAAACAGCAAGAATATTTAACTGGAATAAAAAAAAGGTATGGGTACTCATTTCTGATAGTGGTCATCCCATCCTTGAAATATAGCTTGTCTTTAGAAAAAGATTGCAATTGTGTTCTCCTTTCATGTAGAGCACTGAGCACTGAGGCATAATCGAGTAATAAGGAAAGGAAGAGAAAACCAGTGTTTTTAACTATGAAGGAAGCTAATTAAGCATCTAAAAAAATACAGTAGGACCTCAGTATCCACCGGGTATAGGTTCCAGGCTTTCCCATGGATAATGAAAACCATGGACAAGAGAGAACACGAGAAAACCTCAAAACTGCTGGTTTGTGACAGTAGCTTGCTTTGTGGCTGCTGTTTTGCAACAATAGCTTGCTTTATGGCTGCTATTTGTGACAGCAGCTTGCTTTGCCGCTGCAGAATTATTTATTTAATTTTTTTCCTCTGCCAACCGTGGATGACTGAATCAGTGGTTAATGGATCTGTGGATATGGGGGTCCTACTGTATTTTAAAAAAGACCTCTCCTAGTATTATCAAAATGGTGAAACTTCTTGTGAAAACATGGCCCAGGTCTTTTTTCACTTCAATTGGTTTCTGGGGTGGGGTTTTTTTTTGACCCACTGTTATGTGCAGAAAATAGCTGAATTCTGATGTTTAATGGTCTGTCTAGAGTTCTGCCAGGAAATATATCATGCACAGCTTGTCATTTATTCTGCAATTTCCAGCTAAATATTGTGCAGTAGATATTCTGTGCAGGATTTGTAAAAAACCTTGCATAGTTTGGTACTTCTTTTGCCCTTTCCAAAGATGCCACTACACACTGGGGAAAATGTGTATTGATCTGTTTTGAGTTGCACCTGTGGAAATCAGGTTTCCCCACGTGGATTTGCTTTCACCGTCTAGACAGGAGTTGGCAGATAGAGAGGATGAAGTTGACAATCTCTTGGCAGAGTGTAGAAATTAATGGCTAAAAAACCCTCTAACTACACAGTAGAAAAATCTCAAGAAACTATGGAGGAAAATTAGCTTAGGGCTCTATCCAACAGTCTTTAAAATCCAGATCTAAATTAAACCGGCTCCAAAAATCATGCCCCCATGGTCAGTGGGTTTATATATATATATAAAACAGTAATGTATAAAACAGTAATGCCCACTTAACCGGGTTTCAGTGAATTTTCCAAGACCCAAGACAGAGGATGGGTATTATTTGATTCAGTTAAAAATGCATATTTTTACAAGAGGCAAATGTTAGTGGGGGTGCAGAAAACCTGCTTCCCCCCTTTTTTTGTTGCTGGTTTACCCAGTTATACAGGTTGGCAACATTCTATCTTGCTGTTTCACCCTACTGCTGTCTCTCTGATATTTTGCTCCGGAGACAGCCAGCCATGTTGGGGTGAGGAGGAGGAGGAGGAGGAGGAGGAGGAGGAGGAGGAGGAGACTCACTTGTGGGACAAGGATGAAAAGGACAAGGCACCTCTTCTGAGGCCAACCAGCGGCAGTCAGGGGCTCCCAGCAAGGACATGGGTTGGCCCCCGTAGCAAGCCTCCCTTCCTGAAGGTGCCCTGGCGAAATCCTTGCCAGACAGGGACTCCGTCGCCATGCCGGGGGAAGGGGAGGGGTGCACATGTGCACAGGGAAATCCAGCCTTGACGAAAGAAGAGGGAACTCCCTTCTTGGAAAAGGAGCAAATGGGAATCCTGAGGCTGGCGAGCGAGCGAGTGAGTGACTGACAGGCAGCCTGGAGCGGTGAAAGCCAGGAAACCTAAAATGTTCACTCTGTCCCTTTAGAGTCTCACCTTGTCTAATTTGGTTTTAATCATCTATATTCTGTTAATTTTGGAACAACTGTCATTGTTTGCATCATCTATTGCACCGCTGTACTTTATGTGTCTGTCTATCTATCTATCTATCTATCTATCTATCTATCTATCTATCTATCTATCTATCTATCTATCTATCTATCTATCTATCTATCTAGAGTTTGTTTGCATTAGTTATTTTATTGTTAGAGATTTCACTTTGTATGATATTTTATTAGTTTATTACTGTAGTTTTTTAAAAAAACATGTTTACATTATTTTATTTTAAGATGCCCCGAATAGTAGCCTAGGACTAGGTGGGTAGGATAAAAAATTAAAAAAAAATAAAAGTAAACAAAAAAACCTAAACTGATTGAGTTGGTACCTCCATTCTGACTGCATAACATATTCTAACTGCATGGCTAACAAAACAGTAAGTCTGACTACATGCTCTTAACTGTCTAATAACTAAAAAAAGGCAGACATATAAGTTAGCATCAGGGTGGCATAATATTTTCTATACAATCAATATAATTGTATTCTATTCCTCCTAGAATGTACTAAGATAGGCATATGGTTTATGGAACAGGATGGAAAAATGCTCTAAATAAATAAATAAATAAATAAATTCACCTTGAGCATCTTATCCCAAATAATGTATCTGTAGCAAAATCCTCCCTTAAAACCCTTCTGATTTCTTTTTCTTTTTAGAATTGTCATTCTCCTTCTCTTCCTTGTTTTAAAAAACATGAGGTAAAAATGTTGTGAATGACTGTGGTGCAGCTGAAAAGCCATTCCACTTGACCCTGTTTGACTCTACAACACCCAATGGCAAAATCTTAGTTGCCTCAATTGACACAGGAACCTATTGAAATAAAGGCCTGGGTGAGATTTGGATTTCAGTACACACTTCCCACAGGTTGCCATTCAGTCTCCTGCGAATGTTTTCATGGAGGTCAGAGGAATGGGTTGGTTATGGTGCAGCAAGGAAAGAAGGCCTTATAAACAGGGGGAAATGCCTTTTAGGAAGTGAGCTCCTTTTCCCTCTGCATCACAGCCAATAGTGTTCACCCAGGACCCCATTTTTAGAGGGGTTGTTTTGTGCTGGTGTGGACAGGGAAGTACACTTTAAAGAGTTCACTGCAGACTCCTAAATCTGGATTCGGCCTTTAGGACAGGGATGGGGATCCTATGGCTTTTTGCAAGTCAATGAACAGGTTGCCCAGCCTTACTGTTGGGTCTTGGCTGGAAAAGGACATCTTTGTACAGTGCTATGCAGTGAGAATGCCCTCTGTCTTTCTTTCTGTTTCTTGGTGTCATTTAAATTACAGATACTTTCATGAGACTTAAGAAGCTAACAGAGATAACTGTTCTCTTCTCTGCTAACCTTTTGTGCAACTGTTGTCTGTACTTGTTTATTTCCTCTCAGTTCTTCACCGAGAGACATTTTCGGATGTCATCATGGCTATATATCACCCACCCACATCTGTTCGGAACGGTTCCCATAAAATGTTCAACAGGGTGAAACTTGGCATTTAGAGAAATAACAAGAATAGTCTCTTTTCTCGCTTCTCATAATGTATCTTTAGGAACAGTAATATTGGATGTATTGAGCCCTTCAGACGTATAGAATGCAGACAAGGAAACAGTAACAGACTCAAGATGGGTAATAGAACAGTAAAATAAGGGGATGCAACTCACTGCAAGAATGGTCAACTTGAAGCTTCCCAGACACTTGCTGTTAGACTTGATTTATTACCTCCTTGATCTCATGGTTGTGACAAATATTGAGTGGTAAATTTCAAACATCAGTGTGACAATCTCTACTCTGTTGCACAGTTTATACCACATTTCTCTTCTTGCTGCTCTGGTTTATTTCCATGCACAACCCTTCTGTTGTGACCAGCCAAATTGCCTTGTTAGAACAATAGTGACATTAGCAGGCATGATTTACAAAATATCACTGTGGCTATCAGAGCACAGTCGGCCAACAAACAAACACACACTTGCTTCCTCAATAATCTGTAGGTTTTTGAACAGGCAAATAAAAAATCTTGGCTCATTTGCAACTAGCTATTTGTAAATAAGAGCTGGGGATGAGTGGGATATCTTTTTCAGAATACAACTCCCAGAACATCCTAGCTAGTGAATCATATCTCAAAAGCAAAGCTTTCAAACTCTGGCTTAAAGCTGTTTGTCCAACCAAGCCAAGATCAAACCTAGTTATTTGATCCTTGGTTGTTTAGATAAACCACTACACCCAAGTGTGTGCCACTTGGTGAGATGGAGACTCCAAAAACTAGGCCATAGCAATTCATGTGGTCCTCCACCGGAGGTCTTGAGAGCCAAAACAGTTGCTTTCTTGATAGGCATTGAAAGGTGTGAGTGGGAAAATTTTGACAGGACCAGAATTCAGTGATTGCATATGTCTTACATATTTACGGTACAGATTCAAACTCTGGCATTTCTATGGGAAAGCATCAAGTACTAAGGGACGGGGCAGCGGGGGGGGGGAGATACACCTTTCCCCAGAGATACTTGCTTGTCTGAGTTAATAATTCTGGACTAAATAGACAAATATTTCAACCTGTTACAAATCAATCTGTATATTCTGATAGCTGCTTTAAAAGGTGGGTAATATGAGTAAGCAAAGTTTGGGAAGATGCCGTAACTTGCTAGCACTGGGAGCTGCTGTGAACTTTTGAGGATGCTGAAACAGTTGCACCATATCTCCCACATCACATTATAATGCCCTTGAGTTAGAGCAGTGGTTCTCAGCCTGTGGGTCCCCAGATGCTCCTGGACTGGAACTCCTGGAAATCCCTTCCAGCACAGCAAGTGGTGGAGGCTTCTGGGAGTTGCAGTCCAGGAATATCTGGGGACCCACAGGTTGAGAATCACTGAGTTAGAGCATGGGAAAGTTGCTGTTTGCCCTTGAGCTCCTACAAAGTTCCAGCCACTCAGATCCTGGAAGTGGTAGACCAAAGAGTTGTTCCCCCACCTCCAAGCTCTGGATATTATATAAATTCTCTTTCATCTGTTCAGTAGTGTTCTGTGGTGGAACCTGGTGGTGAACTGTCAGCAAAGAGAGAAGCCTTTTATCTCACAACTTGGGACTAGGCTCCACCCTTCTTTCTAGATACACTAACAAAATTAAGGTGGTGGTGGTGGAAGATGCCACAGTCCTGCGGTTGGTTCATCAAGATGCATCTTTCTGCACTTTGTATATAGTCTAGTGTGCTTCTCTTAGGCAAACAGAAATGGGGTTTGTGAAGAAATGGACTGCATCTTCTTTCCAAAATAATATTAGAAAGCCTTATAGGAAGTTAACCTAAATGGTTCCATGGGAAAAAGAAAGGGGAAGAAAAGTAATGACATTTTCCAAAAAAAAAAAAAAAAATCTTGCGATATACATTTGGGCAGATGTCCTTTTCTCATACCAGTTGATAAGGCAATGATAGGAAGCAACATAATATTTGTACAAAACTGTATACCAGGTGACTGGATTTTGTGTACCAGTAGGCTTTACTGACCCTTGAATTATAACTTTGATTGGATGTATGAATTGGCTATTTACAGTTCAATCCTATACATATGTACACAGGTGAAAGCTCCATTGAAATTAATGGGACTTACTGCCCCATTAGAGCCTTTTGATATTTATCCTGAAGTAACCCCACTGACAATATGACTTGCTTCAGTGCGTATGACTGCATTGCTGCAGTGGTATAAATGAATGGTGAAATCTTCTTTTCTAAAGAAAATTTCATTTTTTCAGTATCGCTCATTGTAGTCTGATGGGTGAGTGGACAATGGGGAGTCTGCAACTTTCAGAGAGCCATTTGTCCACCCCCAGAGAGCCCATCGGGGGAGCGTTTGTGGATTTATGATCCCTCTGCATGTTTTTAATAAGGAAAATTTAAAAAACTTGGGGGACTGGTCAACAAAAAACATTATTGTCCAATTGACTTAACTGAATTATCCTCTGGCAAAAATAAAAGGGCAGTATATAGGGCTATTTCATACTTAAAATACTTAAACGACAAATGCAAGGTGGGTTTTGATTGTGTGTTTCATTTCGTTTCTGTGTTAGGATTGTGAATTTATAAATGACGAACAGACAAAACCTAACAAACTATTATCAGCAGGAACAACAATATGACAGCAAGTCAGCTGCAACTTATGGTGACCATTTCCAAGATATTCTTGGCACAAAGTTCTCAGTTTGCCAAAACATTCAGTCCAAAATCCTGTTGTATTTTTCAAAGGGGGTGTTTTCCCCTTTCCTGGGCTCTTTCACGTGCTAAAGCAGTGACCAACCCAGAAAAGACTGGAAATGCAGTGGTAAAAAAGTAACGGTTCTTCCTGCACATGTGTGCTAGTCGTGTCTGACTCTAAGGGCGGTGCTCATCCCTGTTTGCAAGGCGAAGAGCCAGTGTTGTGCAAGCTTGGAGAGATGTGACCAGTGGGGTGCCCCAGGGTTCTGTTCTGGGTCCAGTGCTGTTCAATATCTTTATTAATTACTTGGAATAAGGACTAGAGAGTATGCTAATTAAATTTGCAGTTGATACCCAGTTGGGAGTGGTTACTAATTCCCTAGAGGATAGGATGAAAATCCAAAAGGACCTTGGCAGATTAGAGTGCTGGGCCAAAGCTAACGGAATGGGTTTCAACAGAGGGAAATGTAGGGTGCTGCATCTAGGTAAAAAGAATGAATTGCACAGATATAGGATGGGAGATACCTGGCTGGAAAATAGTACCTGTGAAAGGGATCTGGGAGTCTTGGTGGACCACAAATTGAACATGAGTCAGCAGTGTGATGCGGCAGCCAGGAAAGCCAATGCGATTCTTGGTTGCATCAACAGAACCATAGTGTCTAGATCAAGGGATGTGATAGTACCACTCTATTCTGATCCGGTCAGACCCCACCTGGAGTACTGTGTCCAGTTCTGTGCACCTCAGTTTAGAAAGGATGTTGACAACCTCGAGCGGGTGCAGAGGAGGGTGACCAGGATGGTTGAGGGTCTGGAGGAAATGTCTTATGAGGAACGGCTTAGGGAACTGGGAATGTTTAGCCTTTCAAAAAGAAGGCTGAGGGGGAATATGATAGCTATGTTTAAATATTTGAAAGGATGTCATATTGAAGAGGAAACGGGTTTGTTTTCCATGGCTTCAGAGACTAGGACTCAGGGCAATGGTTTCAAACTAAAGGAAAAGAGATTCCATTTGAACATTAGGAAGAACTTCATGACAGAGCTGTTCGGCAGTGGAATATGCTGCCACAGAGGGTGATGGAGTCTCCTTCTTTGGAGGTTTTTAAGCAGAGGCTGGATGACTAGCTGTCGGAAATATTGTGATGGGGTTCCTGCATGGCAGGGGGTTGGACTGGATGGCCCTTGAGGTCTCTTCCAACTTTATGATTCTATTATTCAAGTCTGTGGCCATGTGGCTGGCATGGCTGAATGCATTTCTGTGCACAGAACACTATTTACCTTCACACTTTTTTCAGTGGTACCCATTTATCAACTTGCATTTACATGTTTTCGAACTGCTAGTTTATCAGGAGCTGGGGTTAACAGCGCTGACCTCACTTCACTGCATGGCACCCTGGATTCGAACCGACTTTGCAGCCTGACAGTTTCAGTGCTCTAGCCCATTGAGCCACCACAATCTTGGAAATAGATATTATCCACTGCATTATTGCCCTTGTGCATTCATGTAGTAGAGTAGGATTCTGGCCATTTCACTTCAATATTAGATTTTTGGGGGTTTAAGTATTTGGCTGAGGAGCAGGAGTTTTGGAGTTGGATTCTCCACTGTGCCTCATATGATTACAGCCAGTAAGTGCACAAACCTAGGGTGCCCCTAGAAAAAGGGAATGGTAAATTCTCTACCCAGAAAACCCTGGAAAAGTTCCCCATAGAACTGACATTAGCATACAATTATTATTGTATAGGATAAAACAATGTAGAGTAGAACTACATGGTCACAAATACCTCAGATTTGCTCTGCTTATAAAATGCAAATATTTTTCCTGACTACATGACACAAAGGCTAGTTCAAATTGGTCCTGCCTCTTTTACTTTCCTAGTTGCTTTATTTTTTTTCCTGCTGCGTCTACATTTTGAAGCTGGTTAATTTTGAATGGGATTTTCTCCATGTGGTTAAGCAGTGATATGCTCTTGTAAAGGTGAAGTACATATCTGTAGCTGCTGTTTTGGTGGTGTAGGCAGATAGACACAGTGTTCAGGCCAGCGAGGAGATATGCAAAAGCAAAGCACCATACTTTTAATGTGGGGAATTGGATGTTCATCTTGAATCCTTTCCGATTGTGTAGGAAAGCCTTTTTGTTGTGAAGCAAAAGCTTAGTGTTGCTACTTACGGTACTTATAAGTAAGTAAGTAAGTAAACCAAGTCTGAAAAATCACCTTCCCTCCCCATTCATTACTCTTTTTCCTTGCTTTCAAGTAATGCATACAGAAATTCTCTCTTTTTTGTCACAGTTTAACATTCTAATGCTTTAAAATCATATGTGAGCAGAGTTGGGGTAATTCCTGCAAGCATTACTTAAAAGCAAGAGAAAAGAACAATGGATGAGAAGGGGAAGAATGAGTGAATTATGATGTAGTTTGCAAAATTTCCGTTTGGACTTTTATTCTGTACTGTTAGTCTAAGTTATTTTTGTTATTTTTCTACAACATTTTTTTTAAAATGTAGTAGTCTGAAGCTACAGAGGACCAGAGGAAGAAATGTACAGTGGACCCTCATATAACAAGTGGTTTGTTTAACAGAAAATCCACTTAATGGGGCAAATCCGTACAACAGAAAAATGGTCGCGATTAGGGAGTGATCCATTTTCAATGCATTCCTATGGGAAATTTGTACAAAAGAAAATTTGCTTAACAGAATTTCATTTGGAACAAATTAATTGCTTTATACAAGATACCACTATATTAAGGAAGGGTCATGGGCTGGAATGCAACTTACACCAATGTTTAGCATGAAGAGTGAACTCCTGAATCAATCTGCAGCCCCTATGTGTGAAATGACTGTGATTTCAAATGTAATACAGGCTGCAAATCAAATTGGAGCAAAGTGTAATCACACCCTTCAACCTATCAGACAACAATAGACTAGAGTTGTTAGATATTAGTTTTAGATAGTGTAAAAAACCAATTAAACAGACATTAAAAAATCAGAAAAGATATTACTTCACATTGGTAAAGGAATGGGTTTTTATTAAAGATGGTTATTCCCATCTGTAGGTTTTGTAGATAAGTGCATTGAAATCATTATGCAATCAAATTATAATTAAAATGGCAACTTGATTAAATGATTCTATTATATATATAATCTTCTGCAAGATTGATCTGGATACTAGTTAATTAAACATGGATGTTAACAAAGGATCTGTCTAATTTCATTTCTAATCTTTACATGTCTTACAGGTATTTTGGTTAATATGATTATAATGACACAGCACCAGGCTGTCCAATGTGACAAGGAAGAATTACTTAGGGGTAAAGGGCTTGAGAAACCTAACTTAAACTGCACAGTATAATAAGAGTCATTATATGCGAAGCCCTGAGTTGCTGGGTCACATTGAACACCTCCGGAACCTGTAATGATTTCACGTCTATCACTGAGTGAATATAAAGCTCTTATAAATATTATCCTCTTTGAAAATTAAATTTAAAAATAAATTAACAAATGTATTTCATAAATAAAAGTCTCCTTCCAATGTTTTTTATTTTATTTTATTGGGATTCCAATCAGGAGAGATTAAGAGCTGAAGCAACAATCAAAGAGCCAAATGATAAAACACAATAATATATTACATTTGCAAAAATAATAATTATAAAATGTTTAATGGTACTTAGTGTTTGCCACATTGTTAAGAATTCCTCTAAATCTCATTGTCACATGCAGTTCTTATTTTATGACATAAGCTGCAAGGGGGGGGGAAGTAAAAGATCTCATTTTAGGCAAAGGAGATGCAACCAAAATTGATATTAGGGTAATAACTTTCATTTGGACCAAATGGGTCTACACATTCTTCACATTAGATAATATAGTATTTTGTAGTTTGTTTTATCTGTACATTTGGATATTGGTGTTTGCCCATGTTAAACGTGTTTCGGAATCTGTGCAAACTTTTGAATCCTCTAGAATTCCTCACCAGGCAAAGTGCACAACAACAACAACAACAACAACAACAACAACAACAACAACAACAACAACAACAACAACAACAACAACAACAACAACAACAACAGTGAGAATGGCAGGATCATTACTTAAGCCATGGACATTTCACTCTGTGACTCAAATCCTATTAATTACACCTCTCAATGTAAAGCAACTGGCATAAATCTCCTTGGTGAACTTTTGCAAGCCAATAAGTTAATGTAGGCATTTGTTGATTGTAGGCTTTATAGCACAGTTGACTGAGGACTGTCATCTTTCTTTTTGGGAAAGGGGCTTTATTACACAGAAGAATTAATAGAAATCTGTGGGAAATATGCATGACACAAAGGGATATGTTAACCACTCAGGGGTTTTCCCCACTAAATCCATAGCTTTTCCCTCTGCTGCTGGGGCTTCTACTATTTAAAAAACCAACAGATCCATTTGCATGAGTTCAAATGTGTGAACATTTGAATGGGTGCAGAAAAGGGATGGAGAACCATATGCATGTGCACACTAAGTGGTACTTTAACAGAAAAGTCACCATACCAGCACACACACACACACTGTCTGCTGAACCCTCTCTCTGTTGCCAAGACTCATCATCATCATCATCATCATCATCATCATCATCATCTTCATCATCTTCATCATCTTCTTCATCTTCTTCTTCTTCTTCTTCTTCTTCTTCTTCTTCTTCTTCTTCTTCTTCTTCTTCCATTTGTAAGGTTCTTTTTTGTTTTTACCCCTTTTTCTCTCTGTTGGCAACTCCCCCTTTTTCTTTTAAAAAGACAATGAGATGAGGAAGTGAAAAAGGAAAACTTTGTTTATCCTTATTTACAACTACAGATGGGCACACAATGAAAATATAGTGTTTCATTTCATTTCATTTCCTTTAGTAGTATCATTTTGTTTTGTTTTGGAGCAAAACAAAATGAAATTAAATGAAATGCTATAATAATGGCTTCCAAGGTTCCTCGTGGCACCAAAATCACAGGGGAGCTTCCTCAAGCTCTTCCCTGTAAGCTCCCCAAACCACTCGCTTGTGGGGGGGGGGCTATTAGTGGCTTCCCGAATCAATTAGAATGATTTTCTCCTGGGGCACCCCTAAGTTTAATAACTTAGCCCCCTGAACACCAAATCTCTCCAAATTTGGGGGGGGGGGGCTTACAGGGAATAGCTTGAGAACATTCCCCTGTGATTTTGGTTACTCTTAACTCTATGATGAATCATTTTGTTCCTAGAGGGGAAAATGGCATTTCATTTTGCTTCATTTTGTAACAAAATGACAAAACAGCATTTCAGTTCCTGCCCATCTCTATTTACAACATATTAGGTAGTTTCTTTGTAAAAGTGTTAGTTGCAGAGTTATAAATACCAGATAAGACAAAAAAGTTTTTCATCCTCTCTGCTTGTACGGTCCACTAATCAAAAGAGTCATGGGAAGTCCATATTCCCTGGTGCAACTTCACAGTGAACAAATGTAAGATAATTTAGGCTGTTTGTCACAGGTGAGGCACATGTAGGTGTCTGTATAGTTTGTGTAAGTCAAATAGAACTCCCAGAATGGGTAATTATATAGTTAGTAGTCAAAGACATCAGAAAATTCCATTGTTAGCAAATTTATCATATGGGGATTCTTGGATGAAAAACATTCAAGAACCTGAAGAAAAGCTGTATCATTTTATATAAGGCTAGTAAATTTTTTTAGTGTTCTGTATGTTTTATATCAATATATATCAAATCTACTCTGTTATAAGGTTGTTGTATCTTAAATTGTTATGATCTAGGAAGGGAAAGAATAATGAAAAATAATTTCAGCTTTTATTAAATTGCATATGCCTTGCATAATATATGAACTGCAGAATAAAATAAAATCCCAAGCAAAATCCTAAAATCTGTGGATCTGCAATGGATGAATACATTTACAATAGTCTCAGTTACTCTCAATTATTCAATTGAAAACCATTGAGCTGCTTGAAAAGGGAAAGAGTGCCATCTAGCATCCACTACACCAAATATCAACTTGCTATGTTTCCTTATGAAATATATCACAAAATAGAATTTAATCTAAACCACAGCAAGGGTAGCTACTGGTAGATATTTGAAAGGGACCATGGATGTTAAGTTAAGACTGCCAGATAGTGAAAATTCAAAGCTTATAGGATATAGTAATGGTTCTCCACACACATGTGTGCTAGTTGTCTCTGACTCTAGGGCTGGTGCTCATCTTTCATTCTAAGCCAAAGAGCCATTGTTGTGCAAGTCTGTGGCCATGTGGCCAGCGTAGGTGAACACATTTGTACGCATGGAACACTGTTGACCTTCCCGATTTTTAGAATGGAGATAAAGAATATAATCATGGGCAGTCAAGTCAATTTTGACTTGTGGTCTCCGTTTTCAGGACTTTCCAGGTTAAAAAATATAATCAGAAGTGGTTTACCATTGCCTTCTTTTGAGGCCACCCCAGGATTGTTCAGCTTGCCCAAAGCCACACAGGCTAGCTTGACTTTGCAGGAGGCACAGTGGGGAATCAAACTCCTAACCTTGAAACCACTACTGAGCTATCCAGTCAGCTATCCAGTCCACAGTGGGTCCTTGTTCATGCATGGTGATGGTCCTATTTCATGGGCTAGTCACAACCATGTCTTTCATAGAATCTGAATTTATTGCTGCACCTAATCTAAGCTGATGAATGGAGACATGCTGATTCAGGTGATGGAAGACAACCAGAGCTGCATCAAGCTATTTCCAAACAAAATAATGTCTTCCAGTTCCAGTTACACTGCGGCAAAACAACTGAAGTGCTGCAGCTTATCAAGTTGAATTCCTACGGATAAAAGGGATCCTAAGAAGGGTAACTTTCTTTGGAGAGGAAACGAAGAAGAGGCAGTGCTTGCAGACCACAAAGGGAATGGCAGTGAACTTCTGTGGAAGCCGGAGAATGCCTTATCTCCCACTGGAGGAAAACCAATGCCATTACTGGTGAAGGCATAAGCTGTTGGTACCGGAGAACTGTATAAAGCTGAAAAAGCTGTAAATGTTTGGTCTGTCATGAGTCATACTGCTTTTATCCCTCTGTCTCTCTATGTGACACTTTTCCTTGGTGATTTGGAATCTTTTCTTCAAACAAGCACCTACCCCCCCCCTTTTGTGGAAGCGGCATTTGGCAAAGGAGTGTTTTGAAAGGCAAGCGCGTATCTGAAGAAGTGATCTTTCTCACATTTAGTTTACAAATTTTCCTTTCTGCCTATTGCTTTTTTTGGGCTGGTAGAGAAAATAAAACTCTTGAGGAAACTCCTTTTTGATTTGTGCTTTCTATACGTGGTGGATTTAAAGACGCAATTTAAGGGCAGCACAAGGAATGTTTATTTGACCTTGGATGGACTCCATGTTTTGTAAATAATTGATGGAGAATCTCTGTTCCCTGACTCTCTTGCTCTTCCTTTCTTTGATCCAGTCACTTCCCTCTATACCCATCACTTTTGGAAACTGGGTGGCAGAACCTACAATTACAAGCATTATTAACTCTTTGGTGTGAGTTATAAGAATACAATGAGCTGGGAGAGCTTAAGATACAGAGATTTTTAATCATGATCAGGACACAGAGGCAAAACAGAGAGCTGAATCTAGTCTACAGATAACTACAACAAGAATTGTGCTGTATGAACTTGTGAAAGAAGCTGAAATTAGTCTTCAACAGGAGACAGAGCCAAAACAGAGAGCTGAATTCAATCTGCAGACAAATACAACAAGATTAGTGCAAGAAAAATCTTTGGGTAGGCCAAATTCACGAAGCAAAATAAACATACCAGCTTTACTCAATATGGATACAGAAGAGAGAAGAACTTGGAATCTTTTCAGCAGCAGAACAACTATTAAGATTGCTATCAAAATAAAAGAACAATTTATGAAGATAACAGACTTGGCAGGGAAAGAGAAAATTCAGAAAGGGAGTTTCTAGTTTAGTGAATTGATTACATTTAAAAAGTCTGTTTACTGTATTCTGATTGTCCAACAAGAAGAAAAAATGGGAGAGGTCTAAAAAACCCACAATGGTTTAGTAAAGAACTTTCAACTCAGCTACCTATAAAAAAACAAGTACGAGCAATGGAAAAATTGGGAATGCACCGAAGAGGAATATAAGCAAACAGCTAATATATGCAGAGGGATGGTAAAAAAAAGCTAAAGCGCAAAATGAACTTAGACTTGCCAGAGAGAGATTAAAACTAGTAAAAAGGGTTGCTTCAAAGCTTTAAAGGCTCTGGTAAATATTCAGCCAAGTATATTTAGCCTGTTATCATAGGACAAATATAGCAAAGACCCATACTCAACATGCAGCTGTGTTCTGCAGGAAGCCTACATTTAGTTAATATGTAATTATGCTCCGTAGGCGAAGGAATCTAGTTGAGATGCAGCTATGTTTTGTAAAAGCCTACAGCTAGTTAATGTCTAGCTAGACCTTTACATCAAGTCTCAATACCCACACACTGCACCTGCCTACCTGGCCATGATACAATGTAGCGTCAGTAGATAGGGAAAGATAAGGTTAGCGCAGCCGCAACAATGATTCTTCCGCTTAACAGTAGACATGCGCACTTCATAGCAGTAATCAGATACTGACAAGTATCCACAGATGATTGGTTTAGCCTGACACATGCGTAGAGAAACAGTTATGTAGGAGTTTTGTGTAGGTGATGGAATGTATTATGATTATGCATAAATAAAGCGCTGGCTGGGGCCGAGAGAAGTCAGCCCTCTGGCTTCATCAGAGCTCTCCCAGATTTGCACCAACAGCTGTTCCCGTCTCTTCCTTGGATGATGCCTGCTGGCAGGATCATCTAAAACCCCGTCCGGACTGCAACATGTGGTGACCCCGACGTGATTCTTGTGGAGCACAGCAGAACCTCACCCGACCGTTTGGTCCCCTAGCTGCAGCCTCACCAGGTGAGCGTTCTCCCTTGCCTTAAGCCCGGTTGAACCAACTAACCATGGGCTCTAAGCTCTCGGCACCTCAGCAGCGCTATGCTGACGAACTCTATGAACTGGTAACAAAAGAGGGGCATTCCATTTCAAAAGATGATGTCGTTGAATTGGTATTAGCAATCCACGACGTTTGCCCCTGGGTCCCAGAACAGGGTACCTTTTCCTTGCAAGACTGGGTGAAGATTGGAAATTGTTTTCAAGGCCACACGAAAGTCTCCTGGTGCAAAGTTCGCGCCGCATTGATGGGACTCACCCCAGCTAATATTTTATTTGCCCAGCAAGCTCCTCAGTTTCCCTTGCCACAAATTCTGCCTCCGTCTGCCCCGGTGATTTATCCACCGCTGCCCGCCACGGCACCGCCGGCATATGAGCGGGAAAAGGGGCCGCCTTTAAACAAAGCAGAGGAGCCCGAAGCTGAGGCGCTCAAAAATCCATCTTCAGTGCCGCCTTGCCGCACAGTAGCTGCTTCTGCGGTTGCAAACCCACTCCCCACGGGTCTGCCTCCTGCTGAGGATGCAACACGCCAGTATTGCTCCCCTGTTTCAGAAGTAATAGCATCAAACTCTGATTTGTGTGCTACTCCACCTGTTTTGGCATTTCCTGTGTTGCGAGTGGAGGGAGCTCGGCCAAAATATCAGCCAGTTGATATGAAAATAGTGAAGCAGTTAATGGAAAGTGTAAAGATGAATGGGTTGCATGCTCCCTATGCAAGAACTCTTTTACATACTATTGTGGAAGCGGGTTTGCTCCCTTATGATTGGCGGTTGATGTGTCAGGCAGTGCTTACCCCAGCGGACTATCAAATATGGGCTCAAAATTTTAAGGATTTGACTGCCCAGCTGAGCTCCCGCAACAAAACAGCTCATGCGAATGCTCTCATCAACCTTGCTGAAGGTGCAGAGAGACCCCCAGATCCCATCTCTACAGAGCAGTATGCTGGCACAGGCGACTATCAGACCCTTGACAAACAGCTGACCCTGAGTGATGCAGTTTTAAGAGATGTTGGAAATCTGGCTTTCAAGGCTTTGATTCGGGTGCCTAGCAGGCAAGATCAGGATGGAGCATTCTCAGCCATCAGGCAGGGGGCTAAGGAAGATCATGCAACCTTTGTTAGCCGTCTTCTTACTGCAGCTGAACGGCAAATTGAGAATCTGGAAGCGCGCTCTCTTGTAATAGGGCAATTGGCTTTTGAAAATGCTAATGCAGATTGCAAGAGGGCTATGACACCCACTTATAAAAGGGACAAGACACCCCTTTCTGAGATGCTTCGTATCTGTCAAAACGTAGGCACCCTTGAGCATAAGCTTCAGGTGATGTCAGCAGCGGCGGAGTTAGAGCCAAATGTAATCAATTCAATCCGTTTCCGCGGCTTTGCCGGACCACCAAAAGGTGCATGGGCTCGAACAGGGGCAAACTCCTCTCGATGCTTCCGCTGCGACTCTCCTGATCATTTCCAACACAGGCTCTCTACATTTCTCTTACACGGGACCAACTAGAGCATGTACATGCCACCTCATTGGACTTTCAAGTGGCATTGGATGGCTTCTCTGGCAAATACATTTTCAACCCTCCAAAGGATCCACGCCTCACTCTTCTGGCTACAATTCCTTCGGCGACTATTGCTTTAACAAGACGTCTTCACCCTCCTTCAGATGCTCCCACTATTTTTACAGATGGCACTAAAACAAAAAGAGTTTTCACGTATCAGGACCAGAATGGGGATTGGCATCCGGTTTTTACGACCGACCAATGCTCTGCTCGACGTGTGGAACTTGCTGCAGTGATTTTGGCCTTTCAACATTTTTTCTGACACTCCCTTTAATCTCATTGTTGATACACAGTATGTGTATCGCCTTTTGTTTCAGTTTCCCGATGTACAAGATCTAATGTCTCTTTTCTTTCAGTTGCAGGAAGCTCTTCAGACCCGAACGGTACCTTATTTTGTTGACAGCTGCTTGCTAAACAAATGGAAGGGAAGGGGGTCCCTCCAACAGATATACCTGTTGTTATTTCTAAGGTTTTATTTACTATTAATCATTTGAGTTTTCTCAAAGATTCCTCACACACTCTTGTTGAGTTTCATTTCAGATCTCAAGAGCAGTTGGATTCTGACCCGTTGTGTCAGACCTTGGCGTAAGACACTAATGCCACCTGAACCTGCACCTGATTACGACTCAGATTCAGCATGCTGGGTTTCCCCCTTTTTTTCTTGGGCACAGTGATAACATCGGCAGATCATAATATCACAAATGCAGGCACAATAGAGACTATGCAGGAATTTTCACTGCCTAACACATGGCTTAAACATGCACAATATATGTTTGAATTTCATGGGAAGCAAGTTTCTCTCACCCATGAGCCTCCCATATCAGTAGCCTCTATGTCATTTTTGCCCACGCCTCTTAGTGTTCCTGATTTGGTAGTAGCTGAGCTACAAAACATACACCAATCTAACCTTTTTGAGGGAATTAACACAACTAGCCCCAAAGCTATCCCTTTTCGGAAAATGATTATTTCTTCCTTTATGGTAATAGGAATTCTACCTACTCTTTTAGCAATGCTTTTGTAAATTCTACCTATTATGACATATATCACGAACTACCCATGTTTAGTCCTGATTATACATCCTTAACTGGGTCTAACTGTCATTAAGGTCATTAAGGATCTGTTTTGTGTTAGCTTGTGTTGTTTTGTTCAATGCATCCTCTCCCTCATTGCCACATTGAGATCCTGCGTGTCAAGAGTAGAGTCAAACCGCAGCGCCCTTGCGGTCTCCGTGTCAACACGATACCTTCCCGTCAGCCGTATAGATCCTGATGAAGTTTCTCCGGACCTACACCCTAATGACCCTAATTTTCATGTTGTTTATCGACCTATTGCTTATGTTTTGCCTCATGCTGTTACTGAACCTAATCAAAATCAAATCAAAAATCTAATAATTTAGAAAGGGGACATGTGGGGGTGCTTCAAAGCTTTAAAGGCTCTGGTAAATATTCAGCCAAGTATATTTAGCCTGTTATCATAGGACAAATATAGCAAAGACCCATACTCAACATGCAGCTGTGTTCTGCAGGAAGCCTACATTTAGTTAATATGTAATTATGCTCCGTAGGCGAAGGAATCTAGTTGAGATGCAGCTATGTTTTGTAAAAGCCTACAGCTAGTTAATGTCTAGCTAGACCTTTACATCAAGTCTCAATACCCACACACTGCACCTGCCTACCTGGCCATGATACAATGTAGCGTCAGTAGATAGGGAAAGATAAGGTTAGCGCAGCCGCAACAATGATTCTTCCGCTTAACAGTAGACATGCGCACTTCATAGCAGTAATCAGATACTGACAAGTATCCACAGATGATTGGTTTAGCCTGACACATGCGTAGAGAAACAGTTATGTAGGAGTTTTGTGTAGGTGATGGAATGTATTATGATTATGCATTATGCATAAATAAAGCGCTGGCTGGGGCCGAGAGAAGTCAGCCCTCTGGCTTCATCAGAGCTCTCCCAGATTTGCACCAACAGCTGTTCCCGTCTCTTCCTTGGATGATGCCTGCTGGCAGGATCATCTAAAACCCCGTCCGGACTGCAACAGTTATGTCCGCAGCAAAAGGAAAAATAAGGAAATGATAAGCTCTCTGCTTGGCGATGATAACCAGTTACTAACAGGAGACAAGGAAAAGGCAGAACTACTCAACACCTTCTTTGCCTCCGTTTTCTCCAAAAACGAAGAAAGAGATCCGCTGGGACAAAGAGTAGATGAGGTAGGATGGGAATTGCAACATAGAATAGGTAGAGAGGTAGTACAAACACCTGGAAACATAAAATGAATTTAAGTCTCCTGGGCCAGATGTGTCATTACAGTCCTGCCCTACTCTTCGTGGCCCCATGTCCATGGAGTTTTCTTGGCAGGAATACTGGAGTGGTTTTGTCAGTTCCTACTCCAGGCGCCTAAAGCACCTGCTATTCCCTGGTGGTCTTCCATCCAAGTATTAACCAGGGCCAACCCTGCTTAGCTTCTGAAATCAAGCAAGATCGGATCTACAGCTAGATACCGAAGCCACCAAGCAGCCTAGCCAGTCTAGTACAAGACTTGCAGAAACATGGGTTCCTTGTTTTCACAACACAATTCTGTTGCTTTTCTGGGAAGCTTACTTTAGTTGATGCTGTATTCTGTAAGCAAATTTTTAAAGGGAAATATAGGTGGACTGAGGTTCTATTTTAGCTGCTGTTGACATTGTTCTTATTTATGCAAATAAAGACTCACTTGAAGCCATACACTGATGAAAGGTATATTTATTGATGACAGACAAGGTGAAGCTGGATGATTCCCCTAAAACAATTTCCGAGATGGAAGATTATGTTCCTACTTGCAAGTAAATATGTAAAGATCCTTACAGCATGAATCATTGTTTGGGTTTCCTCCTTAAGAAAATGTGCTTTTGATTTAATCTGAAGACTAGTGTAGAGAATACCCTGATTACATGGATCACACACCTCCCTCCCTTTCCTTTTCCTGTTCTTTACTTGCAATTCACTGCAAATTGATCATTTGCTTCCTCAAAGCAGACATCTGTCTTTTCATAAGGAAGTTGAAAGCAGACCTAAAATTTGAAAACATTATGTCATCCATTGCAAACAGATCCAGACATGCCTTATCTGGATTCCCCAAGCTCACATCATTTTGCCTTTAGCTGTTTTATTTGAAATCTGTCTCCATGACTGCCTGTGTCCTCCTTTTATTGAGGAGGGCACCAGGTGGCTGTAAGCTAGCCCAATAAGATCCAGGAACTGTTTTTTTTTTTAAAAAGACCATGATTGCAACACAGAATATGTTGCAATTTGGTTGTAAGTTAAGATCAAAAAGACTAAGAGGGAAACAGCTGCCAATTTGTGCAGGTATACAAGGAGATGAACCGGGCTGAAGAAGCCCAGAATGTGGCGAAGTTACATTTTTGTATTATCAGGAGTTCCCATAACCCCATGGGATCCCCCAAAAGAATCTGAGAACCCACTCTTCCACTCTCTGCTCTGATACACTGGATAGGATAGGATAGGATAGGATAGGATAGGATAGGATAGGATAGGATAGGATAGGATAGGTCTTTATTTCAGTCACTGACCAGATAAAATACAAAATACATTCCACATAAAACGAAAATAAAAGCGTATAAAAACAATAAAAGCATGCACACAAGAACAAGCATAATACAATGGCATACCCTTTGTATAAAAGCCAGAACAGGTAAAGTCTTCCCAGCCCAGCAGGCCCAATAACAGAGTAATCAACTCAATAGGTCTAGAATTGTCTCCAGCCTGGGACCACGCCCATGCTCTAGACCACCTCCAACCCACATCATGAGAAGGGGTAAGGATAAATACACAATGGACATTGCCAATCATCTGACCTCGCCACCTGAAGTGGGCAGGGATAAGCGATGCCTCATTGCTGCGGCACAGAATTTAGCCAACACCACAGTTACATCTGTCTTTTTATCTCCTAGCAGGTGTTGAACACAAAACTCCCTTGGCCTCCTCTGAGATTGCTGCAAGATAGACTGAATAAGAGTCCTCCGGATATCCTGATAAAGGGAACACTCCAAGAGGACATGATCAATAGTTTCAATAGTCTCCTCGCCACAAGGGCAAACACGTCTATCCACTGGCAGACCCTGGTATCTGCCTTCCAGCAATCTGGAGGGCAGAACAATAAATCGAGCTAAGGTGAAGACTCTCCTGAACTTGGGAATGGTTATATTGGATAGGTAGTTGGCCATTCTAAAGGAACTATTCCTAACTGTGCTGAGTTTATCATGGGCAGCTAGATGACCATTAGCACTTCTAGCATAGCTGATACACTGGAATTAATCTCCTTGACCTTGAGTCAAATGTCATTTGACTTCTTTCCTTAAATTTCCCCTTCAAAACCCACTTTTCCCATTAAGCTTGGAATATATACTCCATGAGGGGGCGTGGTGGCTCAGCGGACTAAGGTCCCGAAACTGTTGACTGCAAAGTTGGCAGCTCAGCGGTTCGAATCCCGGGTGCCACGCAGCAGAGTGAGCGTCCGCTGATAATCCCAGCTCCTACCAAACTAGCAAATGGAAAGCATGTGAATGCAAGTAGATAAATAGGTACTGCTGTAAAAAGTGGGAAGGTAAAACAGTGTTTCCTTACAGCCATGCCGGCCATGTGGCCACGGACTTGCACAACACTGGCTCTTCGGCTTGAATACAGAGATGAGCACCGCCCCTAGAGTCAGACATGACTAGCATGCATGTGTGTGGGGAACCTTTACTTTTACCTTTACAAGGAGATGTACCAGGCTGAAGAAGCCCAGAATGTGGCTAAGTTACATTTTTGTATTATCAGGCGCTCCCATACTCCCATGGCATCCCCCCAAAGAATCTGAGAACCCACTCTTTTAGTCTGCAGTACAATACACTGAAATCAATGTCTTCTTGACCTTGACTCAAATATTTCCTTAAAATTACCCTTCAAAATCCACTTTTTCCAGTAAGCTTTGAATATATACTCCATAAGTCATACATCTTGCTTTATAGCCAAGCTGTAGCAAGAATCCTAGCAGAGACAGCTCAAACAACCATGCTCAACTTCCTTGTTTATCTTATTTATTTATCCCTGGCCTTCTTGTGGCCAGGCCACTACTCTGGACAGTTTACAATAACAGCATTAGCAACAAAAATGAAAACTCAATAAATAAATAAATAAATAAACATTAAGCTAGAATGCAAACACCCCAACTTAAATAAAATATATACTAATATACAAGCTGGTGACTGACCAAACTATCAACCATAAAATTATGAATCCCCCAAAATTAGAGACAAAATTATATATTTATTATTATTTATTTATTTATTAAGCTTATATACCGCCCGTCTTCCTGAGAGGAACTCCGGGCGGTTTACAACAAGGGGACAACGAAACAACAGATTAAAATGACAGCAAAATAACTAACTAGCTAAATAATAAAACAATAAAACAATATAAAACAAAACAAAACAGGACAATAAGGATGCAGATGGTGGGGAAGAAGAAAAAAAGACTTCGTTAGAGTCACCCAAACGCCTCCCGGAAGAGGAGAGTTTTCAGTGCCTTCTGGAAGGCAGGCAGGGACTCTGCTAGGCGCACTTCTGCTGGGAGATGATTCCACAGGGTCGGGCCAGCCACAGAGAAGGCTTGGGTACGGGTGGAAGTTCTCCGAGCCTCCCTGGGCGTGGCCACACGCAGCATGTGCGCCCGCAACAGCCTAGTCGGACGGGCGACTATATGCTTCCTTTAATTTTCTTTCTCTTCTTTTGTTGCCCATCTGTTGAGAAAGCATAGATTGTAAGCTCCTTGGGGCATCCACCTATCATCTGGAGTTTTGCAACATGTCTGACACATGCATTTTGATAATGTTACATGGGTGCATGTATATGTATGATGCTTCTGGACTCTATTTTTATTGAGATTTGAAATGCCCCAGTAAGTTCAGTTTGTGGAGGAATTCAGTTATCCTCTCCAGCTCTTCCATGTGTTATCATTTCTTTCTTCTATCATTTTCCATAGTAGAGAAAATCTGCTAAGGAAAAACAAGAACTGTGGGATGATTTTTATTGGGATTAAGGAGAATCCTTGCTTATAGATTCTGGAAACAACTGGAAGCTGAGTCATGGTAACTGGACTTCTTTTTCTTGAGAGATCAGAATGTTTTGCTACTCATCCCAGCAGCTTTGTCAGTCTGAAGAAAGTTAGTGGCGAGTCCTCCAATTTATAGTTCAACTGGATTTCACACCCGCCTGGTCTGAATAGGCTCATTAGGTGGACAATGAACTAGGTTGCGTGAAAGTCTCAATTATGCAACCCTTCCCAACATCCATTAAGTATGGGTCATTAACTGTGGTCTTGTTAGTAGAGGTGAGAAATGTTTCTGATTTGTCTGGGAATTGATGAGAGAGCAACTTGATAACATTGCAATAGTGTTCTGCAGCAAAAATCATTTATGGGTTTCTGGCGCCATCATGTGTTTACAGCCTAGATCTTTCTTCTTCTTAGCTTTTGTCCTACCTGGTGGAAGGGTCTCCTGTTCTTGTTTTCCTTCCATTTGGCATGTTTTTGGGCTAGGTATGGGTGAATCAGGGACAACTTTGTTAACATTAAATTCAAAAAATTGTAGAACACATAAATTCAGTTTATTCCCAGTGATCTCAGTGATCCACGACAGGAACAGTTAGGTGTTCTTCAGACTTCAAAGAATAAAAGATTGTTACTTATAATTTATTAGAATATTCCAGTTTTTTACACTAGATCTGGAATATGACTACATATTATGTAGTTATGATTGTTGTCTTCTTAAGATTCTGTTTAAACTGGATGGGTAGTTCAATGAGAATTACATGCTTGACTGTGATGCCTGGAGTTTAGTCTCTGCTGTGTCCTATGGGAGAGGAATCAGTTTGTGTAGTCTTGTGCAACCAACATAATCATCAAGAAGAAGGAAGTAGTATACCATTCCTGGGGATTCTTTACCTAGAAAACCCTGAAAACATTTGTTTTAAGTTGGAATCCACTTGGCAGCAGGTGATTATTATCATTAGAATAAACTGTAAACCTGATTTTGTACTTTCTTCTTTCACCTCAGCAGGTCTTTAGAGTTACTGTTGCTTTCTGCCTATGATACAGTGTCATCATTATATCTTAAACTACTGACATTTCTTCCACCATTTTGTTTATTTAAGAAGGGAAACAGCCCATATTCTACATATGTTTATGCTCTAGAAAGTAAATGCCTATAATTTCCCTTCATTTAGTGAAGGGAAATGCAGCAATAATTTTTAAAAAAAATATTTTTATCATTTTTTTAAAAATGATCCATCACATATCAGGATATCACTGTTGTGATTTCTCAAAAATTACTGTTCATTTTACTGAAATCTGAACAGCAAGGCTGTTCTTATGTTCTTATGAAATGTATGACATTCTGGCTAAATTTCTGTTGCTTGGTGTAATAAGTCACAACTAGAGAAGGCCCACTGAATCACTGGAACTTAATTTTAACTGGTTGTAACTTCCCCAGAATAGTGCTCGTGTGTGTTGTGTAATTATAGTCGTGATCGACTCTTTGTGACTCCATATCCATGGAGTTTTCTTGGCAGGAATACTGGAGTGGCTTGCTAGTTCCTTCTCCAGGCGCCTACAGCATCTGGTATTCCCTGGTGATCTCCCATCCAAGTACTAACCAGGGCCGACCCTGCTTAGCTTCCGAAATCAAGCGAGATCGGATGTGCTTAGGGCATCTAGGCAGCTCAGAATAGTGTTTAGGTATTATTAAAGGAATTAAGGTAATAAACAAACAAACAAAAAATAAAACCTATGGATCCAATTGATGCTCTACTAAGCAATAGGATTTCATATTCTGTTTAAAATGTAAATACTGTTTGTGCTGCTCTTAATGATCAACCAAATCATCTTTATTTGGGGCTGCAACATACCACATATCACCACTGTTCACATTCTTGAACATATAGTACAACATTAAGCTATACGTGTCCACTCTTTCCTACTGCAATGAATGTAGGTTTCTGCTCTGGCAAAAAAATGAGGTTTCAAAACATTAAGGGTTAATATGCCAACAAGATTAATACATACTGTGAATTTGGCATGGAAGCATACTGCCAACCAACCAAAGCAGATGGGCTAGAACTGGGGATGATGTGATCAATAGGACTTGACACAAATAACTCTAGTGCTTTAGAGCAGATGGTTTTAGCATTTAACTGACTGCCTTGAGTTTACTTTGACAGGGAAATCCAATCGTCAGTCAAGGATAGACCATCTGGGTCAATGGGTCTCACATCAGTGTTGATGACCAACACGAATTCATGGAGCCTGCTTTACTTGGGATGAATAATTAGATACAAAAGGCAGGTGTAGTGTAGAGCAAACAATTGGGACTCAGCAGATTTGGGTTCAAATCCCTGTTTGGCCATGGGAAATCACTGGGTGGTGGCAATAGTAAAACCATTGCTTAAGTATCTCAAATAAGATGAAACAAAAAAAAAAGAGAGAGACTAAAACTTTATGGCACCTTAAAGACTAACTGCTATATTCTAATGTGAGTTTTCGTGGAACAAAGACTTGATGTAAAAAAACAAAACCTAACATTAAGCTACAATAGTTAGTCTTTAAGGTCCCACACCGTTTGTGTTCCGTTTAGTTTTTGGTATACAGGTATTTTGCTTTTTCACAGACGAATACGGGTACTGTCTTTGAAAACTTAAAATATCTGTTATTTTGTAAAGTTTATTAGATTTGCTGTGAGTCGGATGCAGCTTGATAGCATTTCTCACACACAAACACACACAGTATATAGCTATTGGGTTGAAATCCCATACACGGCAAATAAACCCAATTGAACGGAGCGAGACCTAACTGGAGAAAGTAGATTTAAGTAGGTTCAGTCCCCTTGAAGACATTTAGACTTAAATTACAGGTATTTGAAATAATCTTATTATAGGATTCACCGTAAATACTTGGATTCGAGTCGCAAAATAATATAAAACTAAATATCGCCCCGCCCCTCGTCAACTTTTCAATGAAATCATAAGACCGCGTTGCTATCATTCTCCCCCCCGTGACAAAAAGGTGGTCGGCTGTGCTCAGACGAAGAGTCCGAGGAAACACGGATAGGGCAGAGGAGCGGTCCGTCAAGCTATCAGCCAATAGAAACATCACAACCCGGGAGGAAAGGCGGGAACCCGGAAGAGACGTTGCAGACCGTCTCGAACCTCCTTTCCGCTCGTTGGAGAAAGAAGTGAGACGTGGTCGCGGGCGGTCACAATGTTTCGATTCTTGGTGAGTGTTTTCAAGGGGCTGCAGAGTTTGCGCTGGGGAAAGGGCGGAGGGCGAGATGGCGAAGGAGGGGGAGAGGAACAGAGACTGTCCCTCTCATAGCGCACCCGGAGGGGCAGCCCTGGAGAATACATTGGGATTTATTTATTTATTTATTTATTTATTTATTTATTTATTTATATGAATATTCACAGGATTGCACCGTGACGGAGGTTTGCCAGAGCCCAACGGCCAGGCAAGGGCATTCTGGGAGTTATAGTTTCTTTAAAAGTAACTTGGGCAAAGATCTGCACAATTCAAAAAAATGCAATCAAGGGGAATTTAGAGAGACATCCCTCTCCTATTTCTGAGTGTTAGTTACTTTCGAGTTACTTTATGGCTTAGCGAAGACGAGATGTTTCAGCCCCATCCTGTGTCTGCCGAGGTGTAGGGCAGTTTTTTGTGGATTTTAAAAGCTGCCACTGTAATTGCAAGCTCTTAAATGGATTAGGGTGCTTTGGGCAGATGCTTATTATAATTGTGAACTAATTTAACAAATCATGAAAACAAAACAGTTACCTCCAAGCAGTGCCAAATATGACTAGGATGCCAGCTCCCAACCAGCATGAGGACTGGCAAGCCAGCAGCCACCCAGGTATCTCCAGATGCTTCCAAACAGAATCGGTTTCATGTTTTTGCCTCCCTCTTGTCAGTATCTGTGCAATTTGGGCATTCTGGGGTTTGTAGTTCCAGGAAGTCCCCCCCCCCATAAGCTTTGGTGCAACATTATTAGAAACAAGAATTAACCTGGTATTCTCGAAGGCTTTCATGGCCGGGATCCGATAGTTCCAGAACACGTGTTCCAGAACACGGCCAAACAGCCCGAAAAACTCACAACAATTAACCTGGTAGTTAATTCCGTTTCTCTTCCCATTATGGAGGGTCATCACAGGGTTGAACCTTGGAACCAACAGTTCAGTGTGATGTCTTGTGACTTAAACCCATTAGATCAGTCCTTCCTTTCTGAGTCACCTGATTTTGTCTTCTGCTTGCCTGCTAAATAAAGTTACAAGTGACACCCCACTCTTTGAACCTGTATCCAATTTCCCCCCAAAATGCAATGACAGTTGCACCTCTGAAAATTGCAATCTAGAAATCATAATAAAAAGGAGCTGGGGATGGCGAGGGTAGAGGAAGGAAACTCAGACACATGTTAGGTTGCTGATGAATGACTAGTGAGACAAACCAAAGCCTGATGGAAGCCATTTGCTTGAAAGGATGATGGCAATGTTTCTCTTTCCTTCTGTTGGAATAGGCATTGGTGAGAGTTGGGGAAGAGGAAGAGGAAGCTGATTGGCAAGACCATCATCTAAGCCAGTGGGTCCCAGTGTTGGGTCCCCAGATGTTCTTGGACTAAAACTCCCAGAAATCCTGGCCAGGTCAGCTAGTGGTGACCTGGCCAACACTACCACAAAATACCAGAAATAGGGGACATCCACTCAAACTGAGGATTGGGAGAGTGAGAACAGACAAAAGAAAAGATTTTTTTACCCAACGTGTTGCTTGTCTTTGGAACTTCCTGCCACAGGATGTGGTGGTGGCATCTGGCCTGGATGCCTTCAAAAGGGGATTGGACAGATTCCTGGAGGAGACGTCCATCACAGGTTATGAACCATGATAGACATGTGTAATCTCCAGGCTTAAAACCGGGGTACTTCAAAAACAGATGCAGTGGAGTGGTATGAAGAGATATCTAGTCTCATGCACTCCCAGACGCATCTGGTGGGGTCACTGTGAGATACAGGAAGCTGGACTAGATGGGCCTTTGGCCTGATCCAGCATGGCTCTCCTTATGTTCTTATGAAGGTTTTTGGAATTTGAGTCCAGGAACGCATGAAGACTGAAAGCTGGGAGCCACTGCTCTAGCTCTTTATTTACCAAGGTTTCAGCAGGATTCTTTCCCAGATGTACTTAGAGATCCCTGGTATTCAAGTGAGAACCAGGCCAGGCCCTGCTTAGAGTCCAAGGAATCAGGCAATATCAGATGTGTCCAGGGTGCTGTGGCACTTGAAGACTAGTTATCTGAATTAGCTAGCTTAGCTCTTTGGCAATAGGCAGGTGTGCCAAAATATTGCTATGTTGAGATAGTTGGCATGGTGGAAGAGTTTGCAAATGTGGTCAGTGCCTATATGGACATGTCTTAAAATCAAACAAGGGCAGAATTGCTGTTTTTTCAGGGTAGCTGTCATTTTTAATATTGGTGTGCAGTCTGCGTTATGCTATCAGTTACATGCAGCTTGACAACACCTTCCATAAGTGATAGAGCCCCACTACCTCTTCTGTAAAAGCAATGATAAGACACCAGTCTTCTTGAGTTGACACTCTAATAATTCTGGTTAAATATGACCTCTGTATTGAACCCTCAGTGTATGCAGAAGGTTGGATCATGTGTCATTTTTTTATAAAGTCTGTGATCAATTAGTAGTGTATAATATTAATTAAAATGCAGGCATGAGTTCATGTATTCTTCATTATGTGGGATTTATGAAACTACCAATTGTGTACCCAATTACACTGGGGAGAAAAGGCCTTGAGAAAAACTCATTAATGTGAAACTGTAGTCCTGAGCCAGAAGGAAGGTGAATGGGACCTGAATGGGTCACTATTCCAAAATATCAAGAAGAAGAAGAAAAAAAAGAGTTTACCACCATAAGGCAGAATTGCCTTGTAGTGTCTTGATGGCACATCACTATGATTATTAAATAAATTCCAGAACAGTGTTGCAGTTTTTTCTGCATCCATTTTTCTCCAAGCTTCTCAAGGAATTTTTGTCTGAGAAAATTGCAATGTATTTGCATTGCAACTAATATGTGTCATGTTTCATAGCATTTGCAATATAAACTTCTTAAAAGTTTCTGAGTTGCTTCATCCCACCCCTGTACCTAGGAAAACAAGATTAAGTCTAAATCCAAAGTTCAATTTAGCTCTGTTCAGTTGTTTGTTTGAATGCTTGAGGGTCATAAATGAAGCAACAAGTGCTCCTTTAATTGGCATGAACATGGGAAGAAGCCTTGATATGATAGGGTTTTACCAAGGTTCCTGATTGTGTGAATCATTCTACAGTACTTGCATGTACCATATTTTTTGCTCTATAAGATGCACTTCCCCCCACAAAAGTAAGGGGAAATGTCTGTGTGTCTTATAGAGCAAATACAGCCCCGCCGGGAGATTCCAGAGCGTCCGCTGTGGAGACCTCTGGATACGGTGGCAGCCGCTGAGGAGGATCCTGCTGCAGTTCATGGCTCCTTTCTTCCCTCGAAGGGGGCCATGGACCACAGCAGGGGCTTCTACAGTGGCAGACGCTGGGTCCAGAGGTCTCTGATTTGGAAGCATACTTGGCCAAGTCAGGCAAGACCTCACAGCGGAAGACGGGAAGCGGCTTAGATGCGTCCAGCGCCCGGGCCCGAAATGACAGTTTACTCATGTTAGTCGGCAGCGGTGCAACTGCTAGGGTGGTGGCTGCTGCTCCGGCTAAGGAAGGGGGGGCGTGAATGCTGTCTGAGCTGAGAGCTGGACCCTGCCAAGCGCTCTCATGGAGGAATTGGGGCTCCCCTGGTGGAGAGATTTCATGAGTGAGATTCAAAGTTGTGGGAAAGGGGAAACGGGAATAGGTGTTAGTCATTGTATTGGGATGGAGGGATTAAGAACCTCACTCATTCTATACCCCAGAGCACAGAGAGAACTCCTAGTTCCCTGAGCTCCTTGCCCCCTGGAGATGCCGGCCACAGAGTCTGGCGAAATGTCAGGAAGAAAAACCTCCAGAAAACGGCCAAACAGGCCGGAAAAGTCACAACAGCTATCAGATCCCGGCCGTGAAAGCCTTCGAGAATGCACCAATTTTAGAACTGCTAATCTGGAAGGGACTTTATGGATTACTGTGTCCAGCCTTTGTCAAGGAGGCACAATGAGGAATTGAACTCCCAACCTCTCTCTCTGCAGCCCAAAACACAACCTCCTGAACTATCCAACACTTCATTGCCAGTACCAATTGGAAAACAAGCGCTAGCATCACTGCTCAAGAATCTGATAGAAGTTCTTAGGGCTTCTATTGCACTTGGCCTTTGAGCACACATATCTTTGTTTTAATTGTGTGCCAGTGTAGCAGTTGCATACGGGTGTGCTTGAGTAATCCTGGAACGAGTGGGCAACTGTGGCCCTCCAGCTGTTGTAGGACTGCAACTCCCAGCAGCCCTAGACAGTGTGACTAGAAGCAAAGGATTGTGGAAATGGTAATCCAAAAATACCTAATGAACTGAAGTTATTCACTGTGATCTAAAAGCAGGTGTCTGGACAGTTGTATTTGTGCAGGGTGAGGGAAATCCAGGGATGTGCCAACAATGATAATCAGTTTTTAAACCATGTCCATTTTTAGTAAGGAAGAGTTGAATGCCTGTTTAAGTTCCTTTGAAAGGAATGGGACTTCTTTGGTTTTGTCTAGATAATGTCTTGCATTACCTATTATTTGTGGAATGGCCAGGGCCAAAGCATAGTGTCCTGACTCTTTTCTCCTAGCGATATAATCTTACACAAGACTTTTTCTCAGCTGCCTTTATGCTCATCCTTTGTCAAGTTGTGATCAGGCACTGGAAGATGAAAGTGAGGTTCAGAGGTTATTGTGTACCATATCTTTGAAACGGTCAAATAGAGAGCAGGAACACACTTTCATAAATGGAGCAGTTGGATCTGCTCCCAAATATATATTCTCTGCTTGAGAGCAGAGGTTCGGGTATATTTTAAATACTGTATTTTTCTGCCCATAGCATGACCCCCCCCCCACTTTTCCAACCCAGGATTACAGTTTTGCAACTGCATGGTTCTCAGCTCACTTCCAATTGAGTTGGAAGGGGCCCATAAGGCCATCAAATCCAATTCCTAGCTCGGTGCAGGAACCCAAATCACAGCAGATCTGACCGATAGCTGCCCAATTTTCTCTTGAATGCCTCCAGCATTGAAGCGATTACCACCTCCCAAGGCCATTGGTTCTATTGCTGTACTGCTCTGACGGTTAAGATGTTTTCCCCGATGTTCAGCCTAAACCCCACTTCCTGTACCTTGAGCCTAAACCCCACTTCCTGTACCTTGAGCCCACTGTTTTGCACTCTGGGATGACTGAGAAGAGAAAAGGAAAACAGAAAAGGAAAACAGTACTGTACATCTTAAAGTACATTTATGCCCAAACATTTCTATAAAACTCAAAATACATAGCAGAAAAGCTGTTACCACAATGTGACTGAAATCCAGCATGCTATCACAACTAAAGTAGGGCCTCGTTAATCAATGGGGATTTGTTAAGTCAACATCTCTGTAAATTGTACTAATAGGTGTACTCTAACTGCAACCTAGTGATTCTCAAGGCTAAATAAGCCCAGTTCTTTCAGTTTTTCCTTCCACTGAGAAATGTTAAGTGCCATACCTGGATTTGCCATCTGTAAAAGGGGCATAGCTTTGCACATCCTTTTACGTTCAGATGTCCCAATGTCAATGTCTGACAGCTGGGAAAGACTGAAATCGTAGAGAACCAATACCTGTCAGAACAAATACTGGGTCAGAAGGACTAATGGCCTGAGATGGTTTAGCAGAGCTCCTTATAGTCCTGACTTCCTTCCTGTTTGGATCTCCTGCCATTGGTTCTTATTATCATTGTTCTGAAATTATTAAAATTGGCTTTCGTAAAATCAAGCATGCATCTATGTCTACACTCTGCTTTCGTTTCTTTTGAAATCACTTTTCACCATGTCTTTCACCAAGTGATCTCTATTTGTTTGAATCAAGTCAAGGATAGGTACTCTTCTAGCTGCTTCCTGTAGTTTTGTGAGAGAAAATTATCAGCTTCATAACCCACAGATTTCTTGGAAGAGGGCAGAATTGGCAGAATTGGCCTCCCAGCATATATCAGACTAATTAAAATCTCTGTTACTACTACATTGTCTCCTTGAAATTCTTGCAATTTCTTTTTCAAAGGTTTAATCTTCATATTCTCCTTGATTGGGTCATTGGTAGTAGATACCATGTACCATATTCGATTTGTTTTTTACCCTATTTATATTAATCTGGATGCTCTTGATGGAACAACCAAGCTCATCCTCCTGTGCACAAATATATATTTTGGCATGCACAGTGACTCTGTATCATTTTCAATTTTTTTTCTGTTCTTTTTGAACAATCCATATCCTTCAGTTGCTGTTTTCCAGTTGTAGGAGTCATCCTGCCAAGTTTCAGTTATCCCTATCAAGTAGTGGTACTTACTCCCAGAGCTAAGATTTCTATGAAGTGAGAGACTTACTGTGAGATGTTGAGCTGTGTACTTTCCCAGCCTGATCTGGGAGAGTAGGCAGCTCAGGGTGGGTTTGATGATAAAATAGGAACAGTCACATCCCATCATGTACTACCTTGAATTTGTTGAGTCAAGTGGTCTGTGAAGATTCTCAGTCATCCAGGTGAGGTTATCTGGAAGCTGAGTCGTGGCAACTGGACTTCTTTTCTTGAGGGATCGAAACATTTTTGCTGCTCATCCAAGCAGCTTTGTTAGTCAAGTGGTTTTCTGTAGTTCTGCTAAGGTCACAAAGAAACAATCATATAATTACGGAAACATAATGGGCTTGCATCCTATTGATGGAGCTGAGGCTGTTGGTGAATCTGGGAGATAGGCTTTCGAAGTGAGCTCTAAAGCGCTCTTATGTACTGGATGAGTGAACAGGGGTCAGATTCTGCTACTGGTTGGATCATGGAATATGTGTTTATTTAGGACCACATCAAATTTCTTAACACTTAAGCTCCTTTCAAAGTATAGTTTGGGAGCTGCAGGCGTACACATGCTTCTCTCCGTTCGTGTTTAATTCTAGCAAATCCCGGACAATCTGTTTATTTATATATATATATATAGAGAGAGAGAGAGAGAGAGAGAGAAATTTAAAGGAATGCGATTTCTCTCTTGATTTTTTAAATTTGTTTTTCTGTCTTATTGATATATACAGCCCACGTGGCTTAATTTGTAGTCTCATTTCAGAGGGTGGCCTTTGTTGGCATCATTGATTTTTCTCTCAGTTGTTGCAGTCCAAAACAGATTTGGGAGTTCATTAACACATCTGTGTTTCTTTAGGCTTAGTTCTTTGATTCTTTCTCTTTTTCCCCTCCCGGCAAAACAGAAGATAAGACTGTCAGTAGAGCCTTAATATTTTTTAATGCAGTGGATGCCTGAAACCTTGCGTTGGAAAGCAGTGATAAAAATCCTACTGTGCTTTAAGGCTTTCAGATTTGTGTTTGAGAACTGGGAGAATGAGGGTAAGGAGAAGCTGAAGTATTTTCTCGTCAGTGTTGGGTAAACATGAAATTCTGGTACAGTATCTCCTCCTTCCTGGTTAAGAATGTCCTAGGGAGATAAAGACATTTTCTTGTAAACAGCACTTTTGTTTTCATTTTTCAAAAGACCAAAATTAATTATGCACTCCCTTTAGGGCTGTGCATAACTTTAGGAGAGTTATGCTAAGCTGTATAAATTCCTTCGCTCTCCTGATTTGCAGTGTAAATCGCGGGTTCTCAGCACTGCTGGTGGTCTTTCCTCTTTCCTTTCCTTTGTGCACATACTGATGGGGCAGGTACTCAAGGGGTTGATTGGTCCATCCTTCTGTTAGTAGTGCGAGATTACCTAAGCATATTCGATCTTGCCTGATTTCAGAAGTTAAGCAGGGTTGGCCAAGGTTAGTACTTGGATGGGAGACCCCCACGGACTACCAGGTGCTGTAGGCGCCTGGAGTAGGAACTGGCAAAGCACTCCAGTATTCCTGCCAAGAAAATTCCATGGACAGGGGGTCACAAAGAGTCTATCACGACTAGACACGGGCACGACTCGGCGAAATTGTCATTTCCGTTTTCGGTTATCGTTTCCATTACGTAACGGTAACGGTAACGATAATTAAGCCGTCAGAACTCGAACTCGAATCGAAAAAAGAATTTTTTTTGAAAAATTTCGCGACAAACGGAAACGACCCGAAACGGACCCGTTCCGACAAACGAAAACTCGAAACGTCATTTTTTCTGTTCGTGCCCATGTCTAATCACGACTGTAACGACACAACACACACAGGTTGCCCAAAGCCATTTATACATGCTAGGCTGTATTGCTCTATAAGTCACACACACACTGAGTGATTTTGCCTGGCTCCTCTCTTGCAAAGCACAGTAGGAAATTGACCTACTGACCCCTGCCTCCCCAGCCAGGTATTTCGGCTCACTGACTAATTCAGCTCACAGTTACTAATCTAAACTAGTGAATATCTCTAGTCATTTATGAGAGCAAGCAGTTTTAAACCTGGAGGGCAGCCCCCTCATCATTCTTAAGAAACTTGTTTTCCTTCCAACTCCCCATTAGCTGTCACCCACATGATCAGTGGTCAAGGACTATGGGAGTTGCAGTCCAAAACCAGTGTTGGTGCACCTATGGCACGGGTGCCAAAGGTGGCATTCAGAGCCCTTTCTGTGGGCACCCGACATCACCCCTTCACAGCCACCTGCATTCAGGTTGAATTGCTGTATTAGCACCCTGCGAATAATTAGTGAGTTTTGAATCGTAGTTTGGGCACTCGGTCTCTAAAAGGTTCACCATCACTGCTTTAGACTGACTTGAGAAGAGATTTCTCTGACAGGAAACTCCTGGTCCTTAAGGCTACAGGTCTCTACCTGGTTAGTTGGGAGTAGGTGGCATCAGATTGGTAGAACCTCTTCCTTAGTAGATGGACATAGCATTCAACTGTCCCACCCCCAACCTTTGAATTTAATGTATGATTACTCATATGTTCTATGCAAACATGCTGAATAGTTAAGTGGCTTAAGTGTCTGGCTGCAAAGCTGGAGGTTGGGAGTTCGATTCCGCATTGTGCTTCCTTGAGAGATGTTGGGTTTGATGATCCATAGGGTTCCTTCCAGCTTTGCAGTTTGAAGATGATGTTTTGAAATGAGTGCAGTATTTGCTGTCAAGTCGGGTAAGACATTCCCCATGCTTGACATTTTGCTTTCCAGGAATAATGCCTTATAGCTGCCCTTGGCATCCTTGTGAGCCTTTTTTTCCTCCATGGACGACATGTTTCCTCTTGTTGACTATAACTGGGGACAGATGGTCCAAACATTTGCTAAAGAACAATTCGACTATTTCTAATATTCTAACAACTTGAGTAGTTTGGCTTCTGTTATTTAGAAATCTGCAGAACAGGCCTTGGGATCAGAGTGTGGTGAACTACTATAGAAGGAACTGGATCCTTCCAACCTTAATAGAAGAGGGTGTGCAGGTGGAGGGATGTAGATTAAGAAGAAGACAGAACAGGAGGGATTGCAGATCAAAGACCAAGGAAAAGGGATTGTGTTCTCCAGCAAAATATACTGATGGATTTTCTTATGGCCGGATAGGCAGACGAAACTGAGAAGGTAGCGACATCGTACTCATATAGATATATTTATCATCTGTGGTTTGTCTCTACACTTTTCTCCATTTTCCAAACATACAGTTGCCCAGTACAGTGCTCCTGCAATGGTTTGGTCAGTTTTTCCAACCACTAGATGAAGGAATAGTGCCAGTATGCATTTTATGTGTGGGCGGGGAGGGAGACAGCTTTTCTCTAGTGGAGATGAGCTGGACTAGAATCTTTCTGTTCTTCATAAGAGTGAACTTTTTAAGACACATACTCTTTCCACCCCACCCACCCCTATATATAAAAAATGCATGCAGGAGAATTAAAGGCACTTGTTTTTTAAAGATTATAGTACAGTTGTCCCCCGCCCTTTTGAAGTTCATATACTGTGGTCCCGGTATATCGCAGGTCTGCAATATATGAAAAAAGGCCCCCTGGGGTAAGGAGGAAAGGCCTTCTCAGGCCCGCCGGAGGCCCCAAAGTGCTTCCCCGCAAACCAGAAGGGATTTCAGAAAACCAGAAGTGACCTCCAGATCACTAGAAAGCACTTTTGGAGCCTCTGTGGGCTGGAAAGCCCCTTGCAGGCCTGTTTGGGGCACCGCCAGGCCTGGGGTAAGTACAAGAGCCCCCAGAGAGCCTGCCCAGTCCTGACCTGACCCAGCATCCACATATTGCAGATTTTCAATTATTGCAGGTCGGTTCGAGTCCCTAACCCCTGCAATAGATGGGTGTTTACTATAATGGTAGAATGGACATTCTCCTGTGGCACAGTGGTTAAACTGCTGTACTGCAGCTGTAACTGTTCATGACCTTGGGTTCAATTCCAGGTTGCTAGCTTGTAGTTGACACAGCCTTCCATCCTTCTGAGGTTGGTAAAATGAGTACCTAGTTTGCTGGTGGTGGCGGCAGAATGTGTAGCCTGCATAATTACTTGTAAACCATCCAGAGAGTGCTTTAAGTGTGATGGGGTGGTATATAAGCAGCACCCATTGCTTTGCCTTTTCCCTAACCTATAAATGTCTCAGGGCAGATGCGTGTAATTTTGCGTAATTACAAAGTTGGCAGATGAGCATTCTAGGGAGGTGAAAGCAGGAGGAGTTGAGCATCACTTTCAAAAGTGATTTCCAACATTTGAGGCTCAGAAAAGTTCCCCTGTTGGGCTACAGTTCCCAGTGAATGTCGGGTTCTGGGAATTGTAGTCCAGAAAGGTAAATTTTCTAAGGTTTTTCATTACAGACCTAAATTATTAGATGGAGCCTTGGTATGGATCAGTACAGTACAACTTTACTGTCTGTCTGAAAGTCTTCTCTATGTGTGTTTTTGGAGAGGAGGTAGCATCAGAGGATATCTTAGCTTCCAAGTATTTATTATTTACTGTTTATTTATTGAAAATATTTATATCCTGTCCTTCTCTCCGAGAGGACCAAAGGAGACAAAATGTCTCCCGGTTTCCTAAAAACACAATGTATTTCAGAACAAAAGATGAAGCAAATAACTTTGAGGCACATTATGTATTTTTGAGTGCTTACTGATGGGCCGTGCTGGTCCTGTAATCTTTAATGTTCTTCTTTTAGTGTGAAACTTGGGACTTCAGCTTGAGTTTCTGTCTTTGTTTTTCTCTTTGGGAAAGGACAGCCTTTGGTTCGGAAAGCCAACTGACAGAAGCTGGGGCTCCTACCAGACCATGAAAGTTTTGCAGCAGCATGCTTATAACCTCATTTTTGCCACTTTGGTCAGTGTGGATTTCTCCATTTGTAAAAGGAACAATGAAAGTGGCTTAGCATATGGTTTACATGTGGAATGTTGCCATTTCAACCCCTGGTATCTCCAGTTCAACAGTTCGGTGGCAAGTGATGGGGAAGATTTATCCTGTAACTCTGGAGAGCCATGACCAGTTAGAACAGTAGATTGCAGTGGATTTGGATTATATGTTTTCATTGATTGGCCTGATGGAAGACAATGCCCAATAAGTACCATATAGTGCAGGGGGGCTCACTCCCAGGAAAAATGAGCTCAGATCTTTGCTATTCAGTATTTCCTGAAGCTTGTGATATTGTCTCCTTCCTTTCCTTGCTGCATGGGAAATATCCCATCATTTTGGCTTCCTGGGAAAGAGCAGGCATTGCATGTAACAGTAATAGGGAGAGATATTGGGGAGCCTCAGGTGGACAACTTCTAGAGGTCTGGGGGCTACATAGCACCAGCCCTGGAGCACAACCTCCTCCTAAGCTTGTTAAAGCAGTGGTTCTCAACCTGCGGGTCCCCAGATGTTCCTGGACTGCAATTCCCAGAATTCTTCATCACTAGCTGAGCTGGCCAGGATTTCTGGGAGTTGCAGTTCAGGAACCTCTGGGGACCCACAGGTTGAGAACCACTGTGTTAAAGGAACAAAGGAGGAGGAGGGGGCAGATAATGAAATTTCATGTAGCTCAGGCATGTCCAAACTTGGGCCCTCCAGATGTTTTGGACCACAACTTCCACAGTCCTTTGCCATTGGCAATCTAAGTTTCGAATTCTGGGAGTTGTGGTCTAAAACATCAGGAGAGCTTAAGTTTGGACATGCCTGACTTGGCTCTTCAACTTATCGCTTCAAGACATGTCATAGAGTATTTATTTATTTATTTTAGATTATTTTTACCCCACCTTTCTCCTTGGAAAGGGACCCAAGGCGGCTTACAGTAATGAGGGATAATATACAATCCAGTACAATTAACACATGTTCAAGTATTGAGAACAGGGAATAGAGGGACATATTTTACAGCATTAATAGACAACATTACATTAATGCTACAAGAGAACGTGTGCAATCGTACAGTGCTTTGTAGGTCAAGGTCAGCACCTTGAATTGTGCCCGATAGCTGATTGGCAGCCAGTGGAGCTGCTTTAATAGGGGTGTAATGTGATTTCTGAACCCCGCCCCAGTCAGCAATTTGGCTGCTGCATTTTGGGCTCATTGAGGTTTTCTGAGACTTTTCATCGGTAGCTCCACATAGAGTGCATTACAGTAGTCTAGCTGGGACGTCACTAGGGCATGTGTCACCGTCGCCAGAGCTGGTTTGTCCAGAAATGGGCGTAACTGGCGTACTAGCGCTAATTGTGCAAATGCCACATCTATGACCTGGGCATCCAGGCTCACGGATGAGTCCAACAGCATCCCTAAGTTACGCACCTCTTTTTTTCAGTTGGAGGGTGATCTCATCCAGTACAGGTTGCATCCCTATCTCTTTTCTTCCTTTCGACTGACCAGGAGCACGTCTGTCTTGTCTGGGTTTAGTTTCAGTATTACAAACTTGTTCCTTCTGCCCAATATGAGGCATAAGAAAACTTTAATTTTGCAAAATAAATGCACCGGGGGGGGGGCATTTTGCCTGCATTATCCTCTTTTCTCACAAGTCTTAAAAAAGACTGTGATTCAGAAGAGTTGAGATGTTGCTGTGTGATAAAACCTGTTATAAGATATTTCATTTCTCTACCTCCTAGTCTTTTCCTTCCCACTGAATGTGTTTCTGTGCGAAACAGGGTAGGTAAATGTTGAAAATACAGAAGGAAATGGGTGGAGATGAGATGTAGAAAGGAAAAACAAAAACACACTGTGTATCCCAGGAAGAGATGAAAGGAATATTCAAATCACACCATTCTACTCCGTCTTCCTACTTGTTTGTCACTATTTATATTTTCAGTCCCTAAAGCTTTGAATTAAAAGCTAGAACAATCTTGGTCATTCTACGTTTGTTAACATCCCAGATGCTTATTTGATGGTCTAGGGGGGGAAGGTCATTGACTTTTACTTTACTTTTACTTTACAGTATTTAGCATTTATATACCGCCAGCTTGTACAAAGACAACTTAAGGCAGTGTACCCAAAAAAGCAAGCATAAGAATAAGCAATAAGCAATAAAATAAAATTTAACAAGATACCCAATAAAATGGGAAAAGCATAAACACAAAAATAAAACTGTCCGGGCAAAACCAAACAAAGATGACAGCCCCAAAGACAATTGCCCAAAGGCCTCTTGGTGAAGCCAGGTCTTTAAGGCTTTCTGGAAAGCAGGTAGGGATTGCACCAGGTGGATCTCACTTGGAATAGAATTTCAAAGCTGCAGGACAGCCACAGAGAAAGCCTGGTTCCAAGTTAGAAACCTTACAGGCCTTTCTAATTGAACATGTACACAAGGAAATTTGTTGCATGTTCACCTAGTTCTAGTTGCACATCCCTGCTCTAGTTTCTCACATGCTAAAGAGGAAGGCAGATATCTTAGGACAAGAGCATAGAACCTGCAGCTGTACAGTACCTATTGATGGCCATACTTAATGGATCTGATGGTTGCTGGAAGTTCAGCATTAGCTAGAGGGTCACAGATTGATTCTTCCTAGTACTGTACATTGTTTATCAGAAATAATACTGAATTATCTCAGATCTAAAGACAAAGCATCCATGTATCCTCAAATGTAGTGCCAGTAAGCATGGGGATTCCAGGCAAAATAAAAGAAAAAAACCAAACCAAATAAAAGACACAAAATATGTGGCACCTTAAAGACTAACTTCCATATTTTAATGTAACGTTTTGTGGACTACACATCCACTTCTTCAGACAAGCATGGGGATAGTTCATAGACCCCCTTCAGGTAGGCATCTCATTCTCAGATTTCATATGGGACCACACCCTGCTCCCGTTAAAAGCAAGTAGCCTGAGTGATTAAATGCTCTCATTTTACTTACTCATTTGTGAGTAATGTTGGCAGATCACATAATGCATCAAGGACTATAGAAAACAATCTTTAGAGGGAGAGAGGCAGATTTATTGGGCATGCTGGATAGAGATGAATAGAAGTGTAAAGCACAATGTTGGGAAGAATTGGTTTTAAATTGCCAGTGGAAAAGCAAGATTTATTTATTTATTAGCTTCTCTTAAGGAGTCCTGGAAAAATTATTGGGAGTATAAGATAAATGCAGCCCTCCCAAAAAACAACAACAGTATATCTGTTGTTTTAAAACAACTAGTGGACATCTGGTTGTGCCATTTTAAAACAATTATATCTTGACGGCACATATGTACCTATTCCACAGTGTCAATAAAACAAGCAACTCATTTTGCAGCCAAGGAATAGATCCTCATGTGGGGAAGCCATGAATCACAGGCACTGGAATATATATATTTTGCCACTTTTTGGAACATTTTAGCCACTCTTTGAAAACCACAAAATTTAAAGACTCCTTTTATTGTCTCACAGGAAATAAATAAAAACTTCCAGCTCTAGAAAGTTGGCTTTGGGGGAAAATAGATGAATAGAAATGTTTAAATTCCTCTGGTTAAAGGGATATGCGTATCTGGCTGGGTAGCTGAGTGGTTTGGAGCCTGCCTGTTTGGCCTTGAGCAAGCTGTACAATCCCTGGGTGACCCCAGAAGAACTGAATGGAAAGCCACTTGCAATTATTCTCTACTTGGAAAACCCTGAAAAAGGTTGCCATAAGTCAGAATTGACATGACTGCACATGTGGAAAGAGGTACAAAGCAGGGATGCCCTTTATCCCCCCCCCCATTATTTGCATTAGCGATGGAACCATTGGCCCAAAATTTGAGAGAATGTGCTCAAATAAAAGGGTATAAAATAGGAAAAGAAGAAATAAAGTTAAACATGTTTGCGGATGACTTAATTTTAATATTGACTAACCCATTAGAAGCGGCAGGCCCCCTGATTAATATATTAAAGAAATTTGAAAAAATATCAGGATTAGAATTAAACTTACAAAAATCAGAAATTATGTTTCTAAACGTTCCTAGGAAGGAGCAAGATCAATTAAGATTACAAATGAAAATGGGAAATGGTGTTAAAAATGATTTATTTAGGAGTGGTATTAACAAAAATTTGGGAAAAACTAGGGAAGGAAAATTATAACAAAACTTGGAGAAAGATCCAGAAAATAATAAAGGGCTGGAAAGATAAAAAAAATGGGAATACTGTCAAAAATTAGGGCTTTGAAAATCTTTATAGTTTCAAAACTGTTATATTTATTTCAGGTTCTCCCAATATTACTTTCAGAAAAGATATTAAAGAAATGGGACACATCATTAAGGAAATGGGCTTTTGGCAAGAAAAATCAAAGAATTAAGCATAAAATCCTATATGCAATAAAAGAAGAAGGAGGATGGAGTATGCCCTCTTTGGAAAAGTATTATATAGCCTTCCAATTAAAATGGGCAATGAAGGTGGAGGAATACCCCACACCCAAATGGAAAAGAGTAGAAGATGCAATAAATAACTCAGCAGGTTACTTAGGGATATTTGATAGAGATAAAAGAATACTGAAAGAAGTTAAGGGACCAAGGCAAGTAACAATGGAGATTTTAATAAAGAGGATGAAAATAGGTGGAGTATCGAATTGGGGCCCTTTAGAACAGTTTAATAAAGAGGGGAAGATTTTGTCACAAAAAGATATAAAGAATCTAAAAGAGAAAGGATATTATAAAATCAAAGATATGCATGAATTAATGTCAACAGGAGGGGCGATAAATAAATTAAAAGGGATATTAGGGAATCAAAAATGGATGGTGGCAGAAAGTATGAAAAGGAGATATGATCAATGGTTCCATTCTCTTAAGGGAAAAGAAGATAGACAATGGGAAGTGGTGTATAAGAAATATGAAGAAAAAAAGGTCGGAGCAGGAGAGATCTATAGATATTTGGTCAGATTGGGAAATCAGAATGAAAATTTAATTAAATATAATTGGGAAGGAGATATGGATTTAAATTCAGAAAAGATTCAGGCTATATTACAGGGGATAAGAGAGGTAAAATTGGAAAAAATTAAGGATATGCAATTGAAGATATTGCATAAATGGTATTATACCCCACAGAAATTAAATAGAATAAATAATAACATATCACAAAATTGTTGGCATTGTAAAAAAGAAAAAGGTACTTTTGCACATATGATATGGAACTGCGACAAAATACAAACATATTGGAGGAAAGTAGAAAATTGGTTATCAGAAATTACAAAGAAAAGGATTGAGCTAAAAATAGACTATATTTTCTTAGGGTTAGTAGATAGAGAAAAACAATGGAGAAGCGTAAAAAAGATTGTCTACTATGGAATAGCAGCAGCTATAATGGTACTAACGGGTGGATGGAAGGACCAAAAGAAATGGAAATATGATAAATGGAAAGATTATATACATGAATTTTTTCAAAATAATTGGATACAAATTATGCAAGAAGAAAACATAGAAGGGAAACATAGAATTCTAAAGGAGTGGGAGAAATATATAAATTGGATAAAAGGGAAGCCTGAGAACGAGAAATGGGCTAAACTATTCCATCATGCCTTAATAATGTTCAACATGAAAGGATAGTGAATTTCTGCTTGCTGGGGGGGGAGGGTTAATGAGGAAGGGACCAAAGGATGATGTAATGTTTTGGAAACTTGTAAAGACTGGAAATATATGCTGTTACTTCCTCAATAAAAAAAAGCTTTAATTTTTTTTTAAAAAAACGACATGACTGCACATGTTTGCTTTTTAAAGTATATACGTGGAGTTAAGAGTAGATAACGTTTGGTTTAGAATGGAGCCTGAATTTGCATCCTGAAGCATTCTTCCTAGTGGTAGCAAACCTTAGGCACTCCAGATGTTATGAACCACAACTCCCACAGTCCTTTGTCATTGGCAATCTAAGCTCAGAATTATGGGAGTTGTGGTCCAGAACATCTGACGGGCCAAAGGTTCGCGACCACTGTACTGTATATAGCAGTGGTTTTCAACCTGTGGGTCTCCAGATGTTCCTGGACTGCAACTCCCAGAAATCCTGGCCAGCTCAGCTAGTGATGAAGACTTCTGGGAGTTGCAGTCCAGGAACATCTGAGGACCCACAGCTTGAGAACCACTGATATATAGGCTGTCAACAGTGCCTAAGTGAATATTATGAGGATCCCCTGAGGAACCAGAGGGATTTAAGAAGCTGCCTTATACTCAGTGGTGCCAAGCTCACTGATGCTGACACCAGCTAACAACTATATTCCAGTTTCAGGTGAAATTCTTGTCCTAGCTCTATGCAGAGGGATCACAAATTGGATCTAGGATCTTCAGTCTAGACATCATGTGCTCTACCATGGAGTTACGATGCCATTCCAAAAGCAGAGGTGCCCGGGAACCGAAAGCAAGTTTCCTAAGCCTGAAACTGACAAGGTTTCAAATTAAACGAAGTGTTTGGAAGTTGCAAGTACTGTATCCTCTTTTTAATTTAAACTGAAGACAGTGGTTGCAGGAGTTCATTATTTATATATGGGTTAGGTGGTTAGATAATGTCAGCGATATGGGAAACCATTTGGCAAAGAAGTCGGCGGAGAACACGACAAAGAATCTAATTAGAAGCAGGTTTGTTTTGAAACTTGCAGAAATGCTGTTTTTAAGAGCTCTGCCTGGAAAGAAATTGCATTTCAGAAGTGCATCTCCTAGTGGGGAATGGGACAGGGAAATTGAATCTTTCTTGTCTAATTCCTTTTGCTTCTTCCTCAGGTTGGCTTTGCACTTGGTAACATATTTGGAGTGTATCTGGCTCAGAACTATGATGTGAGCATTTTTTTACTCTTTTTGCAACTGTGAAATCTGTGTTATTGTCTTTGACTGTGTCAGTCAGTCATCTTGGATGGCAAACCAATTTTTACAAAGGAATGATACACTAAACCAGCACTAGGGAACCTTTGGCCCTTCAGATGTTTTGGACCACAACTCCTACAGTGCTTTATCATAGGTAATATAGGCTTGGAATTCTGAGAGTTGCAGTCCAAAGCATATGGAGGGCTGAAGGTTCCACACCTCTGCACCAAAGTTGAGAAACAGGACATTTAAAAAAAATAGGTTACAGGCAATACCTTCATAGGCCACTATTAAAAATAAAAAAGGAACATTGCAAGCTTTCTTGTGCAGTAAATCACCCTTCTTCAAAGCAGGTCCCAGAAGTTCAGACATGGTGAAAGATGTTCTTCACCAGGAGGTTACTTTTAAAGTCCTTAGTTAGATGATGTTCTTAAAATCCATGGCTAGGTGATGTTGTAGCCAGGGCAGGAGTCTTGTTAGAGGCAAGAAAGGCCGTTGTAAAAGGCTGTTACTTAAGTCACACCCTCGTTCTTCAAACAAAGAAACATGGGTCATATACCACCCCCCTCCCTTACCCAGCTCCATTTGGCACTACGAGACATACAAATCCCTTTTGTGTGTTGGAAATGTGAAGTAGAAGTGTGAAGCTGATACAGTGTGTTGGACCCACCCAGTTTCATCTGTTCTGTAGGAAGAGTTTGATAGAGGCAAAAGCATATAAGATAATGGTCCTTATGGGGAGAGGAGCACTACTATTTTGAGTTTATATATTAATTTTTCTGTGTTAGTAGTATATGTATTTTTTAAAAATAAAACAAAATAAAAGGAATTCTGTTATCCTTTAAAAAAATCTATATTCTCTCCCACTTTCTTCACAGGTTCCAAACATTGGAAAAAAGTTTGAAGAATTCAAGAAAGATGTGGAAGCTAGAAAGAAGCCCCCAAATGACAAATGACATTGGTATAGCTTGCTCTGTAATAGGTGTAGATGACGCTGCTTTGCTTCTGGGACACAGGTGCTAACCTGTAACATATGTTTTGTGGATTCCTTCCAAGTCCAAACCTGGAACACTTTGACTGGAAGCATCACTTCATCTGTGGGACTTGCCAGTGCTTTCCGAATATTTGACCTTTATCTATCTTGACTTTGCATAATAAGAAAACCAAACCAGAGAGAGGATTTGGAATTTTGTCCTCAGTGTATTTACACGGTCATTAATTTATATTCAGTATTAATGTGTCATGGGTGTAGAATAATGAAATGCATGTTCTTAATCCAACCCAACAAACTATAGTAGCCTGGCTGTTGCAGAGGTTCTAGAAAGACATAAGAAAGGGACTGCAACCTAGCATCCAAAGATTCTCACTCTTCTCAAATGTATTTGGGAGAACAACGATACAGCGCTTTTGTACAACCTCTTTATAATGTGTTAAATTGCTGATTAAAAACAATGATTCTCCTGCCCCCAATGTGAATGCTTTCTGATTTCAAACTTATGGGAGCTCGTGCAGTGCATAGTAATTCTGTCCCGTGCACAACAAATATGATCTGTTGGGGCTATAAAGGAGATGTGCAATATTGTCCACTTCTTAAATATTTGAAAGGATGTCACATTGAAGAAGGGACTGGTTTGTTTCCCTTGGCTTCAGAGACTAGGATGCGGGGCAATGGTCTCAAGCTTCAGGAAAAGAGATTCAATTTAAACATTAGGAAGAATTTCATGACAGTTTTTGCTGTTTGGCAATGGGATATGCTGCCACGGAGGGTGGTGGAGTCTCCTTCTTTGGAGGTTTTTAAGCAAAGGCTGGATGGCCATCTGTTGGGCGTTCTGTGATGGGAGCTCCTGCATGGCAGGGGGTTGGACTAGATGGCCCTTGAGATCTCTTCTAATTCTATGTTTCTGTATAAGAACTGTATAGCTGGAAGAGCCTATCACAAGGAGGCACAGTCTGGAACTGAACTTCCAACCTCTGGCTCTGCAATCAGATGCCTGAACTACTAAGCTCCCCAGAGGTTCTGTATGAGTGGGATATTGATTATCTTGCTTCAATCATTTCCAACTGCCTCTCTCTGTTTCCGTTACATTCTATAACAGGGGTCCTCAAAGTTTTCGAACAGCGGGCCGGTCCACCACGCCCCAGACACCACTGGGGGCCGGACCACAAGCAGGTGGGCAGGGTGCAGGAGGAGCAGTGGTGGGGCCTCAGGGCCATGGAGGGAGTAGGAGACCTTGCCGCAGCCTTCCTGTTTTAAATTGCCCCACTCGGCTGCACCCACTGCCCCGACCATCTGGGCGGTGGGTGGAAGGTGTGGGGGGGGACCTTACCGTAGGCCTCCCACTCTGAATGCCCCACTAGCCAGCATGCTGATCATCTGGGCGGTAGTTGGGGGGAGTGGGAGGAGCAACATAGCCCACTGCTTTGAACTGCCTCAGCAATAGAAGCAGCTGTGGAGGCTGGCTTGCTCGCAAAGCAGGGGGTAGGTGGGGGGGTTGCAATTGGTCCCGGGGGCCACATTCAGGACCTTGAGGGGCCGCATCCAGCCCCAGGACCTTAGGTTGAGAACCCATGTTCTATAACTTCTCTGTGAAGGTTCTTTTGCAGAGTTTGTCGCTTCATCTAACATTGGCAGAAGCCTGCCCGCCAGTGTGATTGTCAAAGTGTGTGCGTATTAGCCTGGATTCTTGTTGGCTTGGTCTGGTGGAGCTTTGTGCCACTGCCACACCTCGAAGGGTAATGTGATAATGATCCATTAGGGCACTTGTTCCCCACCTTGGGCAACCCAGTTGTTAGACCTCAGTTCACAGAAGCCTTCATCAACTGTGCTGGCTGGGATTTCCGAGAGGTACAGTCCAAGAACACCAGCAAAAAGAGAGAGAGCGAGGGCAGGATGGGTTAGTGAAAAGTAGAGTAGTGGCATTTTCTGTCAATGAACTATGTTACTAGTGAGCTTTGTGATCTTATGCTTCTTTTTTTGAAATGGAACATTGCCTGTAAAGGGACCGACCCTAAATCTACGGATGGATGGATGCTGCAGCTTTAAATGAGCTGCTGGAAATATCCGAATGGCCTCAGTCTGTATATATCAAGAAGGTGTAGAATAATTAGCAGACAACGAGCCACTAGTCACTTGAACAACAACAAAAATCAATTTCACAGTTTCTATAATTCATTGAATTAAGTTTCTATAATTCATTGAATTCTGGCTATAGGCAACAATCCAGCGTTGAGAAACCAACCCTTAACTCCCTGTTGGTTTTGGTCTCTATACATTTTCCCCTCTGGTGCTTGTTTTGAGCCTTTGTTCATTAAACACAAGGGCCTTTTCAAAAGAATGTTACGGGGTTTGTTTGTTTGTTTGGCTACAATCACTTTCCTTCTTTACAAAGGAAACTTTAAAATGGTGTTTTTGCTGTCTCTCCCTATCATAATGTGCTGTTTATGCTGTAGGGAAGAGCAGCGTGTTCTTGCATGTTTAAGCTTTAATGGGTTGATGAGGATTGCTAAGAAGCTGCTTTTCAGACTGTAAAGCTTATTTGAAACAGTCAAAGCAACTAATGCTGTGTTTGAATTGAACCAACTTCATTTCTCCCTTTCAAGATGCTCAGTTCTCTGTACTGCAAGAGCAGGTTTTTGTTGTTTTGTTTTGGATGTTTGTTTCTTTTTGAAGATGGCTTTCTGAAAAGCTTAGAAACTATTTAAGAAAGCGACTTATCAGTCATGTCCACCAGATTATAATATGAAGCTCAGACTGATATGTTAGCCAGTACAAGAGTCGTAGCCCCTGTCTGAAAACCCCTCAGCCCCTGAACTGAAAATATTTCTACCTTCAATAGAAATTACCAGTTTCTTTATTGGGCTCATCTCCTTAGTGCTACCTTGCACACATTTCTGAGTACTCTCTCTTGTCCTTTGGTATAATTTGGTACAGGCTAATGGATTTCTACTGTGGTGCAGTGGGCAAAGTGAAAGACTAGTACTCTGGACAACAGACTTCCAATCCCTGCTCAGCCATGGAAACTTACTTAGAGTGGAACTGGTAAAAAACACTCCTTAAATATTTCACTTACCTTGAAAACCCTAGTTCTGACTTGATGGCAGATAACACACAAGGGCATTATAAAGGCAGTTTTCTCTTTTTTAAAATAAACAACAAAATTTTGTGTTATATTTTAATACATTTTAATACAAAAAAATCCTAAAAACCTTAACACAAAACCACATAAGCCATATAGTTACATATGATGTACTCCTCCCCTGACCAAGAACATTTGGAGATATAACCAGTTTTGTTTTTAATTCCCTTTTCCTAGTCAACTGTAGCATGGGATTTTTTTTAATCAACAGTTTAAAATAGTGGACTGAGGAGTTTTGAATGCTGGCCTTAAACCAATAGTTGTGTATGTATTGTGTCATTACAGTTGTGACTGACTCTTTGTGACCCCATGTCCATTGAGCTTTCTTGGCAGGAATACTGGAGTGGTTTGCCAATTCCTACTCCAGGCACCTACAGTACCTGGTATTTCCTGGTGGTCTCCCATCCACGTACTAACCAGGGCTGATCCTGCTTAGCTTCTGAAATCAGATGAGATCGGATGTGCTTAGGGCTTCTTGTCAGCTATAAATCAATAGTTAGACCCAACTAAAGTAGACCTGCTATATCAATTACTGAATGGTGAATCATCATCTCTGTAACATCTCTCATCATTTGTATTTTGGAGTGGTACTCTAACAATTGATAATGGCACTCATCTAGTCAATACTACTTATAGAATTTGGGTCACGTTGTCTCTTGTAGCTGTTCAACACAACTTCTAGAATTCTTTCCTGGCAAATCTCTGCTGGTTCTACCCCATCACAGTATGTGAAGTTAGAAGCCTTTTAGATGAACCTCTCCCAATTTAGTTTTGTCAAATACCACTTGTGCATTGTTGGAGTCCATAAAACTTCTTGCTTGTATAAATGGACAGTAAGATATAATGGGTGGGTAATATGTTGCCCCCAAACCAGCATTTTTGTGACCTTCAAGCCTCCACCCCCACCCCCCGCTTGAGGGCTCCAATAGTTATTTTTTGTGAGACCTCCTGACGTAGTGGGTTTTGCCTTGGGACTGGGGGAGGGGCTCCTCCAAACCAATCAATGAACTCCTGGGCAGGTGATGTTTATATTTTCTTTCTAACCCCCCACCACCACCAGTGACATTTCTAGCCCCCCCCCAAGGCCTGTGGTGGGGGCTAAGGGCCACAGTTAGCTATCTTGCCTTTGGGGTTGCTCGTCCCAGTTTTTTTTCTTGTAGGTTTACAATGATGGTGTATTAGGACTTTTTTAGCTTATTATTGTCATTGTTTTCATTGTTTCCATTGTTTGTATTCTTGCTGTAAACCACCCGGAGTTCCTCCGGAAGACGGGCGGTATACAAATATTTAACTAACTAACTAACTAACTAACTAACTAACTAACTAACTAACTAACTAAAACTAAATAAATAAATAAATAAATAAATAAATAAATAAATAAATAAATAAAAATCAATAGCATCTAAGAAGGAACCTGGATAGATTTGACTCCATGAATGGGTTGGAGATATTATTGTTCTGTATTTTATTAGCATGTGTAGCAGAGTGGAAATGAGACGTCTGAGGTGAAGGGTTTAGATTCTGGGTGACAAACTAAACCCTGACATTAGAATTCTCCTAATTTAATTCTAGGCATTGAAAGGGGCAGGTGGAGCGAACCAGAGGACCAATAATAGAATAGAATTGGGAAACCCTGTTACCTGCCTTGATGTTATTGGACCACTTTGGTCACGCTTGGCTTTGCTGTGTAGGGCAGATGAGAGCTGTTGATGGGAGCTATAGTTTTTCAAAGAATCATGGGTATAGGGCCCAGCAATAGTAACAAGTGTGATTTATGTGTGAGATGTTTGATGCATATGCAGAGCACACGGTCTCTTTCAAATGTGAAACAACTTCTTTCAAGCCAAGAACGGCCCCGTTCTGGGCTTCAAAGAGATCGTTCCACGCTTGGAAGAAGCTTGTTTGCTGCACACTCATAAAGTACCATACACATAAATCATGCTCGTATCAGTCTAGTGGATCGGCTACAAATTTCCTCCCTTGACTGAATTATCTGCTGCAACAATGCAGTTCCTCCATAGCACTGAAACCAGTGAAATGCTTAAGCCTGAATTGTCTTGTTTGTTGTTCTCGAACAAAATACTAAAATGATTCAGACCCAATCTATCTGGGCAGAAAAACACTAGCTGCTTTTTGGGTGTCCATATGTAGCACATTTTCATCTGGAAATGGTTTGCACTGGAATGTCCTGGATAATAGAAATGGGTTGTCTCACATTATTGAAAGAAGGTCTTGCTAGATCTGTTCCTGTTTATTTGCAACTTGCTCCGCTTATGAATGGCAATGCTATTTTCTGTTGATCAGAAAGTGGACATTTCTTCTTTCATCATTCCTGCCAGCTTCTTCTGTTTTACTACTAAAGAGCTTCTTGGTCTTTAAACTCGAGAGTATACAGCCCTATATTGCAGCATCCATACTTTGCTGTTGTCCCAAACAGAAAAATCAGTGTAAAGATCATGATGACGGTGATGGACTATGATAAGATGATGCCCTCACACTTACAGTGGGCCCTCGTATAACAAACGGTTTGTATAACATAAAATCTGTACAACATAAAAAATTCCGGAGATAGGGGAAATTTTCTTAACAGAATCAAATCCGTACAACATAAAAATAGTCGCAATTAGGGATTACTCTGTTTTCAATGCATGCCTATGGGAAATTTGTATAAAAGAAAATTTGCTTAACCTTTATACAAGGTACCTCTGTACCTTGTTGTATACATATTCTCTCTCATCCCTTTCTTTTATATCCGGTTAACCATGGTGTGGGAGGGGCCAGCTGTGTGGGACTGCTGCCGCAAAACATGTAGGGAAGAAATCCAGGTGTACATCTTGCTGTTTCTTTGAGTGCCTGCACTACACAGTTACAGCAAATAGATATCACTTTAACTGTCGTCGCACCATCCTACAGGATCCCAGGAGCTGTAGTCTGGTGACATGCTTGGATTTCTCTACTGCAGAGCATTCTACGGTGGTCCCTAATGCATTCCTCCGAATTACACCTGTCAGTTAATGGCAGTAAATGTGATCTCAACCTGCTTTACCTCTACAGTGTGGATATGTTTTTGGACAAGCCTATCCTTCAATGTTTCTCCACATTGGAAAGATGGTGGCCATTTCATGTTAGAGCAGTCAAAGGGAAGAGGAAGCTTGCTGTGGTTACAGACTGCCTAGCCTAGTTCACACTTTAAACTATTTGGCTCATGAAATTTTCCATGCTTTCCTCTGCTATGTGAAGCTCAGAAGCATGAGACTGGGACTCATAAAGCTCTTTATACCCAACTGAATGCTACTTTCTCAAGACAGAGGGTACAATAACATGTTCCTTTCCTTTATGGAGCCCAGACACCTATACTGGGTTGGTTTCGAGTTGAGCCTAGCAATGCTCCCATCCCAAATGACTAAAAGAATAGCACACTTAAGATATTACTATTTTAAAACAGCATTCCCCCTCCCCTGCAACATCACTATTACCATTTGACCAGGAGACAATCCAAAGTTTGAATGATTTACTTTATTAGCAAGTGGAATTTATTAGCTACAGCGGAAGCATGCTAGCAACAGAAGATTGTCTTTATTTTCCTCTGGTGGAAAAAAATAAAACATTAAACGCTGATCATAGTACAATTACTGTACTATTTTTGGCATCTATTTTTTACATCCATTATTAAAATTTTGCATTTATTATTAAGGCTTGACTGGCACTAAGAATGTGTTAAGTCCAGATGAACACGTTTTCTGCACAAGGTCAGTTGGAAACCTGAATGCGGACCCCTATCTTTCTAGGGGAACATACAGAGCTTGAAAAAGGTATTGTTGTCAGACTGCATCTCCCAGAATCCTTCAAGTTGACTGGGGAATGTTGGGAGGTGTTGACCAAAATGTAACTCTTCCAACCCTGGAATAGTGGTCCTCCCAGTAGGCTGCAACTTTGTTGACAGGACAAGCTCCAGTAAGATTCAACACTTCCTACCAAATGCTTTGGTGATGCAACCATAAACCTTGGCTCCTCCTTCAGAATTGGATCACGTCAGTCTAAGCATGTCTTCTACACTGACTCGTCTTCATATGTGCTTTTCCTGGCAGGGCACCATGCACACAGTAGCTTTCCTTGTTTTTGCAGCAAAAGTGTGGAAAATATTTTATGGTGAAAGTGATACATACAAGCATCTCCTCTTCTTGGGGAGGACCACAAAGCTAGGTCCTGCTTGTCTGAAGCTGGTCTCCCAGGACCCCTTCTTGGCCAGAGCTATTTTCAAATCCCAGATGTTTGGTCCAGATAAATAAAGGCAGGCATACTACCCAAGACACTAGATTAGTGGTTCTCAACCTTCCTAATGCCACGACCCTTTAATAATACAGTTCCTCATGTTGTGGCAGGCCACTGCCACAGGTGCCATCCTAGTCTACAGGCACTCTCAGCCAATCGCAGCTTCCGGTGCCATTGACTGACATTCCCCTCCAACCTACCAAGCTATAACTCACTCTTTCCCCCCTTTCTCCCCCTCCTCCTCCAGATCCAAGCTGTTTATGCCCTTTTCTTCACTGGCTCATGGTGACCCCTGTGAAATGGTCGTTCGACCCCCAAAGGGGTCCCAACCCCCAGGTTGGGAACCACTGAACTAGATGTTGGGTGGCAGCCTTGCTTTGCTCCTCATGAACTGCCTACCTGATCTCTCTTGCAAGAGGGCACAGTGGTATAGGTATGCCACACAAGTTGTCCAGTGTCCCCTAAATTAATCTGCTGCTTCAGATGTGGTGGAGCTGCTAGCTTTTCAGGTGAGGAGAAGGAAAATGCCAATCCAGGCAATGTCTTATGGACTGGGGAAGGAACAGCCACATTGTGCTTGGTTCACATAGGTATAGTAAATAGATAGGTTTGCAGATAGGTGTGTGTGCAACGTACATATTTTTGGCACATTTCTGGAGATTTTACGGAAGCTAGAATTAGTTTTACGCTAACGATCACCAGCAGCTGCATGCATTCTGCTATGGGAGAGTAATGAATCAATCCAGATATTTTGTCTATTGAGTGTGAACTTGCAAAAAAGTTGACTCCAGGGAAATAATTAGTGGTGGGTTTTTTCAGCGAAAATGATTAGAGAAGCAGAAGACTTAACATGAATTGGTTTATTTTCTAAATGAATTGCAACTATATTGGCCCCTTTAAGCAAAGATCTGCAGAATAATATATTTAATGGTGTCAAAAAAATAGTTTTAAAAAGTCAACAAGCTCTTCAGGACTTCCCCAAGGCTGGATATTATGACCAATTTTGCTGATCAGAAAGTAACAAAAAGTAGGAGAGATTTGGGGGAAATGAATAGTAACGATCCCCCAAATCCATGGGTATGATTTCATTAACATAGAAAATATAATTTAAAAAATGAATCCATTTCTTTTTCAGGATTTATGTTATTTGTGGGGTGGGATTGTGCTTTGTTTGTTTCCCAAGCTTTTACAGCCTGCCAAAATACTTGAGACACTGACACAGGTGTCTCTGTTTCCTGGTTCAGACGGATGCTCACATAATTCATGATCCTTATATATATAATTTTCTACATTTAAAAATGTATATACATACAATAAATACACTCTTTAAAACAATCGATAAATGCAGAGCCACTACATAATTCATCAAGTAAAAAAGAATGTGGGTTAAATATTCTATAGATCCATTTTCTTTGGAAATAACGAAAACAGCTGGGTGTTTGTTTTTAGAATAATTTCCATTCCGATCTTGAAAGAAAAGGGGAGTACTAGATGGTGAACATATCATAATCCTTGAGATCATCAGCTAGAGTTAACATCTTATTCAGTTCTGGTTGCTCATATTCTCAAGTGTCTTCCTTTCTTAATGTAGGTGCAAACACAATGCTCCAGTTGCATTATATCCCCCCCCCCCAATTTCTGCTTAAAATGGCCCAGTGATGTTGCCAGTGATAGCCCATTCTGGAAACGTATTCAACTCAAAGAGTCTAATTCCCCAAGTATTTATGGCCAGCACCACAGCCACTAATCCAATCACGTTGACACCAAAGCCAGCTTTGATCTATGGATAAAAACAAAGAAAAAGCCATAATAAGGACACTATTAAGTTAAGGCAGGGATTCCTACCTCAGATAGCAGGGCGTAAATATTGGAGGCACCCAAAGGCATGTCTTTGATGACATTTTGAGACTATGGATTTTCTTAGATGTTTGTCAGGATGTTATGCAGGCAAAAAAAAGGTGTTGCCATCCCTCTTAGAACAAGAAAAGAAAGTTTTCTGCCATGTGGCTGCATTTCCTATTTTGACATCCTTCAACTATCAACTATGTGTATATGCTTGCTTCTGAAATCTGAAGATACTTTCACCTATGAAGCTGCAGCCACAAGCTTTAAAAGTGATCAGGAAAATGCAATTTCATATCCTTTCCAAAGACGTTTCCAACTATTCATGGAACCCATCCCTGCAGAGAGATGGGCACAGACTGCTGGTTTGGCGCTTTGGGTGGACAGCGGTTCCAAAGGTGCCCTGGCTTCCCAGCCACACTTCCTCCAGAACTACCAAGTTCACTCGTCAGAATCAGAACCAGTAGACTTCAGGGTTGGGAAAAGTTATTCTTTTAGCTCTACTTTTTCCAGCCCAAAGTGCCTGTGGGCTACTGCACTAAAGCCTGTCCTTACGAATTTTATCCATTCCGAGCACATGCTCATAAGTAAAAACTTTTGTAAGTATAGCAGTGGTTTCCCATAGGAATGCATTGAAAACCAATTAATCTGTTCTGGAGAGAAGAGATTTAATTGCGCCATGGCCCTTGAACTGCCCCGCTCGGCTGAGACAGTAGCCTGGCAGACCCAGAACTTTGCTGGGGCAGTGGTGGCCCTTGGGATGGGGGAGGGAGGGTGGAGAATTTATCTCCTCACTTTTTTTATTGATGGCTGGTGGGCTACTTTTGAACCCTTCACGGGCTAGTGGTAGCCCGTGGACTACCTGTTGGGCAGGCCTGTAATTTAGCTCATAACTTCCAGAGGCCCCTAGGTGGTCCTATGTTTTCTGGGGGATCCTGTGATTGACTTCAAGATTTTGCTGTTAACATACAAGGCCCTAAATGGTTTGAGACCTCGGTATCTGACAGAATGGTTCTTCCCAAGAAGAACTGCCCAGATCACTCGTGCTAGCCTGGCAGGACATTTGGGAATTCAATCCCTGAGGGAGGCCTTGAAAGCTGTGACAAGGAGTAGGGCCTTCTCAGTGGTTGCCCCTCATTTGTGGAATTGCTTGCCATCAGAAATATGCCTGGCACCCTCGCTTCAAGCCTTCAAAAATTACTGAAAACATGGTTTTACAGAATGGCTTTCTCTGGTTTCTTAAACACCTAGCAAAGACACTATCCTTCTTTTCATCGCTTATCCCCAATCTTTTGCTTCTTGATTAATCGCTTGGTTATTTCTACGTTTATTTTAGTTTATTGTTGCTTATTTATTTGGTTATATTATGTCATTTGTATTTTGGTTATTTAAATGTGATATTACTATGTTGCGGTTTTATGTTGTAAACTGCCCAGAATCAAATAATCAAATAAATAAATATGAGCCGTAGTTCAAACCAGTGACTTCCTTGCTCTGGTAGCCTTAGTGGATTGAGTGTAACACCACTTCTACTACAGACAATTATGACTTGGCAGAAAAGGCAGTTCTGGCCTGGATAGACAAATGGTCTCACAGGACAGGTTGTGTGAAATGATCTATAAAATATTACTCACTCCTTAGCCATTCCCCCCACCATATTCCAAGAGTTTCAAAGAAATTTGATATTACGTCTTAACTCCCATTTAAAATGTCAAAACCAGATATTGTTTTCAAATTGGTTTGAACCATAGTCTCAATCTATTCCCTAAACAGCTGCAATGTAAAATCTGTTTTGGTGCATTAAGAGGCATTAAATGTCCAAATCTACCCGATCTGATGATGGGTTTGACCTTATCATTCTTTATCCTTACCATATCTTTTATCTGACAGTGTCCATAATTGAAGACAATGGCATTTGGGGGGTTACCCATTGGTAGCATCACTGCAAAAGAGACGCACATCGTGACAGGGATCAGGGTGTACAGAGGGTTGATTTGCAGAGTTTCTGACTAGAGAGAGAAAAGGAAAGAAATTTGGATTAATCATTGACAAAAGATGTTCCCTCACAAATTGGTGATTTTCAAGACTTGAAAGCAGGGGAAGGAACTCCTGATCCCATGATTAAATATCCTACCTTGGAATGTCCAGTCCCTCCCCTGTGCTAACATTCTGGGACAATTTCTAAGAAGGATGCAGGGGGAGACTACTACAATCACTAGTCAAAGATAGCAAGGGGATTCTCTCTTATCCTGCATGTTGTCTATGGAACCTCCTTCAAAGGCTGCCCTATGGACAGTATATTACAGTAATTTTATAAATATATTGAACTGCCTAAAAATCATTTGCAGGCCTGGTATTTCAGCTAGCAATAGCTCAAAAGCATACCTGTCAAATGTCCCATTTTGGCTCGGACAATACTGTTTTTCAGCCTTTGTCCCACCGCCGTCCCGGAACATTTATTTTCCCGGAAATGTCCCGGGCGGTGGCAGGTGACAGGGAGGCTTTTTGAAACGTGGCCAATGGGAGAGTTGCGGGGGGGGGACAAACCAAGGAAGATGTCCTGAGTGACGGTTGGCTGGGAGCTGGTTGGAGGAAGCAAGGCTCTCCGTGGCCACCACCACCCAACACAGGGGCAAGGAAGGAGAGAGAGCCATCATTGGCTCACTTGTGATCATGTGACCTGTTCCCCTGCTTGTATAACAAGACGTTGCTTGTTGATCAAGGCAAAATTTAGAATAAATGTTTGCTTGTCTTCAACCATGTTACTCTTACACCAAGGTATTACTGTATTTATTTGTCTCTTAAAATACCTGGGAGGCTTGTTTGAGAGGATTTGGTACTATCCCCCCCCCAAGTTTAAAGTATATTTTTTATTTTCAAAACCTCAAAGATGAAAAAGTAGCACCTTAATAGAATGACACTAGCATGAGCCAGCAGGATAGCTCAATGGTTTATGTATTTGTGGAATTAGCAGTAGGGAGTTCTGTTCCCCACTATGCTTCCCAGAAAAGCCAGCTTGTGGGGCCATGGGCTAGCTGCTTAGTCCCTGGAATAAGGGAATGGTGAAATCATGTCTTGGTATTCTTTACCTGGAAAACCCTGAAAAGGGTGGCCATACATCAGGATTGACTCGATGGCATGTGATTATTATTAACATGTCACTCTGAAACAGGAGTGAATGAAGTGTGTGCCTCACAGCCCCTCAAGGATCTCTGAAATTTTTTAATTAGGATAATTTTAGGCCCAGAATAACTGCTTTTAAAGAAACGTGGCCACGTTCTGGATCAAGGAAGTAAGTTTTGTATGTGGCGGGAACAGTCTTAGGTGTAAAGTAACTTTCAGTGCATATCACATCTCTAGGCTTATGGGGTGGTACTTACCAAATTCCTATTTGGAATGGGGGCATGCCCTTTAGAGGACCATGTAAGGGTAAACATAGAGCCTTGGAGGAGGCCAACCCTGCTTTAATAGTAACAAATAATGAATGCCATAAAACATATTTTTGCTTTTACTTCTCTTGTAACTAAAAAATAATTATGGTGGCATGTTCTTTTTCCAAAATAATGTTCCAAGGTATGCCTATGGTCTACATTTGGCAGTTGTTCTTTAGGTCTCCAAAGATGTGTCCTTTTCCTTTGTGGTGGTGTGAGGAATTCATCCTTAGACATCCTGAATGCAAAGAAATGGCCAATTGCTAGTTAATAGACCTTCTCCCAAATCTAGGACACCATTCTGTCGTGGAGGACCATCAAAGGTGGGGCATACAAACTACAATATTTGTAGCAGCATCTTATACAGAACAAACTCTATAATTGTCTCCGTGTCACAGCATTCATAATTTGAAAACTTGTTTTTACAGTGTTTTAGGGTCCTGGAAACAGAGTATCACTGGGCAAAAGACCATTGCATTCTCCTGTTATCAGTGGTGGAAGTGATGAGCCTGTGTCTACACCATGTGCAAGAGATATAGTCACTATCATAGGTTGTCAGGCAAAACCAAACATAAATGAGACAAAAACACTGTGGGATTTTAAAGACTAACTGCCATCTTTTAACTGAGCTTTTCTGAACAAGTTCACTGCTGCAGACAGCCTAGGCTAGTTATATATCCCACCAAATTGAAACAAATCCAAAATTGGTACTCACCATGGTACATAAAATAGGCAAGAAGATTGTTATGGTGGCTGGGTTACTCACAAACTCGGTTACAATGGATACCAGGAGGCAGGCCAGCAGACTGACAGCCCAAGAAGGAAGGCTACTCAAGGACAACATCTGCCGCCCAATCCATGTGGAAAGGCCAGAGTTCTGAGGAAAAAGACAAGAGTAAAGAAACAAGAGGTCATCACAGTCTTTGGAGTCTCTTCCCTGGACACGGGTTCTAATTTTTCAAGAATATTAGATATAGCTGATTCTGTGCTCCCACAGACTGATTCCTAGATGGGCTTTTCGTTTTGGAAGTGGTCAGCTTCCGAAATGAAACGCGGGAGCCCAAGTGGTGTTTGGAACCGGAGGAAAGCAATCAACCAATCCCTTACCTCGCACTGGGCTCAGGGCTAAATTCCAACGAGGCAGAAGCCTCCAACATCATATTTCTTTCTCCCTGGTGCTGGCCAATCAGGAGCTGTGCAGTGAGATGCATCATCCCGCCTCCCTGTCTGATTCGCCAGTGCAAGGGAAAAGGAAATATGACAGAGGCTTCTTCCTTGTTGGAGTTTAGCCCTGTGTGAGCTCACACAAGGTAAGGGATTGGTTGATTTCATTCCTCCATTTGAAAGTAAGTTTCTACTAACTTATAGTGTAGGTCTGGAAGACCAGGGTTTAAGTCCCTGCTGAGCCATATAAACTCAGTGGGGGAGTGGAACTGGTAAGACCACTCCTTAAATATCTCACTCACCTTGAAAGCCCTCTTAGGATTGCTACAAGTGGGTTCTGACTTGACGGCATAGAATAACAAGAAGTATATCTTGTGATGGGGTGACCTTCCTGGCTGGAATCTTTGCTTATGGGATTGTATAAGTGTAAGTATTTGTTTCCTTTCTGCAGTTTCTTCTTCACTAGACTGGGCATGCATTGATTGCCATATAGGTCATGTGATGGGAAGAGCACCAGAGACAAAAAGCCACTGCCACATCACACATGTAGAAAATATGAAGAAGAGTTTGGCCACCATGGATTGCTTCAGACTCCCCATCAGGCAGGGCAGGGCAGGGCGGTTAGTGGCAGGGATGCAACTCTTTCAGGCCTGCCTCACAATCAGAAGGATCTGGAACAGACTTGGAATCAGAATTTCTCAGAGGGATATTCAATATATTGAACCTCAGCCCCGAATTCATTCAATCACTAATTGTAACTAGGTTTCAGTTACAGGGATTATCCCCAAAGCAGCTGCTTTAGAGAATAATTTCATATCATAGTTAGTGAATGGAAAAGGAAAGGCAGCATAAGAGAAAATAACTTAGCTGGCACCAGGCAGGTTAAGAGACAAGGAAGACTATGTGACTGAGATGAATGGGACCAGATTATTGAAAGAGTTGAGTTCTGACTGAACACTTAGAAGAGAACACAGTGTTTACTAACAAACATTTGGGTATTTCAAAAATAAGTCATCCTATACTAATTTTAACTTTTGGTGTTTTTTTTAAATAGAAGTACAAGCATAGTACATCACGAGAATGTACAGTGAGTGCCCAGAGGAAGGGAAGTAATACTAGCACTCAATTCATCTTTGGTCAGACCTCTTAGTATACTGTATCCATTTCTGGGCACAACTGTTTAAGGAGGATGTGGACAAGACAGGGTGAGTCCAGGCGAGAGCAACCAAGAGGGGAAAGGATCTGGAACCCAAACCATATGAGGAATAGTTGAGAGGATTATGTGCCAATAGCCTGGAGAACAGAAGTCTGAGATGTAATAAGATGACCACCATAAAATAGTTGAACGGCTGTCATGTAGAAGATGGAGAGCAACCTTATTTTCGTATAATGCCTTCAAATCACAAGAAAGGAGATTTGACTCAAAATTTGAAAGAAGATCTTGAAACAAAAATGTGCTCAACCATGGAACAAACTTCTCAGAAAGTGGTAGACGTTTCTTCATTACAGTTTTTTAACCAATGGCTGGCTATCTGTTATAAATGCAAATTCCCTACTTGGATAGTGGGCTGATCTCACTGACCCGTCAACTCCCTCCCAGGTTTGATTTTCTTTGAGTGCTTTGTTAGTACAGAAGTGAGAGGCAAGCTCTGAGTTATGATCTGTTTCAGGGGTGGACATCACGTGGATTCCACTTTTGTGGCCCACAGCACCATCAGAGCCATTCTCCTCTAAATTCATTTGTTCCTCACAAAGCATATTGCACCTAAAATGGCCCCACAAAGTCTTTTTTTCTTGGTCTTGGAGAAAAGACAGATTTTAAAAATATGACATAGTTTTCTGAAAACAAAATGTGACTTTCCACTCATATATACTTTAATTTCGACAAGCTGGTGCTCTCTGGCAGAGGGTTGTGAGGACAGAGAAATGTCTATCAGTCCCTCAGACCAGTCTACCATCATAAATGTTCTATGAATGATCAGTTCAAACCTTAGGTGAGAGTGATCTATCTTCTCTCCGGCAGGGAAAGGTAATCCTCTTTGCCTTCGGCCTGTCCCATTGCTGGTATTGCAATTAGATTTGGTTTTGTGACCGCAACTCCCAGAGTTCCCAGACAACATAGCTACTGCAGGATACTGCAGTGGCTTCAGGGTATTCCCAAGCAGATGCCTTCAACTGCTTACGATCCCCTGCAAATGGTATTGAGAGATATCCTGCCTATCTCTCCAACCCGGAGGTTGTCCTCAGGCATCCATAATGGTAGCCAGACTACCCACTGCAGGAACGTGGCTTTTGACCAGATACATTTTCTTCATTTGTGCATTATATAGAGATAGCTATCAATGTACTGTGGAGACATTTCGGTCTATGGATTCTGCTTCATCTTATGGGCATTCTCATACTCTTATACTGTCTTGCGTGTCAAAATCATTATCTGTCAATATAATTTGTTGGTGCTTCCGGTATGAAGAAAGATAAGAAAGACCTGTCTTACCTTGCATCCAGCTGCTAAAGCATAACCTCCTCCAACCAGAACAACAATCTCCCATGGCATTGTCTTCTCAAAGTCTTTCCAAGTGATGATTGCCCCTTCTGAGTTAATGTCTGCAGAATTTGTGACTTCTTCTGTGAAAAAAGAAAATGCAGCTGGAAAGATCAAGTTAGCATTTGTCTAAATTCTCCAACAAATTATATTCTTCCAGCAGAGGGTGGTGCGAACCACACTATCAAGAAGTCTTCCTAAGGAGGCACATGCATTTCTTCAACAGGGCCAATGCTATCAAATACATGCATCTGCCCGGCCATATCTGGTTGTTGTAAATGGTTTAATGCTCTTAAAACAACAACACCCTAATATAAACTTTTTTCCTGAGCTGGAGCCCAAATGAACCTGTGGATTTTGAAGATGTGCCTTGAACAGCCTTGAACCACCACCTTGAAACATCACTTTGAACCATCACCTTGGACAGGAAACCAGTGAAGGTGGCCAAGAATGGGGAGATACAGGCATGGTTTCTGGCCTAAGAGTTCACAAGGTGAACTGGATCAGAATGCTTGAGGGATTATTATTTTTGTCCCTTAATCAAATGACCCAAACAGGAGTCAACCTGCGAAGTAACAAAAGCAAACAAAGCATAATTTGAAGCTCCGGGCAGAGAGGATGAATGTGTAGTCTTGAAGGTAGAGTCCAATGGTAGTTCATAAAGCTGTGGGGATTGCTCGTATATATTTAAGTCACTCATACCTTTTGCTTTCTTCCCAAAGCATGGCCTCCTTGCTGGAATCAAGAATAACAGAAACCCAAGGAAAAGAGAAACAGTGGCATCTGTCCGGTAGCCTTTCCTAAGAGACAAACATTGAATTCTTTTATAGCAGACTGGAAAAATAAGCTGCACAAACATCCTCATACTTTTTAAAAAAGCCACTGGGTTCATCATGGGTAGTTGCCATTTTTTTGGATATTAAAGTCTCCCCACCTGCTCTTGAGACTGCCAACAGGAATAGGAGAGTCGGTGGCAACAGATGTCCCACTCTTTGCCATTTGCTATTTCACCCAGCTGGCAACCTTCATGTATATAAAAAACCAAAAGGGTGTAAGAAGAGCACTGTCAAATTTAACCAATTGCCCATGCAGGCCATCAGCCTGTTTCCTATAATAATCAGCCAACCAAATCCCCCCAGAAAGTCAAGAAGCAGGATGCAAGACATTTGCCTCTCGTTTCTCAATCCTTAATATTCAGGAACAGGTCGCTTCTGAGAGGTAGGTATTTAGCCACCATGTTGAATACCTGTTGAGACTTGTATCACCCATGAATTTATCTTATCTCTTTAATTTGTCATTTAAGTTGGCCCTTCCCATCTCTCCCAATTTCATTCGGAAAGCCTGAAGAAAACTTACTCAACCAGGCAGAGCGATCCTTTGCTATGAAGGGCAGTTTGCAAATGGAACAAACTCCCTGGCACAGTGTTAGGCTCTCTCTGGCTGAAAGCCTATAACTGGAGTACAATGCAACTCTGGGACTGTATACTGTCACAACATTTCTTTTTGTGGTCCAGTGCACAACCATGCCTCCTTGTCCACTGTCAGAAAATGTGTTTTCTCCAGTAACAGAAAGAGAGAGGTGGTTTTGGAAGTCTTCAGGAGCAGGTTTTTTTTTAAAAAAAAATGCCATAGTCCCCTCTGTGTCAATAGGTTAGTTCCTCCAGGCCAGAGGGGTGTTTAAAATTTGAGGAGTTGTTCAAGGTGCTGAATTTATTTGAAGGGAATAGAGTTAGCCTGTTTGATATCATCTGTGACTAAAAGGTGGAACATATTTATCCCTCTATGGACACCAGAGCTACCAGACTCCACTTTAACATGAGAAATTTGCATTTTCCAAAAATGGAAATGGACTTGGAACTATTTTTGGTTTCACTCTTCTGTCCCACAGCATTTTGGGTGGTCCAAGTTCTCCCACAAATTCTGTGGGCAGAAAATCGGGCTGATGCACCAAGGTTGTCCACTAGTGGTCTACAAGAAGTAGGTGGGTGGCCAACTGATGCAGAAGGTCTAAATCTGGATTTCTGCATCAAGCAGCTGGTCATATTTCAAGCCCAATTCTGTGATATGATGAGCTTAAGTATCTAAGTTAAAACTTACTTTCCAAATAAAGAGGACCAGCCTGGTATAAACCCAGGCTCCCTTGTAAACCAGAGGAGCGTCATCAAGATGAAAAAGACACCAGTCACCATCTCGGGATAGCTAAAAATGAAATTTTGGAATGAGAAGCTTTTAGTATTAACTGCAGTCAAAGATGTTATGGAGTAGTTCTGTTCAAAGTACGAATTTCACCTCCCCTGTGGGCTTCTCAGCCATGTTACTCTTGAGTTCCTTCCCCAGTCTTAAAAGAGAAGCAAAATTCATACACTTCATTTACCTAATATTTCCCAGCTTCTCATATTCTTCTTTGATTCTCTTCTCAGACATCTCTTCCCGTTTGGTCTTTTTCTTCTTGCTTATTGAACACGTTTCTTTAAAACTGAGAATCAAAAGACCCGTGGAGACAGAAAGCAATAATGTTATGGAAGAGAAGCTTGAAGTGTGCACCAAATATTCCACTGTTATAGTGCTTCGCTTGGAAGCCCCATATTGAAACCACCTGAACTCATTGCAAAGAATTCTCACTTTTGATATATGGAGAGATGGCATGAATTTTCTTCAGGCTATCTCTCTCCTTGTGAAAAGAGCCAAAACAAAGGGGAATAAGGTAGTCATTTTTTTCCCTTTCCTCACCCATTGTAGGATTACCTGTCCTGGGCTTTTCTACAGGCAATATTTTTTTGCAGAAATGCATCACATTTCTACAGTACAGTAAACCCCCAACTATTGCAGGGGTTAGGGACCCAACCTGACCCGCAATAATTGGAAATTTGCAATCTGCGGATGCTGGGTCAGGTCGGGACTGGGGGGGGGGCTCTTGTACTTACCCCAGGCCTGGTACTGCCCCAAACAGGCCTGTAAGGGGCTTTCCAGTCCCCCAGAGGCCCCAAAAGTGCTTTCTAGTGATCTGGAGGTCACTTCTGGTTTACCGGAAGTCACTTCCGGTTTGCAGAGAAGCACTCTTGGGGCCTCCAATGGGCCTGGGAAGGCCTTTCCTCCTTACCCCAGGGGGCCTTTTTTCCAATACTGCAGACCTGCGATATACCAGGACCGCAGTATATGAACCATGAAAGGGTGGGGGACAACTGTAATATGTCACTATTTCAGACCCTGAAAATGGAACTTTTTAAAAGTGTGACACTCAGAATCCCATGGTCTGCATATAGTCCAAAAAAACACTTTTCCTGTGCTTTCAGTCATTCTAGACATGCAGTTTCTGTGATAAACAGATTCTATCCATCCAACCATTCATCCAATCTTTCTCCTTAAAAAGAATCTAAGGACATAAGGACATAGCACGAGCCCTGCTGGATCAGTCCAAAAGTCCTTCAACTCCACCATCCCTTTTCTCACTGTGCCTGACCAAATGATCATTTACTGGTCCCTAGTGATTTGTATTCAGAGACATGGTGGCTCATGTCATGGAGAGAACACATAGTCATAATGACTTGTTGCCACAGATTGTTTTCTCTTCCAAGAATTGGACTAATCCTCAAGGGAACGCATCCTATGTTCATTCCTCTTATTAATAGGTGAGATTGGAACTACAAATTGAAAGTAATTGATTACAAACAAAAATCTGCTTTTAATAGGATGTGTGCTTGAAATCCATTATGTTTGAGATCGCTGCGTACACCTCTGCTAGCAGTAGAAGACACTTGTCTTTGCATGAGGGGAAGCAGACAGAGAGAGATGGATCTCCTCATATTTCCTAGAGAATCCTAGTGTACCCCCTCTGATGTTCTGCTCATTTCAACCTAGACCTGGTTTGCCCCTTCAGATGTTTTGGACCACAACTCCCACAGTCCATTATCATTGGCAATATAAGCTCAGAATTCTGGGAGTTGCAGACCAAAATATCTGGAGGGCTAAAGGTTCCTCGCTCCTGATCTAGACTGATATTCTTAGTGTTGCTGATGCTATTTCTGCTCCATCTCACTTTCCCTTCTGGATCCTCTCTGGGGAAAGACAGAGAAAACGTCTTATATTTCTTCTCGTGGGGTGAAGGGAGAGCCAGGACTCCCTCCGAGGTACTTTTCTGAATGATGTGGTTACTAATTACATTTTTATTGTTGTAGTTTTTCTATATGTTGGTGCTACGTTGTTGTGAGCCATATGATGGGGGTTATGTTGCTGAATCACAGGATGCCTTTTAGGTAAATAAATAAAAATTTCCCAGTATACCTCTCAGATGAACAAGTGTGTGTGTGTGTGTGTGTGTGTGTGTGTGTGTGTGTGTGTGTGTGCTGTGTTGTTACAGTCGTGACCGACCCTACAAGTACCATGTCTTAAATTACAGGCCACTTAAATTTACTGCAGTTAATTAACTTGTGGCAAGTAACTTGCTGCAGCTCTTTGACAGTGTCCTAGCACATGTTTCTATCATGTGCCTGGCCATGCCCATGGATGTCAAACTTAGGTCTAGCCCAGAGCCACGTCATTAGCCAAGATTAGCCAGAGCAGATTACCTGAAACATACATGGACAACAGGTGGTTTCCAACCATATATGAGAACAGGGGACAAGCTATGCTATTTGGAAGTCATCATTCTGCAAAGCCTCTACAAGTCTGATCAAGATGTTTTCAGAGGCTGCCTAGCCTGATTTTGCAGTAATGTACCTGATGCCCTAAGTACATTTGATCTCGCCTGATTTCACAAGCTAAGCAGGGTCAGTTCTGGTTAGTACTTGGATGGGAGACCACCAGGGAATAGCAGGTGCTGTAGGCGCCTGGAGTAGGAATTGGAAGTCACTCTAGTATTCCTGCCAAGAAAACTCCATGGACGTGGAGTCACGAAGGGTCGGTCACAACTGTAACGACACAACACACAATACACACACACACACACACACACACACACACACACACACACACACACACACACAAACAAACTATGTGTAAATTAAGCCACTCTATTGCAATAAATGAAGAGTAACTATCAAAGCCAACAACCACTTTGCATGCCAACAAATAAGAATTCTGTACATCCTTCTTCCTCATCAATCTGCAATGTCTCCATTGGTCCTCAATGGCTGCTGTCTACTTGGGGTCAATACTATGAACAGTGTGGCCTCTCTCTCTCTCTCTCTCTCTCTCTCTCTCTCTCTCTCTCTCTCTCTCTCTGTCTGTGTGTGTGTGTAATCTCATGGATTGCTCATGTTCTCCCATAACAAGGATTAGACGTCTGCTTGAGTCTTGTTCTCTTGCCCTTCTTGCCCTTATGATCTGCCTTACTTTGCCTTTTTCACACAAATGCTTTGACCATAGCAGACAGTAATGATCTTGGGTTTATTTGAATAACTCCATGGGTGGCTGCAATGCCAAATTTCCAGGTTAATCCATTCTTGAATGAGCCGCCGAAAACAGGTGTCAGAGATTAATGAGCCTCAGAACCTCCTAATGTTTCATAAAAGGTTTAATTCTGCACACATTATGGGGAATTTCTGGAACGGCCACGTGGAATGTGAATGCTCTTTGTGAAAGAACTGTGGATCATGCTAGGACTTGTTGCTGGATTATACATGATTTCTGATTTATTATAGCTGGTTTTTATTGAGAAACAGATAGACTTCGGAAACAGAATGGAGCAGTTTCGTGTTCCAAGTCTCATAAGGCCAGTATCAATTAGAGGTCATTGCTGCCCTGTAGTAATTCATGCATAGGGCAGCTTTTTCTTTAAATTATTTTCTTGCAAAACAATGCAGTCTGTCGTCTGCCATTATAATTGAAACCTGCCATACAAAATAGGGTGCAAAATAGATTATCGAAAATATATCCCTGTTGGGGTAGGGGCATTTTGATCCCCCTACTATATGTACCTAAATAAATTAAATGCAGGAAAGGCCAAGATTAAAAACAAAGCAAAAGAACTATCAACCACAATAGCCTCTATTTGTAAACAACCAGTGTCAGCAACACAAGAATTGGAAAGCTAGGCAGATTTCTCTCAGCAAGGAATACCAAAGCGTGGCCAGTGCCATAGCATATGCTGGCTTGCCTCATATAGGAGCCTCAGGGTGCAGTGGTTAAACACCTGTACTGCAGCTAAAACTGCTCATGACCTAGGGTTCAATCCTAGGTAGGCTTATGGTTGACTTAGCCTTCCATCCTTCCAAGGTTGGTAAAATGAGTACTTAGCTTTCTGGGGAGGAGCAATGTGTAGCCTGCATACTGTAATTAAACTGCAAACCGCCCAGAGACTACTGGAAGTGGTATGGGGCAGTATATAAGCAGAACACTTTGCTTTAATAGGGAGTAAGTCTTCTCTCCCCAACCTGCCCCACACCAGTCTATGCCTGAATGGATGCTCAGCTCACCTTGTGTCTTTTTGGTAATACTCTGACCCACTCTTTGTCAGGGATGGTATTTTTGTTGTATCCTTATCTCCCCGAGGAGGATGAAAAAAATCATTCCAACAAAAGGGGAAACACCCATAGCTAGCAGGGGTAGCCCAGCATCGCTGAAATTATTGCCTCTCTGAGGTTAAAAGGAAGCAGGACTTGGCTACTAGGCAGAATATCAGGGGAGAAAAACTTCCTAACTGTTAGAGCAGTACAGCAGTGGAACCAACTACCACAAGCGGTGGTGAGTGCTCCAACGCTGAAGGCATTCAAGAGAAATTTAGGGTGCTTTCACCCGACCCCTAAAATCCAAGGCAAAGGGCTCCCAGATCCGGAGCTTAAAAATGTTTTCCCACCAGCTCCGGACTTTAAAAAAAATTAAGTACAGCCACGCCCACCTAAGCGTGTCCCAGCGCACTTTTCAAGTACCTGGCCTCCAGAGGTAAAAAATCTTCCGATGCGGATTGTAAGCCGGGCTCTCTCGCCTTCTGTTTGTTTGTTTTGTCCCCACCGCCCCTTTAAGAGATGGGAATCATGACGGGGCTGCTCTGCTTCGACCGGCAGATGGAGGTGAGCCTGCATTTTTTCCTCCCTTTTTTCCTCCCTCCCCTCGCAGACAGGAACAATGGAGTGCGGAGGGGTGGGAACATAGGAAGAGTGACAAACCCCCACAATATCTGGTCCGAATTTAAGTTGACACTGGATTTTAGAGGTCGTGTAAAAGCGCCCTTGGATAACCATCTGTCGCATAGACTTTGGTTCGGATTTCTGCACTGAGCAGGGGGTTGGACACAATGGGCTTATAGCCCCCTACAAACCTTAAGGTTCTACGAGTCTATGATCTTATATTTTATTTTCTAATTTGCTAAAGCCACACTACATTCCTCACATACCCTGTCCCCAAGACATGCTGCTGAGCCATGATAAAGTCTCTCCTTCCTCCAATCCCTGTAACCTGCCCACTCCTTTATGTCAAATTTGGGCAGCGTTGGTGAGCTTAGGGGTTTGTCTTTCTCCCCAGCGCCCCCCCCCACAAATATTAAAAATAACATAAAGAAACTCATTTTTGATTATATGAAACAAATGATATCAACCATTTTAAAAAGGAAATCTAGAAGATGTTTTGATATTCTAGTATTCCTGCTTTTGGTTGGGGGAGGGATTGGATTTTGATGGAATCGGGGAGTTTCACTGTATATCTTTGAGCTAAGATGCCTGGTAAAATTTGGAGAAAAGTGGAGTCCAGAAGATAGATACAGTCCTATTCAGTTCTCTAAGAGAGAACAAATCACAGAGGCAAATCAGATTAGTTCACTCTGCAGTTCACAAAGAATGAGCTTCTCAGAGATCTCTCTTTTAAAAGGGAAAATCTGAGACCTTGGAAAACCACAGGTTGCTCTTTTATTTTAGAGAGGGAAATCTCTGATGAGTAGGATGTTATGTATGAATATTTATTGTTCTTTATGAACATGTATTAATGTATGTTGCCTAGCCAATCAGTAAGCTGGTGAGCATGGGTAGTGGATATAAAGATTCTCTTTAAGAAGAGAAGGGGTTCTCTCCGGTGTACTCTTAAGGGTAGTCTAGGGGGTTAACCAGTATAGGCTGCAAAGTTCAGTTGGTCTGCCTGAAGTGTCCGTCAGTCAGGTGTGACAGTATGTGACTGTCAAGCAGTCTGGTCTAAATGATGGTAAGAACTGTTATAGTAATAAGTCATTAAGCTAATACCTAAGAACCTCGGCTAAGCTATCCTACCAATAACATTGAACATCTGTTTGTACATCAATAAAAGTTACATGTTTTATTTTTAAATCATAAACATTGGTGTCAGAATCCATTCTTCATAATAAAAGTCCCTGGTAACTGGCTGGTATTTTGGTGGGGAGACCTGGATCAGGGGAACAGTTATGAATGAATGTTAAAGGTAGCAGCGTAATAGAGCCAGGTTCGGCACAAAATCTTGTGCTCAGATCTTGCGGATCCTACTTACTTGCAGCCCAGGAAAAGCCAGTGCATCCAGAACCAGGTCAGCACCAACATGATGAGGGAGATAGGCAAGCTGAATAAAACCCAGGTTCCAAAATTCACAACGTCGGCATTGGGATAATGGCTGTGTAAAAAGAAAAAGCAGCCCAATTACAACCATGTTATTTCAACATATTCCCAAGCATCGCCAGCAGCCTATAGTTACTTTCTCATTTCAAATGCCCTTATTTGCTGATTCAAGGGGATACACCCCTTCTTCAGCATTCAAAAATTTAAATAAATTAAATATAACTAAAGTATTTGGAGAATGATCCATTATCATTGTGCAAATGGAGAGGTAATGCAAAGTCTCCAAGATTGTGATTGTGATGTGTGAGGAGGTGGAGTTAACCCCCCCTTTTTGATAACACAACTGCCAAAGGAAAATCACCCCATCTTCCCCCTCCTGTTTGATATGGGAGGAAAGCTGCTCTGAGCCTCAATGCCAGCTTACTGCCTATGTCAGAAAGAAGCTTTGGGTGGGTAGATTTACTTAGGACTAGAGATGGGCACGAATAAAAAAAATGGGGTTTTGTTTGTTGTTTGTCGTTTGGAGGGTCTGTTTTGGTTCATTTCCATTTTTCGTGAATTTTTGCAAAAAAAAATCGTTTTTGTTTTTGTTCATTTTGTTACCATTTTGTTACCATTTATTTCATTTTTTGTGATTTTTTTTAGCATTTAAAGCAGTTCACTGTATTGCAGTAACGAAAACGAAATGCACGACAAAATTTCCGGTGTTTCTGTTCGTTTTGTTTCATTTTGGAGACAAAATTTGTTTGTCGTTTCGTTGCGTAATGAAATGAAAAAAACAAAACAAAAATGGAAACGAAAAATTGTTCGTTTCGTGCCCATCTCTACTTAGGACTGCGGTATAGCAAGAAGCAGAGAAATCTTTCTTGAAGTGCTTTGATCCTTCCTTGCTGTTCATCTGCACGTGGTTGCTGATGGTGCCATTTAACAACAAAAACAAAGGTAAGCTTTGATGAGAGGCTCAAATGACCGTGTATGGGCCAGGCACTACTTTTTAAAGCAAATTCTAAAATGGGGACTGCAGACTGAATCTAGCGGTAGGAGGTTTCCGATTCCATTTCTGAGGATGTAGATTAAAAGGTCTCTCCCTATATTGTTAGACAAAGAATTGCCACTCCCTCCCTCCCTCCCTCCCTCTCCCTCCTCTCGCACAGATTTTGTTGTTGTTATTGTGCCATTACAGTTGTGACAACTCCATGTCCATGGAGTTTTCTTGGCAGGAATACTGGAGTGGCTTGCCAGTACACAGACCCAAATCTCCACCATTCCTTTGTCTAACAGTATTGGGAGACCTTCTACATCTCTATCTTCAGAGGTGGAATCTGCAGCCTGCTACCTCTAAACCGGTGGTTCTCAACCTGTGGGTCCCCAGATGTTCCTGGACTGCAACTCCCAGAAACCCCTTCCAGCACAGCAAGTTGTGGAGGCTTCTGGGAGTTGCAGTCCAGGAACATCTGGGGACCCACAAGTTGAGAAGCAATGCGGTAATGGACATTGCAGCCCCCACTCTGGTGCTTGCTTTGATCAGAGAGATCCAGCACATACCATACATCTAGCCATTAGAGATGGGCACGAAACGAGCGATTTTTCATTTTCGTTTTTGTTTTTTCATTTCGTTATGCAACGAAAACAAAATGAATTTTTTAAAAAACAAAATGAAAACAAAAACAAAATGACCAAATTTGCCGTGTTTTTCGTTTTCGTTGCAGCAGATGCATTGAACTAAAAAGAATGCTAATGAAACAGCAATTTTTTGTTTTCGTTTTTTCATTTCATTACCTAACGAAACGAAAACAATTTTTTTTGCAAAAAAGTCACGAAAACAAAAACGAACCAAAAAGGACCCCTAAACGACCAAACGACAAACGAAACACCATTTTTTTGAGTCGTGCCCATCTCTACTAGCCATGATTCTGTTGAACATTTCAATCACAGGTTTCCTCTGTGTATGACATAATGGTTCCACAACCAGTCCCCACCCCATAGTTCTGTGATGTTCAGTCTGATGAAGATTCTTGCAGGAATCAAAAACTAGCTGCTTTTGCAACATTTTAGGGGTTTAATAAAGGAACCATCCACATTTGGATACACATCCACAGTGGCAGACTCAGACATCCCCAGTGTGTGAAGGAGTGCTACTGCAGCTCTTTTGTTCCCACTGCTGTTAGACTCTACAACTCTACAGTCTAACCGGCTATTCATATGGGGATATATTGTAGTTTCTTTCTTTTTTCACATTTAATTTTTTAATATCCAAATTTGATAGTGTATATTTGTATGTTGGATGTTATCTATTTTTTCTCCTCACTTTACACTTTTTGTGCACTTGCCTTTCTTGCTTGTTCTTTATATTGTGAGCTGTGTAACAAGTAAATTTCCCCGATGTGGGATTAATAAAGATTTATCTATCTACTGTATTTGTCTTTGAACTGTGTACAAAGACATCATGGTTCTTTCTTTCTTTCTTTCTTTCTTTCTTTCTTTCTTTCTTTCTTTCTTTCTTTCTTTCTTTCTTTCTTTCTTTCTTTCTTTCTTTCTTCTTTCCTTCTTTTCTTCCTTCCTTCCTTCCTTCCTTCCTTCCTTCCTTCCTTCCTTCCTTCCTTCTTCCTTCTTTCTTTCTTTCTTTCTTTCTTTCTTTCTTTCTTTCTTTCTTTTTCTTTCTTTTCTTTCTTTCTTTCTTTCTTCCTTCCTTCCTTCCTTCCTTCCTTCCTTCCTTCCTTCCTTCCTTCCTTCCTTCCTTCCTTCCTTCCTAATGAGTTTTACATTATTGTGTTTGGCTCCCAATACAAACAAGTTGCAAGCTTTAGTCAAATATCATGTTTTCAGAAGTCCAGACCAAACCAACTTCCTTGTAGAGACAGATGGCTTGAATGTCAGAGGGGTTGAAAGTTCACAGTTCCCAATGCTAGAGGAGTTATCCAAGGTGCCATATCTATTTTGGGGCAGGCATCAACAACTTGGATCCTTCCTCTAACATCTGGAGTACATTCATTTTCCCACTGACATCAAAGCTAGGAGCCTTTGTTGCTCCCAATTCTTTGGTTAAGTTTGGATCTGATAAGACCTTGGTTTATCTTTGCAGTTTGTTTCTCCTTCCCAGCATTTCATTTTCTCTCTCTCTCTCTCTCTCTCTCTCTCTCTCTCTCTCTCTCTCTCTCTCTCTCTCTCATCCTTAAAAGTAAATCTGCATGAAAACATTCATAAAAATCAGATTGTTTGTCTTTTGAAGTCATTTAGGCATGCCTTTGGCTTCATCAATTTTCCATTGATTGTAAACAGAATTTGCTACATTTAAAAACATAATGATGTTGCACTTGGGAGATTACGACTTTGCAGAGGGAACAAATCACTGAGAACAGATGGATCCCTTGGAAAAAAATAAAAATGATTTCACTAACCAAAAAGATCCTCCCCTCCCCTCCACCATTTTGGAGCCTGTAGTGATAAAACATGAAGGATGAGTGGGAACAGAAATGAAATAAGGGACACGCTCTGCCTAGTGTGTGGTGAAAATCTATGGTAGAAAGTCAGCCTTTGCCAATTCCCACTTAATAAAGGAGCTTCCAAGGGTCCTTAAGCAGGACACCATTTCTTGCCTTCAACTTGACACTCATTATATTCCAGGACAGTACTGGCTTCTCTTTAGACCCAGGCTAAACATAATGTCCATCATTTATGTGAAAGACCTAAAGCACTTAGGCACCTGTGGAAGCTTGGTGAAATCAAGGCTGCTGGAGTAAGAACAGCTCATCAAAATGTAAAACTAAATTGGAGGCTCTGTAACTTAGTGTTGGAGTACATGCTTGCATGTGGAAGACCCCAACTCAAGACCCAGCATCTCCAGGACCTCACGTTGGAGTCCAGCTTGAGGCCCTGGAGAGCTGCTGACAACCAGTGGCCTAATGATCTCCCATAGCATAACACAGCTTCCTCTGATCTTACCAAATCAAATGGCAGAGATAGAATAGTAACATTGTCCTTCCCTTTTGGTAGGGATCATAGGTAATAGGTCCATGAAAGGCTTTTCTCTGAGTCTCCAGCAATATTGCTTCTCACTAGCTGAGGTAGTACAGGACTGTGTATGTAGGTGTAAAGGGGAACTGCACCTTGACTGTTAGTATCCATGTTATTGTTATGTGCCAGGAAGCCACTTTTAGGAGTTTTGAGGCATGTGAGATGCTCAAGTAGTGATTAACCATTGCCAGCCCACAGTGAGTTAACATGACCAACCTGAGACTTGAAACGAGCTCTTTGGAGTCTTTCATACTGCACCAAACTCACTCTCACTAGCTGTTTTCCTTAGGGTATAGTAAGCAGAGATGTGGAAGGAGGTTCACTCCAGCAAATTTTAACTGTGAGCTTTACCAAGTCCAGACTTCCTAGACAGACACTAGACAGGATACAATCTGAGTTTTGGAAACTGCACAAGCAGGAATCAAAATGGATGCATCTGGAAGATAAAAGTACCTCTTGGAGATGCATGCCATCAAAAAAGATGCACAGATTTCCATTATGTACACAACCCCAGTTAAATGCTCTTTGTGCAACATGCATGCCTACATATTGGGAAAAACTGAGCAAAAGAAGGGGTGGATTCCATCTCATTGCTTCTTTAAAAATGACAATGCTGGACAAAGATTGAATATCGAACCTGGAGAGGTAATTTGTAGATCTATAGACTTTTTTTTTGGCAATAAAGCAAAGCAAAAGCAAAGTGTTCTGCTTATATACCGCCCCATACTACTACAAGTAGTCTCTGGGCGGTTTACAAATTTAATTACAGAGTGCAGGCTTTGAGAAGACTCACTTTACCGACCTCGGAAGGATGGAAGGCTGAGTGAACCTTGAGCCTGCTACCGGGGATTGAACCCAGGTCGTGAGCACAGTTTTACTTGAAGTACAGGCAATTTACCACTGCGCCACGAGGCTCTAACAAGTAAGCTGCTTGAGAGAGTGCTGGATGAGCAACAATCTGCTTCTTTCAGTCAGCTTATGACAAGGACATGTCTCTACATCAGTTTTGCTCAATAAACACTAGGCATGTGACATGCATCACTTACTTGTTAAAATATTCCAGGAAAATGAGGTTGGTGGAGGTGCCAATGATGGTTGTGAGTCCTCCAATGGTTGCCGCATAGGTGATGCTCAGGGAAAGGCACTTGCAGACCATGCGATCATGCTTGGATGGGTCCTGGAGTTTACCACCTAGGTCCCCATTTTGTGGCTGAGGTGGCAGGACAAGGATCTGGGCCTGTAAAGGAATCGCATCCTGTAGACTTCCCACAAGGCTTCAACATGCAGCTGGGCCTTCTCAGTGGCTGGCCCGGCCCCATGGAATCATCTTCCTAGTGAGATCAGGACTGTGGAGCCCCTCCCAGTTTTCAACAAACACCTAAAAACCTGGTTATTTAAAACCATTTTTGGTGATCACTGAAGTTGTCTGTCTGTTTGTTAGTCGGTTTGCTGTCCTACTCGTTTGTTTGCTGCCATATTGTATTTCCTGGTTCTTTTGCTTTTTAAAAAAAAAAATTCATTATATTTTGGTACATTCTACTGCCTATTTATTTTATTATGTTGTTCACTGGCCAGAGTTCCCAATGGGAAAGTCGGTTGGTTTATAAATGCAGATAGATAGATAGATAGATAGATAGATAGATAGATAGATAGATAGATAGATAGATAGATAGATAGATAGATAGATAGATAGATAGATAGATAGACAGACTAGAGCAGTCCTCTCACTGATAGGTGTACAGCTCTGAAACCAAGCACTTTTTATGTGCAGGTGTCAATTCATCTAGCTGTAGTTCACAGATTCACCATTCCGCAGGTTCTCAGACTGTAGTATTAGAATCAGCCCTCTACTCAACCAACTGTCCTTTTGTGGTACTTGCCAAATACCGCTATAGGCAGTGCTATCCATAGCAAAAATGAGCACTGTTTTGCAATGGAAATCAGTCTACAGTATAGCACTGTCACCTCCATTATTTGCAATTGATTGGTACAAATTATGATTTGTTTTAGCTTTATTTTATTTAATATATTACAGCTGGAAAGTGAAACAAGAGAACATTTCAGATCCAGGTGTGGACTTTTTAAAAAGTAATACATTGCTGAAATCCCGTTGTTCAGTAACGTAAGTGACACACCTTGTCAACCAGTCATTTTCATTTTCTTCAAAGCATTAAACTACCTTGCTGGTTTCGTAGGGCTGCTTTTACTCCTTCAGAAATTAGAATGTTTGTGAACAGTCTACAACCTCACATGACCTCCATGTTCATGGAACACAGAATATTAAGAAATAAACAGATAGAAAATGGGCTATTGGCAACTATATGAGTCACAGCTTAAGAAAAGCCAAAATGTCAGGCTCACCATCTCTGCCATTTGCTGAAGCAATGAAATAAAAGAAGCTACAGGAGGTCACAGACAGAGTAGGTATTACAGATCCCTAATCAGGGGTCACTAGCCTTGGCAGAAAACTTGCTAACCAAAATCTCCTGTCAGGCTGCTTTAATACTGGGGAGTTGGTGACGTGTAAACTACTGGCAGTCATGCCAGAATGCCTGATAAAACTTAGAAAAGTCTAGTCAAGACAGGAATAGAAGCTTTCCATGTGCCAATATGTCTGCATTCTGGAGGCAGCTTATTTTCCCTGAGAACAAAAAGGATTCATAATAGAAGCCCTCTCCAGTTTGGTCAGTGACAGAAATAACAGATCAGCTGTAATCAGGCCACTGATCCGCACGCAGACCCTGAGGCGAGATTTAGTTCAGACGGGTTTTGTCAGGAACTATATAATCTGCAAGTCACGTGACCAGAAGGCCAGGGCAATATTTTACTTCAGATTAGTCCTGGGTGAGAAAGGTTTGAGGCAGTTGATTTCTCTCAGTCTGAATTGCTCATACATCATATGGACTATCAGCCAAGTATCGTACCAGTATCTGGCCTCCCGCTGTCTCAGTGGGACCACCCTACTCCATACCACCCTATTTATTTATTTATTTATTTATTTATTTATTTATTTATTTATTTATTTATTTGTTTGTTTGTTTGTTTGTTTGTTGCATTTTTATACCGCCCATCTTCCAATGGGGACTCCCAATGTCCTCAGCATCTGAGGATGTGAGCTGCTATTTCAGTTTCCCACACTACAAAAGGTGCATTTGTGGTAGTTTTTTAAATTTGCATTGTTGTTTGTTTCTTATTTGCATTTATGTAAGCTGCCTAGAGTCCCTTTTGGGAAATAGATGCGGTATAAAAATGCAATAAATAAGTAAATAAATTACCTCAGATGCTGCATCAGCTTCTCTGGCATTTGCTTCCCGCTGATAACTTATTTTTAAAAGAATGTTAGAGCAGTGCTTCTTCAGAAATGCATTTTCTAAATCCTAATGGGCCCCAAAACTAAGATTCCAAGGGCCCCGTGTGTCCTGGAGGGCCTGGACCCCACTGGCCAGTCTCATGTCAACCTCCTGAGTACAGAGGACACTGGAAGCCATAGTCTCATTGCCTATTAGTCTCTGTAGAGGGTAACTCCCAAAGAACTATGGCTCCCAGGACCACTGGGACACCTTTCTTTCTCCTCCTGAAAGGTTAGCAAAGGAAACAAAGGTCAGAGAAGCCAGTGCAGAATTGGAGGTAAGTCCTTTCTTAGGAGTGTATCTGGACGTTGAGTCATGGCAACTGGACTTCTTTTTCTTGAGAGACTGAAACATTTTCAAACGTTTCAATCTCTCAAGAAAAAGAAGTCCAGTTATCATGACTCAACTTCCAGATAAACTCACCTGGATGACTGAGAATCTTAGCAGACATATTCTTAGGAGAGTACAATCTAGGCATCTGCAATGCTGTGTTTATAATGATAACTCTCAGGGTTCTGCTTAGGGAGTTCTTAGAGAATACTCTGGGTTGGAGTCCAGAACATGAAAGAGCACACCTCAATCACAACTACCAGTTAACATACGAGTGGCCCCACCACAGAGCATTTTGTTCTGAAGATACCCTAGATACAGTACTTGCTTCCCAGGAACATACAAGCCTGAAAAAGACAGACTCTGACTCTGACTACAACATTATTCACTAATTAACTAATTAACTAATTAGTGAATTAACTAATTAACTAATTAGTATTCATTCTACCAGCCACATGCTTATTGCACATTACCATATTAGCATACAGCAATGGAACCAATTACCTCAAGAGGTAGTGAGTGCTCCGACACTGGAGGCATTCAGGAGAAATTTGGCAGATATCTTTTGATTTCTGTTCCTGCATGGAGCAGGGGGTTGAACTTGGTGGCCTTATAGGCCCCTTTCAACTTCACTATTATATAATTCTATGACCCTGTATGTCAGGGGAACTGTAGATGTGGATTTGACCATTTTCTAGCCACCTGTTATACATAAAGAATCACACAGTGATTTGGTTGTATCTGAGCACATGGTAACCACCTGGAATAATCATGTATATGCAAATACAATAGGATTCCGGCCAATGACCTATATTGGTTTGCCTTCACTAGTTTTTGGGAGGGCGGGGGAGGGTGAAGGTAGCATATATTCAGATTAATTCCTTTTTCAGTTTCCCAGTAGTGCTCCTGTGTTGTGTTGAGCTCACTAGGCAGCAAGTGACCAGTATAGTTAGTGAACAGTATTTCAACTATGGGGCTACTGTTCTGAATAAGGAACTCTGCAAGAAGAACGAGTATCTAGAAAACACTGCAGTCATCTGCATTACAGTAAAGGTAATTATTCAATTTAGTCATTAAACTTTATTGCTTTTCTTTACAACTCTTTCCCTGAAGAAGAGATACATTAATTCTTTTTCCACATGGTATAATCCATAGAGCCATAGATTATAGACAGAAATCTGTCCAGAAATGTGCTATGCAGAGTCACACCTATTGGGAAAATGTCACTTTATGAGATATTTTTTTTAACACCAGAAAACTTGAGAACACCAATGAAAGACAGGGTGGGGATATAAAGCAATTAATACAAACATCTATTGGGCCTTTTGCACTATCCGCGAAGTAAAAATGAAGAGAGACAAACCTCACCTGAGTGCGATGCTGTCCGTTTGGTTGGGAACTTACTGTTCCGATTGTGTTTGCTATCACGTGCATACCATTCATGTTCTGTGGGAAGAGCAATGTTCATTTATTAGAAAGCACCCCTTGCATGAAAATACACTGACCCTCCTCAGTACACGTGGAATCTTACAGTAGATTACCACAATGGCTACCTAATTTAGCGAAACTAATGTTCAGTGGAATGGAGGCTGTTATATGATGCTGAGATCATAACTCCAAACAATTAATTCAGTTATGATTAGAGATGGGCACGAAACAGAAAAATGGTGTTTTGGTTTTTTGTTTGTCGTTGAGAGGTTTGTTTGAGTTTGTTTCCGTTTGTCGGGGATTTTTTTGAAAAATTTTGTTACCGTTTTTCATTTGTCATTTGTCGTTTCTACCTGCTTTTTGCTCGATTTTTAAAGCATTTCCATGCGCAGGCATCCCCCAATGCCCCAGACCAGAGGGAAAACACTAAAAAAAGGATGCTGGCAGAGACACAGTATAGACTAGGTATGCAGGGAGGCTGCAAAGGCAGCGGCGGGCGTTGCCCAGGGTGCAAGGCAGCCGCAGAGTGACTGCACTGCAGGGCAAGGGAGGGTACTCACCAAGAGTATGCAGCACACACGCACACAGGGAGGTAGCAGGACTGAAGCTAGAGGCACAGCAGAGACAGCAATCCCACCCTAACTCCCACCAGAGACTGCAAGGAGGATGGGGGCTGCCAGAGCTTTTTATGCCCTCTGTGGCTGCCAGACCTGCCCGCCCAGTCTGCAACCTGGGCATGCTATTGGTTGAACATGATCCTATCACATGGCTTGCCTCCATTTTGTGGCTGGTGGCGACATCCATTTTAAAGGGAAAAGAATAATACATTGTGATGGGAGAAGACTAAAACAAACATTTTAAGGACCCCAACCCCCCCCCCGGTAGGTTATCAGACAATATAAATAATTATCGCTGCGTTTTTATGGATTTCCAGGGTGTTTTTTAACATTTAAAACAGCTCATTTCATTGCGCGTTGCCATTAATGGAAACGAAACGTAACGCAACGGCCACAATTTTCACAGTTCTGTTCGTTTCGTTGCATTTTAATCACAATTTTCGTTTGTCATTTTGTTGCGTAACGGAAACGACAAACGGTAACGGAAACGAAAAAATGTTCGTTCCGTGCCCATCTCTAGTTGCGATGTTTGCTATTTCATAGTATCACATAACTGTCCCAAGGCAAGCGAACCCCAATGGCCATCATCAATCCTATACCCTCTTGTACAATACTTCTTTCCTTTTCTCTCGTTCTTCCAATTTTCTGTTATTTGTTTTTTTTTCATAGAATCATAGAATCATAGCCCCCAACAGTTACCAGAATGTTGCCATGTGGTCTGAACACAGGTTCTGTCCTTTCAGGTTTTAAGATTTAGCTTTGAGGTTTTACAATGTCTTCTACCATCATGATTTTTGAACTTTTACAAGTCTCATGGTTCCCCAGAGCCCTTCAAATAATGCCATGAGAGCATCAAAACAAATAAACAAACAAACAAACAATTAGGAACACCATATATATTACATTGATATTTAACTGCTACTTAGGGTGTTAAAACTTGTTATTTATTATAAAATACGAGTCCAAGATTGTGTCTTGTATTTTCAGATAATAACACCCCACCCCCAATTCTTATCATGAAAACAGCTTGTTACAGGATTACAGTCTTTTTTTATTTGCCTCAAGAGTTCTGGCAGGATTCCAAAGGAAGGTGCAGATTAAATCCTGTTGTTAGTCCCAAGTGATATTGAATGAAAGAGGAGAAATACCCAGTTAATGTAGCCTTATTATCCTGGCCTAAAAAGAAAAGCCTGGGTTTATTATTATTTCATGGGATCACTAAAAAGTTGCAAAGAGAAAAATCTTGGGGAAGAAGAAGCTTGCCTTGCTCATAACTTTGGAGTGATCCCACAAAGATATTAGTCAAACTGGACTTTTTGAATGCACGAGACTTGACTGAGTGGGGCTTGGAATGAAAACGTAAACTCAACGTGTGCCGGCTGTTAAAAAAGCAACTTCTATGTTGGGAATAATTTGAAAGGAAAACTGTTGATATGGCACTGTCTTGACAAAATGCACAGTGGGACCACATCAACCATATGGTTCACTATTCTAGTCACTGCTTCTAAAAAGAATACTGCAGAGCTGGAACGGGTGCAAGAGAGGGCATCAGAAATGATCCAGGGTCAGGAGTGACTCCCCTGCTGAAAATACCTTGGAATGCTTCAGAGAGTTGAAGCCAGCAGTTGTAGCACTATAAGGGGGGAGGGGAGAAAGGGGGGAGAGGAAAAACATTAATGTTGATCACAGCTCTATTATTCTATACCAGTGATGGCGAACCTATGGCACGGGTGCCAAAGGTGGCACTCGGAGCCCTTTCTGTGGGCACCCGACATCACCCCTTCATAGCCACCTGTATACAGGTTAAATTGCTGTATTGGCACTTTGCAAAAATATTACTGGGTTTTGAATTGCAGTTTGGGCACTCGGTCTCTAAAAGGTTCGCCATCACTGTTCTATACCATCCCAGGAGAACATGTTGTTGTACATTATTCATTTTTAACATCACAAAAAGCTTGTGAGAAGTATAGGTTGAAGGTGGGTTTGGTCCAAAATAATTTGGTTAGTCTTGCGATGGAGCACAGACTGTATTATAGGTCATTGTTCAATCACACATATCCCAAGATCCACCAAAAGGAGCCATGTGCAACCAATATAAACTTAGAATTTAAAAAACTGGCTCTGAGTCATAGAAATTAATGGAGCCCACAACTCACTCATAGACATAACCTATTCTCTCATAAATTCAAACATACAGCATCTTTATTTCAGTAGTATAACTTCTTTGTGGAAAGAAAACAATTAGAAATTAGATATCCTTGCTTAACTACTGCAACCCTCCCAGAGATCTACAGTATCACAAGATGCTTTTACCTTCTGCTCACCCCTGTCCTAACCCTAGACAGATTAAAGAACTGGGTTCTATGTTTTTATAAGCAGATATGAATGGCAGAGTTTCATCTTTTTTTTAAACCTCATTGTGATCTAGAAGGACAATGGAGGCATGGAAAGTGGCCACATCATTAGCCCGATCACCTGAGTGGGACTTCAAGGATCACACTGCATCAGTCTCTACACCAAAACAAGTATAAGTTGGAAAACAATATCTAGGGATTCAAGATTTGGAACCACTGATGTACAGATTTCAGAACCACTGATCCAGATAGATCCACAATACCTCTTTGCTACTGTTATGCTCCATTAAGTTGCATCAGACTTATGATCACCCTACTTCAAGATGTTCAAGGAGTGGTTGACAATTTGCAATGAGTTCAGCTCTTGGACTACAACATTGCACTGGTTGTTTTCCATTTCTGTGAAAAGTCATGTGAGGTCTAAAATGTACCATAACTTTTTCCATGTGTGCCTACTGCTAGCTTTTCATATCCTGCCATAACGAAGCAATGCAATGTGATTAACATGCCAGGATAGGACAAGATGGGTCTCTGGTCTTCTCTCTCCCTTTATAGCTAATGCTCCCACTGTAGTGTATAGAGTATTGTGTATAGGTTATTTTAAGAGTAAGGCTTACTGCAGTTGAAGCCAGGTGGACGTGGTAATGAGGAAATGCCTCGTGGGGTGAACTGGGGGGTGGAGCTACGGGTATTTATGGAATGTGAGTGTTTGTCTGGACCCAATACATAATACTGGCGACGAGGGGGAGTTTTTGGCTTGCCTGCAGCTGCCGTGGGAGAGAGAAGAGCCGTGAGAAATGCAAAAGGACTGCTGGAGCCTTTTGACCCGGCTGTGACAGACTGGGAAACCTATATATCAAGGTTTGAGTTTTATCTTGCTGCTAATGAGATAACAGAAGCGGAGGCAGTCAAGGCCATGTTCCTTAGTTCGGCTGGACTGCATGCCTTTGAAATAGTGAGGGCACTGTGTGCACCGACGCCACTGAAAAATGTAATGTTTGAAATCATTAAAGACAATCTACGAGAGCATTTTGCGCCTCGGCCATCAGAGATTGCTTGTTGGCATGCATTCTATAAGAGGAATCAACAGCCAGAGGAGTCAGTAACTGATTATGTCATAGCTCTCCGACAGGCTGCAAGGCATTGTAACTTTACAGACCTTGAGGAGGCTTTGCGAGATAGACTGGTTTGTGGTCTGAAATGTGAAAGAACACAACGGAGTTTGCTGGCAAGGAAAGAATTGGATTTTAAAACTGCATATGAAGAAGTCTGGGCCATAGAAGTTTCACAGAAATTCACAAGAGAAATCCGACAGAGAGAGACTGTAAGTGCCGCACCTCCCTGGAAATTGGAGAGTGATAATCAGCAGCACCTGCGCATGAAAGAAGAGGGAGAAGGAGTAATGCAAGTCATTCATCAGAGGACTCAAAGAGTAAGGCTCCCACCAGGGAACGCTTGTGCCGGGTGTGGGGGACTTTACCAGAGAAAAACATGCCCTTTTCAGAAGGCCAGATGCTATTGGTGCTCTCAGCTGGGACACCTGGCCCGTGTCTGCCAGACTACACCAGAATGGAAGACACCCAGAAGGGGGAGTCGAGTAGCTGGAGCAGACAAGAGGGGGTGGAACCAGCGGGGCGAGTGTTATGCTTTCACCACACACTCGGCTGAATTGTTAAACAACTCTTGAGAAAGTTTTGTGATGACTTTACAGTCAGCAATTCAATCGAAGATTAGAGTGACTGTAAGAATTTATGGGGGACCGTGTGACATGGAGGTGGATACGGGCTCTGCGTTATCAGTTATTGCGGAGCAGAGACTCCAGCAACTGTGTCCTGAGGAGTGGAGGAACAAACTTGTGCCATGTAATGTTTTACTTAAAGATTTTCAGGGAAATCAAGTTCCAGTGATAGGAATGAGTACCTTGCAAGTAGCCTACAAGAACTTTAGGGGGCCCTTAAGAGTGGTAGTGGCAAAAGGGAACTTGCCAAGCCTGCTGGGGTTGGAGTGGTTTGAACCGTTGGGTATTCATATTTCTGGTATTCAACAGATTAAGAATGTGGACATAACAGCTGTATGTAAAGAGTATGCATCAGTGTTTGATGGAGCTCAGGGGGTCCTAGAGACAGTACCACATGCTCGATGGGAAACATCTATTGTGACACCCCTTAAGGCAAATGGAACTGTGCAGAGTTGCGCTGATTATAAATGTATGATAAATAAGGCATTGCAACAGCATGCTACACCTCAGTCTACAATGGGACGTAGTCCAGAGGAGTTGTTAATGAATAGAAGGCTAGTTACAGTCCGGGATAGGTTACACCCAGATTTGTCAGTAGAAGATTCACAGCAAGTAGGGGGGAATGTGCGGGTATTCCATCCGGGGGATTTGGTTTATGCTCGTAATCACAATGGGGGCCCTAAATGTGTACCAGCAAGGGTTGATAGAGTGACAGGACCACTATCTCATCGAGTAGCCACAGTAGATGGCCAGGAGTGGCGACGTCACGTGGATCAGTTGCGACAGAGATGGTTGGGGAGGGCAGTAGCTACAGGGGAGGAGTTAGAGGAATTGGAGGAAGATATACCAGTGGGTACTGCACCAAATAGAGTAAGCAGTATGCCTCAGACCATGACAGAACCATCAACAATGTCACAACAAAAGGATAGGAATGCTGAGGAACTTGCTGATACATCAAGGACAGGAGAAGTCGAGCCGTTGGAGCTGGACGGGCAGATTGATGATAACAGCCTGAGACGATCTCAGCGAATACAGGCACCCCCCCCCCGTTATTTGCAAGACTATGACTGTAACAGGGTACAATGTTGTTTTAGGGGGGAGGGGTGTAGTGTATAGAGTATTGTGTATAGGTTATTTTAAGAGTAAGGCTTACTGCAGTTGAAGCCAGGTGAACCTGGTAATGAGGAAATGCCTCGTGGGGTGAACTGGGGGGGTGGAGCTACGGGTATTTATGGAATGTGAGTGTTTGCGATGCATCTCGTGTGTGGAATAAAGGAATCTTTCGTAGCATGCTGTGTGTCTGGACCCAATACATAATACCCACCACCAGCTATGTTTCAGCGTGCTTCAGGAGACAATCTGTATCTGTCATTGATAGGTGTTGTTAGGTGCTCTATTGTGAAAAGTGATCCCTGGTGCTTGTGCCTGGTTTAACTCTGTTCAAATTATATCTGCCACACCACACTCAATCTCTTTTTCAATGCTTTCATTGGGATAATGTCTAAATAGGCATGTGTGTTGTGCATCTGACCTATGGTTACCTGAATAAAGTTTTCAAAAGTAAGTGAAGTCTTGAGGGAGTAGTTTTACTAGTGCTACCCGCCACTCTAGTGAGTTTCCATACCTGAGTCAGAATCTGAACTTAAGTCTCCCGAGTCCCACTACATCACAATCAGACCCATTTAAACAGTTTCCAGGGCTGAGAAAAGGCAATCTAACGTAGAGGTTAAAAAGCTACATGATTCCGCTAGATGGTTGTAGTATATAAATACAAAATACATAAATTAATTAATTAATGATTCCAAAATGTGTGCTGTTAAAATACAGTGGGACCCCTGTATCTATGGGGGGATAGGTTCCAAGGCCCCCCCCCGAATGTTGAAAAACCTGGATTAGAGCAAAAAACTATTATAATAGTGAATGCTCTCGATAGATAGATAGATAGATAGATAGATAGATAGATAGATAGATAGATAGATAGATAGATAGATAAGATGGGGGATTTTTCATTTAATATTTTAGACCATGGAAAAGTGAATCAGTGGATAAGTGATCTTATGGATAAGGGGTCCTATTGTAGATTTTTTTAAAATATAGAGACCTCTCATTATCTAAATTCCCAAATTACAGAGTACAGTAGGGCCCCCGTATCAACTGATTCATTATCCACTGATTCAGTTATCCACTGTTGGCAGAGGAAAAATAAATAAATAATTCAGCAGCCACAAAGCAAGCTACTGTCAAAGAGTAGTAGGTAACAGTAATAGCTGTTCTGAATCATTTCTGCTTCACCCTATGCGTCCTACCACCCACTCCCTTTAGTCTTTGCAATCTGTCATTTGCTGCTCCTGCTTTTTACATTGTATTTCCTTGTGACCTGAAAGGGTTCAAAAGTCCATTAGAGCTGGACGGGCTTCATTCTTACTCCTCGTTGATGAAGATGAGTTCCAATGAGGGTTGCCCGTGTTTGTCACTGAGACCTGTAGCAGAATTGGTGGGGGAAGGGAGGGAGGGAGAGAGAATAATTTGGGTGTGGTTGGTTTTCATGTATTCCTCGGGCGCAGTGGTTCAAATGTTGTACTGCAGCTATAATTGCTCACAACTTGGGGTTCAATTCCAGCTAGGAGGCTGAAGGGTCACTCAGCCTTCCATCTTTCCAAAATCAATAGAATGAGTACCCAGCTTGCTTGGGATGGGGGAGGGGGATTGTAGCCTGCATAATTACTTGTAAACTCAATGAGCTTTAAGTGCTATGGGGCAGTACAGAAGCAGCATGCTATGGCTCTGCTTTCAGAATTCAGAATCCTTTAGTAGCATGCAAAATGGTCAAGGATGATGGGAATAGTAGTTCAGTACTGAAGGAAACAAGGCCGGGCAACACTAAACTATATGAGCCAGCAGCCTAGATGCCCTAAGCACATCCGATCTCGTCTGATTTCAGAAGCTAACCAGGGTCGGCCCTGCTTAGTACTTGGATGAGAGACCACCAGGGAATACTAGGTGCTGTAGGCACGTGGAGTAGGAATTGGCAAACCAGTCCAGTATTCCTGCCAAGAAAACTCCAGGGACATGGGGTCATGAAGAGTCAGTCACGACTGTAACGACTCAACAAGAGAGCAAGAGGCAGAACGGAGGTGAGCCATGTCTCTTTTTCTGTTTCAAGATGGCGGACGGCGGCAGCAGCTACTTGCGCGTGCTGCACTTTGTGTCTTCTATTATGCTGCCTGGTCTTGTTTTATATGCTTAAATCCTCCTTTTTGGGCCTGCCAGGGCCTTGGAGGGGGGTTCTAGGGACATAGGGACATTGAGATTTGGATTGGTTTCACTGGCTCGGCAAGACGCCGCTCTCCCAGGCAGATCCGGGAGCCCTCCAGGAGCCGCAAGGAGCCTGCCATGGGGCCCGCCGCTGCTGCCGTTTGTTCTCACCTTGGCTCACCACTCGCCGCCGCCCTGGCCCGTCGCCCGCCTCCACCCGGTGAGCATACCTGGGGGCTGGCTCGGCCCGCTGCTCTCCACGGCTCTCCATGTGCCGCGGCCGTTGCAGCCCGTCGTCTGCCGCCGCCGCCGCCTGTGCGGCCCCACCACCGACGCCGCCCCGGAGAGTTCGCCTGCAGGCCGACGCGGCCCTTCCATTGCCGCCGCCCTGGAGAGTCTGCCTGGAGGCCGGCGCGGCCCCTCTACCGGCGCCACCCCGGAGGGTTTGCCTGCAGGCCGGCGCGGCCCCACCCACCGCCACCGCCACCCCAGAGAGTTCGCCTGCAGCCCGGCGCAGCCCCACCGCCGCCGCCGCCCCGGGGAGGCCGCCTGGAGGCCGGCACGGCCTGGAGGCTGGCGCGGCCCCACCACCGCCGCCGCCCCGGAGAGTTCGCCTGCAGCCCGCCGCGGCCCCACCGCCGCCCCGTGGAGTCCGCCTGGAGGCCGGCACGGCCCCACCACCACCGCCGCCCTGGAGAGTTCGCCTGCTGCCCGGCACGGCCCCACCACCACCGCCGCCCCGGGGAGTCCGCCTGGAGGCCGGCACGGCCTGCAGCCCGGCGCAGCCCCACCACCGCCGCCGCCCCGGGGAGTCCGCCTGGAGGCCAGCGCGGCTTGGAGGCTGGCGCGGCCCTACCACCGCCGCCGCCCCGGAGAATCCACCTGAAGGCCGGTGTGGCCCCTCCACCGCCGCCGCCCCAGAGAGTCTGCCTGCAGACCGGCGCGGCCTGGAGGCCGGCTATGCCCCACCACCACCGCCGCCCCAGAGGGTTTGCCTGCAGGCTGGCGCGGCCCCACCGCCGCCGCCGTCCCGGAGAGCTCGCCTGCAGACCGGCACGGCCCCACCACTGCCGCCGTCCTGGAGAGTCGGCCTGGAGGCTAACGCGGCCCCAACATCGTCGCCGCTCCGGAGAGTCCTTTGGGGGGCTGGCATGGCTTGCCGCTCCTCGCAGTCCTCCTTTCACCTACGCTGCCGACGCGGCCCCACCACCACCGCTGCCCCGGAAAGCTTGTCTGGGACCGGCGCGGCCTGCCGCCCCCCCGGCTTGCCGCATGCCGCCGCCGCCCGGAGAGCTCGCCTGGGGGCTGGCGCAGCTTGCCGCACTTGCCGTCTCGGGGTGCCCTACCCTCTGCCGCTTGGAGAGTCCGCCCCAGAGACTGTCGCTGCCCGTCCACCGCTGCCGCTCCGGAGAGCCTGCCTGATATCTCATTTGGCCTTGGCTGCCCCGTGTGGGCCCCCGGACTGCTTGCTCCTTTTTGGGCGCTTCAGCTTGGAGGGGTTTGGGTGGGCCACTGCCATTGGCCTTGGATTGTTGTTTGATCCACGGGGGGGTTGGCACTCTCCTTGACTGCCTCGGACCTGGATATGTATCCCCTGATGCCTTTGGAAGTGCCTGCTACCCCTGCCCTCTGCCCCCTCCCCGCAGCTTTTCGATCAGACGGTACCGCCCATCTCTGTCAATGCCACCAGCTGCTTCCTTGTTTGATGGTACATCTGACTCTGTATCTCCTTTCCCTTTCTTCCCTCCCTTTCCTCCTTGTATTTCCACTCTGCCCTGGTTATGTGCCCAATTTCTGCCCTTTTTTTCTATTGTGTGTGTTTTTTAGTAGTTCCTTTGCGATTTGTAACTTCTTCTATTTTATTTTTGCACTCTTGCAGTGCTCCTCTGTTATTGAATTACGTTGTTGTATTTATATTATTGTTACCTTTTTTTTGTCCCCTTCCTCCCCTTTCCCTTATAGGCCACCATGTCGGCAGGGACTCGCATCTCTGTGGTGTCTGGCCGTGGGAGGTACGCTCTGGACGAAGGGATCGGTCGGGTTAGAAGAACTCGGGTCCGGCACTTATTGCCTGCCCCCCGTTCTGATCCCCTCGCCCACCGCCATCTACCTGGGTGCCATCCCGCCAGCGCCTCTGACCTGTCCTGCCTCCTGATTAATGCCAGGTCGGTGCATAACAAGACCCCGCTCATCCTAGACACCATCCTGGATGAGCACGCCGACCTGGCATGCATCACCGACACCTGGGTGGGCACGGAGGGTGGAGCTTCCCTCTCCCTCCTGTGCCCACCTGGGTTTCAGGTTCAGTGGGCAGGCAGATCGGAGGGCAGGGGGGGTGGGGTGGCCATCGTTTTCAGGGAATCCCTTTGTGTTAGTAGGTCTGCGACAATGGTGTGCTCTGGGGTGGAATGCCTCCATCTATCAGTGGGTCAGCGAGATAAGTTTGGGATTGTACTGGTGTACCGCGCTCCCCGCAACCCAGCACAATCCTTTCCAGAGATCGCTGAGTTCGTCTCGGCTGCCTTGTTGAGATCCCCCCGCCTTTTGGTGGTTGGGGACCTCAACTTGCATGCCGAGGAGGAACTCTCTGGTGCGGCTCTGGAATTCATGGAATTCATGACGTCCATGAACTTATCTCAGCATGTTCTATGCCCCACCCATAGAGCTGGCCACACCCTGGACCTGGTTTTTTCCTCCATGTCACCAGATTCGTGTCTGGGGGTTGGGGGTATTTTGCCCCTGCCCGTGTCATGGTCGGACCATTACCTGCTAAAATTTTCCCTGTCGATCGCCCCCCCGCCCCGCGGGGAGCGCCCATCTTACATCTGGGCCTGCCCCCGTAGGCTCCTGGACCCCGCCAGGTTCATGGATGCCTTCGGGGAGCTTTCTGGCGGTCTGGCAGACGATCCGGTCGATGCCCTGGTGGAAAGGTGGTATGTGGGTACCGCCGGGGCGGTAGACCGGATCGCCCCCAAGCGTCTCCTACAATGTCGAGGCCGCTCCTCCCCGTGGTTCACAGAGGAGTTGCATTCGATGAAGCAAGAACGTAGGAGACTGGAGGTCATTTGGAGGGCAAACCGGACGGAAGTAAATAGGGCTGCCCTTAAACAGCTGACTGGCCGCTACCTCCGCACGATCAGGGATGCTAGAAGATCATTTGTCTCCCTGAGAATTGGCGAGGCCTTGAATCGCCAGGCAGAGTTATTCTGGGTGGTACGAGACCTCTCCAATCCCAGTCAACTGCGGCCTCCTCCTAGTGATTTCACTAGTGAGCAATTTGCAGCCCATTTTAGATAAAAAATTGAGGCCATCCGTTCCGACTTGCCCCCCAGCTGCTCTAGTCCACCCTCTGGGATCTCCGATGCCTCACCCCTCCGCTCTCCCCTCCTGGATGAGTTTGGGCCGGTTTCCTCGGCGGAGGCCTCCAGAGCTATGGCTCGTTGCCGGCCAGGCGGCCACTCCCTTTGACCCTTGCCCAGCCTGGCTTATTAAATTTGCCGAACGGAACATGCTTGAGTGGGTTTCTGCTATTGCCACGGCCTCCTTTCGAGAGGGATGCTTCCCTTCCCGCTTGAAGGAGACCGTGGTGAAACCCACTCTTAAGAAACCTGGCCTGGCGTCGGACGACCTTTCCAGCTTTCGTCCGATCGCCATTGTTCCCTTCCTGGGCAAGGTTGTTGAAGGGTTGGCCGCTGTCCGACTTCAGTCATACCTGGAGGTAAACCATATCCTGGATCCCTTCCAGTCTGGATTCAGGCCTCTTCGTGGGACCGAAACCGCCCTGGTCGCTCTGCAGGATGACCTCCTCAGGGAGGCCGACAGGGGGAGCTCCTCCTTGTTGGTCCTCCTTGACCTCTCAGCTGCCTTTGATACCGTCGACCACGGTAACCTTCTGGCCCGGCTCGCGGAGGCGGGAATCGGTGGTCAGGCCCTGGCCTGGCTCCGTTCCTTCCTCGGCGACCGGACTCAGAGGGTACAGCTGGGAGATGTCTTGTCGGCTCCTTGGACTCTCCCTTGTGGGGTGCCCCAGGGGTTGGCAATCTCTCCCGTGCTGTTCAATGTTTATATGAGGCCGCTGGCGGAGGTCATCAGGAGATATGGAGTTCGCTGTCATCAGTACGCTGATGACACGCAGCTCTATATCTCCTTTTCATCATCTGCAGAGGAGGCGGTTCGCTCCCTCGATCTGTGCCTGGAGGCCGTTCTGGAATGGACCAGAGATAACTGGCTCAAGCTGAATCCGGAGAAGACGGAGGTTCTGTTCTTCAGGGTGCCCTCGTCTCGGTACAATGGCCCCCTCCCTAGTCTGGGGGGTATTTCCCTCCAGCCTACAGACAGGGCCAGGATCTGGGCGTGGTCCTGGACTCAGCCCTCTCCCTGGAAGCCCAGGTGATGGCTGCTTCCAGGACCACTTTTATCCACCTCCGCAGGATCGCCCAGATCCATCAGTACCTCGATGAGTCCTCCCTGAGGACAGTTGTGCAGGCTCTGGTGATCTCGAGGATCGACTACTGCAATGCCCTCTACGTGGGGTTGCCCTTGGCCCTGGTCCGGAGGTTGCAGTGGGTGCAAAATGCGGCGGCCAGGCTGGTGGTGGGTGCCCGTAGATACAAGCACATCACCCCAGTCCTGGTCCGCTTGCATTGGCTCCCCGTTGCCTTCCGGATCAGGTTCAAGGTCTTGGTCTTGATTTTCAAGGCCCTCCACGGCTTGGGACCAGAGTATCTGGCGGAGCGTATCTCCCAGAGGGCATCCGGATCCAGACCCACGAGATCGTCGCAGGCACGCTCACTGAGAGTGGCCACACCCAGAGAGGCGCGGAAACCGCGCACGCGAAACCGCGCCTTCTCTGTGGTGGGGCCTTCTCTCTGGAATCATCTCCCCAGTGAGCTGCGCCTGCTGGAGTCCCTGCCTGCCTTTAAGAAAGCTTTGAATACCTTCCTCTTCAAAGAGGCCTTTGGTAACCTTATTAGTTAGTTTTTTTCCCCCCTCCTTACTTCCTCTCCCATATTCCATTTGCTGCCATCTTGCCCTCGCTGTCTTACTGCTCGGAGGTTTTCTTTTTTACTTATTTTATGTGTTTTTAACATTGTTAGCCGCCCAGAGTTCCCGCTGGGAAGATGGGCGGGATATAAGCTTATAAATAAATAAATAAACAAATATAACAGACATACACTTCCCCATATGTTTGTAATAAATTTTTGTAACAAGTATTCCTCTCTCTCTCGCTCGCTCTCTTTCTCTCTCTCTCAAAACCTCAGGGTAGTGCCAGGTGTTGTCATGTACCTATTGTCTCTTTGTCTTCAAGGGTGGCATTGCTGATGGCACCATTCACCTCCCGATCCTCCTCGACATTTACTAGCTCATGTAGCACTGCTTCTACAAGGGGCATCACCATAGCTGTTGTAGAGGTGTTGGAAAGCCACATGGACAAGACGGTAGTACAACACATAAAACAAAGCAGCAGCCTGGAACAAATGAAAGAAAATGTATTGGAAGCACTTCTGCATGGCTAGGATACAAGAACCTTTTGGAAACTTTGGCTGGCACATTGAACTTCTTGTGCTTTCCTTTAAAATAATAAAAAATTAAAAAATGATTCAATAGGGCCCATCCTACTACAGGGCAGAATGAAGCACCTGCCTCAGGCAATTGTTTTGTGGCATCATAGAAAAACAGAATATTGTTAAGTATACCATTTATTACCATTGATTTCATAAGAAGACCCATGCTGGATCAGGCCAAAGGCCCATCTAGTCCAACTTCCTATATCTCACAGTGGCCCCAGCAAATGCATCTGGGAGGGCACAAGACTAGATATCTGTTTCCTGATACCACTCCCTTGCACCTGGCCCTTGAAGTACCCCAGTTTTTAGACTGGAGATTATACAACTCCGCCATGGTTTGTAACCGGTGATGGACTTTTCGTCCTGGAATCTGTCCAATCCCCTTTTGAAGGAATCTAGGCCAGATGCCATCACCACATCCTGTGGCAGCGAATTCCACAGACTAACAACACACTGGGTAAAAAAATATTTTCTTTTGTCTGTTCTTACTCTCCCAGCCCTCAATTTGAGTGGATGTCCCCTAGTTTTGGTATTTCGTGAGAGGGAGAAGAGCATCCCTCTATCCACTTTACTCATGTGTTGCATTTTTTTATGTCTCAATCATATCCCTCCTCAGGCGCCTTTTTTCTAAACTAAAGAGCCCCAAATGCTGTAATATTTCCTCATAAGGGAGGGCAGTAATCATTTTAGTCGCTCTCTTTACTGCTGTGGAAAGAGAGGTGTAAGGGCTTAAATGTTTTCTGCTCAGGAAACAATAACAAGGCCAGCAGGATTGGCTCTTCCACTGGGCAGAGTGAGGCAGTTATTTCAAGTGGCACATGGTGGGGCAACAAACAGACTCACACCCATTACCCTTGACTCCCTTCACCATTTGTATCTTGTTTCTCTACTGAACTAAACTCAACACTACCTAGCCTGCAGGCCAAGAGATCTTTGAAACTTATATTTGAGAATAACGTATACAATGCCATGCTGAACACAACATAAACAGGACTCTGGTAGAGTTCCAGTGTCATTGTGAGAAAAATCAGATTTCTCCTCTTTCCTTTATTCACATTCCACTATATTTTACCATATTAAGGCCATTTATTTATATTTATTTATACAACTTATATGCCGCCCAGACACTTTGGTTAGTGGGTGGCATATAAGTTGTATAAATAAATATAAATAAATATTCTGTTTCTTGAAATCATTGGGTCACAGAAGGCTAAAATAATTGAGCCTACATCTTGAGAGAGGTTGCCTTGAGAATTTCCATCCCCTCCTAGATATGAGAACAATGCTAGCTTTCTCATAAAGGCATGGTCAAAGGACTGAGATGTCTCCTAGGAGTTTAGAGAAAGGAAAGATGATATGAATACAGAGAATCAAAGCTTTAAGCTGAAAGTGTGACAATCTGACATGACTTGATAACACCTGAAAGAAGCAACAGAATGAGTGATTTGTATTCTGAGACACAGACTTGATACTGTATACAAAGACAACAAGGTTATGAGAAGGCATCTGCAATATTTCCATCATCACATATGTGTCTTTGAACATCAGATATAATATATATGTTATTGTAACCAGCCAAGAGGAGAAGATACAACACTGATAGAACACCATAGGTATTCTCAAGAGAAGACTGAAACACACAAAACAGGTGGAAGTGGCCTTAAATAAAACAGCATGACTGGTCATCGTGTGTTTAAAACCAACACCAGCACACTAGCACAAAAGGTATACTACTTCACTGGCATTCCACCACCAAAATTCCACCAGAAAAGTTATGTGCAGAAAGATTCGGTCAAAATGATGTCCTGAGAAACGCACTTGTTATTTGGTCATGAACCACCAAAGCCGACACTAAATTCAAGGTATAGTTTCCTCAAAATCTCTAGACTATGGGTGATACCTTCGTAGGCTGCTAGTAGAAAAATAAGAAAAGTTGCTCAGCTTCTTCTTGGATGACTTCTTCTTGGAAAGCTTCTTGGAAGCTTCTTCTTGCCTTCCAAGAAGCCGCCTGGCGTCTATCTTGCCAAGTGAACTTTTAAGAACTCTCTCCTGGCAAATGACATCCCTTGCCATGTTTGGACTTCTATACTTGCTTTGAAAAAGAGAGCTTGCTCTCTAAAGCTCAGCAACGTTTTTTATTTTTCTACTAGCAGCCTATGAAGGTATCACCTCTAGTCTAGTTTTGATTTTGTTTGTTTTAATGGCTGCATGTTTCCAAACCTCTTTTTACTCAAAATCTCTGTCTCTCCCAATAATCACCACCCACAGACCTTCCTAGAACTACAGAAGGCAGACAAAGAGGTACTGGGTCACTGGGCAGAACCACATGACTCTTCACCGCCTGGCCACGAACAACCTTGGTCTGTATGCAAAGCATTCAACAGACTGCGAGCTGGGGATGGAAGATCAAAGGATAATCTGAGAAAACGAGGCTTTCCTTCAGACAACACTTTGTGGGAATGTGGAGAAGAACAAACCATCTCACCCATTTTACAATGCATCCAATGCCCTTCAACATGCATGGAAAAAGATCTTATGTTGGCAAGAGGGATGTGGCCCAGTACTGGGCGAATGTAAAATGATACATAAAATGAATGAATGAATAAAAGTTAATGTATCCATTCATTTTATATATCTTTTTACATGTAATAATTTTATTACTTATATTCTGCTTAGTAGTGCATGTTTATATTTATCAATATAATTTGTTGGTGCTTCTGACACGAATAAAGAAAGACCTCACCAAGGCTGAGCTATGGGCAGTGCTGCTGGTTAGACTGTCATGAGTGAGAGAACTTGTTGAACACATTTCTCAAGATTGTTGTGATTTGTGCCTATAAAGGAAAATTCCTTCTTTCCTATTGTTGAGCGAACACAGTTAAAGTTCTGTTAATTCCTGACTTCTCTAGTTATGCAGAATCTTTGTCTTTAAATAAAACGGTTTACAGTGGTCCCCCGCCTATTCACGGTTCATATACTACGGTCCGGCTATATCGCAGGACCACAGTATATGAAAAAAGACCCCCGGGGTAAGGGGGGAGGGCCTGTTGGAGGCCTCAGAAATGACTTTTGGTTTGCAGGGAGGCCCTTTTGGGGCCTCCAAAAGACCCGGAAAGGCCTTCGCAGGCCTGTTCGGAGCAGCACCAGGCTGGGGATAAGTACAATAGCCCCCAGCTAGGCGCCCCAGGTCCAACCCGACCTGCATCCGCATATTGCGGATTTTCAATTATTGCGGGTCAGGTTGGGTCCCTAAGCCCCGCAATAGGCGGGGGGTCACTTGTACTATAAAAATCCAAATTACTTTTAAAATTTTGGCCCCACAGCCACCGGACTATTAAAAAAAAGTTATGCCCCCTTTAGCGAGTTTTCCAAGACCAACCAGAGAAGTTGGGAATTTTTGCTCCAGTAAAAAATGTGAGCCAGAAGTCCATGGGAGCTCACATATGATCTGGTTTTCTGCTTTTCCCCCCTAGCCCCGACCAGCTCATCCTGGGGTTCATCAGTGCTTTTTAAAAATCTTTTTAAAATTTCCCCTCCCCCCCCAGCACTGATCAGCTGGCCTTCTGGCTGTCAGCGCTGTTTTTTTAATTTTTAATTTATTTTTCCTAGTGCCACCTGCTGTCCCTGGGGCTGGTCTGCAGTTTAAAAAAAATACTTGTACATGGGAATGGAAATCCCACATCTTCAGTCACATGACCAAGAAAGAAGAAAAACCGGACTTTCACAATATCCAGATCTTCCCCCAGGTGAGATAGTGGCCATAGTTGAAGCAAGACTCAGCAACCACTCTAAAGGCCTTCTGCATATGGAAAAGGAGGGCATATATTTAATTTTTCACCTCAGGCAATGAAACATCTTCAACCAACCCTACTGATCACCCACGGGTCATGTTAGAGTTGAATAAGGCATAAAGAAGAATGAGCATTCCTCTTTACAATAGGATTTCCCCAGAAACATCTGCCTCAATGTTCACCTTCCAGTGACTAACAACAAAACAGAGCATGTCAATGCAAGACATGTGAAGTGAGGGAAACCATGTCCTTTGACAACCATATATTTACCAACTTGTGACAGCAGCTCTTCTGAAAATGTCCTAAAATGTTTTATCTACAGTAGTTGGATCATCAGGTGGGAAGCAAGAGTCTTTGGCCTCAGTCCCATGTCCCTTTAAAACCAGTTTAAATTACCAGATAAACTGTGTCTAAAAATGCTATCCCCACGGCCACCGGGCTTTTTGAAAAAAAAAAAAGAAAAAAGAAAACCCGGTAATGCTCCCTTAAGCAAGGTTTCTATGACTTACCCAGGAGGTAGGGAATTTTTTGCCTCGCTTTGAAAATCCACCTTTTAAGGAGGCAGACACCGTGGGACCACGCAGATGATCCGGGTTTCTTTTTCTTTCATTTTTCATAGCACCGACTGGCTGTTCCTTGGGCCGATCGGCTATGTTTTTTTTTTTAATTTTCCTGCACATCGGAGCACCAGGAAGTTCAATCAGGTCCAATAAGCATTAATTTCCCCATGCCAAGTGGCCCATTTTTAAAAAATGCTACCGCCACATGCTGGCAAAGGGGCTGAACTGCACTTTAAAATAAAAAAACAGCTTTGGACGTGGGAACTCTTGTCCAACATATTAAATCATGCCATGGGATGAAGAGGAAAAGCCGGACCTTCAGAAGATCAGGATTGAAACTCAGGTGTGACCACGGCCTATTTAGTTTGTTTCTCTGCTTCAACTATAAAAATTTTTGGGCCTGGTTCCGGATGTCAGCAAAGAGTCTAAGACTATTTGAAAGTCCAAGGAGAATAGAAGCAGATAAAAGGGGAGAGCAAATGAATGAATTCTGTTCCATGTTTGCCTCTGTGGTCTCCTCCGTTTGCTCCCCGTCACATTAAATATATTTTGAAAATTGATTTATTTAATACCTTTGTGGCCTGCATTCTATTATTCTGCTTGGAACAGTGCTGCACTTGTTCTATAGTTGGCACCACAGACTACCTTTAATGTTTGTTTCTGCCTTGGTTTTTAATTATTCTCTCTGTCCTCTTGCACTGTGAAAAAGTGGGTTCACTCACATGCCAGGTTTTGCTCCCGCCATCATCACCATACGTAACGCAATCCGTTTGTGTAGGTTCCACTTTTCGACAGAGGCTGCTACGCAAATTACCCCCATGAGAAGCAACGTTGTGTTCTTGATATATTCTCCAGCCACCTACAAAACAAAACAAAAGCAAAGCAAACACTAAAAACTCAAGTTGATGAAAAGAAGATAGATGAGGAATAAGGGGGATGGAATTATTTACTGACACAAGTTGTTCTAGGGGCAGATTTCAAATCTATTAATAAGTTCCTCTTCACCACATCTTTCTCGTTATGTCTGTGAAGATTCTCAGGCATTCAGGTGAGTTTATCTAGAAGTTGAGTCATGGCAACTGGACTTCTTTTTCTTGAGAGATTTCTCAATCCCTCACGAAAAAGAAGTCCAGTTGCAATGACTCAACTTCCAGAACTTTTTCGTTGGTTTTTAATTTCTATTTGCTCAGCCTGATCAAAAAACCAAAGCATTTTTAAAGCAATACATTTACTGCATCTTAGAGAACTTATTTTTGTCAAGCTGAAGCTCAGACTGGATAAGAGCATTTCAATAGATGTAAAAGAGGTCACTTCATCCCAGCATAGCTTTGGCTTCTCTGTGCTGTACCTTTCCTTTCATTTGCCTTGTGATTAGACTTTATTGGCAAATCAGTGGTACCTTGTATCAAGGAATTAATTTGTTCCAAATGAAATTACGTTAAGCAAATTTTCCTTTATACAAATTTTCCATTGGAATGCAATGAAAATGGAGTAATCCTATTTTTACGTTGTATGGATTTGCCCCATAGGCGATTCTGTTAAGCAAATTTCCCCCATCTCTGGAATATTTTATGTTGTACAAATTTTATGTTATACAAACTGTTATACATGGGTTCACTGTACAGGCTTCATTTGGAAATCTGACTGCTTTGACACACAAATGTGGAAGACTTATGTGCCTGCTATGAAACCTTAATAGCAGTAAATGTAATCAAATTGTGCCTTATTACGTGATTTTATTACGAGAAAGTAGCAGTGATGTTATGTAATCTTGACTGAGAATTCCTACTGCATTCCTCCTGCTTCTGAGACTGAGCTGATTTCTTTATTTATTTATTGCATTTTTATAACACACCGATTTCCCAGAAGGGACTCTGGGCAGTTTACATAAATGCAAATAAGAAATAAACAATGCAAATTAAATAAACAGTAGAATAAACAAGTAAAATAAGCAAATAAACACATAATACATGCAAAAATCTGTCAAGGCAAATCTGCTGCTGCAAAATTTAGATATTTATTTATTTATTTTTATTCAAGTGTTTTTTCAGTGCTTTGAAAGCTAAGGGTAGCATGTTCCCAGGAGTTCCTAATAGGCTTAGGAACAGCACATCCTAGATCAGTGATGGTGAACCTTTTAGAGACCAAGTGCCCAAACTGCGACTCAAAACCCACAATTTTTTCGCAAAGTACCAATACAGCAATTAGACCTGAATACAGGTGGCTGTGAAGGGGCTATGTTGGGTGCCCACAAAAAGGGGTCCGAGTGCTACGTTTGGCCATATGTTCACCAACACTGTCCTAGATCAATGCCCAACAATTAGGCAGTTTTCAAAGGTAACCTTAATATGACCAGAAGTCTAAATCATTTCTGGAATTTGAAACTATACAGCCTCCAGGCTCTGTATGAGAATATAAGGGGTTTGCAGAACTGAATATTACTTGTCCAGGATTAGGAAAGTGTGGTTCAAGGGGGAAGCAAGGTTGGAGGAAAAGATGCACATTACAATTGCAACCAATTCATACAAGAAACTCTGGGAAAGCTTATGTTCTAATTCTTGCTCTACTTAAGAGTGGTAGACTCTTTATTAAAGGTAAATGTTAAGGTTCCCCCCACATATATGTGCTAGTTGTGTCTGTCTCTAGGGGCGGTGCTGATCTTCGTATTCATGCCAAAGAGCCAGTGTTGTGCAAGTCCGTGGCCACATGGCTGGCATGGCTGTACAGAAACACTGTTTTACCTTCCTGTTTTTTACAGTGGTACCTATTTATCTACTTGCATTTTTACATGCTTTCAAACTGCTAAGTTGGCAGGAGCTGGGGTTAACAGTGGGAGCTCACTCCGCTGCGTGGCACCCGGAATTCGAACCGCCGAGCTGCCGACTTTGCAGCTTACTGTTTTGGCACCTTAGTCTGCTGAGCCACCACGCCCATTAGACTCTTTATTAGCCCCCTTTATAATCTTCTATATACCTGTAGACGGGGGTGGGGCTTGGGGGATCTTGTTCATCTTTGATCTGTCATTGATTGCTTCTGTCTTAGGCCACTTTGCACTTTATCAAGGAACACATCAGCTTCTTTGTTCTCTCTTGTCTACAATGGACAATCACCCTTGAGGGCGCCACCCTGCTGACACACACAAACTAGCTGTAGGGACTTTTGTATTCAACCTGAGGCTTTATCCTGTTCTAGGCCTAGTGGTTTTTTAAAAAACATGAAATTTAACCTTTTCCTTTTTACTTTACTGTGAGCCTCCTGAACAATAACTCTTAATTGATACCGATTTTTACCTCACCAATATGCTGCACTCAGGTAGCAAATTCACCCAATTAGCATGAGGAGGCCAACAATAACATATATCACCTCTGAAACAACTCAGGTGGATCTCAGTATGTTTCTGGGTTGTAATGAATTTTATTATTTGCAATATTTTTAATTAAGTCAGCTTTCATGTTTTAAAAAAGCTTTCACAGTTAATAACAAGGCTTGAACAGTTAAAAAAACCCTTTAGTTTGAGTTCTAATCTTTCAAGCCATAAATTGGCCAGGTCCTCATTACCTATGGAGATACTTTCACCATGAAACAGTTCTTCAAAACAGGCCTTGCTTGACATCCTGTGCTTAGTGGAAATTACATTAGGTCCTTCTCATAATGACATTTGCTTCAAAGAATTCCACAAAAATTCCAGTGCTTGGAATATTAGGTTTGATAAACATGGTTGTTAGAAAGTTAATATTAATGCTATTAATGCTAATGTCGTAGTCTTAGAAATAGAGAATTAAATGTTAAATTTGGCATTTGGTAAAACAGAAAACACTCGATTTGTTGAATCAACATTATTCGTTAATGAATTAAATCATTAAGCGTGAAATATTCCATGGGATGTACAGAGAATGCCATGCAGGTTTTCATTAGTGACCTTCTAATGGCTCATTTCCCACTAGCTCCTTCAAAAATGCTCTTTTTGTTCCTATAAGATTTCCTTTCTCAATCTGACACTTTATTTCAGATGAACTAAAAATCCCAAAGCACAATTTACCTGAGGATCATGATGGAGGTTCAACTGTCCAAAAAACATCAGGCTGGTAGGCTGTCCTCTCCTCACCTACCAAGGAAGGGGCCCAGAGAAGACTGGTTCTATTTAGACCAATTTTTACTGCCACAGCAGCATAGAAACCATCCCTAAAACTATAGTCCTTAGTCTTTGACATGATTATAGTAGTCACACCAATCCGTTTCTTACTGTGAGTGACCACATGGAAGAACAAGGACTGGTCCTTTCATGGACAGCTTCTTTATACGGATGGGCACGAAATGGAAATATGACGTTTCGTTTCATTTCATGTTGTGCTCACCCCTGTTTCATTTCATTTCATTTCTGATAATTTTTCTTAAAAATTGTATGAAATGAAATGAAACAAAAGAAAATGGCTCCCCTGGGTCCTAGAGGCACCAGAGTTGGTGCCCGGGAGCCATTTTTAATGGGCTCCTGCCAAGCTGTTATCGATTGGGGCAGTTTTAAAGGGGTCCAGCCCATGACAGCTCGGAAGGAGCCCTCTGAAAATGGTTGGGCACAGATGAAACAAAATGGTTCGTTTCAATGGGAAAAAATGACCGTTTTGTTTCATCTGTAACGAAATGCTACTTCCTCGGTTTGTTTCATTTTGTATTGTTTTGTTTCATTATGTTACCAAGTAGAGAGGACGAAACACAATTTCGTTTTTCATTTTGTGCCCATCCCTACTTCTTTAGTGTCCTGCTGAATAAGTGATTTTGAATGTGTTTTGTGAATTAGGGGCTCTTTATGAAGACATCCTTCTCCTGGAGGTATGGGGATGATGGTGGTGATGAGGGCCAAACTCTCTTGCAGCCCTTAGGAAAATTAAAGACAATTTCATATTTGATTTAATTTTGCAATTGTTTGAGAGTGTTCCGGTAAAGGTGAATACTTTAAACTTGAATGCTCCTTGGTGATAAGTTAATACTGTACATATGTTTGGCTTTTCAAGATTGCATTTTATTTTTCATTTGAAATGCACCTGTAGGTGTATTTTTTTTAAAAAAAAACCTTGTTATAGGGTTGTAAACTCCTCAGAGCCTTCTTCTTTAAGATCTGTGTGAGAGAACTAATTCCAAAATAAATAAATAAATAAGTACTGACCTGTGTTTCTTGTATTCACTGAATAATTGCACATAGATATATAAAATGCATACAGGCACATTTCTTAAAAGAGCCAAGAATGTTGAAAAGTGGGCTGGCTTTAATAGTTTTCACCTCTTTCCCCAGCTACTGTGTCATTCTGATCCTGCCCAACAGTCATTTAATAAAAGTATAATTGAATGGAAAGAAGAGAAGTCATCTAAAGTAGCCACAGAAAAGCTTGTATTATCCCCCTTGATCCCTTTCATGCTTTGTGGAGGTGACAGAAACAAAGGTTAATGTTCTTATAAGCATAAGGCTCTGAGTAATATGCAGCAGGTTTGCTCAGGCTGGAAAAAAAAAGCTTTGCTATCCTTTCTAGTGTGCCAAATGGATTTAACCCTTGTCCTTCGCAGATTCTGTCTGTTGATACTACTCTCTGTTTTTTGGGAAGAGAGCTGGCAGTCCGGACTTAGGGACTGTTTTGGGTGTGGGGTGGATTTGGCTACAAAGAGTCTGTTCAGGTAGAGGGGAGGAACAATGTGCCATTTGCTGTGTTCCTTGTAGCCTGATCACTTAAGCACTTCCCCTGATCATCTTTTGAGGGTCAGGGTAAGCGCAACAATTCTTAACGGAGAAGGATGGATCATCTAAGTAGAAACACTTGTGGACTATGTATTTTAAAATCTAAGATGTGCCATCAGTGATCCATATGCCATATCTATGTGCCAGTGTGGACAGGACCATTGAGTGCTAGTGTAGTGTATCAGCCTATGCCTTGAGAAAAGCATGCCCCCCATGACCTCATGAGTCTTATTGGGTGGTCAAGTTCCATCTACCCTCCTGCAATAGTGGAACTCAATATCCATTATCTTGGTATGTGATGTACCCAAAAGGATCTTAAGAAGCTAGCTGGTACTCTGCTAAGTCACTCCTGTCCCACAATGTTCTTGTATCTCCTGGTAGGCTATCCACCCTCACTGTGTGTCCACTAGAGACTTGGAAGAAGTTGGGGCTCCCAGGCCTCAGGAGCAGTGCTCCCCAACCTTTTTATCGCCGCGGACCGGTAAATGTTTGATAATTTTTCCATGGCCCGCTTGTTTTGATTTAATTAATTACAATCTAGAATTTCTACTATACGAGTCAAATGTATTTCAACCTTTAAAACCAAGTCAATTCGGCTTTAAATTTAAACAAATATGACTGATTAAAATCTGATTTAAGTATATTTTATCCACTCCACTCATGTTAACTCTTAAATCACAAAACGGGCCAAAATGGGGGGGGGGACTCCCTCAGTGTCCTTTTTCCTGGAGCCAGATCACTCTTTCCCCCGCTGACTGCCCTCCTCTTCCTCCTCCTCCTCCCGACTCTTCATGTTTGCCCAGGGAAAACTGCCTCCCGCCCAAATTCAACCCACCAACCCCCCCATCCCCCGGTGGCTCCCGATGCCAACGTTGGTGGGGTAAAATATTCAAAATAAATAAAATAAACGTTCCCCCCCTTTTTTTTCTCCCCCCCCCCAGCTGTGCATTCCTTCCCGTCGGGCTCCTCTCCTCATCCCGCACCGGCAGAAACCAGATGAGAGCACCTCCGTCCCCCCCGCCTCCTTTGTCTCCGAAACCGCCTTCGCCTTCCAAGTCCCAACCATCCACCTCACCCATCCCCCGACCCTCCTCTTGTGGGCCTGCCTCGACGGGCCCAACCGGCCCCCGCCCGCCACCAGCCTCACCCCGTAGCCTCCCCACCGGCAGAGGATGAATCCTTCCCCCCCACCCCCCCCACCCCACCCCCACACACCCGCCAACCCCCGCTGGGAGAGGCCGTTTCTCCACTTCTCCTCCTCTTCGAGCCTCCGCGTCCACCGGGCTCCCCCTCTTGAGGGCTGGGACTGGGGTGGGGGCGGGGGGGAAATAAAGCACGAGCAGCAGCCCCCCCAAGCGCTGGCCACGCGCCCGCTCCCAAAGAGCCCAGGCCACGCTTTGAATTAAATTTACACATAAATAAATCAAAGCCACCCTCACACACACACACACACACACACACACACACAGGCGGACGCGCACGCGCCAGCCAGCCAGGGAATCCGGTCTCCAAACCAAAGGTCCGCCCCGTCCCATCCTCTCTTCTTCTTCCCCATCCCCAACACCAGGCCCGGCCTGAGACGCCCCCCCTCCCTCTCTCCCTCCGCTCACCCCAAGACAGGCGGGAAGAACTGAGCTCGCGGCCGTTAACGCTTGACTGCCGCCTTCGTCGTCTTCTCCCAGTTTGGCGAGGCGCTCTGGGCTACCCCTTCTCCATCACTCGATGGTTCGAAGTGGAGGTTGGGTGGGTTGTTTCCCCTTCTTCCGCCTAGCTCGCCTCGCTTTTATGCATGCACCCAAAAGGTAGCTTCCCCACCTTAACCCGCCTGCTCAATCTCAAGCCCGTGGGTCCCTTAATCATTTCCGGGAGCCGGGCCGCCGCCACAGTGAAATGATTTGAAGTTCCTCGGGCGGTGGCCCAGTGCAGATTGCTCCACGGACCGGCACCGGTCCACGGACCGGGGGTTGGGGAACACTGCTCAGGAGGGTACAGATATGGGATGGCAGGCTCCTGGTGGTGAAACGGAGAGGAGAGGAGCTTGGCCCCGTTTTCTGCATTGTGGGAGACATGGGCCTAGACCAAGGCCCATATCACCAAGAGGAGAGAACATGGCAGAAGAGTATCCATTTTTGGCCTATTGGGGTTAGCACCTACATTACATTAAGATAAATTCTGTCTCCCAGAGCCTCGTGGCGCAGTGGTTAAATGCCTGTACTGCAGGTAAAACTGTGCTCATGACCTGGGGTTCAATCCCAGGTAGCAGGCTCAAGGTTGACTCGGCCTTCCATCCTTCCGAGGTAGGTAAAATGAGTACCCAGCTTGCTGGGGGGGCAATGTGTAGCCTGCATACTGTATTTAAAAACTGTAAACCACCCAGAGACTACTTGAAGTGGTACAGGGCAGTATATAAGCAGAACACTTTTTGTTTTTGCTTTTTCTTCCCTCAGTTTTTAAATAATTTTCTAGTGAAGCAATTTAAGATTATGAAAGCTTGCACACATTGTTGTGCCTTCTGTCCAATTAAAATATTACCACGATAATGCATTCATCTAAATATTCTAAACATATAACACACTTTAAAATGATACCACAAAATGCACAGGGATACACTTCAAGAAGGGAAAAATAAAGCTATGTATTTGAACACTCCATGGGCCGGCATGCCATGCTAAATCATGGAGTGAGGAAGCATCAAGCCATCGTGCAAGCTGAAGTTAAAAGATGGCAGCTCTGACCTCACTGGACTTCATGACTCCAAACAATGGATAGAGGAAAGCAGGAACAAGGGCTGCTGCTCCCAGAGGAACTGCCTCTGAAACCCAGTAGATCGCCGTCACTATCAGCACGAAGGCGCAGGAGGCTTCCTAAAGGAAGAAAAGAATGAGTAGTTCAATGTCATTTCAACGTTGAGAGCTACATAAATACTTGCAGATCTGCCTTGCTTGACAGGCTGTTCCCAACACTCCAAAGAAGGATGCGATACATTTGGGATGTGCTTGTACTTACACAGCACAAAGGATTCAAGGTCCAACATGCTTCCAATGCTAGGAGGAAAGATTTTATGCAATCGCCATGACATGGCCTACAATGACTTTCCTTGTTGGTTCCTCACTACCCCCCCCCTTTATTTATTTTGTTTATATCACGTGTATGGCATTATAAGCCATTATTTTAAGCCTGGACCACCACATGTACATTTGCAAAATAAGAATAATAAATATGCAGATTAAACAAATCAACAAAGAAGTCTTGAAGGGGTGAAAGTCTCTTCTTCCTGGGTCCTGTATTTTACTTGCAGTTTCTCCAGTTTAACTTGGATGTTTAAGACAAACAGTAGATGATTGTTGTACTTCACTGGCCTCCTTGGTGCATCACGCCAAACCATGGTTTACTCTTACTGCAGGCATGCACAAGCCAGAATGAACTCATGATTGGGCTTGCATATTTGCAAATCACCTCTCCTCCTTTTGGGAAACCTGGATTTATCCCATGCTTTTTTTGGGGGGGGGGGGTTAACAAACTCATCACATAGCATTTAGCTTCCTTTTCTGTATTTTTGCTATTAACAGAGATAATACTTTAAGATAAACTCTGGTTAGATAAATAAGTGAACTTCAGAACTTAAGACTTTGAGCTGGCATGTTTTGAAAGTGGATAAAATCCTTCCCCCTGAATTAAATCCCATTCTGGTAAGTCTTTCATATGATTCTTCACACCCTAGAGCAGTGATGGCGAACCTTTTAGATACCGAATGCCCAAAATGCAATTCAAAACCCACTATATTTTTAGCAAAGTGCCAATACAGTAATTTAACCTATATACAGGTGGCTATGAAGGGGCAATGTCGGGGGCCCACAGAAAGGGCTCCGAGTGCCACCTTTGGAACCCGTGCCATAGGTTCACCAACACTGCCCTAGAGATATCCTTTTCACATTAGAATTGCATGTCCAACTTCAGAGAACTGAACAAATTTTATTTTTTATTTTTGGTATAAAATTCTTGAACCTGAACATCTCAAATTAATATTGTATTTTTGAGTTTTAATATAAAACAAATCAGCCAAAAGACAGAAGCAGAGAATGTTTTCTTCTGTTTTTCTGCTGTGCCAGCAAGGATGTAGCAACTAGTTGGTTTTACAAGAACTTCCTGAAGAAGCTACTTGGATGAGTAGCAAAAACTTTCTCTCTAACAAGACAAGAAGTCCAGTTGCCATGACTCAACTTCTAGATAACTTCACTTGGCTGACTGAGAATCTTCATAGACATTTTACAAGAATAACAACC